>JAYESA010000017.1:147255484-147978239 GCA_036927795.1 Iris macrosiphon | reverse complement strand
ACTATTCTTTCTTATGTCTATTACAAAGCTTTTCCACATAAACCAATTTAAATTCCATTGATGTCAAATTTAATATATATATATTATACACACATGATATGGATAATACAGACACGATACCAATACTGTCACCATCTTCCGGTGTCTGTGCAATATAGTTCGAAATCAAATCACATCAGTTGGGAGGTACATGTTATGGTATCTAAACTCTATCCACTCTGTTGCAAAAGAATGGTTGAAAATGTTCAATTGACGTAATCCACTGTTTGAAATTTTATGTTGACATGAGAATCAACCTTTTAACATGGTCTACATGTTGAAAGCACCATGCATACCAAATGTTACTTACTTTGTAGCACAGTCTACATGTTGAAACTTGAAAGCATGCTGCATACCAAATGCAACTAGATTTTGATCATCGTACACACTGTCATTCTCACACTTGCTATCTGAAGTAGTTTATTATTTGGCTGGTTGCTTGAAAAAATAAGTAAAATATCCCCAGTTATTTGGTTCTTAGTTGGTAGAGAGTTCAAATAATTTAGTTCATGATAGGGTTTGGATATTCCATTTATACGTGTAAGATATCTAATTTGTGTCGATAGGATTTGAGCTCATATTATATCATGTCAGCACTTGAAGACGAAAAAAATGATAGGTAAACGGGTCAGAGGGTCGTCCCCCCCCCCCCCCCCCCAAAACCCAACCCAACCCAAACAGTTGCGAACCACAGTTACCTTTCTGCAAAATGAATTTTATATATATATAGACGGCATTATCTTTATCCAAAATTTTGGGGTCACCTCCATGAAACTATTTCCACCACCAATCTAAGGGCCATCCCTTTGGTTACATAGCAAGACACAATATCCTTTTTTTACAAGATTGAATCCATCATCAATTTTGTCTCCTTCCCCTAATAGATGCTTCAATTAGAGATTGTTTATTGATCGTAACTAACAAGTATGACAATCTCTATTGTTCATGTTCAAACCATCTAAAATGACTTTCTTGCATTGTCTTCAACTGGAGCTATCTCTAACCTCTCATGAGAAACTCATCTTGCAGTCTGTTGGTTTCTCGTACTCTGCTAATCTATCACAATTCTCATCCCAAGATATCTAGGACTGTTTAACCAGTTTATATCAACTTCAAGTCCTTATCTTTCCAAAACTCCTTACTCATCACATACTTATGTAAATATGCGATGGTTGAAAGATTTTACAGCATATATTTTTATGCCATTCATAGGTGATCTCAACTTTAGAACCTCAGCGTCCAACTTTTGAACCCTTCAGATTTGGCTAGATATTTCCTTTTCTCAATTTTGGAAATCATCTTTATTCTTTTGTTATTTGTATATATTTTTCTTAAAGTTTAATGCCCTCTACTGAAAATGCATATACTATTATTGTTTCATGCAGGTGTTAGAGTTTCTTGCCCTAAAAGGAATCCTTTCACCTGATCAAATAAATAAAGATCCTCCTTGCAGTGGAATGGAAAGGTTAGAAATCACACTATATGATCCTTCTCTTTGTTAATTACACCTTTTATTTTCTTATAAGTTCTAGTTGATTCTGATATATGTATATTTTTAATGTGAAGGTCGTCTGATTGGCATTATTAATTATTAATACAGAGTCAAGTTATGTAAATGCCTAAATTTGTCTTACCTCTTAGCCTCTTAGGTGATGCAAAAAGGTGAGATTTGGGAATTGTTCGACTTCTGCGAGAAAACATGTCCCTCTAAAAAAGTTTATAAAAAATCTTGCAGTTGATGCAAACTTTGGATCATATTCTGAAATAGAACTGCTTGAAAATTGCAAATGCATATCATTTATTTAGCAAAATGCTAGGGTGTTGCGATTGAGGGCGGTCTTTGTTTTTCCATTAGGGAGGGTCACGATGTATGCAACCTTACTCCCATATATATGGAGGCAGAAATCCGTGACTCAAACCTGCATCCTCCAGGATGCAAGCACAAGCCTTACTGTCGCGTTTATATATATATGGGTATTTGAATGATTTATTATGATTTGGGAGTTCATCTGTTGTCGAATGTTTTTCCTTTTATAGTAAAAGAAATCAGGGTGTTTTAATGAATGATTTGCACTGCTGTATCTTTGTCACTATTGAGTGCATGTCCATGCTGATGGTATTTTGCGGAATTAGATTGGGTAGGTTAGGATGGCCTCACTGTAAGTCACAAGATATACTAGTTGAATTGAATCAATTTGAAAAGACTATTTAATATATAAATTCTCAAGAAAGGTGGTCCAGGACTCCAGGTGACTGCTCTGTTCTTATAGAAATGAATCATAATGGTTTAATTATAACAGAAGTGCAGATGTACTAGAGCAAACTGTCCATATGGAGTTAACTTCGAATGAGTACCGATTTATTTATTTTTTCCACATCCTGGATAAATCCTTAGTTGCATTCATCTTGATATCTAAGTGAATTCTGGACTGAAATGTGGGCATGCTAGACCATCAATACAGTGGCATAATATTCTAGATCATAATATGATATTTCATATAAATATGATATATGTTTACTACGCATGTTTTCCTAAAATTGCCATCTTCAGCTCTAGAGTCTAGACCTGTTTCAGTTTTGATGCTAAATGTGTTCTTTTTCCTCTTGATCTCTCAATGTAGTTTCAAGGAGTCAATATTGAGCTTGACCAGGCATAATGATGTGCAGGTGAGTTGATCTTTTATCTGGTAGTGCAGTTTTTGTAGAAATGTCTCTCTTTTCTTATACTATTGTTATCTATAAGCTATGCCCCTTAAGAGTTTTTTGTTCACGACTCGCTACTGATTCTTGCAGTTCTTGACCTTTTTAATTATATTTTATGTACCTCTGTCTCTTATTTGACCATGTTCCAAGATCGCAGTGATTCTCTTTACTCCGTAAAAGAGATACTTGTATATGGAACTAATAATATAATTCCACCCACCGGCTTATATTTTCACTGCAACTTTGGATCCTAGATAGAGGAGGGTTGTGTTATAGTAGCCGATAACCACATTAAAACATTATGGGATCTCTATGAAATGATTTTTTACAGAATACATGTTGGGCATCCTTGGTAGCGACATGTTTTATTGTGTTCATCATAAATGAGCAAGGGTGGCTTTCTAGGCCCACTCATAAGTGATTTGTTATTCCGATACCATCCACAAGGAGAGCCAGGGGATGCCCACCCGTTTGGCCCAGCCTGCTTCCTGCCATAGGGTGTATATTTAATAGTCCTAGTTGATCCTCCTGATAATATCAGAATGAGCCTCCATGAACTGCCTTAATATACAGTGATTGAATTGTGGTTGAGTATTTGTCTTTTACTTTCAGAATCCCCTTGCAATTATAAGAGAATCCCCTTGCAATTATAAGAGGAGGAGGAGGAGAGGGGGGGGGGGGGGGGGGGGGGGGGTGATGGATTTGAACATATGGCATTATACATTGATGCTTCCATTGATTAACATCTTGTGCTAATGAACTTCGACATTGACGTTCAGCATCAAAACATCATCTTTCCCTTAATTGCCATGGGTTTGCTAGCGACTTGTTAGTATAGATGTCCCTTTGTAATCACCTATGTCTCATAATAGTCAGAAGAAAACCCATCATTTTAACCTTAAACAGCTGTGTCATACCTTCCCTTTGTTCATATTTCTGTCTTTACATTAGGAGAAGCCTTTCCACTTGCAGCCTTAGGTATCAATTACTAAAAACTTGTCCTTTTCCTACTTGAAGCTTGCTCATTTTTTAAAATCTAAGTTCCCTATCCCATCTATAGTCTGTTGTTATCTGAGCATGCACTATTAATTGAAGTTTGAAAGACCAAGTTGCCAACAAGGTAACAATATCAATATTTATCATATTAGAATTCAACTTGTGAACAAAAAATTAGGAAAAAGAGTGGAGGGAAAGAAGATGAGAAGGGAAGAAAGAGAAATTATGGGTGTTTCTTATGCCAGATAGGGTTCCTAATCAAGCGATAAAGGCGAGAGATGGTGGCAAATGGGACGGAAAAAAGGATTGTATATCTGATCCACTCGATATGAAGTTAAATTTGGGTTGGGGGATGTGGACGGTCGCGCGCTCGGGGGGGGGGGGGGGGGGGGGGGGGTTGGGGGATGTTGTAATTAGTTTCTATTTTGCACATTTTGTGACATATGATTGCCAATGTTAATTTATCAACCACAAATATTTCAGCATGTGCTAGAAGAGAAAAAGAGGAGATAAAATAATTATAGCACATCAAAGCTTTGTAGTGGTGCTGCCAGCTTGCTTCTATAGTTGGAATAGACCACAAATCACGATTAAGAGGAGAAAAGGCTAAATGAAACAGGGAGTTCTGTTGAAGCGTTGAAGCAGTTTTCCATGAGTAATGTGACGCACAACAGTGCAAGGCCAATACTGCAAGTTTCATATGTTATTATTTTAACATGCAAGCTATGCAGCCAATTATAAGGTTTATGCTTCAGAGCAAGCTTCGTTATGGAGTAGAACTTCTAGAATATTACATTTTGTGCCTACACTAATGAATAGCTCAAACATGTATAAGATGTATTTTTCTGTTTTGTTTTTTGGTAATGTAGTATATAGACCATAGCTTAGTTGATCATAACTAACGTGAGGGGATGGCCCCATACTGAAAGATGCAGTTACACTCTCATCACTTCTTGAAGTAGCAAAACTGTACTATAAGCACAGAATGCTCACTCATATAAGATTGTAGGATAGGGTGGGGCAGGGATAGTGGTAGCATATGGTAGATGAAGATTAGTTCCTCAGAATATAATGGAATACAATAGAATAGAAGATCTCTTCTATCATTATAGCATATCAGTTACTGTTGCAACTATACTTCTTGGAAATAGCTTGTTACTTTATTTTGTTGTAGGCATCTTCACATTTATCAAGCACTAGCAAGTGGCAATGTGCAAACTGTATGTACTAACATAGTAATATGCAATGAGTAATAAGTTTATTAGACGTCATTGACTTTCCCGACTTTTGAGAAACCCATATTCCCATCTTTCTTGGGTGTTACCCCTGCACCCCATCCTCCCTTCTGGCACGTTAAGTTCTTAGGAAATAAATGTAGAAGATATCAAAACAAAGCATCCCCTTCAATACTGAAACTACGACAACAATAAACAGCGGTAACTGGAGAAAGTAACTTTCAGTGCCTAAACCTTCAAGGCAAGGAGGCTTCTAACTATTTTTTGCTAATGCTATATGTAGATTATTTGATACATACGTAGAGTGGACTTTCTTGATTTTACAATTGTATTTGAAATTCATTGGGTTATAGCTAGTAGCTTCATCATTTGCTTCTCATTTTGTTACTGTTGCACTATTCTTCTTGGAAATAGCTTGTTTACTTCATTTTGTTGTAGGCATCTTCACATATATCAAGTACTAGCAAGTGGCAATGTGCAAACTTTCCATACTAACATAGTGACATGCAATGAGTAATAAGTTTATTAGACGTCATTAACTTTCCCAAGTTTTGAGAAACCCCTATTCCCATCTTTCTTGGGTGCCCGCCCCCCTTCCTCCTCCTCCTTTTCTGGCGCTTCACTTTCATTTCTTAGGAAAATATGCAGAAAGTATCAAAATAAAGCATCCCCTTCAATACTGAAACAACGACAACAATAAACAGCGGCAACTGAAGAAAGTAACATGTAGTGTCTAAACTTTGTAGGCAAGGAGGCTTCTAACTATTTTTTGCTAATGCTGTGTGTAGATTATTTGATACACTTGAATTATCCAAGTGTAAACTTTCTTGATTTACAATTGTATTGAAATTCATCGGGCTACTTCAGCTTGGTCTAGCTTCATCATTTGCTTTTCAGGTCCACCAAATTGCACGTAACTTCCGAGATAAATGGATTCCACGTACCATCAAAAAGGTCGAACATTCAGGTAGAGATGGTAGCTGGTTAGATCCTCAACGTTCCTGTCGCAGTTGGTTTCAGTCATCATCAAAACACAAATACTGGCATGATCAGGGAGCAAGAGAGACAGATTCAATTGTCATTAGTACATCATCCCATATGACAGCATCTTCTGTTGAACAGACTGTCCCAGGAGAATCCTCTTCACTTGGTCAGGGAGTGTCTAATTCTGCACATGTAACAGATAACAGTTCAGCAGGTGCAACAAGGACTCGCAAACGTAAAAGTAGGTGGGGCCCATCACTTGATATTGCGAGTCTAGACCCACAATCTTTGTGCTATGCTGAGGATATTGATGTAGCTGGAGTGAAGTGTACAAAGCACAGTGCTTCACGAAAAGAAGAAACTTCTCAACTTCAGTTCTCAAAGCAAACATCTGGGTCCCATGGAGAGGGCAATAGCTACTGTGACGAAGTTGCTAGCGCCAGTAATTTAATGCATCAGGATGTCAATGTTGAAACACCTCCTGGATTTGGGTCCCCTCAGCAGACTGTCAACATTGTATCGCCTCCTGGATTTGGGCATCTGCAGCAGCATGTCAACTTTGAAGCACCTCCTGGATTTAGGTCCCCTCAGAAAGAGTACACTTCCGAGATGCCTTTTGAAATTTCAGTGGCTTCAGGTGAGGTGGTTATGGGTCATCTGCAGGAAAGATACCTCTCAAAATTGCCTGTATCATTTGGCATTCCAGTTTCTCTCATACAGTTGGGAACTCTTGAAACTGAAGGAGGCAGCAACAGTAGCCCATTTTGGTCCGTTGCACCTACCATGCCTTTTCATCCTTTCCCTCCTCTTCCATCATATCCACATCCCACTCAAGAAAGGGGACAAACTCACGTGTCTTCCTCCTCTGGAAAGACGGCTCCAAGTACATCAGAAGAGCCAGGTCATATGTCTGAATCATGCTATAGGAAATCACGGCTTTATGGAAGATTGAAGTGGCCTTCCGATGGGCCTGCAAGAAGGTTTCCGCATCAACAGAGGTGGAATAACCAGAGATTTCAAAGAAGTTTGCCCTATCCCTACCGAAGAATTGCTCAGGGGTTCAGAGGAAACATGAGGGATGGAATTTCTAATTTAGGATTTCAAAAAATAGGTAGAAATATTAGAGGTGGTTCCTGTCCTTCAAAGGGTGCAAGTAATGATGCTGTGAGCTCTAATTTCCATCAACATTGGTACCATAACTGATGCCAAAATTTGGTTAATTAAGAAGAAAAAAAGAGCAGCAGCAGCAAATAGGCAATTCTCCATGTACTTTATTCTTTTACAGGGTAATTTATCAAATGATGATTACACATGCCTGTTTCTTGCTCAATATAGTATGTCCATTGAAGGTACCCATTTAAAAAAAAAAACCTAATGTTCTTATTTTTGTGGATATTTGTAAAAATCCTTGGTAAAATATTTTGCTAGAGGGTCAAAGCCGAGTGCACGTGCCTGAAAATGAGATCGTGGGAGTTCCACTATTGGAGCCCATAGGTGGGCTCTGAGCATCATGTCTTTGAATTAAGAGTCATCATCTAACCTGTTCATCTTGACTATTTCCTAGTCTAGACATCTTTGGAGGGTGCTCCTTGGTTTCATAAGCTTGAACTGCATGATCGAAAAGACAAGTCTGTTTACATATTGTTATTGTTATTTATCTTACGAGGGTACAATAGTAATTGTTTTTTTTTTTTAACAATAGTAATTTAACACATACCAACTCCCCTTGTATGCTATATGACAAAGCACTCTCTTGCTCATAGCAGCCTTTGCTAGGAATTAAGCTTTTCATGCTCCATGTCTGTCCCGTTGTGATGGTAGAAGGTTTGGATGATACTAGTGATCTCTCTCTGGAATCACTAACTAGTAAACATTTCTGTCACTCTTCAGAAACTTGAGATTACTCATTCTTGCTTACCTTCTGGAGTGACCCTATTTTTCTTTATACTTATGCATTGTCATGTTACTCATTTTCCTTGCTTTGTTATTTCACTTTTATAGGAAATGGCTAATAAATTGTTCTGGCAAGTGTTGTTTGCATGATTGGTAATTATTTCTGTATGTACAGGTAAGTGTGAGGATGCAAATGTATTCATGTATGATCTTAGAATGATTTTGTGATAGGATATTTTTGTTCACTTGGAAGTTAGTGTGCTTAATGTAGTTACATTCATCAGAAGCTCTTTACTCAGTGATGAACTAGATTTTACCAATGGTTGCAAGTCTCCCTATTTTGCTCCCGTACAAATGTCCTAGGAACCATGTGGAATGTCTTTGCGGGATCTAATGTCCTACAATTTGTTATCTGTACAAGGTGTAATGTCTCCTCTTCAGTAATGGATGTATTGGGTATTCAATCTAACCTTTCCAAATGTATCACGTTCTCTTTACTCTCCTAGTTTGGTGGTCGACGGTCATTTCTTCACTGGATACCTGTGTTTTAACCCATTCTTTATGAGAGAGCAATATTTATATTCTGTAATCAGAAGAGTAGAGCCAAGCAGGAAGAGTTTTAAGAGTACGTTTTGATATTCACATCCGTGGTTTAAATTTCTTAGGTGGTAAAACTAGTTCACGACGGTTGGTGCACTACGGACGAATGCGAATCAATTATGTCATTCGTTGTGTTGATCTATTCCTCGAATATTCTAGTTTAGTTTCTTATGTAACTTTGTACCTTCTTGAAGATTTTCTTTATCGGTTAGTAGGCCTGCCTATATATTTCGTATCTCTTATTGTTTCTGATTGGCGTGATCTAGTCATGGAAAAAGACTTAAGGCTTGATATGTCTTGGCCCCTTTTCAATACCCTGCATTACTGCAGCTGGGGAATTATATGCACTTGATTTGGCAATTAAAATTACTTAAGTTGTTTTAATCATTTTTTATTCAATACAAGGTTTGATATTTTTACAGAATTTATTGTTTCTATGATCACTACACTTTGCTGGTGAAGTAATTGCAACCCACCCATTTTTGAGGCGGCCATTTTTTTTTTTAATTTTTATGTGAGTTACTTTGATAGAATATAAGGGAGGAAAAAGTAAATTCCATTGCGGAGCCGTATGCAATGAACAAAAGATGCCTGTACGGTTGTTCAAGGCTGTTTGTTTAAACAATTTTTTTCACTGCCGAAAGATCTTTTTTTCTTGAAAGCTTTCGTGGGGCCATGTTAATAGTCAAAAATCTTTCTATTTTTTGCTTCTTGTTTTTTTTTATCCTTGCTTTACCCCAATCGCTCTTGATAGAAGAACCATGTCTGCAAAGCTTGATATTTTGTAGAATTTCTGAAATATGTACTACGAGAACCACCTCCTACGCTTTGACAGGTAATTGCAATCTGTATTATTCCTTGATGCTTCCATACTTTTTTTATAGGGCCAGCCTATTCTTTCTATACTATCCTATATTCTTTCTATACTCTTAGGATATTTAACTTCTAGGGAACTCTATGTAGGCAGAAACCGTCATATATATGCTACAACTTATAAATTGTGAAAAATCTGTTCACCAAGATGCATTCTTTTCGTGCCATTGTGCTATTAGTAGCGTGAGTTCCGTTGTGATTAATCTGTCAAAAATGGATTTAGTAGCAAAAAGTACCTTTATTATATATGCTCTCTTTACTATGTTCATCATTGGTGCAGCTTAGGACAAGTACATGTACATCTCACATACTGCTAATACTTCATGTGAACTTCCCAAACGTTCATAAAGGAGCTTGTTGAACCATCTTAGAGCAAGCAAAGTATTGCTTATGTTTGTTGTTGGGCACTATTAGCAGTCCAATAATCTTTTTAAGAGCGACTAAGAGAATTGTATCGGTATTGAGAAGCCTACGAGCTTATATTCATTTAGTTATCATATGGAAATTATACTGTCTAGTTCATCAATTTGTGAAACACTTGCAAAGTAGTAAAACTTTTGTGAGCTTATGTTTGATCAAGTTGCTTTCTTGCTTTTCTAAGTTTGCAGTTGTGTTGCAGCTCATCTGAAATGACTGTGTCAGGTGTTATATGAGGAAAGCTCGCTCCTAACTAGGAGAGTGTACCGGTCCCAGAGGCATAATTTGTGGAACAAACATTTATTGGCAGTCAATTATTGGTAGAATTTGAGAGTCTGAGACTTGGTACTGCCACCATTGTTATTTAGGATAAATGTGACAGGAGTTGAAATTCCTATATGCTACTGAGCATTGAGATAAGAGTATTGATAAAAAAAATAAAATTAAATGAAATAAAAGGCTCATATGGATATACTTTCCTCTATTTTTGCTGCTTACACTTCAAGAAATCCTCTTTGCATCCTACATAGCCATTTCCCATTTCCCAAAGGAAAAGCAAATGTGTTCTCAACTCCCATAGTGTCTTCCAAGCAAGAGATCTTTCTTTTCCTATACGAGTATCAAATTTCTATGAAATGAGGGAGATATTTTTCTATACAGGACATTTCTGGTAACTCACTAGGCATATACTAAACACAAGTAATATATGAAAAGTTAACAGATCATCATATAATAATCGAAAATTGAAACAGAAAAATCGGAGATGATGATTTTGAAATCTTTTCGCACGAAGATAATAAATTCGATCGCAAACCTTATGCATGGAGATAATAGTTAAAACTGTGGACGGATGAGAATTACTTGTATCACAAATAGAAGCAAGGAGAACGAGTACTTCCTTGAAGTTCAAACTCATCTATATAAATCGATACACTGAGGATTACAGGCACAGCTTTCTGCAGGCTCTTCTGCAGAAGTAAATAACCACTCGCCCATGAGTTCCCTCTATTTGCTCTGCAACCGTTTGGTTGAGAAAACTAAAACTCAAGGGTTCCCTCGGAAACAAACATTTCACGTTAAGGAACACCATTGGAGGCAAGGAGGAAGGTTAGTTATAATCAGAAACGCCTCTCATCCCAAAACCTCTTACAGAAGAAAAACAGAGAAAAATGTATATACAAACAGATATCAAGGAGGCTCTGTTCCTGCATTGAGTCGTCGGGATTTCGGTCAGTCGAAGCTCGACTGACGGCTCCATCTCCCCTTCAGATAGTCCTCAAGGGAAGTGTTGGCTGTTATCAAGCCGGCGGAGTGATCTATGCTGCTCACCGAGAGCGCGTCGTCCTCGACACCAAGGAGAGCAAGGTCAATATGTGACTGGATCAGAGAATTAGGATGAACTGCTGCTTCGTCATCCAAATTAATATCGGACTCTTCTGATGCCTTCACCTGTGCTCTTGCCCATCTCAGTATATTCTGATCTCCTTGCAGTAACTTCATGATCTGCATTTAAGGTAATGGAATGTTCAAAACACGTCATCCATAGGTCACTTCAAATATAGAACAAGGTGGTAGCTGCAGATTCATGGAAAAGCTACATTGAAAACTATAGTTAATGTGTAAGAAAATTGTCATGGTCGTCAAGGACTGTCTTAACTATTGGTGGTTGCGAGAAGGCTCGATTGATGGTAGTGGCTATATATGGAACCATATACCTACAACTAAAAATATCATAGTTTCCTTAGCAAAACGTATGTCCAGTTAGCCTAGATTTGCACGAGACAAATGGTCAATATATATCTAGGTGATCTTTCCATATCCATGAGTTCTACATGTGCAAATCCAGAAGAATGTTTTAAATCAGGTTTTTTTATTAGACGTAATAAATCCACACCTGTAGTTGGAAGTATCAAGACTCTTTCAAGTTCCTGTATTTGTAATACATTGGAAAGCTAGGACTGGGAACTGCAAGTGATCTGTGTGTCCAGGACCACTAATAAGTAACAACAAGAAATTAGGTAGAATGGTGAATATCCCTAGAATTTCTTTCTTTCTTTCTTTCATTCTTTCTTTCTTTTCAAAATGAAATTAGTAAGGTGGTTTCAATTATGATAAAACTAGACAGCAATTAGATGAAGACGAAAAGAAGAGCCGCCTAGAACTAGGATCTTACAGGAGCTATATGAGGCCGACATCGAGGATCTCGTCTAATGCAGAGAGAAGCGGCTAGAATCATCCTTTCCATTTGATCTTCCTCATATTCATGATCATCCAGGCATGGATCCACCAGCTTCTTTGTTTTTCCACCTTGAAGAATTTCTTTTGCCTGCCATCAGCATAATTAAATCAGCCCCAAGCAATTCTAAAGGTTTCAGAGTTATAAATCCACAATTCATATTGAATTGAACTTGGACTAGTCTATAGGATTTATTCACCACTAAGTCTTTAGTGGAAGTTCTTAGGTGACATGCCAATTGTTAATATATCTTGAAAAAATGAGTGAACTCGGTATTGTTTAAACTTTGATGTCATTAGAAGTAGTAACTGCATTGTGGCATTATCCTCACCACATGGATATAAAGATGATGTTTCTGTAACATCGTTGCAGGCCACCTAGGCAGTAACCATGCTATATCTTAGATAAGATGCCGGCCATCTTATTATCCTAAAAAGTAGGTATGAAGTACATGCTGATTGTATGCAATTTCGAAATCAGATTAGTGAAAGCCTTCTTCTTTCAGAAAATTGCATGTAGAGCATAAAAGTTTGGTAAAATTACAATTGAGAGCGCAATTTTTTAACAAAATACAATGAACAAAAACGCCCATCGAAAGGGCATAAAAATGATCAAGAAAAACGTCCATCATAAGGACGTTTTCTACGCAAAAAACGTTCTTCTGATGGGCATTTTTATGTCATATGTATTAATACGCCACGTAGGAACAAAAAACGGCGGGAATGTGTAGAAAACGTCCTTCAGAAGGACAATTTCTAACAATTCAGCAAAGAAAACGTCCTTCTGAGCACAGGATAATTAAGTGTGTAATTAATATATAACTAATACCTATCTTTACAAAGAAAACGAAGGACATTTTTTCTAGAAAATCAAAGGACGTTTTCTTGCTCTTATCTTACAAAAGTTACCTTGTCATAGTAATTTCACCAAACTATTATACTGTGCATGTAATTTTCTGTTCTTCTTTACATCTTTAATAAAAAAAATATGATTTAAAAATAAGAACAAAGACTTACCCACATCACCAAGCTCTCATTGCCATTGGCTGACCTAGTGTCAATAGGCTTCCTCCCTGAAAGAAGTTCAAGGAGAACGACACCAAAGGCATAGACATCGATCTTTTCATTGACTTTCCCATACATGAAGTATTCAGGAGCTAGGTACCTAACACAGGGAAATACTTCCATGAGTATAGAACAAATAACAATATAGTTTGTTTCTTAACATGTGGGTAGAGAAACTAGGAACTAACCCAAATGTTCCTGCAACATCATTGCATGTCATGTGAGATGAAGAAGATGAAGCCCACTTAGCAAGTCCAAAATCACACAACTGTAAGCACGCCGAGAAGAACATCTTGAATAAATCGGTTCTTAGGAGGAATTAGAGAAACTGAAAGATTTACGGCACACTACCTGTGGCTCAAAATCTTCTGAGAGGAGGATATTTGAGGATTTCACATCCCTATGGATCACAGGTGCAGTACTGCCACTATCATGTAGGTAATCCAGTGCCTCCGCAACACCCAACGCGATCTTGTACCTCTCGGCCCAAGTGAGGGAACGTGCATCTTTGTTCTCGTTATCGCCTAATAATAATCAAAACATAGGAGATCAGAAGTGTTCTGTGGCAATACAAGAAATCGAGAAGAAGAAGAAAAAGGTACAAGCTAGTCTTTACCATGGATAGTTTCTTCCAAGCTACCCTTCAGCAGTAAATCGTAGACCAACATAAGATTTTCATCCTCGAAGCAAAATCCAATCAGGGAAATAATGTTCTTGTGATGCAATGCAGTTATGATTTCGATTTCGGAGGTGAATGATTTCAGCACATCCTCAGATTGCTTCAATACCTTCACCGCCAACTCCTTGCCATCAGAGAGGCAGCCCTTATAAACCCGGCTGCTGCCTCCTTTTCCTATCAAATACTCTGTGAGTTAAGACCAAGTAGAGCATTATAATCCAACTCAATGTGACAATGAAGAAAACCAAAGACGATAGTGAAGAAAGAGGGATGGGAGGCTACCAGAAGAGAAGTTAGACGTTGCACGCCTGAGTTCCTTGTAGCTGAACAACCTACAAACCGAAGAGTACTTCACTTGAAGCAACTGCAGCTCCTCTGGAAGTTCCTTCCCTCCGTACTTGTTATGAGGATGGATAACTGTGGGTGAAGTGTACCTTCTCCGAAGCCGCATTGCCCACTGAACAACGGTAATTTTGGGTTTTTCCTGAGAGCTATTAGACTTCTTGGCAGCTAACACTGCCTTCTGAAGAAGAGGCCAACCAGGCTTCCACAGAGTCTCCATCCTCTTCACAGGAATTAGAGCCAAGGAATAGTCTCGGTCTCTTGAATCTTTGCAAACGATATTGCTGCCACAGCTCAACCTGGCCGGCAAACAATTGACAGAAGGCCTCTGGGCATCGAATTCCCCAGCTTTGATTGCTAAGATACGGGTTTTGAACGAGTGTTTGTCTTCTGTTTCCGCAAAAACAAATTTTGGTAAATAGGTTGCGAAAGATCATCACAAACTAACAGGCAAGCACAAATTAAGAAACCAATCCCAACCTTTAGACTCTCTCTGGAATATGATCTTGCCATTGTTCACCGCAGTAACCGAGCAATCTTTAGGTAATTTCTTAGAACAATATTTCGCAATCAAAGTGGTAGAAAACCTAATAAATCAAGTAAGTTACAATATCTATATTGATCATATAGGCAATATGATGGGATGATGGAAAAAATAAAATCAAGTAAGCTCACCTAATGCCATGAGGATTCTTGGATGTTCCTACAATGAGCTTAGAGGCAGCAGAGGCCATCGTCTCTCTGACCAAAACCTTCTGAACCGACAATCCCCGGCATAACTTTAGCTTGAGATCAATCTAAGAAAACCCAATAAATTTTTACGCAATTAAAATCCGATTAAATTACCAACCAGCAGTACTGGAATCAAACCTGCTTGAGATTGCAGAACCCATCATAAACAGCAAGAACCGAATCAAAGGTCTTCACGAGAGACAGAAGAGAAGTGCACTTCCCATTAGGAGCAGAGACTTCTGCACGCAGAAACGAACAAAAACACACATCAATTTCTCCATCAAAGATCGGATCTTTCTTCACAATTCTCCGTCAAAAATCCAAACTTTCTTCTACCGGTGAATAATTGGAGAGGAGTCCGGAGGTGGGTTTCGATCGGGCTCACCTGGGAGCACGTGGAGAGCGACGACTCGATCGCCGGGCCGGGCGACCTGGACGAGCGCCCATGTCAAAAGCTCCTTGCTTTCTTGGTCCATCTTCACGCCGACGACCACGGTTCTTCCTCCGTCGCTCTCTTCCTCCTTTGGAACTCTCATTCTCCTCCTCCTCCTCTTCTTCTTCTTCTTCTTCTTCTTCTTCTCTATGTAGAAGGAGAGAGAATGAGGAATTATATAATGGATTTTGATTTGAAATGGGAAGAGGGGAGGAGCACATGAATATATGCCAACGGTGGTCGTGGAGGAAGAGAGGAGGTTTTGATTCCGTTTTTTTCCCCCGGCAGTAATTCCAAGTGTTGTTAATGAGTGAGCAATGGGTTGCCATTTTGTTTTCACTAACGACGTGATAGTTAAATCTGTTGCCATTATTATTCACCACTATATATTATTAAGGGTATGCTATGACTACAATCAAATGTGTCTACAACTTTTTTTACAATCGTCACGTGACGTCCACGTGACGGTCGTTTATTGGAGGAGAAAGAAAAGATAAAATCTGATGGCTGTCCGTATGGTCATTACGTGATCGAAACGTCACGTGACGATCGTTTATTGGAAGAGAAGTGGGGACGGAGGTAGTCCACATAATAGGGGTTGGGTGGAGAGGGGAGAGGGGTTGAGAATGTTGTAAATATTATTAGATCCGCTCCTCTATAAATAGAGAATCAATCAATCTCTCTCTCTCTCTCTCTCTCTCTCCCCGACATGGGTCGGATGCATATACCAAGTATCGATAATGTTATCGGATCTGATTTACCCAACATTAATAAGTACGAATGATAATAAATAGACAATTCGAGTGTATCTCACTTGATAGGAACACAATGAAACTGAAATGCTCTTTGATGGACAAAATCTTAAAAAATAGATAATTTATTATTAGAGAATATCCATCTTCAAAAAAGTTTTATGTTTTTATTTTTAAGGAATATTTTAACAAATGCTCCTATCAAAAACGTTAAAACTAATATATATCCTCACTTGAAAATTTTTTCTAGCAAATGCTTCCATTATTTTTAAAAAATAAAAATTGGATTAAAAAAAATGGAGGCATATCATAAAATTTTAATTGCTCCGTACAAAGAATGGAGATATTTACTAAAATTTTTTTAAAAGTAGAAGTATTTAGTAGTTTCAACATTTTGTTTGGAGACATTTGTTAAAATATTTCTATTTTTAATTATTTTCAGCTTCATTTTGTACTATTATATCAGTGATTTTTTTTTTAAACTATTATTTTTCTCTCGAAAAAAAAAAAATTTTTTTTTTTGGGAATTATATTTTAGCCACTCGTATATCAAACTGAATTTGTATATTTGCACAATAGATATTTTAGTTTTACATTCATGGCCAAGTTAGTTTTTGAGCCAAGGTCTGAATTCATGGTAGCAAAGTGAATTTTTTTTTTTTTTTTTTTTTTTTGAGATGTCTGACAATACATACAAAATTTTGTGTATGCTTTCGAAATTTTCGTCCAGCCAGAAAAAATATATCTTTTCTTACTGATCACAACAACCAGTTGAATTTCATAATTTATTTTTTTAACATTTTAATACGCGGATCATAAAATTGGAGATATATTGAACCGTACATGGAAGTGCTATCCTCACCCGTTCATCATGTCAATAATCAGCCACCAAGTTATTATTGTACTACCCAGAAGCACCACACAAACAAATGAATCCTAGCAGCATATGCATGGATTTGGTCAATAAATAAAAACCCAAAATAAAATTTTATATACACATCTCGTGGTCTGGACATTTTAGTGAAAGCTTTAAATAAGCAATCAGGAGTTATGGTTGCAACTTTCTTCTTCTTATAGAATATATATATTTTTTATTATTTGTTTCATATGACTTACATCACATATAATCGACCAAATTCAACTCTAGTCCAACCAGGCCGAATTTCTAGGTTCACCCTTGGCCAT
The DNA here is from genome assembly GCA_036927795.1 of Iris macrosiphon. Lineage (NCBI taxonomy): Eukaryota > Viridiplantae > Streptophyta > Magnoliopsida > Asparagales > Iridaceae > Iris > Iris macrosiphon. Next base: position 147,961,076 of record JAYESA010000017.1, on the reverse strand, counting down.
ACCATGTATAGGTTTGATTGTTCCATATTTTACATTTTTTTTTTCCTACTCTTGACAAGGAGACCCAAAAACGACTCAAAATTGAGCCACTATTCGTTTATGTATTTTTCTCACATAATTTTTTTAAAAATTATTATAAATTTTTGAACATATATCTAAAATTCATATAAACATATGTATAATACATTCAAATAAAAATATATTTAAACTATTTTTTTTATATCTAAACATTTATCCAAAGTTTACAAACAAATTTTAATTAAAATATGTTCAAACTATTTTAATATAATCTAAATTTTTATTTAATTTTTCAATAATATCAGATAATTTTTTACCTAATTTTTTAATAAACATATGTATAACACATCTTAATTCATAAAATATTTAGACTATTTTTTTGACAATATTAGAAAAAAAATATTGTACGTGTAATGTACGTGAATTTACTAGTTGTTATAGTACGGTTTGAAAACGGTTCAAAATTGATTCGTCTAAACCGTATGTATATTATCAATTAGTAATATAAAAAATATTTAAAAAATTAACTATCGTATATATATTTTTCTCGCATACGTGAGAAAAAAATTTAAAACCCACCTGAGCATATATGAAATCCTAAAATGTATTTAAATTTTAAATTATATTTAAACTAACTAATGGTATTATCTAATTAATACATATTCAAAATTCAAAAAACATATTTATAATAAATCATAATTAAAATATATTCAAATCATATTTAAAATATTATAGTATAATTTTAAATTTTATTTAATTTTATAATAATATTATAGATTTTTTAATAATTTTTTTTTTTTAGATGTCCGGCGATACGCATAGGATTTTACGTACGCTGCGTTGCATGCCATTTGAGTCCACTGCCTCCACACATTTTTTGCGGTTTGATCTCGAAATCTTCGTCCAGCCAGAAAGATTATACCTCTTGTCACTGACCACACGAACCAGTTGAGTTCAATATTATAGATTTTTTAATATGTGCACGCACTTTAACACCACTAGTATATATTTTACTACCTACCTAAAAGAAAAAAAATTATTCGCCTCACCATTGCTTGCGATGGATCATGCCTTGGCAACTACATCAGTTGAAATTTGTTGCATCCACTCTCATGTTTTACTTTTCATATGCTGCCCAATATAGTACAATGATTATTTCATATCGAGTCCATTATCCATTAAAATTTTACAAGCAACCCACCTGCGCACAATTTTTTTTTTTTTTTTTTTACTTTAGTATTTAATTTGTTTATAGTTCTTGTTGGACTTTATTAAAATTATTCTATAAAAATTGTCTCACATCCATGTGACAATTTTAAATAAGTATTTTAGTATATAATTTTTCTTTTATTAGCTTGTGTACGTGGAAAGCGGAAGTCCATATGGTTGATATGGTAGAATATTTTACTAGAAAAAAGTTGTACGGAGGTTGCTAAGACGTAAATGCTATTTTCATACGGAGGTTGCTTCCACAGGAATGGTGTTTCCGAGGAAATGCGGCTTGCGCGGGGACTGCTACTTCCGTAGAACTGCAATTCGCGCGAAAACGCATGTTCGTCTGCTTCGTGGATGTATACTATAAAAATACAGACATTTAGCGACGGTCCTATCCGTCGTCGAAATGCCGCTAATTGGGATTAGCGATGGCATGGCGACGGATACAGGACAAATTAAGGATGTTAGTAAACGATCTGTCGCTAGTATTTTCAGTCGTCGATTAGTCGACCATTCGACGACTTGCTGACGACGTTCCTCTTTGAGACGTCACTTTGACACCTCAACAACGGATAAAGATGTCAACGTATCGGTGATGAATGAGCGACTGTCTGCCCAATTGAAAATTTGACTGATTAGCGACAGATTTGCGTCATACAGTGCAACTACTCGGCGATACAACGACGACAACAGTTGAGTTTCAGATACTGAACTAATGTCTGATACTCTATTGGTGACAGATTAGTGGCTTGATATGATGTCTCTACTCAGTCTCATGCATAGTCGTCGTTGATCGTCGTTAATCCGTCGATCACCTAAGAATTCTTATTTGGCGACGATCTTGTACGTTGCCAATGTGTCACAGATCCGTCGTTGAGCGTCGCTAAGCCGACACATAGCCGTCGCTAAGTTGTACAGAATTGAAAAAAAAATACAGTAGTCACAGGACATACGCAGTGTATATAACCTGTCAATCATAGTATATCATCTACTCATCGCAATCCGTCGTAGAATCTCCGTCGAATAAGACCTTCACCAGCACAAACGTATGTTGGAACCACACAGAACATCGACCGCATTTTCGTTAAACTAGGACATAGTAACTGGGTGACAGACCAACGCGTCCACGTCCGTCGCCCTAAAATTATTAGAGAGCAGGCATCGTTGAGCCGTCGCAGAGTTTTCTCGCAATCTTTCCGTGGTTTTCCGCACAAACTGGTGACGCCATGTCGACGACATGGCGACAGATCGATGTTTTGTTAATTTGTAAATGGATGTTGTCTGTCATCAATCTGACGCTTTGTCGTCGCTAGTTGGTGACGGATTGTGTCTGTCGCCAATAAGTCGTCGCTACTTTACAATATTTTAGTAGTGGTAACCATCCATTTAGTGGGAGTTACTGTTGTAATTGTTCACTTAGTGTGGATTACTCTTCAAATTAACTATCCATTATGGGTAGTGGACTACTAAGGAATGTTGGCTTCCCTATATATATAATCTCAAGTCTTTCTCTTTGGAGAAATGACTAAGAGATTATATGCTACGAGAGTAAAGTTAGCTGCAGCTTTCGAAGCAACGAGATTTTGTCCGTTCGTCTATTCCGAGAGTCGGAGTAATTCTGTCCATACAATGGTGACAAAGGAGTATTCCAGAAGCTCATCTCTTATAAGTTGTTGGTTTCTGAGAGCAGATCGACGGAAAGAGTCAAATCTTTCTTTGAGTAACTGTAGTTGTCGCCACTCCAGCAAGTATTTTCAGTACTTTTGTCTGTTCTTGTTGTAGCAAATTGTTTTCATTATTAGTTGTTGAATGTTGAGAAAGAAGATAATAAATAAATAAAATACCACTCACACACAAAGAAGAAAGAGGACACAGAGCCTTACATTTTGTTGCTAGTGCTACTTTATTACTTTCATTCCGGAAAGTTTAAATACAGGAAAATAAACAAACTTGATCCACAAATGGTGCAACTAAACTCCTATTCTAATGCCACACAATGCAACTAAAGAATAGGACAAAGTCCTAACAAAATTAATCCAACAATCAACCCCCTAATTTTGTTGTTCCAATTCATAGCAGCGCGGGGTGTTCATCTTCGCTTACCTCTACTAGTAGAGTTTTCTTCTCCTTTTCGGGACATTCTGAAGAAAAATGACCATAATTATTGCAATTATAACATCTTACCCTAGCTTTATCAAATCTTCCAATACTGCGGTTTTGGCCACGAGCAGCACCAGAGGAGCCATCGGCTTCACACTTCTTCTCACGTGCCTTCCACTCGGCTCGGGTGAGAAGAAGATGCTCCTCGCTATTGTCGTCATCGTATCCACGGAGTCGCTCCTCATGGACTTTGAGGCGCCCAATCACCTCCTCGTCCGTCATTGTTTTAAGGTCGCCGAATTGCTCTATTGTGGATGCGATCTGCAAGAACTTCTTTGGGACTGCCCGGAGAAACTTCTTGACGACATGGGCCTCCTCAACCTTGTCTCCCAATGCACGGATTTTGTTGATGATGGTTGTTATCTTGACAGCGAAGTCATCGACCGAATCCGTCTCCTTCATGCGCAACCCCTCGAACTTAGTTTTGAGGGTTTGTACCTTAGCCTCCTTCACACGATCGGCGCCTAACTGCATCGTCTTCAACGTCTCCCACGCATCTTTGGCCGTTTGCTTTTCGGCCAGTAGGAAGAGCGTTTCCTCAGGGATGCCCGAGTATATGGCCGCCAATGCCATTTGATCCTTGCGCACGTCGATGTTGGTGTCCTCGATAGCTTCCCACACTCCTTGAGCCCTCATATAGACCTTCATCTTGATTGCCCAGGGTGCATAATTGCTCGTCGTGAGCATCGGATAATGCAGCGAGACGGCAGAATTCTCCTTCGCCACCATACTCATCGGTACCTTGTCGCCGGTGACACTACTTTCCGGAGAGCGTGGCATGTATTTGGGCATGAACGGATCAAGTGCTCAACCTTTCTGAACTCTGATACCAATTGTTGAGAAAGAAGATAATAAAAAAAAATACCACTCATACACAAAGAAGAAAGAGGACACAGAGCCTTACATTTTGTTGCTAGTGCTACTTTATTACTTTTATTCCGAAAAGTTTAAATACAGGAAAACAAACAAACTTGATCCACAAATGGTGCAACTAAACTCCTATTCTAATGCCACACAATGCAACTAAAGAATATGACAAAGTCCTAACAAAATTAATCCAACATTGAATTCTAATATTGCAATGCAAGTCAGTTTATATCTTTTCTTGAGAAGCAATCATCAATCTATTTATCTGGACAATGAGCGGTGACACACACGGAATGGCAGTGGTTTGAATTTATTTATGTAATGTTTGTTATAAATTGTAAGAGAAGAATACAAATTAGGTTAATATTGTGGGGCCGGGCAGTCGGCGGTCACCGCCGGTGGCTGGGCATTTCCCCACAACGCTCGAGATAGGCGCAGTTCCACGTGATCGTGGGGCCCACGTCCATGCATGCATGTGATCACTAACTCCGGGGCAGGCGGGAGGAGCGGCGGCCGGCACATGGATATCATCCCCCATGATCCATCTTCACTCACCTCCTATATCTATCTAATATATCAACATGGCCGGCCTGACCGGACTCAACTTACCTAGTGATCAGTGTGAAAATGTATAACTTTTCTGACTAGATGGACGATCTTAGAATCAAATCGCAAAAGAAGTGCGAGACAGTGAATCCAAATAACATGTAACACAGCGTGTACAAAATTTCGTACGTATCATCAGGCATCTCAAAAAAAAAAAAAAAAAAGGCCGGCCTGAGCTCTTGGAAACTTTAGAGGTAAATTTCTGAAATAGAGTCCTCAAACATAATAAAAAAGAATTAACTAAAACAAAAGTAAATAAAACAAAACAAAAAATTGTTGCAATCAGAAATTGAAATAAGAATATCTGGTGTGTAAATCTAACATAATAACCACTACACTACAATTTGTTTGGGTTAAAGTTAGGTACTGTTGGTTTTTGCTTTTCTTCAAAAACTCAAATTCCTCTTCCTTTCTTTAGTCCCACATCGGATGGGGCAAAGCCCGCGTAACAGGTGCGGGTACGCGCCCACATCTGCGGGCGCCGAATGCCGATCCGATTTTCTCTTCGGGTTCGGGCTGGGACCCTAAAATACTTTTTGCTCCTCTTCTTCTTCTTCATTTATTTTTTTTTCTCAACGTTGAAATTTATTTCTGAACGTTACGAATTTGAACCGTTTTTTTTTTTCTGTGTCCAGGTTCATTCGTTTAATACTCTTGTGTAACGGCTGAATTAATCGTAAATTAATTCAGATCGTTACACAACTGTTTTATATATACATCTGTGTTCTTTGTAAATAAAATCAGAAAAAAAATTGTTTACTCCAAACCTCTGCCAACACTCTGTCAAATCCTCATCGTCTCCAAGCTCTGGGCAGAGCTAAGTCCTGGTCGTTCTCTCCAAGTCGTGTGCGGCAACGAGATACCGGTAGTGCGGGAGTTTTACCACTAGGAGCTTCGGGAACGTCTGCACACAGATCCCGAATAAACTCTTAGGGCAGTGCTTCGTGCACGACTTCACCAGAGGCCGGTAACATCAGTTTTATTTTATTTTTATTCTGAAATTTATCAATAAGACAACAACAAAATTCTAACAGTCTAAGAGTTTATTCTTTGTTAGAATTTAAATACTTACTGTTGATCTATTTGTTTCAATACTTACTGTGTTCTAAAAGAACAACTAGTTAATACAATTTGCTTACTGTGTTCTAAAAGAACAAATAGTTAATACAATTTGCTTCACTTGAAAATTGCTTCAATACTTACCGTCGAAAGCTATTAAACAATATTTCACAGTATAAGATTCTTACTGTCAAATATTAGTTACTTTGTTAGAATTGTATTTGTTATTGCTTCAATTAAAATTTACTATTACTTCAATAGTTACTTTGATAGAATTGATTCAATATACAATTACTATAATTTATTTGTTACAATTGATTTCTATAAATTTGTTAGAATTGATTTCTAAACATATTGTAGCAACATACTAATTTATTTGTTAGAATTGATTTCTAGAAATTTGTTCTATAGCAATTCAAGTTAATACTGTTTCTATAGCAAATTCAAGTTCACAATAGTTACTGTAGCAAATTCAAGTTAACAGTAGAAATCTTCTAGAAATTTTTTTTAATACTGTTTCTATTGCAATTTTGATCTCACAATAGTTACTGTACCAAAAAGAAAATTGTTTAGTAAAAGGAAATTGCAAATAAAATCTTCAAATCTAAAGTTTCAAAGTAGAGACAAACTCGGGCACAAGCCGAAAGGGTCCTTCTGTCAACCGGGTGTAAACAACCCTAAGCGACACGGTACTTAAGAGTCTTCGGACCACCGCTAGCTGGGAACCGGCCCCTACAGCTAACCTGAGTTGATCAACACTTGAAAAACTAAAAATTTTAAGATTGATTAGCAAAGACCACCTAAACTATTATCTTGGACATTGTTATTAAATAATTTATATTTTTCAGACTGCAATCATGACTGGTAAGGAGGAATCCTCTACTGCAAAACCTGCTAAGTTTGATGGCTCATACTTCAAGAGATGGCAGAGCCAAATGAAATTTTGGCTCACAACCTTAGGACTTATTTCTGCCATTGATGGGTCCACACCCATCACAAATGATTCTGATGAAACTGAGTCTGACATAGGAGTGTCCACCTCATCGAAACCAAAAACCCCAAAAGAGATAGACTTCCATTGTTTTCATAGAATTCTAAGCGCATTATCTGAATCCTTGTATGATATATTTTTTGAATACAAGAGCGCTAAAGAACTGTGGAAAGCCTTGGAAGATGAATACGGCTGTGATGATGCCGGAATAGAAAGGTTTAATTCTTCAACCTTTAATAGGTATTTCATGGTAGATGACAAACCAATGAATGACCAGCTCCATGAATTCCAAGAATACCTTAGACATATTCAAGCCAAAGGGACATCTTTCTCCAATGAACATAAAATAGAATGCATAATAGACAAGCTACCTCCCTCTTGGTCTGATATGGCTAAGGATCTTATTCATACACAAGGAGATCTTACCTACAATCAAGTCCTAAAGAAAATTAGAACCGAAGAACAAATTAGATTGAGGTCTAAGCCTAAGACTGAATCTAAAGCTAAGGTAAACCTTGTAGAAGGCCAAGGAAAATCCAAGTCTAATTTTCCTTATAAACCCAAAAAGAATTTCTTCAAGAAGAAGAAAAACTTTCTGCCTAACCACCACAACCATCATCACCAAAACCAAAAACCTAGAAACTTCAGTCAGACTCAAGATCAAAAGAGATTTTGTTTTGTGTGTGGCAAAACAAACCATATGGCCACCCACTGCTACCATAGGAAGAAGGAAGCTGTCCAGACATCCTACAAAGGAAAGGGCTCAGTTAGACCAGAAGCGAACATGCTTCACAAAGGTTCTTCGAGTTCCTTCAGGTCTGTAAGCTTTCAACCCCTTATTAACCTCTCTTACCATTATGATGATTGGTGGTTGGATTCTGGAGCTAATATTCACGTTTCGTTTGATCGCTCATGTTTTACAAACTATCAGGAATCAAGTGGAGGAGGTGTGACCCTAGGAGATGGCTCAACGGCACAAATTATTGGAAGAGAAAAAGTTAACCTGAAGATGACATCAGGAAAAATCTTAACTCTTCATGATGTTCTTCATGTGCCGTCTGTCAGAAGAAATCTAGTTAGTGGATCCCTTCTTGTAGACTCAGGATACAAAATTGTAATGGAGGCTAATAAAGTAGTTTTTTCTAAGCATGACTCTTTTATAGGAAAAGGCTTTGTAAAAGACGGTCTTTTCATTTTAAGTACAATGAATAAGATGTCTGATTGTTCTCTCATTGTCTCTAATATAGAATCTTCAAATATTTGGCATGGCAGACTAGGTCATGTGAACCTAGGTTCTATTAAAAGAATGATGACCTTAGACCTTATTTCCAAGACTCCAATAGATGACAAACACAAATGTGAAATCTGTGTTCAAGCCAAACACACTAGATTACCATTCAAATCTGTAGAAAGAAATTCTGACCTTCTAGAACTTATCCATAGTGATGTATGTGACTCAAATAGGATTTTGACCAGACGCGGTTGAAAATACTTTGTTACGTTTATAGATGATTATTCAAAGTATTGTTACATCTACCTTCTCAAAACCAAAAATGAAGTTCTAGATAGATTTAAGGTCTACAAATCTGAAGCTGAGAATCAATTAGAAAGGAAGATTAAGATCCTTAGATCTGATCGTGGTGGAGAATATATCTCAAACGAAATGATTAACTTCTGTGAAGAACATAGAATAATTCATGAGGTAACTGCTCCATATTCACCTCAGTCTAACGGAGTTGCTGAACGCAAGAACCGCACTCTGTTAGATATGGTGAATGCCATGCTTCTCAGCTCTGGTGCTCCTGATAACTTGTGGGGAGAAGCCCTTTTAACTGCATGTTACATTCTTAATAGGATTCCTAGTAAGACAAAAGATAAGACTCCCTATGAGCTGTGGAAAGGTAGAGCACCTAGGATTAATTACCTTAGAGTATGGGGATGCCTTGCTAAAGTCAGAATTTCCGAACCTAAAAAGAGGAAGATTGGTCCCAAGACTGTAGACGCTGTTTTCATAGGATATGCCTTAGACAGCTATGCCAATAGATTTCTAGTGACTCACTCAGAAGTAAATAAAATCTCTAATAATACCATTATAGAAGCAAGAGATGCAGTTTACTTTGAAAACATATTTCCTTTTAAGGATAGAAGTTCAGTCTCTTCCTCCATACCCTCTACTAGTTCTCAAGTCCAAATACCTAGCTCACAATCTGAACAAGACTTAGAACCAAGACGGAGTAAAAGGAATAGGATTGAGAAAAATTTAGGAGAAGGATTCTTCACATTTTTGATAGAGGGTGATCCCTCAACTTATGAAGAAGCAATATCGTCTCCTGATGCTCCCTTCTGGAAAGAAGCCATTAACAGTGAATACAACTCCATCATGGAGAATAACACTTGGTTTCTAACAGATCTACCTTTAGGCAATAAACCAATAGGCTGTAAGTGGATTTTCAAGAAGAAACTCAGAGCCGATGGTACTATAGAGAAATACAAAGTTAGATTAGATGCTAAGGGTTTTACCCAGAAGAAAGGGTTAGATTATTTTGATACCTACTCTCCTGTAGCCAGGATCACATCTATTAGAACTCTCTTGGCCTTAGCATCCATTCATGATATGCTAATCCATCAAATGGATATAAAGATAGCATTCTTGAATGGAGATCTAGAAGATGAACATGCACCTGCAGCTGCACTTCAAGTCAATAAAAAGCCTACTAGGCAAATATGTGGTTCTTGACTATATAAAGTCAGGAAAGAACCTTGCAGATCACTTGACGAAGGGTCTGTCTAGGACTTTGATCCTAGAATCATCGAGGGGGATGGGGTTAAGCCCATAAGTTAGTCACCAGCAGTGGCAACCCAACCGAGTCTGACTGGAGATCCCAAGAAGCCGGTTCAATGGGTAGAAACAAGCTGAACTTAGGTGACTTTATGGAACACTGACTCGAGATTAAAATCTCATTAAAATAAAGCCCAAGCGGCTGTACATGTGTACAATAACTCCCCATCCCTATGGTGACAGTGTTCCTGTGTGATATGGTTAGGATGAGTTTAAACTCTTAATAGGTCCAAGCTGTAATGCTGGGTTGATTCATATCACCAACCATTAAGGACTTACCTATATGAGAGGTCGTGAAGGCCGCGACTATGGGACATGGCGATCCCAGACAACTCTCATGAATGTGGAAAGTGCGCATGGCCATTTAAAAGCGCCACCCGATAGATCAAGGACCTCTAGCGCACTATGTGTGCTATTTTTCTAAATCTGGTTCAAGAAGTCTGATTCAAGGCATAGTCCATCAAGCACTTCTTCAGATTAAGGCAATAGTCACTACGTGAGATTCAAGGATGTAGTCCATCTCATCTATGCATAGTATTTTACTGCCCATATGCTCTCTCTCTCTCTCTATTTACTTCACTCTTATCTCTGTTTCGGAACTTGACTTTTTTTTGGGGGGGGGATTGTTGGTTTTTGCTTTTCTTCAAAAACTCAAATTTCTCTTCCTTTCTTTAGTCCCACATCGGATGGGGCAAAGCCCTCTTGTGTACATATATTACTTTCTCTTCTTTGCTCTATTAAGTTGTTGTGTGGGGAACCCCTTGGGCCACACGCGCGCGCCGCCGCCGTCGCCCGGCCCGGCTCGGCTCGGTTCGGTTCGGTTTGGCGCGCGTAACGGGTGCGGGTACGCGCCCACATCTGCGGGCGCCGAATGCCGATCCGATTTCCTCTTCAGGTTCGGGCTGGGACCCTAAAATACTTTTTGCTCCTCTTCTTCTTCTTCATTTATTTTTTTCTGAACGTTGAAATTTATTTCTGAGCGTTACGAATTTGAACCGTTTTTTTTTCTGTGTCCAGGTTCATTCGTTTAATACTCCTGTGTAACGGCTGAATTAATCGTAAATTAATTCAGACCGTTACACAACTGTTTTATATATACATTTGTGTTCTTTGTAAATAAAATCAGAAAAAAATTTGTTTACTCCAAACCTCTGCCAACACTCTGTCAAATCCTCATCGTCTCCAAGCTTTGGGCAGAGCTAAGTCCTGGTCGTTCTCTCCAAGTCGTGTGCGGCAACGAGATACCGGTAGTGCGGGGGTTTTACCACTAGGAGCTTCGGGAACGTCTGCACACAGATCCCGAATAAACTCTTAGGGCAGTGCTTCGTGCACGACTTCCCCAGAGGCCGGTAACATCAGTTTTATTTTATTTTTATTCTGAAATTTATCAATAAGACAACAACAAAATTCTAACAGGTACATAGTCTATAATGATTAGATACGTCAAAGTTGGTGTCCATTTAGTCTTTGGATCATCAGTCGTCGTCCAAACTGCTATGGGTCAGGATATGCTGGAGTTTTTCGTAGAACCACTAGAAAGATAGTCATACATTAAAAAATATTCCAAGTGAGTATCTCAATATATAGCTATGTTTGATATTGAGGTATGCACATGTGGAGAGTGATGGTCCATGTGGATTATTTTTCTAGAGAGGCTAAGTTTAAATTTCTCAAAGAAACGTTTAAGTTTTTGTCATTTATTTGAAAAAAATTCATAGGAGTTAAGTCTCGTAGCGGACTAGGATGAAGGGTACAAAGTGGCGCTTTGATATGGCATACATCATCGAGTGCGAGTTGAAACTTGTGCACATTTGTTGCGTTCGTGTGCTCGTTTCTGCACACAGTTCTGCATTCGTGTGAGTCTGTGTGTGTTTCTGCAGAGTATTTTCTGTGCGTTTATGCGCGCAGTTCTGCGTGCATTTCTACATGCAGAATCTGTTCAGATCGCTGTACGATTACGCTGAACGCGAGATTTGCGTGCAGATCAAGTAGATTGTGCGAATTGTGGGATATGGACAAATCAAATTTAAACCAATCCTAATCTTTTGGGATTTCGTTTTATTAGAGTTATCTTACCATAACGAATGATGGCTATGATTAGGGTTAGAATTTTCATCATTTTCTATATATATTCTTTTCGTGTCTCCTTTTGGATACACACGAAAGTTGAGAGATAGAAGAGAATAGGGGCCGTGGCCACCTTCATCTAGGAGTCCGTTCGAGTTGTTTACAGAGGTGACTACGAGTGTTCCAAATCGAAGTTCGTCTCGCAAAGTTTGCTGGTTCCTAGGAACATCGTCGATAGTGAACGAATCTTGCTTTGAACAACAATGGTCATGTCTCAAGTCTCATTCCCAGTCTTCTAATTCTTCTTCATGTAAACATTCTATTTCAACCATAACTTCGTTTACAAAAAAGAACGTGTTCAAGTTTCGGTTGTTCGGCGCACTCATGAAATTTAAAACGGACAATTCAATGTAACTCGTCACATCAACAATTCTATCCCATACATGCACAGAACACTGAGTCAAGCACAACTTAGAAGTAGTTAAATTTATTTTATTTTTAAAAGAAAATTACTCGTAACCCTGTTAAAGATTTTTTTTTTTTAGATATCCAATGTAACGTTTGAAATTTTGTGTACGTTGTATTGTATGTCTTTTGGACTCATTATCTCCAACTCCAATCAAATAAATAGAAAAAATAATATATTTCTATGATTCGATCTATTAATTTTTTGTCATCCATTCAGAATCTTATATCTCTTTCTGATAACAATAAAGATAATTTTAGCTCTATTTTCTTCTTCTCCTTAATGTGGTATTTTATGGACTGCTTTTTATCAGTAGCAAGGTGTCAGCTTCTAAAAGCTGCATCTAATTTCGTCCTATCAAAAAGTTTTTTATACGATGGAGAGGAATTAATACTACCTAAACCCACCCGCAGGTCACAAACTAATAGCAATGGGAGTAATTTGACTATATATTAATGAATTTCCTTGATTTGCTGGCTAGCTCATCAACTGATGGTTCATGAACCCGGGAAAAACGGTTGAGAGGGATGCACTAATAGAATTTGTTGCCGACAAGTAAGAGATTGTTGCACCAAAAACCTGCACGGTTTGCTGCTCCAGTGCATACATATAATGTCCGTTCTCTCGACTCCAGGCTCCGTTGCGCAAACACAACACTATGCATGTGTAGTCTAGCTCATCCTTTAATTTGATGGTGGACGTGACTACACTCACCAATTAATCAATCATGTGGCCCTGTGTATATATCACGATTATATATATATGCAGGTCAACCAATTAGGGCCATCGAACATGCATGCATAGACGGACACACAGAATCCAAGTATAACAACTTGGCCGACGTCTTTTGCTTTCTTTCCTGGCTTAATTTCAACTTTCACACCCTCAACTATACAATTTTTTTTCAATTTGATATTCTAAACATTGTTATACATCAACTTAATATTCTAAACAAAAAATTATTCCAGTTCATCCTTCTCTCTCTCTCTCTCTCTCTCTCTCTCTCTCTCTCTCTCTCTCCTCCCCTCTGGTATCGTCGTTGCCATTGTCGTCGCCGCTGCTACTACCGTTGTTGTTGCTACCACCGCCAAGAAGAGAGAGAGAGAGGAAGGGTCTAGTGGGGGGAGGGGGGTGTTGGAAAAGAGAGAGGGGGTACTTTCTTTCTTTCTTTCTTTCTTTTTTTTTTTTTTCTATTAAGTTGAAAATATTCAATAGTTGTTGGTATCAAGTTGTCGAGTCAAAAGTTTAGGATATCAAGTTGAAAAACTGGAATAGTTTAGATTATCAAGTTGCAATTCAGCCTTCTTCTTTTTTTCTTTCTTTCTTTCTTTTATGTTGGATTCTACACCGACACATTTACATTCCCTTGACAACCTTGTTATTTAGGTAATTAGTTTCGATCAATTCGATACTCCAAGCATACAACCTTCAGATGCTCATCGACAGTGGTGGAGCTAGCATCTAAATTTAGGAAAAGCTGAACTTTAGGTCAGTCTGAATAACACGAGGACACTAGCATATCAAATTTTTGAAAAATATATTTATCACTTAATTGTTGCATACTTCACATTCAAACCAAGAATAAAACATAAAAAAAATATTAAAACAAATCCAAAAATTTGGACGGGCTACAATTCTTCGACAATGTCCTTGTATAGCTCCGCCTCTTCTCATTGTCAAGTCATGAAATCAAGCAATATAAGCTCCGTAGGATTGGTGTCAATTTTATTTAGATTATAGCATTCTCCAATACTAATTTTATATATATATATATATATATATATATATATATATATATATATATATATATATATTTGGTATCTCATACATTATTTTTATCTTTTTATATTTGTATAGCATTACGAAACACTACCAAATATTGGTAAAAAAAATCCCATAGTATTCATGTTATACTACTTTTATTTGTATTTATTCCTTCAATTACTAATCATATCTCCATTACATTGTCATGTAAGACCTAAACCAATTTTAGTTATCTACACCCACCTCCTACCTGATGTGAGACTAAATTATCAACTCTATTGTCATGTCACCCCTTTTGAGGGCTCAACCGGAAACGAAATACAATCCAACAAATACAAATAGCTCCTTTTTTTTGTAATAACTTGTTTGGAATTACAAGTAGATGGTAATTATTGGTGGGGTATCTAACTTTGATCATATATATACTTCTTTGAAGAATCAAGTTTTGGGTAGCTAATATATACAACAAATGGATTCATTCCTTCGATAAGGTATTAACTTCAACGTTATATATATACTCATCTGCCATATATGTTGGTGGCCCTCCTAATATATTTTCAGAGAAGCTCTTCAACTTTTATCTTCAATTATTTTGAGTTTTAAATTATAATACCATATCATTTAACATTTAATTTACATATGTAGGTGTTACTTGAATCTTATCTTATATCATATTAATTAATAATAGGACTTTTTGATATTTTCTCATGTTAGATGCAGGATATTGATATTATTCTCATGTTGTTTCATAAGTTGATATTACCTCCCTGAAAGTGTCGTTAAGAGTTTTAAATATGTCATTATAAATTCAAAAGTGGCACTTTAAGGAGGTAATATCAACTTATGAAACAGCAGGAAGGATAATATCAATATCCTGCATCTAGTAGGAGAGTAATATCAAAAAGTCCTTAATAATATTAGGATGGAGTCTGCTATGCTTGATCCCATATCCTTTCTATCAAAAGGATAACTTCAGCATGAAAACATGGAGACCTTACTTCTTTTCTTTTCTTTCTTTTTAAAAAAAATTCAACATTGGAGGGCACACTTTGAGCAGTCCTATTTTGAAACATAATCATTACATTATAAAACGAAGTTTTAGTTAGAAAAATTTGATGTTAACTCTCATGACTGAAATCAATATAATTAATTTGTGCTTGTGGCAGACAAAGAGCTTAGCTACATACTGACTGGCCAGAATGGAAGCTGGCACAAGCCGAGATTCTTGGTGTCTGAGTGAGCATATGATATGAAGATGAAGATGCCACAAAATAAATACAGTAACCGAGATGTAATAGTATATATATATATATATATATATATATATATATAGTGTGACAAAGTTGGACAAAACTGTTGTGCCATGCTTATCGGATCGGATGGCTGTTAACATTTCCAGACACGTTTTTATTCTATTTATTTTTATTTTATTTTTAAATGATCTCTTAATCATGGCCAGCCAGGGATCAAGTTTATATATATATAACTAGAATAATGTATAATTAAGATGCATGTGACTTAACTTATAATGTGGAGCCGACCAAAACCACACCTGCATACAACTATGATCATCTTTCAATAATGTTGTCCCATCCTGTTCCTCACCAATATATAATAATGTATATTTATGAATATCCCCATTAATAAAATGTTTTTTTAAGACTAAACCATGAGTAAGTACATAAACTATAGGAATAATCTGATCAGTAACCGAGTAAAAACTTGATACAGATGGTTGTATCAAAATTTGATACAGCCACTGTATGACAGGTGGATCCTCCTCTCTCTCTATATATATATAGAGAGAGAGGGGGGTCCATCTGTCATACAGTGGTTCTATCAATTTTGTGATACAGACATCTGTATCAAAGTTCTACTCTTAGTAACCCACCTCTCTATATGATTTTTTACTCCAATGCTCCTAATTTAGAGAATAATAAAAATATTTTAATCATTAGTCTTGATGATACTTAGGTTTTAATTATTGGTCATAAATGTTAGCGGCCTCTAATAGACTTTTTCTCTCTCTATAGATTTTGGGAGTTCCTTCCAACTTTCCTATCCTACGAGCTAGATAGGGAGTTTGATTGGAGAAGGCTAGAAAGTTCAATAAAGAGTCTACTTGATATGCTTTAACAATATATAATTATATATATTTTTTGATATATCCTTACCTCCGGATATGAACTAAGTTCCTAAAAAAAATTCGGACCGTATCCACTCCCACAAACAACATGTCACAATCCCGCGGACAAAAAATTATACATAATTGAATCCGTGTCGAGAATGAAACATATCTTTTCCATATAGCAAAAGGTAGTAACTAGTGGACTGCAGTCTCCAGCCTTTGGTTTCATTTGATAATTGAGCATTACATTACCATGCTTTACAAACTTCAAAAAAATGTTTAATAGAATGTTAAAAGATTCAAACATTTATTTCTTACCGGTTTTGTGTATTTGATGTTAGTTTTAACCAAATAATGGTCAGTCTCAATAACCATATGATATACTACCACTACTACTAATCTGTTCTCCTAATACACAGGAATAGTGAACCGTATGTTGATCAATATTCATCCATTTTATGGCAAGGATTGCCGTTAATTCATTCCAAAATTCCATCTACTCGAGTAAAGAATAAAATTCAAGAAGTTAAGATTTGTATCAGATTGGGAGTAGTTACAATAACATCTTCCTTTGGATTTTTCATACACAATAAGCTTCAAAGCACATATGTTGAGCTTCTGTCGTGGCTACTTCCAATACTAATACTACTATAGTATACATATTGCTCTCTTTTTTCTTCTTATGATGATGAGAAGTACCATACCAAAATGACAAAATCACATCAAGGCATTGCCAACCTCTCATTTTGTTATGAGCTATTTGATTTTACCCCCTTGTTAGATTATGTATATTGATATTACCTCCATGTTAGATCAAAAGTTAAGAATATCCTCCTGAAAGTGTCGTTAAAAGTTTTGAAAGTGTCGTTAATAAGTTTTTAACGACACTTTCATGGAGGTATTCTTAACTTTTGATCTAACAGGAAAGTAATATCAATATACCTAATCTAACAGGAGGGTAAAATCAAATAGCCCTTCTATTATTCCATCACTATGATCATAGTGTCTTTGCCAAGTGGGTGCCTTGTGCCTACTTTGAACACCTACCATTCACTGATAAAATCTTCCATGTTTATAATTCGTAGGTTGTACTTCTTACTTTGTTCATGTCTGAAATATTATTTACCTACCTTAACTAGGTAGAAGAAAAGGAATCACCAGTACTTGTTATTTGACACCAATAATATGATTTTATTCATCTCAAGCCTTATCATAACCACAAAGTTGCTGCATTCTCTGTTACAGTATGCTGTTCTCTTTCATGTTAATTGTCAAGCTTACAATTTAAGTTTTTGATAATTTGAACATTTTAAGTAGATTATAACAACTCTTCTCAAATTTCATCATTACATGCACAAACATAAACATCTTCTTTAACACGCAAAAGTTGGATACTAGTTTTCAAATTATACATGATTACCATTTTTAATTAGTTTAAGATCACATTATTTAGTTCTTTAGTGAAAAATTACATAACTACTAGCCTTTTCTTATGTATAAATACTGGTTTTGGTTTGTTAGCATTTGAAAAGACCAATAATGCATTTTGGTTGCACTAGTGAATGAGACATATACTTAATATACAGGTTTTCAGACTATTCTTCAGAATATATAATCCAGTAACTAATCTGAAAGTGAAAGAATCAGTTGGTCATCATAAATATAATATTTATTTGAAGACAAGATATGTATTATCTATCCATCTATCAAGATCAAGATGGAAATGGTCCAAAATTCAGCCGACCCTACCTTTTCTTCACATGCTGAGTATGAGATGTTGCAGCCGTGGTGATGTTAACAGCTGCAAGTTAAGATATTAGAGGTAGGCAAATTGTAGGACACGGATCTCTTTCTACCTAACAAATCTAAAATGTTGTTTGGATGTGATTACTTTGGTTATTTGATTATGTATGTTAAGTACTTAACTAACATGTTGGGAACGTGGTGTGATCCGAACTGAATTTGGTCCTTGAGGTACGATATTGGATTGGGCCTATATGTCTTAAAAGAGAATTTTCATGTAAGGTCTGAATCAATCCCAATTATCTACACCTCACGATCTCATCTCCTATCCGATGTGGGACTAAATTACCAACTCTATTATCACCCCCATTTGAGCACTCATCCGGAAACGAGATACAATCCAATAATCTCCACCTTAGCTCGTTTCCACTAACCGAATAACCTTAGCACACTCTGGCTATCTTTGTTCGTTCCTGCTAGCCAAGCACCCAGGAGATCCAACATATTGTCATCTCGATCCGTTCGACCACAGAATCAAACCCGACACGTTCATCCACACCACCATTGTGTGCCAACCACAACGTCTTGCTTCACCTTGGGCCTGTCAAATCCACTTTTGAAGCCAATTTGTGTAGTTGATGCTCCTACTCCACCTTGAGAAGAGTCCGTATAATTCGATTATACGCATGAACGTTCAACACCATCTGTCTCGAACCAATTAGAGACGTTCAAATCAATCTCGTAACCTTGGACTTTGATATCACTTGTTAGGAACGCGGTGTAACCCAAACCGGAGTTGGCCCATGAGGTGTGATATTGGATTAGACCCATATGCTTTAAAAAAAAAATCTCATGTAAGGCCTGAAATCGCAATTATCTACACCTCATGATCTCACTTCCTATCCGATGTGAGACTAAATTACCAACTCCATTGTCATCCCCTTTGAACGCTCATCCGAAAACGAAATACAATCTAACAATTTTCATCTTAGCTCGTTAATACTATAAAGTATATTATCCAAATAGCTCTTGGTGGAGAAGGACCATCAGTTTGGTCCATGTAAATCCAAATAGATTTATTAGTGATTTAGGTTTGGTTTTATTTAAACTTGATTCTAGATAATTAAAATTA
Source organism: Iris macrosiphon (assembly GCA_036927795.1). Taxonomy (NCBI): domain Eukaryota; kingdom Viridiplantae; phylum Streptophyta; class Magnoliopsida; order Asparagales; family Iridaceae; genus Iris; species Iris macrosiphon. Next base: position 147,942,021 of record JAYESA010000017.1, on the reverse strand, counting down.
TTTGATATAATCTTTTAGTTTTATTCATCTGTTCGAGGGAGCTCAGGATTAGAAAGATTGTAGCAATTGAGAACAAGATGAAATAAAATCATCTTAGGTGGCTTTCAGGTGCAGTGGAGACAAATAGATGCATCACTAAGTCCAGGAGGGATAAGATGGAGTTAAAGGAGTTGGGAGGTTCTTAGTGGGAGTAGAGATATGCTTAAAGGAACATAGATTGAGATTTAAAAAATCATATATTTTTTGTTAGTGTTACCGTGGATATGGTCCTTAATCTTTCTCCAATAGTTATCCTTTTTTTTCTATCCTGCTTGTCAAGCTCTTTTAAGAAGGCTTCTATGTTTACGTGATATTTTTTCATATAAAAATTAAACTATAAAAATGTCCATTAGTTGGTCAATATATTCATTCCTATCTTACATAGCATTAAACAAATGATAAAAAAAATAGCTTTTTATTATAATATAGTAAGTAAATATTTATGTGGGATCCATTTTCATATATCATATAGACAGAGACAAACTATCATGAGCTTTACATGTAGAGCCCTTGATAGAGCCCCTTTATTTTTAATATTTTCCACCTAGGATAAAGTCTTAAATAGAAACCCCTCATTGAAAAAATATTTTTTTAGAGGCTCTATCATTGTATTGTATTTTTTTTAAAGGAAGAACCTTCCATTGGGTAAGGCCTTAATAGAGCTGAATGGGAAGAAAAAAAAAAGTCCAAATAACTGACCTCAAATTTTGAGTCAAACAACCAAGCTCAACTTTTGGGATAAAAGCTTCATTGTTGCTTCTTGTTGTATTTGTTTAGATTCTTTATTAAAGATTCATATATATATATATAGATAGACAAAAAGACAAAAGACATCTAAACATTTTCTCTCTATTATCTTGCTCTAAATTCCTACACTTCTGCCTGTGTTCATCTTTATAGATTATGTTCGCACCCAGATGACTGCCTTCGACAACAACATGATAACTTTATTTGCTCACAAAATGAAAGTTTTTGGCAACCTTATTTTCATGTTTTCCAATCTGTCTTGCCCTCCATCATTGGATAGATAGAAAATAGATTAGAAAGCAGGAGGGAGAGGAGTAACCACTGAACAATGAAAATAGATGACGAATACCTGATCGAATTGATAGGATCGTGCATGAACAAGGTTTCCAGTTGACACCTATCATAATGATAAATGGCTGGTAACTACCATCATGACCTAACCTTATATTAAGGAAACATGCCAAAGGTTTTAAAGAAAAACCCTTTTGGGCAAGGTATTGACCTATACCTTGTATTAAAAGTCTTCATACTTGAAACTCGCACTGAGCATAATCACAGCTGTTCTTTTTCTTATGTTTCCTGATCAGAGCCCATGATAGCAAAAACCTATGTGAGCCAGCTCAATTATCAATTACTGCCGCCATTGCGAATTAGACGAGTTCTGAAAGACCTTGAATACAGCTAGAACAAAGATGTAAAAGAAGGGAAGAGCTGCTTTGGGGCTCTAATAAAGTCCGGAAAGCCTAAAAAAATGTCACTGAAGAAGCATATAGATTATAGAAAGACCGACTATAGGTTAACACTGAAGAGCTTGAACAGATTATAGTATCAAGTGTGGCATTTAAATAATGATAATGCTTCTGGAGTGTGAACTGGACATAATTGAACAGGCTCGTCTACCTGTTTAACATAATCCTGTCATCATGATGACCAGAAAACAACAAAAGTCGGACATAATTAACTACATCATCTAAAGGTTGATTATAATTATTACCTAGAAAGGTTATGAAGATGTGACCCATGAACGAGCAAAAGATGCAGCATCATGTAAAGACCAACTTATCAATCAATGACCAATATGATGTCGTGCAGTACAGGCAAGTTAAGCAGGCATTTCAATTAGGATGAAAGATTGCGGCAAGGAAGCCATGAAAATACAATATTGTTACTAGCATGAGTGCATCCATCAAACATTTGCAGAAAGAAGTATTTGCCTACATGCCAACTATATATAGACAACCCCTTCATTCAAACCTCTCTACTTTCTGAAATTATTAAGTCATCAAAGACGAATTCATAACAACTCAACTACCAACTTCACAAATATATGCTTGGTGTTTTTATTGAGAGGACGTTAACAATCCAACAAAGTACAACAAGAGAAGAAGGTATAACATGTATGTACACACAAATACCAGCCAATCTTGCAAATGAATATACACTCAAACTAAGGCTCGACCAAAGATAACACTGATTTATTATTGTTTTATGGTTCCTTTCCTTAACAAAATTTCAGGAGGAACTCTCAGCGTTTCTGTCAGTCTACAACTTTTCTGCATTTAGTCATTTCTGTACACCTTTTTATTGCTTTGATCTACAGATATCCAATCTCTTTGCTTTGTTTAATACTTTCTAAACATGCTCCTGATGCAAAGAAAGCAAAAAGTCTTTAGTAATGTTTGATATTTTCTCCATCCAGAGAAATACCTCCCTATAACCTTTTTGTAACTGGGTCTGTGCTTCACTAACTCATAGTATTCAGCTATCTTGGGCCTGCAAATGATGTACTCCTCTTCCAAATTCAAAAGTGTTAACCGCGCAAGAACAGGAATAAACATTGCATCAGCCAGGGTGAACTCTTCACCAGCAAGATATTGTGTATCGTACAGTTGCTGTTCAGCTTCATCAAGGAGGCTCACCAATTTGTCCTCACTTTCTTTGAGGAGATCAGGGTCTGCCAACTTGTCTTCAAGCTCATAGGCATCTCGAAGTTTCACATGGTAGACACTGGCCAGATCTGGGGACTCTGCCATCCTAGCAATCACCACCCGTCGAACAAATTTGGAAACAAATAGCCGGTACTTGTTTGGGATGTGAGAAAGGGTGAACATCTTGGGATTCCATCCATCAATCTTACGCATCCACTCCATAACTTCAGTAGTAATGGCTGTATCCTCACCGTTCATAGAGACAATCAGTCTATCCATGTACCTAATTAAGATTACAATCCTATGCTGAGACAGGCTACCCTAAGCAAAATAAAAAAATGTGATATAGAAAAAGAAAAGTGAGATACAGGATTATATCCATGGTCCGGAAGATGACATGAGAACCATTTTGGAAGACAGGAAGTTTAGCAGATGGGTTCATGCGAAAGATGAATGAATCCATGTTCTTTCCTGTCAGTGGATTGACATGGTGAGATGTGTAATCGATGCCTTTCTCTTCCAAAGCAAGCCGCACCCTCTGGCTATCTATCGAATATGGATGATGGTATAGCTGCATCTGTATAAAAGTAAAATGTGCCAATCATTATCATCTCTTCAGAAAGCAATAACCTCGAAATTGATATTTAATTTCCAATAAAGAGAGTTTGTTGGGTTGAGTATCAAGATCTACAAGAGAACAAGTACTTGTGAATATAGCCACACACACACCCAAGTTCGATTAATAAAACAGAGACCCAAGTAAAAAAAGAAGAAGTCTGTTTGCAACTAGTTGCAAGGTAAAGAAAATAATGTAACTATTTTAGTAGTAAACTAACTACGTTATGCATGCATGACTAAAATTCTTACGACTCCATGCCTGAAGACTTACTCGATCGCATGAGCTTAAACTGCATTGCCGAAAAGTTGGTCTTCCTACAGGTCAACTGGCTGAAGTCTTAAGTTCTAGGGCATGGCCCTTTCGTGTTCATAGCTACCTTGACCAGCAATTTGATACTAATGTAGAGGGTTGATGTTAGGTCAACAACTAGTCATAAAAGAACTTTGTCAATTCTTTTATGGAGGTTTCTTGTACTCCTTAGCCAATGATGAAGATGATTTATTTTGAGGGATATTAAGATAATTGTGAATATCTTCATAAAATTGATTTGAATATTTCTTCTTATGTTCCTCCCCTGGGTAAATGTCTCTCTCTTTCACATGCATACCAAGTAAGTAGCTACTTTTAAGTTCCTAGGCAAGCAAATGACACATCCTCGTAGTCCTCTCTCCTTAAGTCTATAATACGCTCAAAAATAGGTAGTCTCAATCTTCCGCAGCAAAAGGACGCAAATTTTGATCTGTGGCTTCCACTCCAATTTATCTCTTTTAAGGAGTTTATTGTAGCAGTTTGTAGAAGCAGAACAGGGACTTCAGAGTGTAACAAGAACATCAGACCACTCTGTTCCACTCTACCATGGAGTAATAATTCATAACAGACTCACAGGCATCCTTGAACCTTATTTTCGTGGTACATGACCCTATTAATATCATTCATTCTCTTCTCCGCATCAACAAACCCACGCCATCTGTACTTACAAACAGGTACCCATCATAATGTTTGAGGTTTTAGTTTGGGATGTAGTATCAACGAAGAAGAAGAAGAAGAAGAAGAAGAAGAAGAAGAAGAAGAAGAAGAACAATTCCCAAAACGCAAGCTTTAAATGGTTCGAAGATTTTCTCCTACGTCTCCGGCCACGCACAAGTTATTTTTATAATTTCGAGAGAGTTAGAATATCAAGACATGAAACCCTATTTATAGACTGAGATTAGGGCGACCAGAGACATTAGTATAATTATTGAACTGCCCCTAGTAATGTATTACAACTACCCCTGTACGGGCAATGTACAAATTTTTTTTATAACAATTTTAACCTGCACTTGCTCTAATAAATTGGTCCCTCCTATTACAGACAGATACCCACCCTACTTCAGCAATCTGACTTTTATACTCAAGCCGGTTGTAGAAACGGAATCTTACTATCGGTTCAACCAATGGTCTGACAACTCGTCTTGATATCGGTAACCGAGATAACCAGTACAGAAATTCAGATTCCAGTAAATATAGCTCAAGATCAGTCGAGACGCCGAGAATCTCGAAAGAAATCCAGTTTCAGTTGGGGTACAGAATTTGCTAGGTCTCGGTTAAAACACTGGGATCAACAGCTTACTTACCAAGGCTTCCCCTCCGAGTCTAAATCTCAACAAGTCCTTATACCCTGCAGAATCCTATAGAGACAAAGAAACATTTTTCTATGCCTTTGATCCAGCCATCTGAAGAAAAGACTGGTTCTTCCATAAAGAAATCGCCAAATGCCTCGTTGAGATCGGAGATCTTCTCAAATTTAAAAACCCTGTGGTTTGGACCTAAATAAGAACTAAATCTGACAGTGCCACAGTTATCCTTCAATTAGAATCATAAGGAAATTCTTTCAACCTTCTGATGTCCTTGACTGGCAAGCAAAAAGAGTGAATGCTACACCTTAACCAATTGAACACTTCCCACAAAGAACAAAAACCTGTTCACCTACCCTCTCTTGCAGTCTACATTTTTAGACTAGCCCTGTGCATCCCCTGCCTTCGAGAAAGAAGCAAAGAGAGTTAGTTCTAGATACTTTAAGTGGTAAAGTACCATGAACCATGCCGAAAGCAGCTATAAGATATTTTCACTCAGACAAAGCTTGCACAAGAACAATTCATTCTTCTCCTTGCTGATATGCAGCTTTCTTACAAGAACCATTAAACACAATGATATTTTAATCTTCTCCTTGCTGATATCTAGCTTTGATGTATCTGCATCTTCAAGTGAGATTATCTAGGAGAGAAGAATCAGGATTGCAGTCTGGTTAACACTCTATGCAGGAGCAGCACGGTTAGATGTCCCCATTTAGTTTAGCTTTTGATATCAAGGTCATTGTGCTTGGTTCCGAGGCAACAGTTTCGGGAGGATGCTATTTCAGCATCAGAATAGCCTATCCATAAAATGAAGGCATGGTTGCATACATCCTGACCCTTTTCAAACCTTGCTGAAGCAAGAGCTTAATGGCAGAAGTGTACCATTTCTAGTTATCTATATCAAAATAGCAGTATGCATCCAGTCACAGTTCCATGGTTAGAGATCATTTAAACCGTACATAGTGTATAATAAAGGTTTATAAATTAGTACTAAATTCACAAATTGGATTTGTTGAAGAGCCTGTAGCTCTTAGGTCATTGTAAATAGGCTACAAAGATTAATCTGATATTGCTCATAGTAACTAACTACGAGAGATGGCTGAATGGAGAGAACCAGCTAAAGAAGAAGCCATAAGATTAGGTCTCACGTAACTTATGTCGCAGATATTCAAATAATACAAATATGGTACACAATACAGTCACGGCAACATGGCACGCCCATTCTGGCTGTCAGTGTGTATTTTGAGTGTCCAAGACATGTCCAATGCAACGCGAAGCAGGTTTTAGAAGGTTTGTGCTTCCTGGGATAATATGAATATGTCACGACACAGTGCAGACACCGCAGCAACATGGCATACTGCTGTGGTGTGGCGTAGTGTATTTCGAATGTCCGAGACATGTCCGAAGTGAAGCCAACATAGCATCGGGTTTTAGAGGGTTCATGATTCCTGGGATGGATTAAACCAAGAATAAACACTCAAGTGAAGAAGGGCAAATGGACAATCATGTAACATTGTTGCAATGATTATTGTGATAGATTAAAGAGTGCAATTAAGGAAATTGTGGTAGAATGTGCCTTACCAACTGGATAACAAATGACAGATGTTATACCAACTGTCTTAAGATAATAATAAATAAATAAATTTAAAGAAACTGTAGCTTTACCCAGGTTTGGGATTGCTGCTACTGTACAAAAACTGGCACCAGAAGCAGCTTTTGACAGAAACCACCAAACTGCTTGCAAAAGCTGCCCCAAAATTGAACCGACTTCCAAAAGTTTTTTGGTAAGCAGCTGTTACCAAACAGTTTTGAGACTGCTTTTCAAATAAACAAGCAGAAGTAGCCAATATAAGCAATCCCAAACCCAGCTTAAAATGTTTACACATATTTTGGTACAAGAGAGAAGAAAAACAGATTAAATGATGAGTTAGGGAGATTCTTTTGTTGAAGACTTATCTATTTCTCACATTTCAGAAGTTTTAAGATATAATAAGGCATAAATCAACAGTGATACAGCTTTGAAGGAATGCAGGGGAAGGGAAGGGGGCAGAGAAAAGCCATCGGGTAGGCAATCAGAGGAGGACAGCGGTAGTGTGAAAAGAAAGAACTTGGCATGGAAGGATGCTGCTGCCCTGCTGCCCCCAAAGAATTCCTCCAGCCATTTACTGCTAGGGCAGAAGGCAGTAAGCGGGTGTCTTCTTCCCATGCGAGAGGTTTCCGTAGCAAGAGATCACTTAGGAAGAGCTCCACCTAGCTGAAGACTGAAGAAACCATCAGTCCACTTGGGACACCTCTTCATTGTAAACTGCCAAATCCGAGGAGATGGGCTGATCCATGTCAGTGTGTCAGGTATAAGCACTCTTGATGCATAGCGGTGCCGTTGGCAAGTACAGACATCGGAAGGTTTCAGAACGGAAATGGAATTGGAACTGAATAGGCTTGTTACAAATGCAAAAGAAAGGGACATATTCAGAGATGTTGTCTATTGGACATCATTTGCTACATTTGTAACCATTCAGGTCATATTTCAAAAGCTTGCCACGCGCTTCTGAAGGATAGGCAGGAGTCCCAGGGTATCAAAGAATGTGTAGAAGCCAAATCCAGGATGAAGTAGCTTTGGAAAGAAGGATTATAAGGAACCACAGGTCCACATCAATAGGTTGCCTGAGAAGGAAGAGAACATCAAATTTCTATCACAGTACTATGGGTATGTGCAGGTCCTCAGACAACTCTTCAAAGGAGGAAAATTGAAATGGGATTAAAGTCACCAACTCAAACATTTGGCACTGGCATACCATGTGATCAAGGATGGGTCCTTGGTACACTTTTCCAAAGAAATTTATGACAGCATCATGCATAAGTGAGATGTAGTTTACCGTTGATGACTAAGGTAAGAAGAAATTCAGGCTTGTAGCTTAACCATGGGATATCCTTGAGGGGAGAAATTCAAAGGTAACATGATCGTTTGGCTCATGATAAAAGATTCTCCCATGTGTTGTTGGACGAAGAAGGGTTCTCGATGCTCATACGAAACTTCATTGCTCCTCCATGGAGGACATCCCTATTAGAGTACACTATTGTACATAGTCCCACATCGGTCGGACGGCGAGGCTGACGCTGAAAGTGGCCTATATATATACCCGGCCTCAGACAACATGTTATTATATTATGTATTGAAGGGAGGTAGTGGAGAGCGACAATTGCTATTGAAGACTACCATCTAGAAATCAGGCCAAAAACACTGACGATCAACCAAGTACCTCTTCAAGACAAAGGGCCATAAACTAGGAATTTGGAGGAAGAATACGACAGGTCTAGAAGTATAAAACCCGTTAAGAAGAACAAACGGGCTATTTCCCAACCCGGTCATTTCCTCAAGGGCTCAGTACGCCGACTGCTGAAACGAAAGAGCAAACCAGGCGGTCCAGACACGGGTGTGTAGAGATAATCAAGAAGGGGGGATTTCATATTTGGGTGGAACCTGGCATGCAATTGACAGTGCCTCTACAGTCTTCTGTGAAGGACATTCATTCGAGAGGTAATTGTGGCTGAGACTTATTGCCAATTTGTAGATGATAAGGTGGCGCATGGAGAATGGTTGACGGGAGAGCATTCCACAATTTGAAGGACAATTTAATACTGTTTCGGCATAGGAAATTAGACTTCATAATCATGCGCCCACCTATATAGGGCATCCCAGTGCCACGAGGCTCTCACCAGTGCAGGGTCAAAATCCATGGGTCCACCTATATAGGGCATCCCAATGCCTCTCACTAATGCAGGGATAAGGTCTATGGAGGGTAGGATGTTGCAGCCTACCCCCAATATATAGGGGTTGTTTGGTTGCTTGTAAATGATTTTACAAAAGCATTTGTTTGATCATTTACATCAATTACAATGTTTGTTTCATTGTAAACACATTACTGCAATAAAAGCTGAAATAAATATCTTAAATCCTGCAACATTTGTTGCAGCCTAAGTGACTGCAACACCAATTACAACAAATTGTTGCATGGGATTTTCATTTACGAGCAACGAACAACGAAGCACCAAGCCATTAGGAAGCACCTCCTGATGGAGCACCAAACCGTAACATCACGCTAAATGACGCCCTCATTTTCTCAAAAAATGTAATATTAAAAAAATCGTAATTCTAGAACCATATTTGTCAAAATAAAACCAATAACCAATTTAAACTAGAAAATAAAGCTCTGCAAACTAGAATACTCACTGCTCCCAGGTTGATTGGATACTAGCTTTACGTCAATATAGCATAAATAATGTGCATATGCAAATAAAACTATCTATGATCAAATGAACAAAATAGAGATACATACATAATTCATTAAAACAGAGAATTTTTCCAATTGAAAACTTAAGAATTTGGCACCAAATGGAGATACTCCCAAATTTACATACCAACATTATAAAGATGGGATATTTTCAGAACACTCCCAAGGACACAATAGCTACAACAAAACCCTAATAGATATTAATTTCGAAACAGCTTCAGATTAATTACTTTGCAGAATGAATCCTTAAATATTCCAACTTTATGATACAGTAACCAACTTTCAGGACTAAGTTCTAAGAGAATTATAAAAAATTAGCTTCTTATATAAGATTATTCAAACAATAGAATTTATAACTGTAAACCTAAATTACATAGCAAATGGACTGAAGAATTTGGTAGTTGGTACTAACTACAGAATACTCACAAAATTCACATACCTAAATTATGAAGATAGTATCGTTTTTCAGAATAATTCCTGATATTTGGAAAAATATCCAACCTAGCCTTCATTCGTTGACACTTTGACATGGAGAATATATATACAATGACAAAATTATCCTAGGCCTATAAGCCTTATTGGGCCATGTGCTAACAATCCCCCTCAAACTATATATATATATATATATATATATATATATATATATATCATGTGCAGCTTGTTACAAAAAAAAAATGAGATATAGAAAGGGGTTTGTTGAAGAGATCGGCAATATGGTCTTCAGATCGAGTGAATGGTGTTCACACCAAATTACTCATCACTGCATCAAGGTGGGTAGTAGATCAAGCATGGGACGACCCGGACCGGATATGACTGGTTTAGAGCCTGGGCTGGCTAGCCCGGTCAAAGTACCCGGGCTAGACTGGGATTTAACCAAAATTGTCCAGCCCTGACCCACGACTCGAGTAAAATCAGGCCGGACTAGCCCGGGTTTTGTCTGGTTCGGCCAGCATATCGGTGCATTTCAATAAGAAAAAATTACACTTTTGTATATATGTATTGTTTATATATATATATATATATATATATATATATATATATTGAAAATATCATATTCAATATAGATATATGGTATATATGCATGCATACTATATATTTATATATAAAAAATGGTATATCCTATATTGTGTATATATATGGTATATATTTTATATATATAGTATATACTATATATACATAAAATTCAGATTTGGACCGAGTTTGAACCGACTGGCAACCGGGTTGGGTTTCAAAGCTAAAACATGTCCCGTACGATTCTGAGACCAATCTCAGTCTGGGTTTTTAATGGTTGAACCTAGCTCGACCCGCTTCCGACCAGGTCCGCGCTCGGTTCGGACTTCGACCGAGCCTTAGCCGGCTCGGACCGGCCCAGCCCGACCTTGACAAGTCAGATCCCAAGGCAGTTTTTAGGCCGCTCGGCCCATTGCGCACCTTGATCATTGCACAGTCCACTTAACGTGTTTGGTCCTCTTATGGAAGATCGTGCATATGAAGTAGGTCACTATATTGGACACCAAGGTCGGCGAATATAGTCTTGAGCCACATCATCTCACACACTATATGAGTTATTGCTTTGTATTCAGCCTCGGCACTAGATCTTGTCACAATTATATATTTCTTGTTGTGCCAAGTGACAAGATTGTATGCAACATAAATACAATATCCAGAAGTATAATACATGTCACTCTTTGACCCAACATAGTCGACATCTGAGTAGGACTATCTCAAGATGCCTATGTTTTTTTATAAAGGTCATTTTTCTCATCATTCTCGGGCCACAAGTTCAAATTGGATTTCATAGAAATATCAGCTCGTTTAGATCCGAGTAGGTCGGTTTCCTATAACGAGTCTGTAGCATATTTCTGTTGGAAGAGAAATATTCCTTCTTCTGTCTATCTCAATCCCAAGAAAGTACCTCAGCTAACCAAGATCTTTAGTAACAAAATGCTTGCGGAAATGGACGTTGGTCTCCTCAATGCATACGAGTCCAGAGAATAAGGCATTCAAAATTGAGACAATTTGGCTAAAATTTTCAAACCAAGCACATAGACATTGTTTGAGCCCATAAATAGCCTTTTTTGAATTTGCATACAATATTCTCCCCCGAGCAACAAATACAGGAAGTTGCTCCATATAGACTTTTTCGATAAGATCATCATACAATAAGACATACTACATTGATCAATCATGATTGACCGCAAGAGAAAAAGGGACCTGAACAGAATTAAGTCGAGCAACTAGAGAGAATGTTTCACAGTAACCAATGCCATTAATATAAGTAAAACATTTCTCCACAAGTCTTGTGCATCGTGCGGCCAATGAAGCCATTCGACAGAAACTTCAAAGTAAATACCCAACGGCAAGAGACAACATCACAATCAACAGGAGTTAGAATTAGCTCATATGTGCCTCGATATAATATTACATCCATCTCATCCATCATGGCATGTTTCCAGTTACGTATAGCAAGTACCTCCTCTGGTATCCGAGAAATAAAGATAAGGTAAAGTGATAGAACCATCCGACGAAAAGAAGGGCTAATGCGAGCATATGAGACATAGTGATCCATAGAGTAAGGGCAAGGGGTAAGTTTGCCTTTCCTAGAGAAATGTGGATATCCAAATCGGAGGAGGAAGGTGGATGTCAGTAACATGAGATGAAATGACAGTAATATGTGGAGTAATAGTAGCTGGAGTAGTGGGAAGTGGAAGGCTAGATATCGGTCGAAAACGAGCATAAACCCCTAAGGGTGATATATAGTAATGGATATGTAGTAGTAGGCAGAGCCGAAGTAGATGGAATGATAGGAGGAACGAAAGGCAAGGATGGTAGGAATACTCGAAGAATCTGCAGGAAGAACTAACGAGGTGGTAAGCGTGTAGTGGATGAATGGGGAAGGACCGGAGAAGGTAAGGGAACCCCTACAGGAGGAGCAAGGAGAGGACGATCATCCGTAGTATTATGTGGTGTATCCCTAAAAAATGTAATATCGGTTGGCACATAGTAACAGTGCACCACAAGAATCATAACAACAAAACCACGTCTAATACGAGAATATCCAATAAAGACACACCTGACCGATCTAGTTGATATCTTGTCACGATTAGGTGTCAAGTTGTGAACAAATGCAAGACAGTTGAAAACTCGTGGATTCAGAGAAAATATCATTATCATGATAATGGCAAGAGAATTTAGTCTGTCTATCAAGAATAAAAGAGGAAATATGGTTCACCAGATAGGTCACAGTAAGAACGACATCACCCTAAAGATACGAACATTCATATGAAACATCATAGTGCGGACAATATCCAACAAATGATGATTTTTTTTGCTTTGTGACTCCATTCTGCTGAGATATATGAGGACATAAAGTCTGATGACTAAAACCATGAGACACAATAAGTAGACATATCATGTCGCATATAATCTAAGACATTATTTATGCCAAGAACTTATCGACACGGGAAAATTAAAGAGCTTAAATATGTCGATGCTTTAGACCTAGTTTTCAACAACTAAACCCATGTAAGCCGTGAGTAACCATCAATAAAGGTGATCAAGTAACGAAGATCAAAGAAAGACAATACTCCGCTAGGGCTCCAAATATCAGAATGCACCAAATCAAACTGAGCCACTTCTCTTTCTAGAAGGAAAACATATATGATGATATTTCTCAAACTCCAAGACCTCACACTGAAGCTTCAAGACATATGGCTCTACTGGCAAAAGTTTTTAGCTGTTGTAGGGAAGGATGGCCAAGATGTTGATGTCACTAAAGAGGAGATATTGAGGTAGCATAAATAACTAAAAAAATCTATTAAGAGTAGGGTAGAAAAGATTTATCTAATTAATATAAATTATCTGTATGAGAACCTCGCATATCTTTGCTCATGTCCAGAGATCACTAAACTCACAATAGGAAGGGAAGAACGTAACAGAGCGGTGTAAAGTTCGTTCACCGAAAACTAAGGTGCATCAAGCACGTAATTCAGGGTAAGAGAAGGAGAAACTTGAAACGACTCATGTCTCGGTAAAAAAAGAGGCATGGCCATCTGCAACATATATAGATGAAAGAGTTGACAAATATTGGATCTGGGAGAGAAGTAATTGGTCGTCTGTAACATACGAAGTGGCACCATAATCTAATATCCAGAGGCAGTTCCAAATAACAAGAGCAACGTTCAGATCAGATGTAGAAGGTAGAGTTGTAATGAGAGGCAACAAAGTACGAAGAAGGCGGTCATATTTTGCGGAAGAAATTATCACAATAACCAACTCATGAGCAACGAGTAGTAGCAGCAGCAGTAGATGTCACTGAAGTAAATCAACGTGCCCAAGTAGGGATACCATACTTAAGCCAACAATAATCAAAAGAATGGTTGGTACGACCACAATGTGCACATATACGAGTAAGCTGAGCTGCCGAGAAGTGCTGGATACTGAAATGGAAGAATCAATCATAGAATAGTAGCCAAAAGCAAGAGAGTACCGCAGATAAAACGAAAAGTATCACATAGTGTACCACTAACAGTAGAATAAGTGGCAGAGTAATACGCAATCACACTAGACCACAATAGATGAGAGAAACAATAACTCACAGACAGTAATAGTAGTCAATGAAGTAAAGGATGAAGATCATAAAGAATCCATAGAGCTAATCAGAAAGCTCCAAAATCCGGATGCGACCAAATCACATTAGTCTGATAGAATCTGTAACAACTGTGCATAAATCAAAAACCACAAAAAAAGTCCGAGCAGAGCAACAGGCTCGATACCTGAATATGAGAACCAATAGATATTACTATGCAATAGTCGAAGTAGGAAAGAGAACTCAATAATCAAAGTAGCTACAGACGAGAACGACGTCACACAATAGCTTGCACCAGAAAAAATAGTAGTAAACGAAACCGATGTTGTCGTATCGTAAGAGCATGTGAGAGTATGGAAGTAGTCGACGAAATACAATAATCGAAGTAGACGAGTGTCCTAGAATTGGGCGCTAAAAAAAGAGAAAAGACCAGCATCAACACAATCCAAGAAAAGACAAATGGTGGAAGAAATACATGAATACAAGGGTATTTCGCTAGCAGGTTTGAAACGGGCTAGTGACCCGATCTCCCTCAGGAATTGGCCGTCCCGCTAGGCGCGAATCACCGCGCCAGCGCTCCCGCAGGTCAATCGTTTCCATCGGGACGTAATGCCACGCGAGCCTGGAGTTGCGCCCGCGCGAGAAAAATACCGGAACGGCCGTTGATAACTAGTTCACCAAGTCGATATAGCGGAAGCATAGAATAAACACAAGTATGATACATAAACAAGCTCTTTATTGATAATGAATAAGGTTATAAACGGCGCTAGGCCGGGATTACAAGTCGCTCAAGCTCTCTCTCTCTCTAACAATAAAGGCGTGCCAAGCGGCTTACAACTTGGGATGATAATTAGGCGATGTTCCAACATTATGTCATGTATATGTGCTTCAGCTCCGGACGCAACACTCCAAGGCTCCCGAGCGAACTCTACGCCTTAGCGCGCACGAGGGGACGCTACGCACCGAACGAGGTTCTCCCGCACCCTGCAAGCAATCTGGTGAGTTATCAGTACATGAATGCACTGGTGGGGAGGCTTCTCACCCGCTCGACAAATCCAACACGTTATGTGCACCAACTATTAGATTATCTTTCTAGTCTTGACTTAGGATCAAATTCATGGTATAAGATAAAAAGCCTAACTCGTGAGGCAGTGCGCCATGCGATATACGAAAAACACGGCGATATTTACCAACTTACCATTTGTCCTTTCATGTCCAAGTATAAAACCAAGTTAAACCAAGCACGAATATATATATATATATATATATATATATATATATAGAGAGAGAGAGAGAGAGAGAAATCCCAAGATCGCATAACGAACACATGTATGCTACGAGCGTGTTTCTAAATCAGGTGCACGATATACACAAATTACTATACTCGTATTGCTTTGTGACTCAGGTTGTGCAATGTGTTACACTCAGGCCGTAGAGATTACTCAGATGTCTTATACTCATATTACACAGGCATGTTATACTTGTATAGGCATGTTATACTCAGACTACTCAAATGTGTTTCAAAGCTTCAGATTACTTGGTCCAACTAACGATCTACACGCATAGTGCGTCGTACATCCGTTATTTGCCACAAGTTCATACGAGCCCATACGCGGGTTGCCGTCACGTATGCAATATACTTAATGATACATAATTGGTCTTATGACCTGATGAGCCGTCATGAACAAGTTATAGTCTCGGCACGGAAATGGAATGCAACGCAGGTAGTGAACCCCGCTACACGCCTTCCTGTCCGAAGCAAACGACTATGCTAAATTGTTCCTAACCGGTTCGGATCGGCCCCAGTGCGACCTGTTCGGATCGGCCCCAGTGCGACCGGTTCGGATCGGCCGCAGGAACCACAAGCATGTGCACAGGTTGTCCATGACCATTGACGATCAACACTAAGCTTTTATTATATACAACATTTTAAAGCCATGAATGAACATAACTGCTTGACACAGTACGAATGCATATACTCGTTTAGAAATATCATGATTTGTTGTGTTCCATTCAATGCACCGTTTATGCTAATGTTTTACTACTTATTGCAGCTCCTGTTTTGGGAGTTGCATTGGCAACCGAACGGTCCCGAAGCCTTTTCATGTTTCTATTATTTGACTTGGAACGACTATTTTGGTAGTCTTCCCGCCACCGGTAAGTGAACCATGATTTGTGTTGCTTCTATATCGAGACTATCTATGTGACGAGCATTTCAAGACATATGAAACAATATACTTAAAAGGAACATATAAGGAACAAAAGTAACGCTACGAGGGTGAGGTTATAAGAACTGTAAAGCGAGCATATTATTTCGTTTAACCGATATACTTCCATGTTCTATGCAAAGAGATATAAGATAGGATTATTCCCTTAGCTAAGTGTATTATATTCTTTATTAGCATGCAAGGGGTGATTCATCTAGCGACTAGCATATATCAACCATATTTTAAACGCGCAGGCTAAGCAAAGACAGGTTCATCGTAGCCACCCACCTTAGCGATGATTCGCCTCGGTCAAGCGATACTCCGAGCGAGCCTTTGAAAGTCTAAGTCTGAACTCCTAAAGGGCAAAGTCTGAAATCATTTGAGCAAGTCTTCTCGCTGAACAAAGCGGGTCGGATCGTTGCACTTGTGTCGTTTGAATCGGCTATCCACATTGATGCGGAACGGATCGTTACATTATACACCACTCAAAACAAGTCTCGTCCTCGAGACTTCCTGAGCGCAAATCGTTCTATCGCACACTATCAAATCTAACTCAAGCATATCAATCCGTATCATTAGATTCGTTCTAACATAACTTCCTACTCGCTTCTTATTTTGTGTCGCGTGTGTGTTGGGTCTGTCTCATTGGATGACTTCATCATTCAATCCAAGTTCTGACTCGGTCTCTAATGCGCCCTAGCGCGGAACATATATCGCTTAACGCGGAGTATGTTATAATCCATCTCAATGATGATCTAGGGATGAGGCAAACTTATTCACTTTGTTATACTCGTCCATGGGAATCTAACATATTCACTTGCACTAGCATTCGAGATCAGCATATCGCGAGTCTGGATCGTACAAATATTCAAGGCGTCCCTCAAACATATGCATGTCAACCAACTTAGCAATAGTGAAAGTCTTTGCACTCGAGTTCAACATATCACTGAGTCTTGGATCGTGCACACGTTCAAGGCGTCCCTTAAATACATGCATTCAACCAAACTTAGCGATAGTGAATTCGGACAAGCTACTCGCAAAAATCTCAAGGGTTCTCGTCTTACGAATCACAATGATACCTCCAACGGGGTCAATCAAAATCAAAGTCATTCCAATCTCACTCAAACCAAGTTTTGCACTATCGTTAAGCACGATCTATCCGATCAACCGACTAGCATCCAAGTCTTATTATCTATTTCGTTCTCGTTTAAACATAGTGTACATTTATCGACCTAAGCCTAACTCTAAGTCTTGTTGCCCTAGTTCTATGGCTTGTTCAAGCAATAATCTAAAGTTGGTCACACAATTCTTCCACTCGGCATAAGGTCGTCTACCTAACCGCTAGGTCCGCTCACAAGGTCATGAGTACATTTCAAGTTCACGATTTTTATCGAGCAAATTCGTTGCACGATACTCGTCACAAATTTCTAAGGTCAAACCATTGTTCTTTCGTACGGGGTATTCTACCCAAGCTCGTTTCACTCATATTTCTAAACATCGAGCATCTGATCATTCTATCCACATCAACACGTTCATTTGCACAAGATCTAGCTTTGTTTAGCAAAATCGTTCCTAAGACACGTTTGTTCAATCAAATCCACGATATATCCACGTCGCAGGTCAAACTCATCAATTTGCATAGCCCATCTCCTCCATTACGTTTGATAGAATTCACCTATCCATTCTTTTCTAAGAATGGACCACCAAGTCACGATTCCATTCTAAATCTTCGATATATATCATAAACTCTAAGTCGTCCAACACGATCTACGTATTTGTTCATGAAACCATCAAGTACATCTCACTTCACGTTCTAGACTAACTCCTCCTCAAAATACTTTGATTCATTTGTATCCTGAAACTCGTCTTATCGTGTCGAACTACAAGTCAAGACGATCATTTAATTACCACGCTTCGATCTCCCGCAAGTTCAATCTTTTCCGTTGGACGTGAAATCACCACGCCAACGCTCCTGCGGGATAACCGTCCTAATCCGAGCGTGACGCATGTACGAGCATGGAATTTTACTCGTACAAGACAAGAACGTCAAACGTTATGGTTATCATCGAACGAACAGACATCTTATCGTTTACACTTCGCTTCATCCAAAATATATATCCTTTAAGTCATGTCCGTTCAGGCCATGATCATAATTCGTCTACCAAAATCATCCAACTTCAATGTTACCATTTGATCAATCCGTAGTTTACTTTTAATATTCCTCAAACAACTAAGTTCAAATCCTCAAGCCAAAGCCTATCCAACTTTGTTACGTTTCATCCATCGAGTTCATTTGTAAAATCTTCGAACATGTTCCCGCGAGTTCGATCATATCCGCCGGACGTGAAATCACCACGACAGTGCTCCCGCGGGATAATCGTTCTCATTTAGGCCCGATGTCGAGTGTTACCTTTCGACCTAGATTTTAGATCTTTCGTCCAAGTCAAGACTAAATCCGTTATCGCCTACCTCAATCATTTAACCAAGGTTTTCTAACTTGCATCAATCCATGCTATCTTCCAACTATCGATATTATATAAAGTCTCCCAAATTCGAAACCATAGCATTCGTACTCAAACTGAACACTATCGAGCAATATCCTACTCAAATCCAAATTTTTCATGCGCGCTATTATTCGTTCGCGTCATTATTTCAATTGCACTAACTCCGATCGCATACCCGATTATTCCATCTCAACTCAAGTTTCAATTCGTTTGATTCAATTCAAAATCGCTCGTACGATCCACTAAGTTTCCTCCAACCATAATATCAATTCCAAGTACTCTGAATTCCTATCCGATATAAGCCTTATCCCTTGTTCAACTCATTCTAACTCGTTCGAATCGAATCCTGCATGATTTCATCGAGTTCGCTTACTTGCTAGGCATTATTTATTTATACTAAGGCTTTACACAATCTCATCGCTTGCTGGTGGACTCGTTTAAAACTCCGAAATCCACGATTCATTCGAACATTTCTAAGCTGACCAATACACTACTCAGGGTTCGAGCTATACTCGATGAATCTGTATAACTTATTTTATTCTCAATTCGCTTATTCGATCCTGAGACTATCGCATCACTCAAGAATCGAGTCATTCAATTAACTTCTTGAATCGTGTTCGCATCGTTTACTCGTATATCCAATTCGTTCCTTAGAACTCCAACACGATCCATATTCGCTGCCTTGACGATCTTAGTCTCGTATGTACCTCTATCGATAGTCCTCCATACAAACTATGTTTTGAATCGTAACTTATCGCTACGAATAACCATCCAAACTATATCTCAAAATCCAAACACGATTCCCATTATTCGCCTTAACGGTACTCCGATAACGTCTCTATCGATTATCATTATAAGTCTGACTTATCCTTACCTGAACGATATCCCAATCTCGTTCGCAAACTTGCTCGCACCCCAGGGTCTTATCGTGCGATACTCAACACAACTTAGCCGAAAGGCTGTGTGTATAATTGTCCAAACGATATTTTATCTCGCACACTAACCCGCTTGGTGTTCACGTATAGGTATTCGAGCTCACATATAACTTGCAGATTCTAACACGAGTTTATTCCCACGAAGTCTGACACAGGTTGGCACAAAGGCCTCCGCTTCACAATTTCGTACAAGCAATCATATCATTCATATGCATTTTTCGAAAATATTTAGACTCATTGTATGGAACATCCCGTTGGAACATTGACAGAGAGTGTTTGTAACATAACCCACGAACGAGCTTTCGAAACTGAGAGAACCGATAAGAAGTCCAAGAACGTAAATCCATGCTCTGATACCAATATGTCACGCCCCGATCTCCCGCAGGAATCGGTCGTCCCCGCTAGGCGCGAATCACCACGCCAGCGCTCCCATAGGTCGATCGTTTCCATCGAGACGTGATGCCACGCGAGCCTGGAGTTGCGCAACGGTCGTTGATAACTAGTTCACAAAATCGATATAACGGAAGCAAAGAATAAACACAAGTATGATACATAAACAAGCTCTTTATTGATAATGAATAAGGTTACAAGCGGCGCTAGACCGGGATTACAAGTCGCTCAAGCTCTCTCTCTAACAATAAAGGCGTGCCACTAAGGCGATGTGCCAACATTATGTCATGTATATGTGCTTCAGCTACGGACGCAACACTCCAAGGCTCCGGAGCGAACTATACGCTTTAGCGTGCACGAGAGGACGCTCCGCACCGAACGAGGTTCTCCCATACCCTACAAGCAATCTAGTGGGTTATCAGTACATGAATGCACTGGTAGGGAGGCTTCTCACCCGCTCGACAAATCCAACACGTTATATTAGTTCTGTACACCAACTATTAGGTTATCTTTATAGTCTTGCCTTAGGATCAAATTTATGGCATAAATTACAAAGTCTAACTCGTGTGGCAGTGCGCTGTGCGATATACGAAAAACACGGCGATACTTACCAACTTACCATTTGTCCTTCCATGTCCAATTATAAAACCAAATTAAACCAAGCACGAATATATATATATATATATATATATATATATATATCCCAAGATTGCATAACGAACAAAAGTATGCTACGAGCGTATTTCTAAATCAGGTGCACGATATACACAAATTACTATACTCCTATTGGTTTGTGACTCAGGTTGTGCAATCCGTTATACTCAGGCCGTACAGATTACTCAGATGTCTTATACTCATATTACACAGGCATGTTATACTTGTATAGGCATGTTATACTCAGACTACTCAAATGTGTTTCAAAGCTTCAGATTACTTGGTCCAACTAACGATCTGCACGCATAGTGCATCATACATCCGTTATTTGCCACAAATTCATACAAGCCTATACGTGGGTTACCGCCATGTATGCAATATACTTAATGATACATAATTGGTCTTTTGACCTGACGAGCCGCCATGGACAAGTTATAGTCTCGACACGGGAATGGAATGCAACGCATGTAGCTAGCCCCGCTACACGTCTTCCCGTCCGAAGCAAACGACTATTCTGAATTGTTCCTGACCGGTTCGAATCGGCCCCGGTGCGACCAGCGTACCGTCCGCAGGAACCAAAAGCATGTGCACAGGTTGTCCATGACCATTGACGATCAACACTAATCTTTTATTATATGCAACATTTTAAAGCCATGAATGAACATAACTGCTTGACACAATACGAATGCATATACTCGTTTAGAAATCTCATGATCTGGTGTGTTCCATTCAATGTACCGTTTATGCTGATATTTTACTACTTATTGCAACTCCCGTTTTGGGAGTTGCCTTGGCAACCGAACGGTCCCGAAGACTTTCCATGTTTCTATTATTTGGTTTGGAACGACTATTTTGATAGTATTTCCGCCACCGGTAAGTGAACCATGATTTGTGTTGCTTCTATATCGAGACAATATCTGTGACGAGCATTTCAAGACATATGAAGCAATATACTTGAAGGAACATATAAGGAACAAAAGTAACGCTACGAGGGTGAGGTAATAACTGTAAAGCGAGCATACTATTTCGTTTAACCGATCTACTTCCATGTTCTATGCAAAGAGATATAAGATGGAATTATTCCCTTAGCTAAGTGTGTTGTATTCTTTATTAGCATGCAAGAGGTGATTCATCTAGCGACTAGCATATATCAACCATATTTTAAGTGCGCAGGCTAAGCAAAGACAGGTTCATCGTAGCCACCCACCTTACCGATGATTCGCCTCGGTCGAGCGATACTCCGAGCGAGCCTTTGAAAGTCTAAGTCTGAACTCCTGAAATGCCTAGTCTGAAATCATTTGCCTCAAGCAAGTCTTCTAGCTGAGCAAAGCGGGTCGGATCGTTGCACTTGTGCCGTTTGAATCGGCTATCCGCATTGATACGGAACGGGTCGTTCCGGGGGGGTTTTATAGTGCTAGTAGGTTTGTTTTTGAGTTATTTTAAGGTTAGTAGGCTAGTCAGTGGAAGTTTAAATCAAATAGGTTAGCTTATCTGGTCTATATTTGGGGTCATTGCTTAGTGATCGAGCCGATGATCACTAGAGCTTCCGCTTGTTCAACATGCTTGTTCGTGCTTTACCGTGTGCGACATATAGGGTCAGTTCCTCGTATGTCCACGGTTTTGAAATTAAATGTAATTAACTTGGGGTTAATTAACTTGGGGTTAACTAACTAGTATATCCATATAGTTGCATTGGGTGGGGACAAATCTCGGATTTCTTAACGGCCATGCTTGTAGGTTAGATATCATAGGACACGACGCCCTCACATTCGTCAAACAGTGCTCCTTCTAGTACTTGCTAGACTTATGTGGGTATGATTTCATCTTCCTAGATATATCAGACCTTAGTCTTCTTATAGATGGGTCTGAACTAGTAAAGAAAGGTTAAATCTGGGACATTGAATGATAAATGAATGGATGAGAGTGGATCAATAAAGCGGAGTGGATCAATAAAGCGGGGTTAGTTCGTTGAATGATAAATGCAAGGATGAGAGTAGATCATTAAAGCAGAGTTAGACCAAAACGCTAGGAGTTTCAAGTTAGATCTAAAGGCTAGGATTAAACATTAGTGATATATGTGGGTCAGTAATCATTTGAGAGTTAGGCCTTCCTTTTTTCTCTTTTTTTTTTTTATTCTTTTCGAGCTCTTCTCCTGGGCAATGGCAGCACATTTGCTGGGAGCACAACGGCGAGTATGATGAGGAGGTCGAGATCCGACTTGAAGAGGATAACGAAGTGGTGACGAGGTCAAGGATGATTGGATAACTGTTGTCGAGGTCTAGTTGGTGGTGAGGTCGTCAGTGAGATTTGAGATGATCGCAAAAATTAAAAAATTGTAGGCGGTATTGGTTCGGTGGATGGCGAGGACTCAGTGTGGTTGTTGGAGCTCCGTAGATGGTGACGAGTCGGTCTGACGAACTCGACGAAGACTCAGGAGCACTGAGAGGCAGCGGCGTCGAGATCTGTCTGGAAGTTGATTAAAAATTAAGAGACCCATATATGGCTGAATCTCGAACGTCGGCGATGTTGGGGAAGCTCTTCAACTGTCAGGGTAGCTCTTCGACTGCCGAGAATGGAGGAAAAAGAAGGGGGGGAGGGGGGGGGGGGGGGTGGGGGGAAGAAAAGAAAAGAAAAGAAAAACTAGGGTTGGAGCTAGGGAATTGTAGGCTCTGATACATGTTGTTTAGGAAATATTAAACCTAGTCTTCATTCAACAATATGGAGAATATATACAATTACAAGAGTTGTCCTAGGCCCATAAGCCTTATTGAGCGCCATATGCTAATATGCTAACAATCCCAAGAACACAAGAACTACACAAACCACTAATAAAACAAAGTTCCCAAACAGTTTCAGCATAATTATTTTTGCATAAATAACCATTTGATTTTGATGAAATTATAGCTCATAGGGTTAAATCCAAAAATACTATTAAAAAACATACCTCTTGTATAAAACAGAAGCCTTTCCTCTTTCTTCTTCTTCACCAATCACCCAAAACCCTAATAAATACAATTCCCAAACTACTTCAGATTAATTACTTTGCAGAAAGAATCATCAAATCTCCCAACTTTAAAGAATCATTAAATTTCCAAACTTTATGATGAAATAACAAATTTTGGAGAAAATTCAAAGATAATCTTCAAAATCACCTCTCTTTTTTTTATTAAAAACAAACTTCTTCCTCCAATAATACTCGACACCTAGAGATCAAAAATCGAAGAAATGAACAAGTGGGCAGTAATCCCAAGAACATTAGAACTACACAAAACCCTAATAAATATAATTCCCAAACAGCTTCTCTGTAATTACTTTGTACGAATAATCATTTACTTTCCCAACTTTATGACTTTTAGTGCTGAATTCGAAGAGAATTACTTAAGAAACATACCTTCAGTATAAAAAAAAAGCCTTTCCTCCTCCTCCTTCCTCCAAGACTCAAGCAAAACCCTGATAAATATAATCCCCAAACGACTTCAGATTAATTGCTTTGCAGAAAGAATCGCCAAAGTTCCCAACTTTATAATAAAAAAAACAACCTTTAGTGCAAAATTCAAAGAAAAATCTCCAAAAATAACCACTTATATATGAAAAAAGACATACTTCTTCTTCTTCTTCTTCTTCCAAGAATACTTGAGAAACCTAGAGATCTTTTCCTCTTCTTCTTCCAAGAATGCTTGAGAAACCTAAAGATCAAAAATCGAAGAAATGAACAAGTGGGCGGAATTGGAATGTAACTTTACAGAAGGATAGGGGCATAGTTGAAAGGCTGTCGGCGACAACACAAAGGAGAAATATTACTTTTTTAGGGTTTTTCTTTTTCCTTTTTTTTTTATTACAGCTCGAGATACGCAAATGCCTTTCTGTAACTTACAAAAGTCTTCAACATTTGACAAAAAAGTCTAGCTTAATTCCAAAGTCTATTGCAAGTCAGACGGTTTCTTGAGGGACCCACAGACCATTTTTTTTGTTTGCCAGTAACACCAGTAAGAACGTGGGTGGTTTTGCTGTCAGTTTCTGTTAGTAGCTGGGGGTTGTTGGTTCCCGGTCCGAGAGAGAGCCTTTTCAGTCGGCATGAAACTGTTCAAAAATAAATCCTCTTTTATATATTCTCAATTAATTAATATAAAAAAATTAACTACCATCTAAACAAAATTTAAAATTTATATGACCCAAATGTATATCCAACTTCCTATAAACAGTAGTAAACTCAAATAAATTTTTTTTATTTTTGATATTATTAAAAAAATAATTTAAATATTTAAATATATTTGGATTAATATTTGTTATATACATATTTATATTTTAATTAAACTATATTAAAGATTTAGTTATATTTTAATTATAGTTTATTATGGACATATGTGAATAAAAGATAAGATATTAGGATATACGGAAGAAAAAGAAATTTTTTTAATTAAATTGTTGAGTATTTACAAACGGTTTAGACGGCTCATTTTTTAGTTTTTCCAAGTCGCATTATAATGGTAGAGATAGAAATATATATAACAAATCTAAATTAAAATATATTCAATATTTAAATCATATTTAAACTAGCTATGCGGTATTATCTAAATATATATATCCAAAATTCTAATATATATATATATATATATATATATATATATATATATATATATATATATACATATATATATATATATAAATTTATTGAAATAAATTCAAATTATATTTAAAATATTTCTAAATATATATATCCAAATTTCTAATATATATATATATATATATATATATATATATATATATATATATATATATATATATATATATATATATAAAATTTATTGAAATAAATTCAAATTATATTTAAAATATTTTAATATAATTTATGTTTTTATTAATTTTTTTTATTATCATAGGATTTTTGTTTTTATACGCGCATCACACGTGAAAATCCTAGCCATGCATTTTAAACAATGCAAATCCTAGCCCTCCAAACATCCCCATGTGAGGCCAAGCCCATCCCAAGTAGGATGTTGACCAACCCAACACCCTAGGTCAACATCAACCCCTAGTTTCCATATGTATAAATATACAACCTTTCCTTCTTTTCTTTATTTTTTCCAAAACACAAACTCTATTCATAGCCGACCCCTTACATATCCATGTCCATCATCTTCCCCCTTCCTCCTCCTGCCACCATCCTGGCCGGAGCACCGCCGGAGCAACCCGAGACCTCCCTCGTCTCCACCTGGCCAACCCCGACTCCTCCCATCCACCGCTCACTCGACTCCTTCGCCTGAACCGCGGCCGACATCTTCTATTCTCCATCTTCATCCCTGTAGGCGACCGGAGCAACTCCTCCTCCTCGACCACAGCCTCCCCTCGCCTGACTCCTTTCCACCATCCTCGCCTGAGGACACCACCATAGCCATCACCACTGTTCCTTCTGCACCACTGTCCACCGCCGCCATTGATGCCGGACCTCAACAACCCGACTACCGTTGAGTCCTCAATCGTTCCCGTTCAACCACCATCACCACCCCGTCTCCTCCCTGTCCTCGACTCCCTCTCGCCTGAGACCTCCGCCACTCGCCACCACCTGTACGACCACTCCTCCCATCATCCCGGCCATCCTCCACCTCACCCCCAACGTTCCTCGACTCCCTTCCTCCCTGAGCAGCACCCCCTGAACCACCATTAATATCACCACCTCTCCCTTCTCAGACCCGACCACCACCTCTCCACCCTGTCCTCCTTTTCCCTGTCTTTCTTCCACCCCTCGCCGGACCTCCCTTACCGTCGGACTCCGACAATAAGACATCCTTATCATCATCCTCATCATCACCATCATCCCTATCATCATCACCATCATCCTTATCATCATCCTCATCATCACCATCATCACCATCATCCTTATCATAATCTCCATCATCATCATAATCATCATCACCCTAATCACCAATCATCACCTTAATCATCATCATTAACCCAATAATAATCACCCTCGCCATCATTATCAACATCGATATCATCATCATCATAGATCCGTCACCCTCGCCAAAGACAACCTGCAGCAGTCACCCTCGATCCTCGTGCCCTGTGCGCACATCCCGAGGACCATTGGATTGTTCTGCGAGACTCCAGGAGCAGACTATTGGCACTACGCAGCTTTCTTACCAAACAAGATACCTTGCAAAATTGCTTACAGTACTTTGCATGCTTATTATATTTTTATATGTTCATTGCATGTGTGTTTTTCTTTCAGTCATAATTATATACTATATATATATATATATGTTGCCACACACTTGACACATAGTATCATGGGAGGGGAGGACAATCAGTAGGCGTATGGACTGTAACCACTCTGGTAAACCGTAGTATCTAGCACGCACTACGGTAGTGTGTCGAGCTGGTCGCTACCCCCGAGGTATGTCGATTTCTGGTGTCGCGATGGTCGCTACCCCCGAGGTATGTTGATTTCTGATGTCCCTGCCGTGTGTGTGAGTTGTGAGATTTAGATCGAGTAGCCTACCCATCCCATACATCGAAAAGTTATCCTCATTATGCATTCATATAGACTGTCTTGTACAGCGTACTTATATATTTTTTACCTATTATGCATGTTTACTGTATTCAAATTGGCATGCGTTTATGTATCTTGTTACGTCCCTCTGAGGACCTGGTCCCTTGCCAGGTATAGACGACCAGGAGTATCCACAAGAGTACGGGCCAGGACCTGACGCATTACTTTCTGCCGAGGAGGTCTTACCTTCTGAGCATCATTGATTATCTCTAGCGATGGATCGCTTCGCTGATACCTTTATATTATTATCTTATTTTATATTGGAGATTCTACCCTCCTCTCTCATTTTAGTATTGATATAGTCATTGGTAGTGGATTTGTCTCCACCCGACTATTATTTTGGATTATTCAGACTCATTATTCTAGTTTAGTTATTTTTTTTCTATGACTTGTTGTGTGGATGAGATTAGTATTTTTGTGACTTGCGACTATATATATACTACATGTGAGTTAATATTCATATTACAACGTACGTATGTATTATGGTATCCATATATTGGAGTTGTCATATACATAAAGCTGGCATGCTTACGTATTCCTAGTCCTACGTATTTTGGGACTGGGGCATGACATATTTTTGTGGTGGCCCATGCAGGTCAAGAGCATATTGTCTTGGTTACGTTACTGTACCAAGCAAGCCTGCAAATAGGATTAGAGTATAGGATTACATCCATATTTGACTATGACTCACCTTCCTTCCAGTATATTCTATTTAAATAATTGCATCCTGCTTGATTCATGTACTTCCCTAATAGTTCCTTGAGTATAGCCTTCTGCTAGAATATAGGAATCCTTGTTATTATGATGATAATTAGGATAATATTCCTACTAAGAATACAACTAAAATATTGACATATCACTAAGTTTAGAATAAATAATGAACCCTAGCATCCCTTACCTGTAGATTAATTGACCACTATTCCTTGATATATTTATGGAGGACTTGAGAGTAGTATAGACACGATTAGAGTTAGTAAGAAATTTGACCATATTGTTTGACCCTAGTATTGAGGAACCAATAGAAATCCAAGATTGAACATTATGACTAAACCTAACTTTCATAGTGAGATAGTATTAGAAAACTATATATTTAGATTATTGTCTTGATATTAGCAGAACAGTACCTTAAGAAGCCAAGAGGAATGAATATAACATTTCTCTTGATCATACCTCGAACACAGAGATTAGCACACCACCTTCCCCTTAGAAAATCATGATATTATCTAGAGTCTTTCTATTTAATTTTATATCTTGTTCCTCTGAAACCTTAACGCTCGCTATTTGTGCGATGACTAATTTTGTTTTTCTTTTCTTCATCTTTTAATTCGTGCCACCTAACCCTTCTGATTGTAGGGCAAGTGATCTCCATTTATGTTAGAATATATAGTTTGCTAGATTTATAGTTGTTAATCTTGAATTTTGAAATTATGTGCTTAGTAGTTAGAACTTGATAGTTTAGTTGTTCATTTAGATTATGATTTTTGATTATCCTTTAGTTTCAAATCACGTAAATTGTACTTTCACTCATCATAATACAGCGTACCTATATTTTCTGTAATACCTCGACCTATGCTGCTATTATAGCCTAGTTTTGCAAGCTTATTCTTTTATCGAGCTTGTTCATGACATATGTATTATTGGAGGGCCACACTAATACATTGTCTAAGTCAGAATCAGTGTATTATGGTCTGATCAAACTTAGTGCGCTTGGTTCACTCTTCGTATCACTACCTTATGTGGATTGATATATAGTTGACTCAACTTGTTAGACGAATATACTTGCCCTCTAGACTGGCCAGAGAATATCATGTCAGGTATATAACCGTTCTGATATGAACATGCGAGTAGGAGTCTACCAAAATAGGATTTTAATCCATAACTGCCTTGATAACTCCCTTTTGAATTATCTAATTCCTTTGAATTCCGTACTTGTATTCTATCACCTCCACCTTGGATGTATTATTGTTCTCCGTCTTCCCCTATTTCGGAAAGACGAACGCTCGTGCTTGGTATACGTTGGTATACGGATAGTACTAGATATACTCCATAGGCTGATCATATTACCTTGTGACTATCATTTATAATTAAGGGCACATCATATGTGATATACTAGTGTTGAATTTTTTGAGGATTGAATAACACGACTAAGTAATTTGAGGAATAATTTTCTTAAATGTATAAGCCTTATATAATAGATAGGTAAATTCTAAGTTGGGTAGAAATTGCATTATTAACTTGAGGTAAAATTCTTTTAGATTGTAATCAAGTAAGATTAGATAGGGAAAACCATACCTTATTTTAATTTCGAGGACGAAATTATTTTAAGTTGGGTAGATTGTGTAAAACCCCTAATTATGAAAACCGTATTAACTTTTTATTAATTAGTTAATTTATTTAGTAGTTATGAGCTAAATAGAGGGAATAGATTTTATTTAATTTTTTATTTCAGGTGTTTTGCATCTAGGGGATTTATGGAGCCATTATAAAAAATTTCCTAATTTATTTTATGTAGGAGACTCTTTGGACTGTTGCTAGCTTAATGGTATGCACAAATATAATTCTTATTAGATCTAATCTAAACCCCTTAGCCTCTACCCTACCCGCCTGAACCTACTAACCGTTTAACCCCTACCCGGACCCATTAGGGGAAGAAAAATATCAACAACAGCAGCAGCAAAAACCAACTTTTCTTTCCCTTCTCCGTGCGTGTGAGCCGACTCATTCTCCGCATCTTTATCTATTATACTACTAAACTCTCCTAAACTGAAAAACAAAACTAAAGAAAGAAAGAAATAGCAGTAGCAGTAGGTTTTTGAAGCCACTAAATTATCCCACCGCCTCTTTATCTCTATATATATTACAACTCTCCCAAACCCTAACCCCACTTCTTCCACCAAACTTAACACCGTTTTGGACGCTTGCACTATACAGATTTCTTGCCCGGCAAGTATACCTTGCTATTGTACTATTATTTACATTATATATGATGCATGCATATTTTATTTCTGATTAATTAGTCTATTTATTTTAACTGCTATATAAATTGTGTGTCCAAGGAAACTTGAGTGCAACGACGGTGTCGTCGTGTTCTGTTTTTATTTACGTATATGCATTGGACCTACTTTATGAGACCACCCCATTATGTAAACCCCCTGATTTTGAAGAATTTTTAATTTGAAATTTTCCTCAATTTTCTGTAATTTTCTGAAATTTTTCTCTAATTAAACTAAGGTGTTTTAATAATTAAATGATTTTTAATTTATGTGTAATAATATTAAAATATTATGAAAATAATATTTTATGGTGTAAAATGAAAAACTAGACATAGAATAATTTTTCGGGAATTTATTGAACCCCAGAAGTATTTTTAAAGTCCTAAAAACTATTTTATAATTAAACCAATTTTAAACCCTAATTAAACCGGGTTTATTTTAAATAAACCAACCCATTTTAACCCAAACCGAACCCAACTTAACCTAGCGGGTCGGATCCGGGTCTAACCCGTGACCCGAAATCCGTTTCTACCCGACCCGCATTCAAACCTTAACGGATCGGGCCGGATCCGTCAGACCCGGCCCGACATCTCTTCCCCTTCCCCCAGCCGCTCACCCGACGCCTCTTCAGCCCACCGCCGGCCGTCCCTCCCTCTACCTCTTTCGCGTAACCCCCGACCCCTCGCTCCGCCTCCCTTAACCGGCCGCCATCCGCCTATATAACCCTCTGCCTAGCCGCCCGGACTCGTCTCCCTCTCCGCCCAGCTCCTTCTCCGTCACCGGCGCCGCCCTCCGGAACCCTAGCTTCGGCCGCCTCTCCCCGCTGCTGGCAGCCGCCAGAGACCGCAGCACCAGCCGACCCCGCTGCCCCTCGACCCCAGCGCCGGCCACCACTCCCCTGGCCCCTTCTCCGCCTCCAGCGAGCCGCCCGCCTCGCCGCCCGACTCCGCAGCCGCCCTAGCCGGCCCCAGCCTTATCCACCCGAGCCAGCCCTTCGCTGCACTTCTGCCTCCGCGCCTCAGTGCCGCCCCACTCAGCCACGACTCTGCTCCGCCGCTGCCGTTGCTCTTCTTCCTCCTTCACCCCGCAGCCGTGAGCCCGACTCCAAAACCTCCTCCCCGTCGTCCTCCTTTCTCCGCCGTGCCCCCAGCGTCTTCGAGCGCCGCTCCGCCCTCCTCCGGCCAGCTCCGGCAACCCGAGCAGCAGACCCTAGACCTAGCCAGGACACAGCAGTGTCTCTGTCACGCCCCAGTCCCAAAATACGTAGGACTAGGACACGTAAGCATGCCAGCCGCCTGTATATATGGCAACTCCAATATATGGAAACCATATATATGAGCGTACGCTGTATAATGAACAATAATTCATAAGTGGTAAAACTAATTACAAGTCACAGGATAATATCTAAATCTCATCCACAGAAATCATATATACATGAATAACCGATAACCAGTAATTAGATCTCAATACAGATATCTAAAGAATGATAGTCGGATGGAAACAAATCTACTGCCGAAAAAGAATATAAAAGAAACCAGATACACACCATATAAATACAGCATCTGACAGTCACGAGGCTCGAAGAGAAGACCTCCTCGGAATATACGTAACATGTCCGGATCTGCGCTCCTGCGAATACTCAGGAACATCTACACCTGGAAAGGGACCAGGTCCTCAGAGGGACATAACAAGATACAGAAAAAATAACATGCCATGTATGTAAATACTGAATAAATAAATGGGGTGTGCTAACCATCTAAGTGAATGCAATTTGAAGACATGGTAGTGCGTATGGGAATGTGTAGGCTAGACATATGCTGACGTAATTCACCAATCGTCATGACTGGCTAGTATATGTGTCATATGCCCCCAGACGCATGGGCACTCTGCAATCGACCATGAGGAGCATGGTACGAAGGATATAACATCATGGATGGGGTGTCCCATACGCCTACTAGTAATCTTTCCCGTCCAATGTAGGTATACAAGTCGTAAAAATGACGTGGACATCTCATACTATGATGCAAGTCTCAATAAAATAAATAACTAAGCTATATACCGTTACACGTGTTGCTCACACTGATGGCCAGTCGCGCATGAGGCACGTGTCCCTACATGAACTCACTCTGTGACGTGTAATGATACATGTCAAGGCCTGGGAAGTTATATCAATAACTTTACAACTTTTAGGTGGGTCTACTAGACACTAGGTCAGACACAAGTCCTAACGTCAACGCCTTCGTTGACTGCACCCGAGTTTTATCGGACGCGCATATTTATATTTAAAATAGATAAACATGTAACTAACAATAACTGAATTTAAACAGTACAACAAGGCAAGGTATACTTGCTTGGCAAGGGCTGCAAAATATAACGTCCAGATGTCAAATACCAGAAGTCAGAAACTATGGCCTCAGAATAAATGTCTTCGGATGCTGAAATAAACATCACTAACAGTCTTAGAAAATATCAAATAGCTAGAAATGCCTGTCCTTAAGTCCAATTTGGACACAGGGGCAAAAATGACAGTTTCTGGTCAAAGTGGGGTCCACATGTGGGCCGCTTTGCACCGAAAAATGTGTCAGGGTCAAAGGTCTCCAAATTTGCCAAACTTAGTGTCAATAAGTCAGGAACGATGATACAAACCCAACGGAACTTCCAGAATTGGATTCCGATAAGCCGATCACAAAATCGCCCGTCAAGTGGAGCCTGTGGGGCCCACGATACGGGATTTTGCCAACGTTCTCAGAATCGAACCAAACTTGGATCATAGGACCAGCGTATTGCTACGAGTCCGATGGCGTAAGTTTCATTTCGATCCGACGTGTGTACACAAAGTTACAGCGTATTCCAGAACAGGCGGATACGGGACGTTGTCGGCGGATACGCGTTGATTCCGGTGTGCACGCACATCCAAATCAACTTCTGTGAAATCTCGCACGTCCGTATCAACGGCACGCACATTTTGGTAAAGACCGCGTGCGACCAAGTCGTCCCGTTTGGCGGGGCGTACTCAGTTCCGGGGTGAATCGGGTCGTTGTTTTTCCTGTTTTTAGATCGCATGCCGCGATCGCCACAGGACGCGATGCACCGTGCGGGTTGCACGGGCACCGAGAGGGTCACATAGCCTACATGTCACAACTGAAGGAATTAAAAACAGAATTACGAGGAGTTAGAACGGGTTACCTGAACATGGCTCCGTGGATTGAATTTTCCGTGTCCGGGAAGAGATGCGACACGATACTGATCGTGTCCGGGCTGTGTCTGGGCTCTGAAATACGGCTGTGTCCAGTTCTGCTCGAGTCGGGGTCATCGCGTGGTGGTCCGGAGCTGCTGTGCCGGACCGGACGGGTCAGGGGTGCTGCACGCCGGAGCCTTCGGTCGGTCGGACGAGGCTGCACGGCCGGGCCGGAGTCGACTGCTGTGTTGGCAGCAGGCGGGGTCTGGGGTCGAGCTCTGCGGCTGAGGAGGGCAGCAGCGGGTCGAGGTGGCCGGAGATTGGCGGCGGCGAGGAAGAGGGGAGAGGTTATGGGTTCTGGGGAGGCCGACGAGTCGAGGGCTGGGGCTGCTCGTGGAGGTGGCGGTGGCGGGCTGTGGGTCGGCTGAAGGGAAAGGAGGTCGAAGTCGGGGCTGGCCGGATGGGGGCCGCGGGGTCGGGTGGCGGAGGGCAGAGGAGAAAGAGAGCTCGGGGGAGAGGGTGGTTGGCAGAATCGGGCGAGGAGGAGGAGGTCGAGAAGGAGAAGAGGAGGAGAAGGAGGAGGAGATGCTGGTGATGGAGGGTGGTGGTGGAGGTGGGAGCCGGAGGAGAAGGGGGCTGAGGAGAGAGGAGGCGGTGATGATTGTCATGCCCCGATCCCGAAAGGGTCGGTCGTCCTCACTTGATCCTTTTACGGAACCGATTCGTCCTCGCTTGGGGCGTGATGCCGTACGAGCCTGGAGTTGCGCTCGTACAAGGCAAGAACTTGCAGTTATAGGAACCCATTTTGAAACACAATTTATAAAACACATTCACAGAGATTTGAACACAGTGCAGGAAGAAACATGCTTTTTCATTGATAATTCAGAGTAATTTACATAGAGTTTACATTGATGCGCCTCTCGGCTACTTGATTTGCATTACAAAAGATAAACTCAAAAGGCAGGGCGCGCTCCATCAGATAGTCCACGTCGTTCATACATTACGCCCTTGTATAGGTTGAAAGTCCAAGCCTCCAAAATGATCTGACTCCAACTATACTTCAAAATAGAGGTGCTCCTAACGCCTCCTCGTCTATCCACTAGCGTTGCACCGTCTGAGTGCCTGAAATAGTTGCCCACAACGTGGGTCAGTACTCAACTTGTACTGGTGAGCGGGATGAACCCACTCGACTAAATCGACACTAGCTTATTAGGGGCGAGCATGCATTAAGATGACTTCTATAAAGAGGCAAGTGAATTCAATTCATATCAGTTGCATGTTTTGATAGGAATGAAAATAATATCGAATCCAACCAGTGCATCGATTGCTTACTCAACCGATGCACGCCTTCCCTGCAACGAAACACAAGTATACTTACCATCTGCACAAGACAATAGATTAGCATGTGTTCTAGTCTATGCGGTCATTGGTGTGATCGACACCTTAGGGATATATTCAAGCATTAGCGGCGCGCCCTATCAGCCCGGGTAGCAAGCCCTGCTGGAGGTCCCGCAATGCATCGTGACGAGCACGAATCAAATATTTTCCTCCGGATCGATACGGTTCCAGTGCCCCGGAAAGCCGTTTCGAGGAAATGATAAACCTTGTGCACAAGTTGTCCCAGACCATGCAAATGCATGAACAATTCATATATCATACAATGCATCGATTGAAACAAAAAGAAGTTAAGCAGCAATATATATCTCATGCAACAGTTCATATTTTCTCAACGCGGTGTTCCGATTTTGATATCCCATAGGTCCAAACTCCGTCCGAGGCACTAGGCCACCACCAACAACCAATCCCCATTATAAACAAACTCAGTTATAAGGTGTGCAAGCATATAGAAATATTAGTCTACAAAAATCCCCTGTTCCTTTCTTAGTGGCTGGCATGCATTGTGGCAAGGATTTCCTAGGCGTCCAACCGGGCATCATCGAGTGAACGTTTGAAACATTAAAGATGTTGGCGTGAAGAAGTAGGAAAGAAGGGTCCAAACCACTCACTGGTTAAGGAAAAGGTAGCTGAAACAAAGATTCCCGCCTAGCGACGATCAAACGTCAGTTACGCGGACCTGCACAGCACGAGCACCAATTAGAATCTTGCCTATCCTTCCTTGCCGAACTCCCCAAGAATCAAAGCTCCAAACGATAAAACCAGCAGCGAAAACCAAGCAAATCGAAAGCAACACCAAATCAAATCCCAAAGCGGCAATCAAGAAAACCAAGCAACCAAACACGAAAACTATTGGACTCGTTTCAATAGAGGCCTTTCCATGAGTTGGAAAGGATCATCGCATTTCGTCCGTGGCAAGAAGATGCCGAAGTTCTAAGTTATGACTCAAACGGACTAGCCACAAGCCCAATTACGTAGTGCACATCCCGGTCGGATCGGGATTTGAGGCACTACATAATATACCACTAAGAAAAAGTTTCGACCCGAAACTTAAGAACAAGGCCGACCCGAAACGTAAGAACAAGGCCCTACCTCCGACTGAATGAACAATGAAGGGTACTTCTCCTTCATCTCCGATTCCATTTCCCAGGTTGATTTCCCAGCTGAATGGTTCCGCCACAGCACGCGAACCAAGGACATCGTACGGTTGCGAAGTACTTTTTCCTTACGATCCAGGATCTGCACCGGTTCTTCTGAGTATGACAAGTCCGCGCGCAGTTCCAACTGTACAAAACTAACCACATGACTTGGGTCATGCACATACTTTCGTAGTTGGGAAACATGGAATACGTCATGCACTTCTGCCAAGGCGGGAGGTAGTGCTATCCTGTACGCCACAGCTGCAACTCATTCCAGTATCTCAAAGGGGCCGACAAACCGGGGACTCAGTTTGCCCTTCACGCCGAAACGCATCACACCTCGCATCGGCGTCACTTTCAAGAAGACATGATCCCCGACCAAGAATTCCAAGGGTCTTCTATGTGCATCAGCATAACTTTTCTGTCGGCTCTGCGCTGTGCGGAGTCTTTCCCGAATCAAGCGAACTTTTTCAACTGCCTACTCTACCAGCTCTGGCCCGAGTACCTGCCGCTCGCCGACTTCGTCCCAACAGATTGGAGATCGACACCTTCGCCCATATAGTGCTTCGTACGGTGCCATCTGGATGCTTGATTGGTAGCTGTTGTTGTACGCAAACTCTGCCAAAGGAAGATGCGTGTCCCAACTAGTCTTTAAATCAATAGCACACAGCCGTAACATATCTTCGAGTATCTGATTTGTCCTCTCTGTCTGTCCATCAGTCTGCGGGTGGTATGCGGTACTGAACTGTAGCTTGGTTCCCAAAGCAGCTTGTAGACTAGTCCAGAAACGAGATAAGAAGCGTCCGTCACGGTCAGAGACGATTGAGGCAGGTACTCCGTGTAATCGGACAATCTCATCTATGTAAATTTGTGCTAACCGATCGACGCTCCAAGTAACTTTTATGGGAAGAAAGTGGGCTGATTTGGTCAAACGATCAACTATGACCCAAATCGCATCGTGCCCCCGTGGCGTCTTCGGAAATCCCACAATAAAATCCATAGTGATGTTGTCCCATTTCCACTCGGGAATAGCGAGGTTCTGCAGTTCCCCGCCGGGCCTCTGATGCTCAGCTTTCACCTGTTGACAGGCCATGCACTGTGACACAAAGGTCGCCACATCCCGCTTCATACCGTGCCACCAGAAGGTCCCGCGCAAGTCCTTGTACATCTTAGTGCTTCCCGGATGTAAAGAATACTTCGCGTAGTGTGCTTCCGCCATAATTTCCCTTCGGAGTTCTGGGTCGTTAGGAACACATAGCCTCCCTTTCATCTGTAAGGCCCCATCTTCGCCTGCCACAAAGTCAGACGTCTTCCCCGCCGAGATCAATCCGCGCACCTTCGCTAAGAACTGATCGCCCTCCTGAGCTGATTTGATTCTACCACGTAAACCCAGTTCAAGATGGAGTGGTGCCAGCTGCACTCCTTGATGCCGAACTCGAAACTCGATGCCCATCGCCTCAAGATCTCGAAGTAAACGGTTGTCTATAGATAACGAGCCCACGTGCTTCTGACTCAGAGCATCAGCAACGACGTTTCCCTTGCCCGGAGTATACGCGATCGTTAGGTCATAGTCCTTAATAAGTTCTAGCCAACGCCGCTGCCGGAGGTTCAATTCCCGCTGGGTGAATAGATACTTGAGGCTCTTGTGATCGGTAAAGATTTTGCAAGCAACACCATAAAGATAATGCCTCCACAACTTCAGAGCAAACACGATTGCCGCCAATTCCAGATCATGCGTCGGATAGTTTTTCTCGTGCGGCTTCAGTTGCCTGGAGGCGTACGATATTACCTTGTCCCTCTGCATGAGCACACACCCTAAGCCGAGTCCTGAAGCGTCGCTGTATATCTGAAACTCTTCTACCCCATCTGGAAGTGCAAGGATCGGAGCTGAAATAAGACGCCGCTTAAGTTCCCGAAAGCTGGCTTCGCAGTCATCACCCCATTCGTATGCAATCCCTTTCTGAGTAAGGCGAGTCATAGGCGAGGCCAGTTTAGAGAAATCCTTCACGAACCTACGGTAGTATCCCGCAAGGCCCAGAAAGCTTCGAACTTCGCTGGCTGACGTAGGTTGCTTCCAGTCCACCACCGCTTCTATTTTCTTCGGGTCTACGGCGACGCCTTCGGCCGAGATGACATGACCAAGGAACGCCACGCTGTTCAACCAGAACTCACACTTGCTGAGCTTAGCGAACAACTGATGGTCTCGTAATGTCTGCAGCACGATCTTCAGGTATTCTTTGTGCTCCGCCTCATTCTTGGAATAGATTAGTATGTCGTCTATGAACACGACTACAAACTTATCCACAAACGGCCGAAACACGCGGTTCATCAGATCCATGAAAGCTGCAGGGGCGTTCGTCAAACCGAACGACATCACGAGGAACTCATAGTGTCCGTAACGGGTTCTGAAAGCAGATTTTTGAATATCTTCTGATTTGATTTTCAACTGGTGATACCCTGACCTGAGATCAACTTTAGAGAAAACTCTTGCACCTTGCAACTGATCAAACAAGTCATCTATTCTTGGCAGTGGGTACTGATTCCGCACGGTCGCTTTATTCAGTTCTCGGTAGTCAATGCACAGCCGCATGGATCCATCTTTCTTTTTCACGAACAGCACCAGAGCGCCCCAAGGAGAAACGCTTGGACGAATGTATCCTCGGTCCAACAGGTCTTGCAACTGAACTTTAAGTTCCTTAAGCTCTGCTGGGGCCATGCGATAAGGTGCCTTTGATATCGGTCGCGAATCCGGAAAAGTGTCAATGCTGAATTCGATCTCACGATCAGGAGGCATTCCAGGCAGCTCGTCTGGGAACACGTCGAGAAAATCTGCAATGACTTCAGCCTGAGCTGCATCTGCACATTCCCGCCGGGTGTCTCGAACAGAAGCTAAGTACCCTTCACAGCCCGAATGCAACATACGCCTAGCCGAAATTGCTGATATCACCATTGCCGTCTTCGGTGCAGCGCTGCACGAATAGTAGAAGTCTGCCTCGCCGGGTAGACGGAATACGACTCGCTTCTCCGCGCACTCGATTGTTGCATGGCAAGCACCCAACCAGTCCATACCGAGAATAATATCATAATCCTTGATGTCTAGTACAATGACATCTAAGGAAAGCTTTCTACCTCCGATGCAAATGTAACCATCCCTACAGATCGCATGGGCGGGCATATCGACTCCCGAAGGGGTACTTACGCAAAGGTTCATATTTAAAGCAGTAGAAGCTAATTTATGCTCAACAGTAAAATCAGCAGATATGAAACTATGCGTAGCACCTGAATCGAATAAGACTCTAGCGGGTAATTCTCGGTATAGTAGAGTACCTGTTACAACAGTGTCGGATACAGATGCCTCATCCCGAGTCAATGCATAGACTCGGCCCTGAGCACCCTGGCGTTGTGGATTCACTGGCACAGCATTGGCATCACTTGCTGGAGGCCCTTTGTTTTGATTTCCATTATTCTGATTCGGCTTGCCCTCTCTGCAGTTAAACTGTTTGTGACCCAGGCGACCACATTTGAAACATCCTTGAACCCGACAATCATTCACTTTATGCCCTGATTTGCCGCACCGGCTGCAGTTCAGTGATTGGGATTGGCCCCTATTATCAGACGTGTGCGAGCGCTTGTGTGCTCCAGACCCTCCCGTTTCATGAGGACGTTTATTATTATTGGCACGGGGGGTTTGTACCTCGGTCTTTGGGAGAGGGCGCCCGAAGATCCGTTCGCTGTTCAGAGCCGCTTCGTAACATTCCCTATATGTTTGGCATCTTTGGTTGATGACGTCCCTACGCAAATCGTCATTCAAACCTTTCTGAAATCGGTAGCACCACGCCTGCTGATTAGGCAAGAATTGCCCAGCAAACTTTGCTAGCTTAGCGAATACTGAATCATAATCATCCACAGACAGACTTCCTTGGACCAGATTGCTGAAGTCGTCTTCCTTTTGCTGCCGGACTGCTCGGGGAATATACTGTTCAATGAATGCAGATTTGAACATTTCCCAAGTAATCTTGCAGTTGGGATTGGCATCGTAAATTCCTTGCTTCGTTGCCTCCCACCAATCATGCGCACGCAGTTCCAGCTGAACCGATGCACAGGCAACTCGCTTGGATCCCCGGATGCCAACCAGGTTGAAGAGTCCCTCCAGCTTAGCAATCCACCCCAATACCACGTCCGGCTCCGCTCGTCCGTTGAACGTAGGGGGATGCATTTTTGTAAACTCAGCTGCTCGGCAGGAGTTCTTCGCTGAAGGCTGTGTCTCTTCTGACTCGTCTTCTACCGCCACGGCTGGCGGCGTGACAGGCGTCGCTGCGGATGTCCCGTTGCTCGGTACCAGGGATGCAATCAGTTGCATCATTGTATCCATTTGCTTCTGTTGAGAAGCAAACTGCGCTTGTATGTTAGCTTGTTGGGTAACAGCTTGTTGTTGCTGCGCCTCCATGAGGTGCATAAGCCGTTCCGCCATTCCGGTTGAACCCGCTCCTCCGGATTCTCCAGAGCTTGCTGGATCGCTCTGAATGGGTTGAGCACTGCTGGCAGTTGCAGTGTTCTTCTTAGCCATGGCTACAAAAGAGAGTAGCTTGTTAACACTCCAAAAACGATAGATTTTATATCTATGGGCTCATTGTATAAGCGACTCTTCCCATGCAGCGGACGCCGAACGCAACTCAATTGAGAGGCGCATCAAACTCCTTTATAATCTTTTGAAATCCCGTGGAAGTAAAGCCTAGACTCTGATACCAATATGTCACGCCCCGATCCCGAAAGGGTCGGTCGTCCTCGCTTGATCCTTTTACGGAACCGATTCGTCCTCGCTTGGGGCGTGATGCCGTACGAGCCTGGAGTTGCGCTCGTACAAGGCAAAAACTTGCAGTTATAGGAACCCATTTTGAAACACAATTTATAAAACACATTCACAGAGATTTGAACACAGTGCAGGAAGAAACATGCTTTTTTATTGATAATTCAGAGTAATTTACATAGAGTTTACATTGATGCGCCTCTCGGCTACTTGATTTGCATTACAAAAGATAAACTCAAAAGGCAGGGCGCGCTCCATCAGATAGTCCACGTCGTTCATACATTACGCCCTTGTATAGGTTGAAAGTCCAAGCCTCCAAAATGATCTGACTCCAACTATACTTCAAAATAGAGGTGCTCCTAACGCCTCCTCGTCTATCCACTAGCGTTGCACCGTCTGAGTGCCTGAAATAGTTGCCCACAACGTGGGTCAGTACTCAACTTGTACTGGTGAGCGGGATGAACCCACTCGACTAAATCGACACTAGCTTATTAGGGGCGAGCATGCATTAAGATGACTTCTATAAAGAGGCAAGTGAATTCAATTCATATCAGTTGCATGTTTTGATAGGAATGAAAATAATATCGAATCCAACCAGTGCATCGATTGCTTACTCAACCGATGCACGCCTTCCCTGCAACGAAACACAAGTATACTTACCATCTGCACAAGACAATAGATTAGCATGTGTTCTAGTCTATGCGGTCATTGGTGTGATCGACACCTTAGGGACATATTCAAGCATTAGCGGCGCGCCCTATCAGCCCGGGTAGCAAGCCCTGCTGGAGGTCCCGCAATGCATCGTGACGAGCACGAATCAAATATTTCCCTCCGGATCGATACGGTTCCAGTGCCCCGGAAAGCCGTTTCGAGAAAATGATAAACCTTGTGCACAAGTTGTCCCAGACCATGCAAATGCATGAACAATTCATATATCATACAATGCATCGATTGAAACAAAAAGAAGTTAAGCAGCAATATATATCTCATGCAACAGTTCATATTTTCTCAACGCGGTGTTCCGATTTTGATATCCCATAGGTCCAAACTCCGTCCGAGGCACTAGGCCACCACCAACAACCAATCCCCATTATAAACAAACTCAGTTATAAGGTGTGCAAGCATATAGAAATATTAGTCTACAAAAATCCCCTGTTCCTTTCTTAGTGGCTGGCATGCATTGTGGCAAGGATTTCCTAGGCGTCCAACCGGGCATCATCGAGTGAACGTTTGAAACATTAAAGATGTTGGCGTGAAGAAGTAGGAAAGAAGGGTCCAAACCACTCACTGGTTAAGGAAAAGGTAGCTGAAACAAAGATTCCCGCCTAGCGACGATCAAACGTCAGTTACGAGGACCTGCACAGCACGAGCACCAATTAGAATCTTGCCTATCCTTCCTTGCCGAACTCCCCAAGAATCAAAGCTCCAAACGATAAAACCAGCAGCGAAAACCAAGCAAATCGAAAGCAACACCAAATCAAATCCCAAAGCGGCAATCAAGAAAACCAAGCAACCAAACACGAAAACTATTGGACTCGTTTCAATAGAGGCCTTTCCATGAGTTGGAAAGGATCATCGCATTTCGTCCGTGGCAAGAAGATTCCGAAGTTCTAAGTTATGACTCAAACGGACTAGCCACAAGCCCAATTACGTAGTGCACATCCCGGTCGGATCGGGATTTGAGGCACTACAATGATGATGGTGGTGTCGTCAGTGATGGGGGTGGTGGTGGTCGGGGCTCCGACCGGGGAAGAGGCGAAAGGCTCAGGGGGGAGGAGGAGCTGGGGTCGGGCTGCGGCGGAGCTCAGCGGCGGCGGGGGAAAGCTCGCCGCGGGCGGGGGAGGCTCGCCGAGCGGGGGGGGGCTCGCCGCGGGCGGGGGGGGGGAGAAGCCGAGTGGCTCCGCGCGAGGGCGGCTCGTCGCTCCGGCGGGGGGGGGGGGTCGGCTACGGCCTGGATAGGGTTAGGGTTTTTCATTTATTTTCTTTTATAGAAAATAATAATAATATTTTAAGTAAAATATCTTGAGATATTTTTGGGTGGGTCCCGCCTCCAAATGGACGGTGCAGGTTCACCGGCCAATGAGGAGGTGACACCTCGCACTGTAATTTGCAAAAAAGTCCCTATAATTTTATAAATTGTGCAAAGGTCCTATTTTGGGAAATTGCGCAATTACGAAATTGTCTGAGAAAAACACCCGATTCCTGAAAATACTAAAATTTACAGAATTGAGGGAAATTGCTGTGCGAGGGTCCCGAGGGGGCGGTGAATCTGGGCAGGGACTGGACCTGGTTTTCTAGGGTGATACGGGCCATCGTATTAATTAATCATTAAATACTGCGCACGGTGTTCTCTAATTATTTAGAGGCAGGTAGGGCTATAATTTTAATACGGTGTCTATACACTAAATGTAGTATACTCAGTGTAGAATATTATCGTATTTTTGTCTGGGCAAAACAGGTACAGGTTGGGCCTCTAATGTCTGTTGGAACAGGGATGGGTACAGATCTAGGAATTTAATTACGTACGTTTGTAACGATAATTGTGCGTCTCAAACGAGGCTCAAAGTAAAGTATCTGGGAGTTGCACAAAGTGCAGGAAAATAGACTAACATGTCTAGGACAGGTATGCGAACTTTGTTCGGGGATAACAGTCAAGGTAAAGCTCCAAATAATTCGGTGATGGACAGGTGCACAAGTCGATAGGATATGTAGGTAAAATAAATTAAAATATTGCCATAAATCCTAAATTGCCAAAAATAATCCTAAGATGCTGGAATCTGGTCGAGGGGGTTTACAGTCTCGTGTCGACACGCGAGGACATGAGAAACCTAATTTACGGAGCCCTGTTCAGGTACTCATTTCTCTCTCCTCGCTGCCCCATTTTTGATTCCGTCAGTTGTGACGCGAACCCTGCGTGACCCTCTCGATGCCCGTGCAACCCGCTCAGTGCATCGCGTCATGTGGTGATCGCGAACCGCGATCCAAAAACAGGAAAAATAATGCCATGTTTTACCCCGAAACTGAGTACGCCCCGCCAAAAGGGATGACTTGGTCTCACGCGGTCTTTACCAATACGTGCGCGTCGTTGATAGGGACGTGCTGGATTTCGCAGAAGTTGATTTGGATGTGCGTGCACACCGGAATCAACGCGTATCCGCCGACAACGTCCCGTATTCGTCCTTTCTGGTTCTCACTGTAACTTAGTGTACACATGTCGGATCGAAATGAAACTTGCGCCATTGGACTTGTAGTAATACGCTGGTCCTGTAACCCAAGTTTGGTTCGATTCTGAGAATATTGACAAAATCGCATGTCGTGGGCCCCACAGGCTCCACTTGACGGACGATTTTGTGATCGGCACATCGGAATCAAATTCTGGAAGTTCCGTTAGGTTCGTATCATCGTTCCTGACCTGTTGACACTAAGTTTGACAGATTTGGAGACCTTTGACCCTGACACGATTTTCGGTGCAAAGCGGCCCACATGTGGACCCCGCCTTGACCTAAAAATGTTATTTTTGCCCCTGTGTCCAAATTGGACTCAAGGACAGGCGTTTTTAGCTGATTGATATTTTCTGGATCTGATGGTGATATTTATTTCAGCAACCGGAGTACTCCCTACAGATTCACGAAAGTCAGAGCTACAGTTGCAGCTGGAACCTCAGGCAAGTGTACCTTGCCAAATCCTGCAGTTCTTGTTACATATTTCTTTGACATATATATATTTATTGTACATGCTTAAACCTAGGACCGTGTGACTTACTTAGCGTCCGATTAATAGTCGGATGCCAACACCGTACGCGGAGTTGTGTAACTTCACCTAGAGATGGTTATCGTGACCCTTTGCATTCTCGTACTTGTTTTATCAAGTACGTTATACCCAGGACACTTGACACTATACATTTGACAGAATCTTCCTGAGATATTCATGGTAATTCTGTATAGGATACAGTTTTCATGACTTATTTCTTTGCTTAGATATTATATGACTGGTTGCATTAGAGATGATCCTGCGTGGCATGGACATGAGACGTTATGGACATGAGACGTATGATTACATTGGATGGGGAGAGACACACAGGCTACAGGCTGATCATATATATATAAAACCCCTATTATTGCGGTGCTCAT
This sequence comes from Iris macrosiphon, assembly GCA_036927795.1. Lineage (NCBI taxonomy): Eukaryota > Viridiplantae > Streptophyta > Magnoliopsida > Asparagales > Iridaceae > Iris > Iris macrosiphon. The sequence goes on along the minus strand of JAYESA010000017.1, from coordinate 147,897,313 downwards.
GACTCTAAACCCGAGCTTGGCCCACTACGTGTTATTACTGCTACCGGCTCCCCGACACAGAGCTTGTAATGGTTTCAGCCTGAGTTTTAGTGATGCTCTCAACTTGCATATCACTTAGCTGGTTATCTAGTTCACCCTATTATTTCATTTATTTGTTGTATTGCATTTATTTTGGCTTGTATTATCTGTACCTTGCTATGTCCCCTGAGGACCTGGAATAGATTATGTCCCCAGGTTTAGCAGAGAAGATCCACTCTGAGGTTTATAGGACAGGTGCTTTAGCAGGAGCAGAAGTAGGTTCAGGAGCAGGCTCTGGAGCAGAACCAGGAACCGAGGACTAGGTGATTGCCATGGATTTTTTTGAGTATATGTTTCTTCCATACTCAGCCTGTGTTGTTATTTACTTTCTTGTTTAAAGAACAAATGTATCAGACTGGATTATCGGGTTGTTCCCCGATTTATTTACTTGTGACTTGATGTTTGATGTTTAAAAAACTCATTTCTGTAGATTTTGTCTTATCTTGAGCGTAAAAACTCATCTCTATCGATTTTGTCTTATCTTGAGCGTAAAAACTCATCTCTGTCGATTTTGTCTTATCTTGAGCGTAAAAACTCATTTCTGTCAATGTAGAATAGGCAGCGTATTCAGAAGACTCTATTTTTCTTCCTTTTGAATGCGTAAAAACGACTTGTATCAAATATGTCACTAAATGACAACCTGGGTCTCTGTGCAAATCATTATCACAGTCGTCCTCTCGATCATCGTGAAGCACTTTTGTCAGATGTCAGGTTCACTGATTTGTCTAACAAATTTATCCGAGGAATACGAAGAGTTTCTCGTACAAGCGCTGCATTAAAAATAACGTTTTACGCAGATTTTACGCAGACTTTACGCAGGAAACTTTTTACGCAGACTTTTTACGCAGACCTTACGCAGGAAACCTTTTACGCAGACTTTACGCAGGAAGAATATCAATCTTTTATGCGCAAACTTTTACGCAGACTTTACGCAGGCAGTATAGCAACCTTTACGCCGACAACTTTGAATCTCTACTTTACGCGGACAGTTCTGAAGCTCTACTTTATACCAAACTTCCTTGAATCTCTGCTTTACATGGACAGTTCTGAAGCTCTACTTTACGCCAAACTTCCTTGAATCTCTGCTTTACGCGGACAGTTCTGAAGCTCTACTTTACGCCAAACTTCCTTGAATCTCTGCTTTACGCGAACAGTTCTGAAGCTCTACTTTACGCCAAACCACCTTGAATCTCTGTTTTACGCGGATAGCTCTGAAGCCATGTTTTACGCGGACAGCTTAGCAACCTGTTTTATGCAAACAACCTTGAAGCCCTGCTTTACGTAGGAAGGGACTTCATAGAGATGGATATGTAGAATGGATGTACTGTCGCCGATGGCGACACAACTTCTGGAATCAATGGTCAGACTCAAGGAGGGACCTCCACAAATCCTAGACTTTCGGGACCAGATAGACAGATTCACAATCCAGTTCCATCTGATCTTTCTACTTCACCTAATGGGAACCTTCCAGCTTTTCCAACACCGCAAGATGGCCAGACACAACTATTCCAATTCTTCCAGATGATAATGCAGGAACAACGACAACATGCCGCCACAATAGCTACAGAACAGAGATAGCAAGCAGCCGAGCAAAGGCAAAAATTTCTGGCAACACTTGAGAGGATGGTGTCACGCCCCAGTCCTAAAATCTATGGGACCAAACACGTGGTAATGGCCAGCTGGTACGACTCTGTAGGGCTTTCCTATTTAATGGACCCGACGAAGTGCACTTACGCTGTCCATGGTCAAGTGATCCAAGTAATAATCTATTTCTAACATACAACAACTAAATCTAAATCTCAATCCAGGGTAAGTAATCTCAAGAAAGAACGATACGCATCATCAGTATGCAGCCCAATAATACATCCATTCGAATAGACCAGAAGAACAACATAGGTCTATAAACATTAAGCTATAAAAGCAGAATAAAATGAAAAGTAATACATGACTGAAATAGCTGGAAATATAAATATACCTGCAATGACGTCCACACTCTACTAGATCAAATATCCTGCAACTGCACAAACAACTTGGAAGGGATCCAGGTCCTCAGAGGGACGTAACAAGATACATAGAAGCATGCCATAAAGTAAATACTGAATAAATAAAAGGGATGTGCTAACCATCTAAGTGAATGCAAATTTGAGGACAACTTAGTACGTATGAAAAAGTGTAGGCTAGACATATGCTGACGTAATTCACCAATCGTCGTGACTGGCTAGTATATGCCACATATGCCCCCATTCGAGGGCACTTTGCAATCGTCCATCTCCGAGGAGCATGGTATCTGAAATAGTATAACGTCCAACGTTCTTTAGAGTGTGGTATCTGCAAAAATAACAAGTGACACCCAACACTCTAAAGAACGTGGTATCTGCAATATATATATACGTCTGTATCACTCCGTCGAGTACGGTATCTGTATAAAGGAGGTGGGTGTCCCATACCCCTACTAGTCGTTCTCCCCGCCCAATACAAATGTACAAGTCGCGAACACGACGTGGACATCTCGTACTAAAATGCAAGTTTCTATAGAAATAAACAACTAAGCTAAATACTGTTACACGTGTTGCTCACACTGATGGCCAGTCACGCATGAGGCATGCATCACTATATGAACTCACTCGGTGACGTGTAATAATACGTGTCAAGGCCTGGGGAGTCATACCAATAACTCTACAACTTTAGGTGGGTCTACTAGACACTAGGTCAGACGCAAGTCCTAACGTCAACGCCTTCGTTGACTGCACCCGAGTCTTCTCGGATGCGCACATTTATATAATATTAAAATAAATAAATATGTAACTAAAAATAACTGAATTTAAATAATACAACAAGGCAAGGTATACTTGCCTGGCAAGAGAGCTGCAAAATATGTAACGTCCAGATGTCAAACGCCAAGAGTCAGAAACAACTGCCTCAGAATAAATATCTCCGGATGCTGAAATAAACATCACCAACATTCCCAAAATAAGCAAAATAGCTAGAAAATACTAGCCTTTCGTCCAATTTGGACACATGGACAAAAAAATAGTTTTTGGTCAATACGGGGTCCACAAGTGGGCCCGTCTTGCACCAAAAAATATGCCAGAGATAAGGTTATCTAAATTCGTCAAACTAGTGTGTCAACAAGTCCAGAAAATCGATACGAACCCAACGGAATATCCAGAACTGGATTCCGATGGGCTGATCACAAAATCGCCCGTCAAGTGGAGCCTTGGGGCCCACGATACAGGATTTTGTCAACGTTCTCAGAATCGAACCAAACTTGGGTCACAGGACCAGCGTATCGCTACGAGTCCGATGGCACAAGTTTCATTTCGAAACGATAAGCACACACGAAGTTATAATAAGTTCCAGCATAGGGCCGATATGGGGTATCGTCGACGGATACGCGTTGATTCCGGTGTGCACGCACATCCAAATCAACTTTCACGAATTTCTACACGTCCGTATTAACATTGTGCACCTTTTGGTAAAATTAAAATGCGACGTGGATGCCCGGATTGACGGGACCCACTCCGTTCCGAATTTTTTTAATATTTTGAAAAATGTTTTTAATCAATTTTGGGTCTTAATTAACAAACAATAAAAATCACATTAAATTATTCTAAATGAAGACGTTAGAAGAGGGTTACATAGAGAGTATAACAGAGAAGGCATTTCGAGCATCGATTGAGCGTGGAGGAAGAAATCTGCTTGTGAATCGGGGAGGTTGAACTCTGATTCCCGAACTCGGGTTCGAGTCGCGGTTCCTCGGGGACACTCGAGGGAGGAGATGTTCAGTCCCGGCGTGCCTCGGGGACACTCGAGGGAGGCCGGCCAGTGGGGGGTGGCTCGCCGGTATCGGGGCGATGCTCCGTGGTCCATCGGCGACACTGTGGCAGCTGCCAGGACGGCCATGGCAGCGGCTACAGCAGTTAGAGCAGTAACAGCAGCAGCGGCTCGCGGGGGCGAGGTGGCGGTGGTCGTGGAGGCGAGACAGCGAGGTGGCGGTGGTCGTGGAGGTGAGGTGGCAGTGGTCGTGATGTCGGGGGGGAGTGGAGGAGAAATCAGGGAAGAAGAAGAAGTCGGTGATGATGATGATGGTGGTGTTGGCGGTGGTGGTCATAGTAGAGATGGCTGTAGTGGCGGTGGTTGATGGAAGAGGGGAGCTCGGGCGGAGGCGGCTCTCGACGACAGGCCTCGGGGTTGCTGGAGGGGAAGAGGCCGGGGATGTGGCGGCCGGAGGAGAGCTCGGGGTGGAGGTTCGTCGGAGAGGAGACGACGATGGCAGAGTCGAGTGGGGAGATGATCGCGGTGGGGGGGCTCCGCTGTCGGGGGAGGGAGGTGGAGAACATGGAGAGGGGGTGGCGGCTGTCGACTAGGGCTAGGGCTAGGGCTAGGTTTGGGGTTTTGGTGAATTTTATGAAAAGAAAAAGGAAAAGTGATATATATATAACTATATATAAAATTTGGGTTTGGGTGTTGACTTGGTCAACACCCTCTTGGGATTGGGCCTTGTCTTGACATGTAGGTATTGGAGGGCTAAGATCGCATGGTTTGACATGCATGGCTAAGATTTAATGAGGGCTAATATTTTAGGATTTCTTTAGGTGTTGGCTGCTGGTGTAGGTGTTTGTAGAGAGAGGAAGAGTGTAGCATATGTAGGAGAAAAGAGTGTGAACGTATTTAATGAACGACGTCTCATAGTGTGAATGCATTAAATGAATGACGACTTGTAGTGTGAACGCATTAAATAATGACGACTCGCAGTGTGAACGCATTAAATAATGACGACTCGCAATGTGAACGCATTAAATAATGACGACTCGTAGTGTGAACACATTAAATAATGACGACTCGCAGTGTGAACACATTAAATAATGGCGACTCGTAGGATACGTAGGAAGGGGTTTCTTCATGACTTGCCTCCAATGGAAGGGGAACACCTTATTTGTCTTTTCGCACAAAAGACCCTAACAATTAAGAAATTGCAACGACAGATATTAGATTAATTTAAATAAATAAATAAATAAATAAAAAATGCGCACGGTGTTCTTGAATTAATTGGAAGTACCTGAGGCTGAAATTTGGTGGGGCACAAGCGTCATGGACATGGAGGACTCAGAGTAGAATATTATTATAAATTGGGTTGTACAAAACGGTTCAAGATTGTGTCTCCAATTTTGATTGCAACGCACAAGGAATACAAAGTTGGATTTAATTGGATTTAAGAACGGACGTTTGCAACAATTATTGTACGACTAAAATGAGCACAAGGGAGGGTATTTGTGAGTTATACAAGGGTCAGAATAGAAGGCTGGCATGACTAAAAAAAGTGTATGGAATTTGTTTGCAGGTATTAACTGGTGTAGTGCTCTAAATCTCGGAGCCAGGGTAAGGTGCATTAAGTAATATAAATATTGTACAACAAATATAAAATACTGTAATCAAATTCTAATTGGCTCTAAATTAACCCTAATCTCTCTATCTAAGCTAAGTGATCCTAAATTTTGGTTAAAGGGGTTTACAGATGGCTTCACAGGCTACTGTACCAACTAAAGCACTAGTTCCCGCACCTCGAGCTAGAGTTGGTTCAGTAAAGGACTTTATAAAGATGGGTCTGAGGTCGTACAAAGGCATTGAGAGCCCAGAGGAAACTACCAACTGGATCACTCATACTCGAAAGTTATTAGAGGCATCACAGCTACCTACAGAGCTGTGGATGATAGGAGTGAGGACGCTTCTAGATGGTAATGCTCATCACTGGTGGGAATCCATGGAGCGCCAGTTGGGTATATACCAGACTTGGGAGCTGTTCTTGGAGTGCTTTGAAAAGAAGTACTTTCCAGACACTGTCAGAGATGCGTTGTACGATCAGTTTCTCCACCTGGAGCAGGGCAACAGAACAGTGGACGAGTATGATGCCGAGTTTAGTTGTCTTAGTAAATATGGCGCTACCCTGATACCAGATGACTTAGCCAAGGCTAAGAGATTTCATCGCGGACTGACCCAGGAGCTCCAACACTACACTAGCTCCTAGTCCCGAATCTCTTATGCCGAATTACTGAAAGAAGCCAGATTGCAAGAAACCATCAGCAGAGAAAAATGAGGTCAGCTGAGGACGCAACAAGGACCCACAAGGATACAACAAGGACCAGCAAGAATACAACAAGGAGGACCTATCAGACGTCCTTTAGCTCAGCAACAACAGTATCAACACAGAGCAGGACCATACCAGATTCCCGAGAAGCCCCAATGTAATTATTGTGGGAGACGCGGACACATCTCAAGAGACTATCGGACCCGTTTGGGACAGTGTATGAGATGTGGTTCCGGACAGCACCTGGCAAGAGACTGTCCTATGCAACAGGCATCGACACTTCCACCGCCAGCACAGAGACTAGTGCTTCCAGTACCAAAGCCAACTCAGCAGATGTAAACCCCCTCACCCAAAATAGGTATTTTGTGTATATTTTATATTATTATATTTATTATAGATGTTGAATTTATTTAGAGTATTCTCTTAGTTAATTAGAAAATAATTTTTTTAGTATATTTACTCATATAAATATATATTTAGAATTATTTTTAGGCTATTTTAGATTATTGAGATTTTTCCATAATTTTTAGTTAATTAAAAACTAGTAACACTAATTTTCTAGGACTTTGAAGAATTTATTTTATTTTCAAACTTAATTAAAATTATTCCAAAATTTTATTTTAGGTTCTAGATAGTCAAATATATTTTCTAGAATGTTCTGGGAATTTTCTGAATACTTTTAGTATTTATTGGGAGTTATTTAGACTAATAACTAATTTATAGGACTTGTAGAATTTATTGTGCAAGCCCAGAAATATAGAATAGACCCACATTATTTTCTAGGGTTTATAATATTATTATATATTTTCTGGAATTATTTCAGAATTTTTGGAATAATGTTAGTATTTATTTTTAGTTAAATGGATAAAACTAATGTTTAGAGCTTCTCCTAATTATAGTAGGAAATTTATGAGTATAAAATTATCCCAAATATTTTTTTAGAGTTTTTAAATTCAAAATATATTTTCTGTAATTTTTCCAGATTTTTATGATTATTTTTAATATTTATTTTGAGTTATTTAGGTTTAAAATGACTTAAATAATGTTTTGATAAAGGCAAATCAAAATCAAATAATATAACCAAAATCATCCAATCAAATCATGACATGTGTCACCCTCCTATCAACTTTCATTCAGCCGCTCAATCCCTATATATATATAATATAATAACCCTAATTATCCCATTATTTTTTTAGAGAGAGATTTTGTAGAATTGCCATCTAGGATTCCTTCATCTTCCACAAGCCATTGCGCTTAGCTCCGGGCTCCAAACGAGGCCTAGTTTCTTGGGTTAGAAAGATATTGAGGTTAGCTTTCTTATTATAATGAGTATTAAATTCTGGAAAATTCGTAGAGCACAGCATATCCGAAAATAGACGTGTTTTAATATTTTTGCGATTTCGGGAGAACCAAGAATCAGAATCATGAACCGTTTAAAGTTTTGGAAAGATAATGTCGAGATCATTGACATATGTTTTTCCCAGAATTTAATTCGAAGTATTTATATACTGTTAATTCTGTAGAACTTCTAGGTTAGAATTTAACTATCGGTGCACAATACAAAATTTGTATGTGCCATAATTCCCAAACGAATTTGAATTCGGATGTCACGCCCCAGTCCCAAAATATCGAGAGACTGGACACGTGGCAATGGCCAGCAGCACACACCGATGGACAAACCTAATTTAATGGATCCATCGGAGTGTACTTAAGCTGTATTATATTAGTCAGGGTTTACTAATCTCATCTATAGAACATCATGAACTAAAGCAAAACTGAATTAAATGCTGAAAGTAAAGTTACGGTCGAATATCCAGCAAGAAATAATACAACATCGGGTGGAGACAAATCCACTACCGATAAACAAGAAAATAAAGACAAGAAAAAGATACTGAAAATATGCTAGAAAGTAACTAAGAAGCAGGGCCATCAACTGCAATCAAACTCTCGTCTGGTGCTGGTCCGTAAGCTGCGGTACTCCTCGTCTGCTAAATCTAGAGAACAAAACCAGGTCCTCAGGGGACATAGCAAGATACAAAAGAATACGAGCCAAAGTACAGTAAATGACATGCAGGATAGAGAAGAAAGTAAACACGAGCAAATAAGACACGAGAAATTACTACATCTAAGACAGTGGCATGCCAGTGATGCTATCAAACATGACTATAAGCAATCGGGGTAACCGCATCTCAATGGGAGATCACGATCCTATAGAAAGCAGTCCAACGGGGACTCACAGTCTATAGTATGGCTCTTTCGTAGCCCATCGGGAGCTCACGAAGGAGGTAGTCAAATGAACAATTCTCTATTGCAGTATAATGTGTACTCACAATCGAGATTGCTCAAGTGTAGTCAATATCCAATAACATCATCCAGGAACTAAGAAATCAATTAAGTCAACTCCAGAAATATAGAGTAAACATATACCATCACAAAATGTCTATGGAACAAGTAGTAATCCAAGGAAAGAGCAAATAATGTACATGCACGCAAAACGAGAAATAAGACTAGAGCAGCAGGAATAAATCAACAAGCCTCAAGAACTATAAGAATGTAACAATTGCAAAGAGAGAAACAAGCAAATATTGTACCACTATCTTGCAAGACAATGAAAATAAATCCAGGAGATAAGTATCAAAGCTGCAGGATTTGGTAAGGTATACTTGCCTGGGTTCTGTTCTCCAATTATAGCTCTGACTTCAGCAGGAATTGCAGACAGTACTCCGGTTGCTGAAATAGACATCACCATCAGGTCCAGAAGATATCAATCAGTTAGAAACACCTGTCCTTGAGTCCAATTTGGAGACAAGGGCAAAAACGTTATTTTCGGGTCAAGGCGGAGTCCAAATGTGGGCCGCTTTGCACCGAAAAACGCATCAGGGTCAAAGGTCTCCAAATTAGTCCAACTTAGTGTCAACAAGTCAGGAACGTTGATACGAACCCAACGGAACTTCCAGAATTGGATTCCGATGAGCCGTTCTCAAAATTGCCCGTCGGTTGGAGCTTGTGGGGCCCACGACACACGATTTTGTCAACGTTCTCAGAATCAAACCAAACTTGGCTCACAGGACTAGCGTATTGCTACGAGTCCGATGGTGCAAGTTTCGTCTCGATCCGACATGTGTACACTAAGTTACAGCAAGATTCAGAAAGGTCGTATACGGGACAGTGTCCGCGGATACGCACTGATTCCGGTGTGCACGCACATCCGAATCAGCTTCTGTGAACTCCCGCACGTCCGTATCAACGATGCGCACGTATCTGTGAAGACCGCACGCGACCAAGTCGTCCCGTTTGGCGGGGCGTACCCAGTTCCGGGGTGAATCGGGTCGTTAGTTTTCCTGTTTTTGGATCGCGGTGTGCGATCACCACAGGACGCGATGCCCCGAGCGGTTTGTCCGGGCACCGAGAGGGTCATACAGGCTACGCGATACAATTTACAGAATCGAAATCCGAGCTACGAGCAAGAAGTTATGGGTACCTGAACAGGGCTCAAAAACAGCGTATCCTTCGTGTCCGACTCGTGTCCGTCACGCGATTTTAGAAATTAGGGTTAGGATTCCTGTCCGTGTCCGAGTCTTCTCGCGTCGAGTCCTCGCTGTGTCCGCGTCTTCTGCCACTGGGGTGTCGCCGAAGGTTGGTGACGAGGCGGGCGACCCTCGGGCGGCCGGCGGGGAAGCACGGGGCTGACCGGAGAGAACTGCTACGGGTCGGGGTCCTAGCTGCGGCTGAGGCTCGTGGTCGAGCGGGGGAGAGGCGCTGGCTAGGGCGGGGCACAGCGAAGGAGGCGGCGCCGGCGCTGGCAGCGGTTGAAGAGGTGGCCGGCGCTCAAGGGCGGGGAGTCCGGGCGGATGAGGGAGGAAAGGGAGGCGGCTAGGGCTCTTATAAAGGGCGGAGAGGAGGCCGAAGGTCGACAGTTACGGGTAGGGGAAGAGGCGGCCGGTGGAGGGAGAGGAAGGGAGAGCGGTCAGCAGCGGCCGTTAGGGAAGCCGGAGGGGCGCGGCCGGCCGGCGGGAGGTGAGGGGTCGGGCTTGGGGCGGTTTGGGGAAGAGAAGGAAGCGGGTCAGGTGGCGGACGGGTTCGGGTCTGACGGACCCGACCCGACCCGATAGCCCAACGGGCCGGCTAGGTTTAGGTGGGCTGGGCTCGATGGGTTGGGCCGGTTCAAAAATATTTAACTCATTAAATAATTAATTAATAATAATAATAGTTTTTAGGGCTTTTAAAATTTATCCGGGGTCCAATAAATTCCCGGAAAATTACCCTATGTCTGATTTTCTATTTTACACCATAAAATATTATTTTCATAATATTTTAATATTATGTATTAATAATTAAAAATTCTTTAATAATTAAAACACTTGGATTTAATTACAGAAAAATCTAAGAAAATTCCAGAAAATTTCACAAAAATCCAAATTTAAAAATTTTTGAAAATCAGGGGGTTTACAATCTATCCCCCTTAAGAGGATTGTGTCCTCGCAACCAAAGAATAGCCGGTCAACAGAGATGACACGGTTACCAAATTTATTCGAATCACAATACAATAAAGAAAATCAATGTTCAGGGTTTAAACACATAGAGAAAATCATTTCCCTAAGTAATAGAAGTTATGCAATTTCCCAATTTTGGGAAATCTAGAAAATTACAGTTTTTAGAAAAACAGGTTATTCTTTTAAAATATATTAGATTAACAGCAAAATTACTAGGTGATCACTAGGTTATCTATTATTAACAGGTTAAGATTATCAGGGTAAGGCTAGGGTCACGAACCAATAGGCACGATCTAGAAACAGAAAACTACAAGAACTTACGCGCATCAGATACTCCTCGGTTCTGCACGTTCTCCAAGGTCATCGTCAGGGCTAGTCCGCGTCCTCGTCGTCGATTCCTCTGCTGCTGCTGAGCCTGCTGGAAGAGTAGTGCCTGGGGTATCAAAGGTGGCCTCGGCTGATACCCTCCTGGAGCTGGTGGTAGGACTTCTTGAACTTCCGTTTGTGGTGTTTCCAACGTTGGATAGGTTGGCCTCGGTACTGGTAATGCTTGTTGGTTTACCCTTGGTGCTCTTTCTCGACGCTCAGGGCATTCCTTTAATAAATACTGACTGGATCCGCAAACTATGCATAATCTCTTTTTGCGTCTGCACTGGTCCTCAATATGGCCTCGCTTGTGACAATATGGACAGACAGGTATTGCCTGTGGAGATGCTTCTGGTGGCTGGTAACTGTGAAGTCTCTTTGCAGCTTCTTCCTGTGGCGCTCCGGCTGGTGCTGATATGGATGACCTCTTCAGATTGGTCTCTCTCCTGATGACGCGCTCCATGCGTCGTGCTGCAGCAAGGACGTCCGGGTAAGATGTAGGCGCAACGGATCCAATCAGTTTCTGCAGCTCAATGTTTAGTCCGTCGAAGAACTTTTTAGCCTTTTCTTCTTCTGTCTGAATCAAAGTAGGGGCAAAACGACTCAGACGAATGAACTTCGCGTTGTACTCTTCCACTGTCAGATTGTCTCGAGTGAGGCGATTGAACTTGTCCCGAAGTTCTGATCGAGCAATGGCTGGAATGTATATCTCCAGAAAGAGTCTAGAGAACTCTTCCTAAGTGACTCGGTCTGGTCCAAGTCGGGTCTCTTCAGATAGCCACCAGTGATGAGCATTGTCCGTCAACTGCATTCTGACGGCAGTCATCCAACGTTCCCTTGGAAGCTCAGCTGCTTCTAATTGATGTTGTGTGTTGGTGAGCCACTCATGAACTTCTGTGGGCTCCTCTTTTCCTGAGAAGGTACGGGGCTTCAGCTGGCAAAAATCGGCGATAGAACCTGTTGTTGGTTGTCGTGCCTGCTCTAGTACGGTTACTAGGCTGCGACTCTAAGCCTCTTGTTGAGCTTGCACTATTGCATAGATCATTTGAAACATCTGCTGCCCGTCCATGGCCTGCCCTGGTGGAATTACAGGCAATTGCGTCGATGGTGGAATGTCATTTTGCCGGATTCTCGTGGTATGATGACTTGCTTGTTGAGCTGATCGCCCTTCATCAACTGGTGTCGCTTCATCTTCGTTGGTTACCACAACATCTTGTGGTGATATTGCAGGAGTCTCGTCGGTTGCTCGTGAATCCATAACTCTGCAACCAAAATAAACAATGAGAGGCGCTCAGGAATCAAGGCAGGATGCAATTCAAGAAAATAGTTCGAATCCGATATAGATATCAATAACGTTTCAAGCAAGTGGATGAGATCCTAAAAACTTTCCTATCTTAGTGCAGGCCTGTTCGGTCCCTAAGTTGAAACCGAACAATTTAGTCGTAGACCTGCATGGGCCACCACAAAAACCATGTCACGCCCCAGTCCCAAAATATCGAGGGACTGGGCACGTAGCAATGGCCAGCAGCACACACCGATGGACAAACCCAATTTAATGGATCCATCGGAGTGTACTTAAGCTGTATTATATTAGTCAGGGTTTACTAATCTCATCCATAGAACATCATGAACTAAAGCAAAACTGAATTAAATGCTGAAAGTAAAGTTACGGTCGAATATCCAGCAAGAAATAATACAACATCGGGTGGAGACAAATCCACTACCGATAAACAAGAAAATAAAGACAAGAAAAAGATACTGAAAATATGCTAGAAAGTAACTAAGAAGCAGGGCCATCAACTGCAATCAAACTCTCGTCTGGTGCTGGTCCGTAAGCTGCGGTACTCCTCGTCTGCTAAATCTGGAGAACAAAACCAGGTCCTCAGGGGACATAGCAAGATACAAAAGAATACGAGCCAAAGTACAGTAAATGACATGCAGGATAGAGAAGAAAGTAAACACGAGTAAATAAGACACGAGAAATCACTACATCTAAGACAGTGGCATGCCAGTGATGCTATCAAACATGACTATAAGCAATCGGGGTAACCGCATCTCAATGGGAGATCACGATCCTATAGAAAGCAGTCCAACGGGGACTCACAGTCTATAGTATGGCTCTTTCGCAGCCCATCGGGAGCTCACGAAGGAGGTAGTCAAATGAACAATTCTCTATTGCAGTACAATGTGTACTCACAATCGAGATTGCTCAAGTGTAGTCAATGTCCAATAACATCATCCAGGAACTAAGAAATCAATCAAGTCAACTCCAGAAATGTAGAGTAAACATATACCATCACAAAATGTCTATGGAACAAGTAGTAATCCAAGGAAAGAGCAAATAATGTACATGCACGCAAAACGAGAAATAAGACTAGAGCAGCAGGAATAAATCAACAAGCCTCAAGAACTATAAGAATGTAACAATTGCAAAGAGAGAAATAAGCAAATATTGTACCACTATCTTGCAAGATAATGAAAATAAATCCAGGAGATAAGTATCAAAGCTGCAGGATTTGGCAAGGTATACTTGCCTGGGTTCTGTTCTCCAATTATAGCTCTAACTTCAGCAGGAATTGCAGGCAGTACTCCGGTTGCTGAAACAGACATCACCATCAGGTCCAGAAGATATCAATCAGTTAGGAACGCCTGTCCTTGAGTCTAATTTGGAGACAAGGGCAAAAACGTCATTTTCGGGTCAAGGCGGGGTCCAAATATGGGCCGCTTTGCACCGAAAAACGCATCAGGGTCAAAGGTCTCCAAATTAGTCCAACTTAGTGTCAACAAGTCAGGAACGTTGATACGAACCCAACGGAACTTCCAGAATTGGATTCCGATGAGCCGTTCTCAAAATTGCCCGTCGGTTGGAGCTTGTGGGGCCCACGACACACGATTTTGTCAACGTTCTCAGAATCGAACCAAACTTGGCTCACAGGACTAGCGTATTGCTACGAGTCCGATGGTACAAGTTTCGTCTCGATCCGACGTGTGTACACTAAGTTACAGCGAGATTCAAAAAGGTCGGATACGGGGCAGTGTCCGCAGATACGCACTGATTTCGGTGTGCACGCACATCCGAATCAGCTTCTGCGAACTCTCGCACGTCCGTATCAACGATGCGCACGTATCTGTGAAGACCGCACGCGACCAAGTCGTCCCGTTTGGCGGGGCGTACCCAGTTCCGGGGTGAATCGGGTCGTTGATTTTCCTGTTTTTGGATCGCGGTGTGCGATCACCACAGGACGCGATGTCCCGAGCGGTTTGTCCGGACACCGAGAGGGTCATACAGGCTACGCGATACAATTTACAGAATCAAAATCCGGGCTACGAGCAAGAAGTTATGGGTACCTGAACAGGGCTCAAAAACAGCGTATCCTTCGTGTCCGACTCGTGTCCGTCACGCAATTTTAGAAATTAGGGTTAGGATTCCTGTCCGTGTCCGAGTCTTCTCGCATCGAGTCCTCGCTGTGTCCGCATCTTCTGCCACTGGGGTGTTGCCGGAGGTTGGTGACGAGGCGGGCGACCCTCGGGCGGCCGGCGGGGAAGCACGGGGCTGACCGGAGAGAACTGCTGCGGGTCGGGGTCCTAGCTGCGGCTGAGGCTCATGGTCGAGCAGGGGAGAGGCGCTGGCTAGGGCGGGGCACAGCGAAGGAGGCGGCGCCGGCGCTGGCAGCGGTTGAAGAGGTGGCCGGCGCTCAAGGGCGGGGAGTCCGGGCGGATGAGGGAGGAAAGGGAGGCGGCTAGGGCTCTTATAAAGGGCGGAGAGGAGGCCGAAGGTCGACAGTTACGGGTAGGGGAAGAGGCGGCCGGTGGAGTGAGAGGAAGGGAGAGCGGTCATCGGCGGCCGTTAGGGAAGCCGGAGGGGCGCGGCCGGCCGGCGGGAGGTGAGGGGTCGGGCTTGGGGCGGTTTGGGGAAGAGAAGGAAGCGGGTCGGGTGGCGGACGGGTTCGGGTCTGACGGACCCGACCCGACCCGATAGCCCAACGGGCCGGCTAGGTTTAGGTGGGCTGGGCTCGATGGGTTGGGCCAGTTCAAAAATATTTAACTCATTAAATAATTAATAAATAATAATAATAGTTTTTAGGGCTTTTAAAATTCATCCGGGGTCCAATAAATTCTCGGAAAATTACCCTATGTCTGGTTTTCTATTTTACACCATAAAATATTATTTTCATAATATTTTAATATTATGTATTAACAATTAAAAATTCTTTAATAATTAAAACACTTGGATTTAATTACAGAAAAATCCAAGAAAATTCCAGAAAATTTCACAAAAATCTAATTTAAAATTTTTTGAAAATCAGGGGGTTTACATCGGACGAGCCATAAATTCCAGCATATTTTTGACACTAAAATCTACAGGAAATCATGCATGAAAGTTGAGTTTGTGTCGGTTGACTTTTTGGTCAACAGATCGCCTCGATTTGCGTGCCATAAGTCTCGAGTTGATAAAATTCAGTTTCTTTGGACAAAATTTAGGAATTAACATAAAAATGTTCTCAGTCCCAAGTACCCCTCTTTGAACTGCACTGCTCTTCAGTGTAGTGCCTGCACCTTACTGTTGATACCCTTCACTCCACCTGTTCAAATAATTTACAGGGTATTGGTGCACGATAAGTTTATTGTAGTTAAGATTGTAACTGAGAACATTCTCCCCCAACCTTGAGCCTTCACTATACCTATACATAAGTCCTTACAACTGCATTGACAGTGCACAAATCTGCAGTTAGCACTAGGACTTGTACATTGTCATTCTTGGCAAGGAACAACCTGAGAACACCATACTAGAACTGATACTCTCACTTACCTCAACTAATCCAGACTTACTACTATCCTTATCTTAGCTCTAAGTATCCATGTTAGTTAGGTACCTACAAATCCTAAAAACTGTAATGCCATGTTTCTCCTACACTGACACACAGATATCTACTCACTGATACTCTAGACACATACTGACACAGTTCAAATACTGAACACAGGTTCTAGTTACACACACTCCACACACAACCTACACAGAATTCTGCACACAGTCACATATAGGTCCTAACTGTCATAGGTACACCTAGGTTCAAACACACAGAAACACACAGTACACAACTGCCCTCTCTCCCTTCTTTCTCACAGAGTTTACACATAGAATTTACTCCCCAAATACACAGCCACACATTGCCCGACTGTGCACAGTTTCACACAGCCATACACTGCCCGACTGTGCACAGGGAAGATCCCCCACAGTGCACACAGCACACAACCCGAACACACTGCCCAGAATTCCCCAATACACATACCCGACTGTACATAACCTATTTACAACACAATAGATATATATATACATATAGATTCAAATATCAACTATGCAGAAATTAAATAAGTTAGATAGGTAAGTTCTTAATAATATTTCATCAAACATATGCAGTGCAGAAATGAATTCACATACAAACCCTTAAGTTCCCAATCCAAACCCTAAGAATCGAGTTCAACCTACCCATATGTGATGAAATCAGTCTCCCTACAAATACCTAGGGTTAGGGTTCCTGATAATTGGGAAAAACCCCATGTTGGTCACCAAAACCCAAACCAAAACCCTAAAGTCAAACTCTACACAGAAGGGGGTTCCCTAATGGCCAAGAATCGACAGAAAAACAGAAATTAAAGGATAAAAATTCGAATTTACCTATAGAGATGGGTTCTCCAATGGGAGTTCTTCTTCTCCAAGGCTTCCTGACCCACGTTCCTTGTTTTCCTTGCCTTGGAGGAGGAAAAATGGAACCTAGGGTTTGATCTCAAAAATTGGGTGGGGAGATGACTTCTCTTGATGGAGGCTAGGGTTTCTCCTTTCTACATGAAGAATGGGAGGGTTCCTTTTTATATTAAGGCCCGGTTAGGGTTTCTAATGCATAGTCTAGGTTTAACCCCCAGGTTAGGTCAATAGGAACTTATCTAACTAAGGTTTAGTCAGTCTAGGGTTTTGAGGTTCAACCTACTATTTTGAATTTTAGGGTTTCTCTAGAATTAGGTTTAGAAATTAGGGTTCACTCATTAGGGTTGTCCTAATGAATTCTAGGGTTTGACCTAAACCCAAATATCACTAGCAACATATAAATAGTTTATAAAACTCAGCAATTTAATTAAACACATAATTATTTAAAATAGTTAAATTACACAAATGTCCTTATATGGAAAAGTGGTAGTGACAAGTCTACCCTCCTAAAAGAAATTTCGTCCTCGAAATTGGACTGAACTAGAACAAGAGTGAATCTGAAAAGGAAATACCTCAAGTCTAGAAGAGATACGGGTATTGCTCGCGCATCTCGTCCTCTCTCTCTCCCAGGTCGACTCCCCTGGAGAGTGATGTCTCCATGCAACACGAACCAAAGGAATAGTTTGGTTCTGCAACACCTTCTCTCTGCGGTCCAAGATCTCTATGGCTGCTCTGGGTAGCTGAGCGTCGGACCAACCTCAATCTCCGAGTGATCAAGTACGTGACTAGGGTCGGCCATGTATCGTCTCAGCTGCGACACGTGGAACACATTATGCACTCCCTCCAATGCAGGCGGCAAGTCTAATCTATACGCCACTGCACCTATCTTCGCAAGAACACCGAAGGGTCCGATGTAGCGTGGGCTAAGCTTTCCGCCTCTACCAAAACGAATCGTTCCACGCGTCGGAGAAATCCGTAGGAATACTAGATCGCCAACCTAAAACAAAATAGTCTCAACACATAGTCTAAACAAATAAACACAAGCCAGAAAAACAATAATCTATACCTGAAACTCAAGGGGTCTACGGTGGTTGTCGGCCCAATGCCGCTGTCTGTCCTGCGCCACTCGCAGTCTGTCCTGATGAGTTTCACCTTTTCTGCTGCATCCGCGACCATTTCTGGTCCTAGCAAGGCTCTCTCTCCAACGTCGTCCCACGATAGCGGTGTACGACACCTCCGTCCATAAAGAGCCTCAAATGGTGATATCTCGATGCTGGCCTGGTAGCTGTTGTTGTAAGCGAACTCTACCAGGTGCAGATGATCCTCCCAAGAACCTCCGAGATCTAGAACGTAAGTGCGTAGCATATCCTCAAATTTTAAGGCACATTGTCTCTTTCTGGCAACTCACATCCTCTAATACACACTTAACTCTGGCACATTCACTAACTAATTCCTATCCTTGTACACTGGTACCCATATCAACTAATCATTAGTCCATAACATCCATGAATATATCCATATTGTACACACCAGTTTATTAATACCAAAATCTAATACTAAGGACCTCTAACACCATCATAAGTCAAAAGGTGCATGCAAGGTTTGCTACCTCTATATCTTTAGGTACCTCTGTTCTACTACAAGTAGACCCACTGCTAGTTCTCTATCCTACTACAATTGTTCATACTAGCTGTTATTATCACTCAAGTGCACACCAAGTGCAACACACCATACTAAATACTACTCTCTCTAATACAACTCTAGATGGACACCCAAGTCTTGTTTGCAGTGCCATCTCAATCATGTCCAAGTTAACAGATCCTTTCGTATGCACTTTATCCACTCATATCCTAATATATTTCTTACCCACCATTAATCCTCAAAATAAGATCATCTAAGTTTAACTTCTTGAACAAATTAAAAATAAATGCATACACTTCCTCAAAGTCAAGTACTCTATATCGAAATAAAATTTTAATCACTTCTAAAAATCTTTATAGCTTTGACTATGTTTATTGAATCAAATTTTTGAATCCTCAATATTTTAACAACATAACATCGCATTAAAACCCTTTTATGTGTTTACATTTCTTTATTTTTATTTTTTTTAGCACACCCGGTATCAATCATCAAATTGAACATCAGGCTCCCTTAATCCTTAACACAATTCCTTGATACTTAATTATTTACATAGATCATCCCCAATTACATAATCATGATTATCCAGGACGGGTATGCTGGCTCTGATACTAACTCTTGGAATCGTCATTGATACTATTTTCTCCTTCTATCTATAGTGTCAATACCAATTATAACGCACCTATCATAGAACTATTGCTACAAGGCACTACGCTATGGGTTAACTCTAGATAAATGCCTACTGCTCGCATGTCCAACTAGGAAACACTTACAACTCACAAGCAACATTCAGTCAATACTAAACTCAAGACACAGACATAATTACAAGTCACTACTTATCATACTTAACAAGGAATCCTCGAAAAATAGAAGCTCAAAAGGAATTGGACTGAGGACTAAGGGTATTCTACTGCTAGCAACCAGAAGAAACGATGGAAAAATCCTGAATCAACAGAAATAGATAAGTGTTGAGATGATACTTTAAGAACCAATTTAAGATACAACCTGATAATCATACACGTCTGTCAGAAATCATGACACTCCGAATCCTCGCCACGCCAGTAAGCATAGGTGCGATAACCGACAGGTTCCGTAACTAAGGTATGCAACCCTATAATCATGTCATCTAGAATCCTCGCCACGCCAACCGGTATGGCTGCGAGAAACTCTAAATCTCATAACTAAAGTATGTACATCCAAGTTAGGTTCCTACGTTCTCGTCACGACAGCTAATATGGCTGCGATAACTCTAGGTCCCATAACCAAAGTAGACGTTTTACCTTTCTCACTGTCCTCATCAATATATATGTCATCAGATGATACCGTAAATTTTAGCCCGTAAAAATTCATCTCGATAAGAATCAACTCAACAACGATACCAAGAATTAAATTAATCAACTGGTCAACAAGAATCCAACTCATTACCAACAAGCGAGAATAGATGAAACAAGAGAAAGGAATTAAATTGGAATTCATAATAAGATTCTCAAGGGTCGTCCCAGGAATCGCTCAATAATTGTGATTGAGCATCTTGCTCTGCTCCTCTGCTCCTCTGGCAAGCTCAAACTCCGGCTCTCTTGGTGGTCGAAATAGTACTCTGCCTCTATAACAATCTATAGTAGCATGATGCCTACTCAACCAGTCCATTCCGAGTACAATATCGTACCCCGGAAGTGGCATGACGAGTGAGCTCACGCTTAACTCTCGGCCTCCTACTGATACCCTTCGGTCCTTGCAGTAATCACGGACTAGGATAATATCTCCTCCAGTCGTGATCTTGCAAGTCCTAGCTAATGGTTCTGTCTCTAAATGATGTCGAAGTCCATAAGATATAGACACAAAACAATGGGAAGCGCTAGAGTCGAATAAGGTAAATGCGGGAATACAATCGAGAAGAACTGAACCTGTAATCAAGTCTCCTGCTGGTTCGACCTCCTCGACTGCTATGGTGTATGCTCGCCCCTGGAGTGCACCTCTTTGCTGTCGGTGCTGAGCAAACATCTGCTGCTGCGGTGGAAGTGGAGGTCCTCTCTGTTGTTGGCCTCCTGGTACGGCAGGTACCCTGGCTGGTCCTCTCTGGGTGGCTGCTCCACCCTGACCTGGACGAATGGTAGGGCAATCCCTCAGCTGGTGTATCGTCGATCCGCAGGACAGACATGTGCCCAGCCTCTTCCTGCAGATATCTCTGGTATGTCCCATCTTCCTGCAATACACACACTGGATAGTGGGCTGAGTCTGTCTCTGTGGCTGTTGTTGCTGGATGTGTCCTCGAACTGGTGTCTGGTGCTGCTGATGATGAGCCATCTGCGGTCCCACAGGTGGCTTAACTGGACTTCTTTGATTTGGATCTGCGCACTGGTCGGGAAGATAAGGAGCTCGAATACAACCCCTCACTTGATGTCCCGCAATGCCACAGTACAAACAAAGTCCTCGCCTCATCCTACAGCTCTTCCAAAGGTGACCTGGCTTCTTACAGAAGTGACAAGCCTGCTGGATCTGCCTCGGAGGCTGCTGCTGATCCTGCGATCTGGTCTTTGACGGCATCCTGTGGACAGCGCGAAAGGAATCAATTAAGGTAATAGATACGATATCATCAAGGGAGGACAGTAATTTCTAAAGGAAAAATTATTAAGAGTAGTATCATAAGAATCAGAATTTCCTAATTGTGATTGAGCATATCCTCGGCCTAATTCTTATTCCTAAAACAGGCTCGTAGTAGTACAACTAAGTTGTCACACTACCACGACATCGCACAACTTGCGAAGCTAGACCTGCATGGGCAACCACTAAAACGTGTCACGACCCGCACCCGAAATTTGGGCATGAGTCATGGGTACGTCCAGCCTACGCCGCAGCATCGGCGGTAGAACGCTGTCTAGGTCTAAACATAATATATCCTGTCAATAATCTCAACTCCGTACGGAGGACAATGATAATAATCCACAGTTCTATGATATACTCAATCACAAGCTAATAGAAATCATAGCACGATGAGAATAGAAAAAAAGTTCTAATAAAAACCAACCACAATAATCCAACTCAAATCCTGGGTCTAAATGACCTCACAAAGTCACAAAATAATAAATACATCTCAGTCTCAGTCTAAAGCAATAATGCAGAAAAAATAGTCTAAGAGCAGCCAGGTACGTTCTCCTCTAGGCTAGGCAACTCCTCTGGGGTTTCTGGAGTGAAATCACCCTCTAATCCTGGGTCGTAATGAGTGGGGCAAAGATCCTCCAGGTCCTCTGAAAAATGTTATCCAGTCAGGATTAGAGCGAAGCACAAGCACTAACAGCAGTTTCATTAAATTGACAAAATCTATAAACAGTGTAAGAAATACAAGATGGAAAATAATGCTGGAAATGTAAAGTACTGGAGAAAATGGAAATAGAAAATAGAGCATCTAGCAATGAACAATAAATAGTGAATGCTAGACAATAAATAGTGAATGCAGGAACAGGTGAATCGGAATAAAGTAGACATCTAGCTAAGTGTTTGAATTATCAGTTTATTATGTGATCGGCTTGGGACTGGATCAGGCTGGTTATATATGATTAGCTATGATTCTTGAAAGTCAGGCTAACCATATGGTTAGCTATGATGCATGATAATGGTCAGGCTAATCATATATAACAGCTATGAAGCATGATGATGGTCAGGCCGCACCCGACGTGAGAAGTGGGGTGAGCTATGATGCATGGTAAGTTTGGATATGATCACATAATCTACTAATAGTTCCCCATCCCCCAGCTAGCACGATGGATTCCAATCACGACTCCTCATGATGGGGATCTAGGGTGCTAACCCGTGTATCCATAGTGTCGGAATCAAGTATGTAATACACTACAATTTATAGAAGTAATCAACAATAAAAACTGTCAGAGAATGTACTCGCCTGTGGTCCTGAGCAAGGTGTGAGGATCGATGTCCAAGATAAAATCACAATGACCTATTTATGGAATATTAATGTCAGAAACTGAATTAAAGAAATAACAGGTTTAAATAATTAAATATGAGGCCTCTAGGTCTTACTAAAATCTACTGGTCACTACTAGCCCATATATATTATAATAGTCCATATTGGACAAAACCTAACTAGACTAGTCATTTCTAGGTCTTTGGTAAGTTATCTATGCCATACTTAACCATACTAGTCATATTAACTATAATTGTCATTGATACTAAGGTAATTAGTACATACGAGTTAGTATTAATCTTATACTAGCTATTTATATCATACATGTATATTATTTCATATCCCTAGGCTAGTTCTCAAAACTTTGGCAATTAATTACATTATCCCTACCCTTGTATCTTACTGACTTTCTGAAACCCACTGACACCTATTACCAGACATTACAATATCAAGGTGGCCATAATGACCAAGATAACTGATAAGTCATAGGTTTCAAGATACCCATTCAGGTATTTACATACTGGCACATACACATTTTCACACACTCTAATTAGTTTGTACAGCTGCACATCTAGCTTAACACCCTACTTTCTACACCCAGAGATCCCTCTCTTACTGACACAAGAAATCACAGAAACTAACAAGTATCAGAGATCCCTCTCTTATACACTAACAAGTATAGTGTTTTCTGATACACTAACAAGTATAGAGTATCAGAGATCCCTCTCTTACTGATACACACTCAGTTCACACACAGTTAGACACACAGAGAATACACTCTAGACACTCACACACAATTAAACACTGAAACACTTACCCCAACTCCCCACTGATACACTCTCACACTCAGACAATCACACAGGCATCTGCACAACTACACACATCAGAATTTCACTGAGACACTACTCTCTCTCACACTCACACAGTCAGATACAGCCCAGATATTCTCCCAAAGCTCCTTCCTACCTGACCTCAGTACACCCAAGTACCCCTCTTTGAACTGCACTGCTCTTCAGTGTAGTGCCTGCACCTTACTGTTGATACCCTTCACTCCACCTGTTCAAATAATTTACAGGGTATTGGTGCACGATAAGTTTATTGTAGTTAAGATTGTAACTGAGAACATTCTCCCCCAACCTTGAGCCTTCACTATACCTATACATAAGTCCTTACAACTGCATTGACAGTGCACAAATCTGCAGTTAGCACTAGGACTTGTACATTGTCATTCTTGGCAAGGAACAACCTGAGAACACCATACTAGAACTGATACTCTCACTTACCTCAACTAATCCAGACTTACTACTATCCTTATCTTAGCTCTAAGTATCCATGTTAGTTAGGTACCTACAAATCCTAGAAACTGTAATGCCATGTTTATCCTACACTGACACACAGATATCTACTCACTGATACTCTAGACACATACTGACACAGTTCAAATACTGAACACAGGTTCTAGTTACACACACTCCACACACAACCTACACAGAATTCTGCACACAGTCACATATAGGTCCTAACTGTCATAGGTACACCTAGGTTCAAACACACAGAAACACACAGTACACAACTGCCCTCTCTCCCTTCTTTCTCACAGAGTTTACACATAGAATTTACTCCCCAAATACACAGCCACACATTGCCCGACTGTGCACAGTTTCACACAGCCATACACTGCCCGACTGTGCACAGGGAAGATCCCCCACAGTGCACACAGTACACAACCCGAACACACTGCCCAGAATTCCCCAATACACATACCCGACTGTACATAACCTATTTACAACACAATAGATATATATATACATATAGATTCAAATATCAACTATGCAGAAATTAAATAAGTTAGATAGGTAAGTTCTTAATAATATTTCATCAAACATATGCAGTGCAGAAATGAATTCACATACAAACCCTTAAGTTCCCAATCCAAACCCTAAGAATCGAGTTCAACCTACCCATATGTGATAAAATCAGTCTCCCTACAAATACCTAGGGTTAGGGTTCCTGATAATTAGGGAAAACCCCATGTTGGTCACCAAAACCCAAACCAAAACCCTAAAGTCAAACTCTACACAGAAGGGGGTTCCCTAATGGCCAAGAATCGACAGAAAAACAGAAATTAAAGGATAAAAATTCGAATTTACCTATAGAGATGGGTTCTCCAATGGGAGTTCTTCTTCTCCAAGGCTTTCTGACCCACGTTCCTTGTTTTCCTTGCCTTGGAGGAGGAAAAATTGAACCTAGGGTTTGATCTCGAAAATTGGGTGGGGAGATGACTTCTCTTGATGGAGGCTAGGGTTTCTCCTTTCTACATGAAGAATGAGAGGGTTCCTTTTTATATTAAGGCCCGGTTAGGGTTTCTAATGCATAGTCTAGGTTTAACCCCCAGGTTAGGTCAATAGGAACTTATCTAACTAAGGTTTAGTCAGTCTAGGGTTTTGAGGTTCAACCTACTATTTTGAATTTTAGGGTTTCTCTAGAATTAGGTTTAGAAATTAGGGTTTACTCATTAGGGTTGTCCTAATGAATTCTAGGGTTTGACCTAAACCCAAATATCACTAGCAACATATAAATAGTTTATAAAACTCAGCAATTTAATTAAACACATAATTATTTAAAATAGTTAAATTACACAAATGCCCTTATATGGAAAAGTGGTAGTGACATACCAGCAACAGGATCCCAGGCAAGATATCTTGCCAAATTGTTTACAGTATTTTACATGCTTAGTATATTTCTGTATATTTATTGCATTTCTGTTTATTTATTGCATGTGTAGTTCCTTTTCAGTCATTACTATATATTAGATATGTTGACACACACTTGACACTTAGTATCATAGAGGACAATCATTAGGCGTATGGGCTTTTAACCACTCTGGTAAACCATAGTCACTAGCACGCACTATGGTGGTCGTGTCCGATGGTCGCTACCCCAGAGGTATGTCGATTGATGGAGTCCGAGGGTCGCTACCCCAGAGGTATGTCGGCTGATGATGTCCACTGACGAGCGTGAGGTTGTGAGGATTAGATCGAGTAGCCTACCCTTGCCCATACGTCGAACAGTTATCCTCATTTGCATTCATATAGATTGTCCTGTACAGCGTACTTATCTATTTTCAAATATGATGCATGTTTACTGTATTCAAATTGGCTCATATTTTCTGTATCTTGTTACGTCCCTCTGAGGACCTGGTCCTCTGCCAGGTGTATCTGTTCTTGAGTAATTGCAGGAGCGCAGATTTGGATGATTACTTGTGTTGCGAGGATGTCTTCTCTTCGAGTCCGTGATTGATAGCTGGTATTCTTATATTATGTTTATTGTGTTTTACTCATATTGTATTTTCTCTTATATTCGAGTTGGTAGTGGATTTGTTTCCATCCAACTATCATCCTTAGATACTTCTTATTGAGATCTAGTTTCATAGATACTGGTTATTTATTTCTATATGATTTTGGTGGATGAGATTTAGATTTTACCCTGTGACTTGTATTATATTTTATACTACTTGTGGATTTGATATTCATATTACAGCGTACGTATGGATTTGGTTTCCATATATTGGAGTTGTCATATCCATGCGGCTGGCATGTTTACGTGTCCTAGTCCTACGTATTTTTGGGACTGGGGCATGACAGCAGACAATGAGACCAGGAGCACCTCGACCTCCAGCAGCAGGGGGATTTCAGCGAGGACCACCGCTACCTGCACAGGATGATCAATTCGCGAGGGCCAGACAGGGACAACCCCAGAGGAATGGGCAAGCTTTTGCATTAGAAGTTGATGACATGGATCAGGAGATTGATGTCATAACAGGTATCACTCTTACTTTTACTTTTCCTGCTGTGACATTATTTGATACGGGAGTCACCCACTCATTCATATCATCTAGTTTTATTGCCAAACACAACATTGCCTCTACACCTTTATCTAGTTGTGTTAGAATTCTTACCGGAGGAGGAATTGTACATGTTAGTAGAATTTGTAGATCGTGTCCCATAGTGATACATGGCAGAGAGATGAACGTCCGACTCTTAGTCCTTTCTATGCCAACTTTTGATATTGTGCTTGGAATGGACTGGCTAAGCAAGTACCACGCTTTCTTTGATTGTTTTGGAGGAAGTATTCTTTTCAAGGTACCAGGTGTCACGCCCCGATCTCCCGCAGGCAAATCGGCCATTCCCGCTAGGCGGGAATCACCCTCGCCAGCTCTCCCGCGGAACGATCGCTTAACCCATCCGGGCGTGATGCCGCACGAGCGTGATCCACGCCCGTGCAAGGCCATGGTTCATTGGCTGGCGGCAAGAGTTCTAAGCCACAGAGTCGCACAGATTGTCCTAGTGCAGCAGAGTTTAGGAACGCATAGGCGATCGATAACAGGTTCACTGAGTCGACAAATATAGCGAAAGCATTGAAACACAAGTTGGAGTAAAGCAAGCTCTTTTATTGATATAATCTTGTGTTACAGGCGGCGTATAGCCGAGATTACAAGTCGCTCAAGCCTCTCTCTCTAAAACAGTAAAAGCGTGCCAAATGGCTACAACTGTGGAATGAATGTACAGGCGATGGTCAGGCGATGTTCACAACTTATGTCTTGTATATGTGCTTCAGTCCCGGACGCACCGTCGCTTCGGAGTGTTGTCCACGCCTTAGCACGCACGAAGGAGGCGTCCGCACCGTACGAGGTTCTCCCGCACCCTGCATATCAAACTGGTGGATTATCAGTACATTGAATGCACTGGTGGGGAAGCTACTCGCCCGCTCGACAAATCCAAACACGTAATACAGGTTCCGTGCACAACTATTAAGTTGTCTTTCTAGTTGCCTTAGGATCAGTTTCATGCAGATATTGAATAGCCTATCGTGTCGGGCAGTGCGTCGTGCGATGTTAGAGGAAACACGGCGAGACTCACCAACTTACCATCTCCTTCCCTGTCTAAGGCAAACATTGAGGCAAACATATTAATTCAAGCACGGGCAAGTATAAGCATTCAGGAGGCAAGCATATGCAAACAGGAGGGTCGTTTTAACATGATCGTTCAGGTGTTCAGTCGATGCGATGCATTGACTCGCACGCGGATAGCCGCTAAGCGAGGATGACTTATCTATATGAACAGGAGTCGCTGGCATAGCCATAAAGGACAATAGTCACTGGCGGTAATGGTATGCAGCAATAGTACAAAGGGCGCTACATGCCATTCCGTCCAGCACAATGGACTATACAATACGGTTCAGTCACTGGAGAGAATGTATGCAGCAAAAGAACAAGGGGCGCTACATGCCATCCCGTCCAGCACAATGGACTGTACAATAACGTGAGTTCCATCCGGATCGGATCGGTCCCAGTGCCCCGGTGACCGTCCGTGGAACTATACCTCGTTTCTGAGTTGTCCGCGACATGCACTTCAGGGTTAACCAATCTCAGGCAACACGATTTAACCAATCTCAGGCAACACGATTACACGAGATACACGAGAACACGCGTGCACTAGAACACGAGAACACGAGTGCACGGGAACACGAGTACACGAGTATACGGGATACTTGAATCTTGGTTCTGTACAATAACTTGTCTTGATGCATTCCCCTGGTTCGGGGCTGCCTTGGTGACCTAACGGTCCCGGATACTTGCAGGTTCGTTCAGGCACGGAACGACTACGTAGTAGTCTTCCGGGGTTTGGATGAAAATACGGTAACTATCAAGCAGACAAGCATGCGTTTCTAGGAACATAAGCAGGCACGTTGCTCGGGCCCGAAGGTAGTCCGAGAGATAAAACCGTTAAGGGACTTAGCATGCGAGGGTCTGAATATAAGCAGTATTTCATTTCCATGTTCTAGCAAGCAATATGAGTTGGGATTATTCTCTTAGCTAGGTGCGTTGGATTTATTAGCATGCAGGGGTGATTCACCTAGCGACTAGCATAAATATTCCAGATTTTATGTGTGCTGGCTAAGCAAAGACAAGTTCACCGTAGCCACCCACCTTAGCGATGATTCGTCTCGGTAGAGCGATACGTCTGAGCGAGCCTCTGGAAGTCCAAGCCAGATTCTTGTAGGGACAAGTCTGGATATCCTTTGCTTCTTGATCGAGACAAGGCGGGTCGGGACAGTTGCACTATCGCCGATTGAGTCGGCAGTCCGCTTGAGCGGAACGGGGTGTTACACCAGGTCAGCCTGAACTTGAGTTTGCACGATGATCTACAGAAATCCTTGATGGTATGCAGTTCGCAATGGACGACGTTATTTATCACCCCATTGTTTCAGAATTCCAAGACGTCTTTCCAGAGGAATTGCCAGGACTACCCCCAGACAGAGACATAGAGTTTTTGATTGAATTGACACCGGGAGCAGCATCCATATCATCATATGATTATAGACTGGCGAAGAAGGAGATGGATGAACTGAAGACACAGTTCAACGAATTAGAGGAGAAAGGTTTCATCCGACCAAGTGCATCACCCTGGGGAGCACCAGTGTTGTTTGTACCAAAGAAGGATGGGTCAGTGCGTATGTACATTGACTATAAAGCCTTGAATGCAGTGACAGTGAAAAATAAATATCCATTGCCACGCATGGATGACCTATTTGATCAACTTAGTGGAGCCAAGATATTCTCAAAGATAGATTTGAGATCAGGATATCACCAGGTGAAGGTACGAAAGGAGGACATCCCGAAGACCGTATTTCGGACAAGATATGGGCACTACGAGTTTTTGGTCATGCCATTTGGATTGACCAATGCTCCAGCTATCTTTATGGACTTAATGAATCGAGTCTTCCATCAGTATTTGGACCAGTTCGTGGTCATCTTCATAGATAATATACTTGTCTATTCGAAGAGCCACGAAGAGCACGAGAAATACCTGCGGATTGTTCTAGAGACCTTGAGAAGAGAGCAGTTATATGCAAAGCTTAGTAAATGTGAGTTCTTCTTGGATAGAGTCTCATTTCTTAGACATGTTGTTACAGGAGATAGTATTTCTGTTGATCCAGAAAAGATCTCGGCTGTCGAGACATGGCATGTTCCTAAATCAGCAGCGGAGGTGAGAAGTTTTCTTGGACTTGCGGGATATTACCGATGGTTCATGGAGAACTTCTTAAGATAGCAACACCTATGACTCGGTTGACTTGCAAAAATTAAGGGTTCATATGGACCAACGAGTGTCAAGCCACTTTTGAGGAGTTGAAGAAGCGACTGACCACAACACCAGTATTGAGGCTATGTGATCTACAGTGACGCATCAGGAAAAGGCTTGGGATGCGTGTTGATGCAGCATGGCAAGGTGATTGCATATGCATCTAGATAGTTACGGGTATATGAGAAGAATTATCCAACTCATGGCTTAGAACTTGTAGCCGTTGTATTTGCTCTGAAGCTATGGAGACATTACTTATATGGGGAACGAATGGAGATCTATATGGACCACAAAAGCCTCAAGTATGTCTTCACGCAGAAGGAGTTAAATATGAGGCAACGTCGATGGATCGAGTTGATGAAAGATTTCGATATAGAGCTACATTATCACCCAGGCAAGGCTAACGTTGTAGCAAACGCGTTCAGCCGGAAACCAGTAGCTTACTTCTTGACAACACAGAAGAAATTATTAGAGGACTTGCAAAATCTTGGCATTGAAGTGATATTACCCGGAGCAGACGGGACACTAGCCAACTTGCAAGTACAATCATCACTAATAGAGAGAATCAAGGCAGCATTGCCTACAGACGCCAGATTTAGAAGATTAAAAGAAAGGGCAGAGACAGGAGAGCAGACAAGACTGTACATTCATGATGATGGGACATTACGATATGGTGATCGTCTTTATGTTCCAAATGGAGAGATTCGACAGGAGCTGATGACAGAAGCTCATAGTTCGATATATTTTATTTATCCTGGAGGCACCAAGATGTATCATGATTTACGACAGCACTTTTGGTGGCATGGAATAAAAAGAGAGATAGCTCGCTTTGTAGCTAAATATTTGGTATATCAGCAAGTAAAGGCGGAGCACCAGATAACAGCAGGATTATTGCAACCACTTCCGATTCTAGATTGGAAGTGGGAGCACATCACTATGGACTTCGTCACAGGTTTTTCCAAGAGTCCAAGTGGAAGAGATGCAGTATGGGTAATAGTGTACCGACTCACCAAGTCAGCCCATTTCTTGCCTTTTAGAGTTGGCCAATCTATAGAAGCTTTGGCTGACTTATATATGAGACAGATCGTGAGATTTCATGGCATACCAGTCGGCATTGTATCAGATAGGGATTGCACTTTACATCGCACTTTTGGAGGAGCATGCAAGAGAGTCTTGGAACTCGTCTGAAGTTCAGTACATCTTATCACCCGCAGACAGATGGGCAGTCAGAACGTACTATTCAGACATTAGAGGATATATTGAGGGCTTATATGTTAGACTTTGAAGGATCATGGGAGGACCACCTATATCTTGTGGAGTTTTCTTACAACAATAGCTATCAGGCGAGCATCCAGATGGCTCCGTTTGAAATATTGTATGGAAGAAAGTGTAGGTCTCCTGTGTGTTGGAGTGACGTGGGAGAACGTCAGATTCTGGGACCAGAGTTAGTGGTCAACACCGTTGAGACAGTTAAGAAAATACAAGGACACTTGCGAGCAGCGCAAGACAGACAGAAATAATGGGCAGACCTTTATCGTCGTCCCTTAGAGTTTAAAGAGGGCGATTATGTCTTCTTGAGGATATCACCTACCAAAGGCACCATTCGATTTGGAGGGCACGGCAAGTTGAGTCCAAGGTATATTGGACTATTTGACGTGATAGAGAGAGTAGGAGAAGTGGCATATCGACTTGCGCTACCACCTTCACTTGAGGGAGTACATGATGTATTCTATGTGTTATAGCTCAGGCGATATGTGGCAGACAGTAGTCATGTTCTCGACACAGCTTGGCCAAAAGGCCATGTGCAAAGACCACCGTCTGAACGATATACCGTCTCGCACTCTACTCGCTTGATGTTTTCATATCGACATATAACTTGCCGATTAACACGAGCCTACTCTCACAACGTCTTTCACAGGTTGGGACAAAAGCCCTCGCATCATAATCCCGTTCAAGCAACCGTATAATTTACACACGCTTTTCGAAAATATTTAGACTTATTGTATGGGACATCCATCAAAGCATCGAGAGAGAGCATCTACCACTTCTTCAATACACAAGTTCAAAACTGAGAGAATCGAAACAAATTCCGAGGACGTAAAGCCGTGCTCTGATACCAATATGTCACGCCCCGATCTCCCGCCGGAATTGGCCGTCCCTGCTAGGCACGAATCACCGCGCCAGCGCTCCCGCGGGACGTACGTTTCCATCGGGACGCGATGCCGCGCGAGCCTAGGGTTGCGCCCGCGCAAGACAAATACCGAAACGGCCGTTGATAACTAGTTCACAGAGTCGTCATAGCGGAAACATAAAATGAACACAAGTATTGAATCCAAATTAAGCTCTTTATTGATATGAAGTAAAGATTACAAGCGGCGCTAAGCCGAGATTACAAATCGCTCATGCTCTCTCTCTCTCTTACATTGAATATGCCCTTAGGCTTGGAACCAATACAAACGATCTGGATGATGATGTTCCCATACATTATGTCTCATATATGCGAGCTCCAGGTCCGTGCGCCACGCTCCAAGATGCCAAGTGCGGTCCGGCGCCTCATTGCGATAGCGATCTCCGAATCCGTACGAGTTCCCCCTGCACCCTGTATGCAGACTGGTTGGGTTTCAGTACATTGAATGCACTGGTGGGGAGGCCTCTCGCCCACGCCATAAAACAAGCACGTTCATTAGTTATGTGCACCGACTAGTTCCGTTGTCTTTCTATTCTTTTGTCTTAGGATCAGTTACATGGCAATATAAAGAAAGTAATCTCCGTGTCGGCTCAAGAGTGTCATATTCATGAACAATTGAGTTCACCTTACCATTTCTTACCATTCGGCCTTCCCTGTCATATGCAGCAATATAAACAATCATCTACGAAATAACAAGAAGCAACTATAAAACCCAAGTGTTATGCCGTGCCTCTGCCTCATAAGACCCATTTTACTAGAACTATGTGTGATACCATGCATCCATTCTAATTATGCATAAGGTCGTGCAAACACACTCCTCCCCGTTTCTCCTTTTCTCAGTGCGGATAGCCGCTATGCAAACATGACTTATCTATATGAAGGTCACTGGCTCTGTTAGCCATATTGGACAATATCTGCGATGGACGGCTGTCTCCCCAGCTCGGTTGCTAGCCTTGCTGGGCCTCCTAGCCGTCTAACGAGTCGACGCCCATCCAGGTCGGTAGCAAGCCTTGCTGGATGCCTCGCTCTCGCCCGCTAGTCATCAGCTAGCGTATCGCCAGGACTACACTGGCACTCCGTCCTCCTGGGCCGACACGATTCGGATGCCTCAGCAATCGTGTCGAGGACTCTCTCTACCTGGTGCGCAACCAGTTGTCCGTGACCATGCAACTACTCCCCCAACTTCCAATCCTAGCCGAGGACAACACTCGGATCAATCTTTGCCGAGGACTACACTCGGATCAATCCTTGCCGAGGACTATACTCGGATCTTTTCTTCTTTACGCAGCTCTCTGATTAGAGACTGCCTCGGCGATCTGCATATCCCGAGTACATTCATTTTCTTCCATCTCCTGACTTGGAACGACTATTTGATAGCCTTCCACGTCTATGCATGCAACCTGATTTTACTCCATCCCGTGTCATGTTCCGTGCGGTACAACGCCTCAGTAAGAACTCACACTACTTTATGGCATATACGAAAGAAATTACTACATTCCAACTCAACAATCCCGACTACGCAAATAGCAAGTAAGATTTCCAAGTTCTACTCAATGATAAGGCGGGGTTATCCCCTTGGCTATGTGCGTTCATCTCTTTTATTAGCATGCAAAGGTTATCGCCTGTAAACTAGCATGTAACATTCATTTTCTTAGTGTGCAGCTAAGTAGAGACAGGTTCACCGGGGCCACCCACCTTAGCGATGTATCGCATCGGTCGAGCGAGACTCCGGACACGCCTCTGATAGCCTAAGTCTGACTCCATTGAAGATCCCAGCATGAAAGCCTTTGCATCGAACGAGCCATCTCGCTGAGCAAGGCGGGTTAAATAGCTACACTTGTGCCGTTTGAATTGGCCCTCCGGGTTGAGCGGAGCGGGTCGTTACATCATACACCACTCAGAACAAGTCTCGTCCTCGAGACTTCCTGAGCGCAACTCGTACTATCGCACATCTTCTAAACCCAACTCTATAAACCTTGTCTAACTTCCAAGGACTGTCTTAATACCACAATCATTTATTTTCTCACCATGCGTTACGCCAACGTTAGCCAATTCTCATCGAACGACTCTATCGTTCAATGCTATCGAGTTATACTCAACTCACTCGTTGCACTCCCGACTTAAAATCTACTGCACCTGGCGCAGGGCTATAATACCCAAGCACATGATATTCTATAACTTAATGGGCACTTACAACTCACAATTGGGTGGACTTGTCCAACTTGTTATATTACCTCTCATAGGAACCAAATGCATCTGAACACATTCGACAGTTTACTTGACGTCGCCTATCGAAACCCATCGTTACGCCTAAACCAAAGGTTTGAATTTGGGCTAATTTTCCAATCTCGTTTGCATCACTCTCTTTGAGTCACCGTCCAATCTCGCTAAGTAAATCGCACCCAATCACCTACGTTTTCTGACTCAGTCTATATTGCGCCTTAGCGCAGAGCTAAATTGCCCTCTTGGGGTACGCTCTAATTCTTCACGTCTTTTGGTTCAATCAAACTTAACTTCCTATTCGTTTTACTCGTTCCGTTCGCCCGAGTGCTAAATTATTTTATCCGAATGATCTATTCGTTCAACTATTGCATCCCCAAACTCAGTCTCGTACTGCGCCTTAGCGCAGAACTATCCCGGTAGCACGAGGAATGATACAATCTTTCCTCTATGAAAATTTAGGTTGAGGCTAAATCATTTCAGTTGCCATACTCATCCATGCGAATCCGAACATTTTTCTTTGCAGCTGCATCCGAGTTATGCATATCGCTAAGTCTGGATTGTACCCATATTCAAGGCGTCCCCCAAATATGTGTATTTCAACCAAGCTCAGTGACAGCTAAGTCTGACAAGCTACTCGTGAAAATCTTTCGAAACGTGGATCGTCCTGCTATATGTATGACCGAACTCTTGTTCGATCCAGCTATCGTCTTATCCTTTACCGTCGCGTAACCTATCCAACCAAATCAATTATCACCCGAGTCCTATCTTGCATTACGTTTGTTTCAACGCGAACGTTGCTAGTGTATATTCCCAATTCCAAATTCTAACTCTAAGTCTTGTTGCCCCAGTTCTATCGTTCTTCCCGAATGATACTCTGAAGTCAGCCACTCCAGTTTAACTCAAGGCACAAGGTCGTCTGCCTAGCCACTAGGTCAGCTCACACAGTCATAGGTACAACTCAAGTTTGCGACTCATCGCGCAACCGCGTTGCACAACGCTCGCCCCAAACACCCTAAGGTCAAACCATTGTTCCTTTACACGGGTATTCTACCCAAGCTCGTTTCACTCAGATTTCTAAACATCGAGCACAGTTCATCCTATCACACCAACACGCTCGTCCAACCGAACCCATGATACGCCCATGTTTTAGGGCTAACCCATCGATTCGCACACACTATCTCTTCCATCACGTTGATAGAATTCACCAATCCATCCTTTTCTACACCTGTATCACTAAGCCACAATTCCATTATAAATCATCGATGTATATCATGAACTCTAAGTCGTCCAGTACAATCTACGTATCCATTCATGAAAACATCCAACATCTCTTACTTCACATTTTTAGACTAACTCCTCAAGAAAATCCTTAGACTCATTTTATCCTGAAACTTGTCTTATCGTATTAAACCACAAGTCAGAATGATCCCTCAATTGTCACATTCCGGTCTTCCGCTAGTTCAATCATCCTCGTCGGACGTGATATCACCACACCAACGCTCCCGCGGAATGATCGTCCTATCCGGACGTGACGCATGTGCGAATAAGAAGTTATACCCGCACAAGACAAGAAGGTCAATCGTTATGGTTATCCTCGAACGAACAGACACTTCATCATCAATTTTCGTTTTATCCCAAGTTGTACATTGATCCCTCAAGTCATGTTCTTCCAACTACCGTTCTTACTGCAATCAAAATTCGCTAAGCCAAAATATCCAACTTCAATATTACCATTTTGAACATTTCTTTGTCTACTCTCAGCATTCCTCAAACAACTAAGTTCAAATCCCAAACTCAAAGTCTATCCCATTTGACGCGTATCCATTCATCGTGTTCGTTTGGAATAATCACCGAACATGTTCCCTTGAGTTCGATTATCCCTGCCGAACGTGAAATCACCACGTCGGCGCTCCCGCAGAATAATCGTTCTCACTGGGACAAATTTCGGATGTTATCTCTCCGAACTTGATTTCAAGATCGTTCTTCCAAACTCCAAGCCAAGTCTGTTACCGCTTAACTCGATCCACCAAAATCATAATTTTTACTAACCTGCATCAATCCACACTATCTTCCAACCATTGTTATGGTCTAAAAATCCTAAAATTTGAAATCATGGCACTCGTACTCAAACCGAACTCTATCGACCGATATTCTACTCAAATCCAAATTTTCCATGCACGCTTTCATTCGTTCATTCCATTATTTCCAATTGCACTTACTCCAACCGCATCTCAAATTATTCAATCTCAACTCAAGTTTCTAATTCACTTGTTTCAACTCAAATCGCTCGTACAATCCTCTTAGTTTTCCCGACCGCGATATCAATTTCAATTGTCCTGAATTCTTATTCGATGTATGCCTTATCTCTTATTCAACTCATTGTAACTCGTTCGAACCAAATATTGCATGCTTTCTCCGAGTTCGCTTACTTGCTAGGCATTGTTTATTTATACTAAGGCTTTACCCAATCTTGTCGTTCGCCGCTAGACTCGCTTAACTCCGAATCTACGACTTCGTTTGAGCATTTCTAAGCTGACCAATACACCACTCAGGGTTCGAGTTATACTCCCTGAATCTTTACAACTCATTATATCCATAATTCGCATAATCGAACAGGGGACTATCGTATACACCACTGAGGAATAGAGTCATCCTAATAACTCCTAATTCGCGTTCGCATCCTTCATTCGTATT
This sequence comes from Iris macrosiphon, assembly GCA_036927795.1. Lineage (NCBI taxonomy): Eukaryota > Viridiplantae > Streptophyta > Magnoliopsida > Asparagales > Iridaceae > Iris > Iris macrosiphon. The sequence goes on along the minus strand of JAYESA010000017.1, from coordinate 147,860,786 downwards.
CCCAATTCGTTCCTTAGAACTCCAACACAGTCCCTAATTATCGCCTTAGCTATCTTAGACTCGTACACACCTCTATTCATTGTCCTCTATACAGACTATGCTTCAAATCATAACTTATCGCTATAAATAACCGTCCAACTATTTCCGAAAATTCCCTACACGATTCCCATTACTCGCCTTAGCGGCAATCCGATAACGTCTCTATCGTTTTCCCTCCAAGTCAACTTTATTCTCATCCCAACAATACCCAATCTCGCTGCAACTCACTAGCACCAAGGGTCTTGGTGCACGATACTCAACACAGCTTGGCCAAAAGGCCATGTGCAAAGACCACCGTCTGAACGATATACCGTCTCGCACTCTACTCGCTTGGTATTTTCATATCGACATATAACTTGCCGATTAACACGAGCCTACTACTCTCACAACGTCTTTCACAGGTTGGGACAAAAGCCCTCGCATCATAATCCCGTTCAAGCAACCGTATAATTTACATGCGCTTTTCGAAAATATTTAGACTTATTATATGGGACATCCATCAAAGCATCGAGAGAGAGCATCTACCACTTCTTCAATACACAAGTTCAAAACTGAGAGAATCGAAACGAATTCCGAGGACGTAAAGCCGTGCTCTGATACCAATATGTCACGCCCCGATCTCCCGCCGGAATCGGCCGTCCCCGCTAGGCACGAATCACCGCGCCAGCGCTCCCGCGGGACGTACGTTTCCATCGGGACGCGATGCCGCGCGAGCCTAGGGTTGCGCCCGTGCAAGGCAAATACCGAAACGGCCGTTGATAACTAGTTCACAGAGTCGTCATAGCGAAAACATAAAATGAACACAAGTATTGAATCCAAATTAAGCTCTTTATTGATATGAAGTAAAGATTACAAGCGGCGCTAAGCCGAGATTACAAATCGCTCATGCTCTCTCTCTCTCTTACATTGAATATGCCCTTAGGCTTGGAACCAATACAAACGATCTGGATGATGATGTTCCCATACATTATGTCTCATATATGCGAGCTCCAGGTCCGTGCGCCACGCTCCAAGACGCCAAGTGCGGTCCGGCGCCTCATTGCGATAGCGATCTCCGAATCCGTACGAGTTCCCCCTGCACCCTGCATGCAGACTGGTTGGGTATCAGTACATTGAATGCACTGGTGGGGAGGCCTCTCGCCCACGCCATAAAACAAGCACGTTCATTAGTTATGTGCACCGACTAGTTCCGTTGTCTTTCTATTCTTTTGCCTTAGGATCAGTTACATGGCAATATAAAGAAAGTAATCTCCGTGTCGGCTCAAGAGTGTCATATTCATGAACAATTGAGTTCACCTTACCATTTCTTACCATTCGGCCTTCCCTGTCATATGCAGCAATATAAACAATCATCTACGAAATAACAAGAAGCAACTATAAAACCCAAGTGTTATGCCGTGCCTCTGCCTCATAAGACCCATTTTACTAGAACTATGTGTGATACCATGCATCCATTCTAATTATGCATAAGGTCGTGCAAACACACTCCTCCCCGTTTCTCCTTTTCTCAGTGCGGATAGCCGCTATGCAAACATGACTTATCTATATGAAGGTCACTGGCTCTGTTAGCCATATTGGACAATATCTGCGATGGACGGCTGTCTCCCCAGCTCGGTTGCTAGCCTTACTGGGCCTCCTAGCCGTCTAACGAGTCGACGCCCATCCAGGTCGGTAGCAAGCCTTGCTGGATGCCTCGCTCTCGCCCGCTAGTCATCAGCTAGCGTATCGCCAGGACTACACTGGCACTCCGTTCTCCCGGGCCGACACGATTCGGATGCCTCAGCAATCGTGTCGAGGACTCTCTCTACCTGGTGCGCAACCAGTTGTCCGTGACCATGCAACTACTCCCCCAACTTCCAATCCTAGCCGAGGACAACACTCGGATCAATCTTTGCCGAGGACTACACTCGGATCAATCCTTGCCGAGGACTACACTCGGATCTTTTCTTCTTTACGCAGCTCTCTGATTAGAGACTGCCTCGGCGATCTGCATATCCCGAGTACATTCATTTCCTTCCATCTCCTGACTTGGAACGACTATTTGATAGCCTTCTACGTCTATGCATGCAACCTGATTTTACTCCATCCCGTGTCATGTTTCGTGCGGTGCAACGCCTCAGTAAGAACTCACACTACTTTATGGCATATACGAAGGAAATTACTACATTCCAACTCAACAATTCCGACTACGCAAATAGCAAGTAAGATTTCCAAGTTCTACTCAATGATAAGGCGGGGTTATCCCCTTGGCTATGTGCGTTCATCTCTTTTATTAGCATGCAAAGGTTATCGCCTATAAACTAGCATATAACATTTATTTTCTTAGTGTGCAGCTAAGTAGAGACAGGTTCACCGGGGCCACCCACCTTAGCGATGTATCGCATCGGTCGAGCAAGACTCCGGACACGCCTCTGATAGCCTAAGTCTGACTCCATTGAAGATTCCAGCATGAAAGCCTTTGCATCGAACGAGCCATCTCGCTGAGCAAGGCGGGTTGAATAGCTACACTTGTGCCGTTTAAATTGGCCCTCCGGGTTGAGCGGAGCGGGTCGTTACAGTTATGAGCTAAATAGAGGGAATAGATTTTATTTAATTTTTTATTTAAGGTGTTTTGCATCTAGGGGATTTATGGAGCCATTATAAAAAAATTCCTAATTTATTCCATGTAGGAGACTCTTTGGACTGTTGCTAACTTAATGGTATACACAAATATAATTCCTATTGGATCTAACCCAAACCCCTTAGCCTCTACCCTACCCGCCTGAACCTACTAACCGTTTAACCCCTACTCGGACCCGTTAGGGGAAGAAAAATATCAACAACAGTAGCAGCAAAAACTAACTTTTCTTTCCCTTCTCCGCGCGTGTGAGCCGACTCATTCCACCGCCTCTTTATCTATTATACTACTAAACTCTCCTAAACCGAAAACCAAAACTAAAGAAAGAAAGAAACAGCAGCAGTAGTTGGTTTTTGAAACCACTAAATTACCCCACCGCATCTTTATCTCTATATATATTACAACTCTCCCAAACCCTAACCCCACTTCTTCCACCAAACTTAACACCGTTTTGGATGCTTGCACTATACATATTTCTTGCCCGACAAGTATACTTTGTCATTGTACTATTATTTACATTTCATATGATGCATGTATATTTTATTTCTGCTTAATTAGTTCATTTATTTTAACTACTATATAAATTGTGCGTCCAAGGAAACTTGGGTGCAACGACGGTGTCGCCGTGTTCTGTTTTTATTTACATATATGCATTGGACCTACTTTATGAGACTACCCCATTATTATGAGGCATTTTATGTTTCATTGGCCATGACACTATTCTTACACGAGTATGAGTCACATGTAGGACACAGACTTGCGTATTCGGCTGGCCACTGGTACGTATAGGTCGTACGATGGATAGGGATAACTGCCGATAGAAACTTTGTATGCTAGTAGACATGGCAGTTATTTAGAGATTTTATCGTGTCATGGATATGACATGCCTAGAGCATGGGTGGAGAGAACAATAAGTAAGGCGTTTGGGCTCCTTTGCACTTTTCTCCTATGCGTCCGATTTCTCCGCCGGAGAAACGGGTGGTGATGACCACTATATATTATATTATCAGGCGGCCTCTGCCGTTCAAAAGACGACATGCTTTGTAGGCCCCTGGATCTCCAAGAGAATCATGCCAATCCTAATTTTGGCCAGATAGCCCACGTATTGGAAAGTTGTTCTCAAACTGCATTCACTTAGACGGTTAGGCGACCCATTGGATGTTTACTTTTTAGTACTTTAACAGCATATTATTATGTATCTTGTTACGTCCCCCTAAGGACCTGGTCCCTTTCCAGATATGGACGGGCAGGAGTATCCGCAGGAGTGCGGACCTGGACCTGATGCTACTTACCAGACTGAGAAGGTCTTACCTTCAGAGTATCTGTGATTTTATTACCGCTGTTTAGAGATCCTTGTTGTTACTTCAGTATGGTCGCTTTGTAGTAGATTTATTTCCATCCGACTATCAGACTTGATACTCATCTTTGATATTCAGTTATTATTCAGCTCTTTATTCATACTTATTATTTGTGCTGTGGATGAGATATAGATTGTGTGTGACTTGTTGTGACAGTATATTACCACTTGTGGTTTGGATATTCATGTACAGCGTACGTGTGTATATGGTTTCCATATATTGGAGTTCGTATACATATGGCTGGGCGTGTTACGTATTCCTAGTCCTACGTATTTTGGGACTGGGGCGTGACAGATTGTAAACCTCCTCACCCAAAATTAGGCCTAATTGGCTTAGATAGAGAAACTATGGCTAGTTTGAATCCAATTAGAAATAGAACATTTATTTTTAGACGATTTTATAATATCTATATCACTTAGTGCACCTTACCGTTGCTTCGATAATTGGAGTACTACACTAGCCACTGTCTTCCTACCAATTTCACACCATTGTCTTAGATATGCCAGTCTTCCATCCTGACCTTTGTGTAACTTATAATCACGCTCTCCTGTGCTACATTTTAGTCGCACGATATTCGTCGTAGACGTTTATATTTAATTCTAAATAAATACGACCTTGTATCCTTGTGCTTTCCAATCGAAATTGGAGACACAATCTTGACCCATTTTGTGCAACCCAAATTATGATAATATTTTACTTTGAGTCTTCTATGTCCATGACACTTGTGTCCTACCTAATTTTAGCCCCATGTACTTCTAATTAATTTTAGAACACCATTTGCATTAATTTTAATTAATTTAATCTAATTTTTATTTTTGTGAAATTTTCTAATTGTTGGGCGCTTTTATGCAAAAGTACATTAAGGTGTCCACACCATTGGACACAATACATGAAGAAACCCATTTTTTCCTTCATATAAATTTTTCCCATAATTTTTTGAATGTGCAACACACAACATCACCCTCATCTAATCCTCGCCATACATTTTAAACAATGCAAATCCTAGCCCTCCAAACATCCCCATATGAGGCCAAGCCCATCCCAAGTAGGATGTTGACCAACCCAATCCCCTAGGTCAACATCAAACCCTAGTTTCCACATGTATAAATATATAACCTTTTCTTCTTTTCTTTATTTTTTTCCAAAAAACAAACTCTATTAATAGCCGACCCCTTACCTATCCCTGTGCATCATCTTCCCCCTTCCTCCTGCTGCCACCATCCTGGCCGGAGCACCGTCGGAGCAACACGAGACCTCCCTCGTCTCCACCTGGCCAACCCCGACTCCTCCCATCCACCGCTCACTCGACTCCTTCGCCTGAACCGCGGCCGACATCTTCTATTCTCCATCTTCATCCCTGTAGGCGACCGGAGCAACTCATCCTCCTCGACCATAGCCTTCCCTCGCCTAACTCCTTCCCACCATCCTCTCCTGAGGAGACCACCATAGCCATTACCATTGTTCTTCCTGCACCACTGTCCACCGCCACCATTGATGCCGGACCTCCACAACCCGACCACCGTCGAGTCCTCCATCATTCCCGTTCAACCACCATCACCACACCGTCTCCTCCCTGTCCTCGACTCCCTCTCGCCTGAGACCTCCGCCACTCGCCACCATCTGCACGACCACTCCTCCCATCATCCCGGCCATCCTCTACCTCACCCCCGACGTTCCTCGACTCCCTTCATCCCTGAGCAGCACCTCTGAACCACCATTAACACCACCACCTCTCCCTTCTTAGACCCGACCACCACCTCTCCACCCTGTCCTCCTCTTCCCTGTCTTCCTTCCACCCCTCGCCGGACCTCCCTTACCGCCGGAATCCGGTAGTAAGAAATCCCTATCATCATCCTCACCATCACCATTATCCCTATCATCATCCTTATCATCACCATCATCCTCATCATCACCATCATCCCTATCCTCATCATCACCATCATCCTTATCATCACCATCATCCCTATCATAATCTCCATTATTATCATAATTATCATCACCCTAATCACCAATTATCACTTTAATCATCATCATTAACCCAATAATCATCACCCTCGCCATCATCATCAACATCGATATCATCATCATCGTAGACCCGTCACCCTCGTCGAAGACAACCTGCAGCAGTCACCCTCGATCTTCATGCCCCGTGCGCGTACCCCGAGGACCATTGGATTATTCTGCGAAACTCCAGTAGCAGGCTATTGGCACTACGCAGCTTTCTTACCAGGCAAGATACCTTGCCAAATTGCTTACAGTACTTTGCATGCTTATTATATTTTTATATGTTCATTGCATGAGTGTTTTTCTTTCAGTCATAATTATATACTATATATATGTTGACAATACTTGACACATAGTATCATGGAAGGGGAGAACAATCAGTAGATGTATGGTCTATAACCACTCTGGTAAACTATAGTATCTAGCACGTACTGCGGTAGTGTATCGAGCTGGTCGCTACCCCCGAGGTATGTCAATTTCTGGTGTCATGCTGGTCGCTACCCCCGAGGTATGTCGATTTCTAATGTCCCTGCCGTGTGTGTGAGTTATGAGATTTAGATCGACATGCCCATACGTCGAAAAGTTTTTCTCATTATGCATTCATATAGATTGTCTTGTACATCGTACTTATATATTTTCTACCTATTATGCATGTTTACTGTATTCAAATTGGCATGCTTCTATGTATCTTGTTACGTCCCTCTGAGGACCTGGTCCCTTGCCAGGTATAGACGACCAGGAGTATCCGCAGGAGTACGGGCCAGGACCTGACGCGTTACTTTCTGCCGAGGAGGTCTTACCTTATGAGCATCATTAATTATCTCTAGATGGATAGCTTCGCTGATACCTTTATATCATCATCTTATTTTATATTGGAGATTCTACCCTTCTCTCTTATTTTAGTATTGATATAGTCACTGGTAGTGGATTTGTCTCCACCCGACTATTATTTTGGATTATTCAGACTCATTATTCTAGTTTAGTTATTTTTTTTCTATAACTTGTTGTGTGGATGGGATTAGTATTTTTGTGACTTGCGACTATATATATACCACATGTGAGTTAATATTCATATTACAGCGTACGTATGTATTATGGTATCCATATATTGGAGTTTCCATATATATACGGTTGGCATGCTTACATATTCCTAGTCCTACGTATTTTGGGACTAGGGCGTGACAGACTTTACGCATAAAACCAGCCTACATAAATAAATAACACTCTGCACGAGATATGTTGTTGAGTCGCCTATGCAAGGCTCAATGGAATAACTCCCTACACAAGCTTGGTGTCTACGCATGTATGGGAAGATGACAAACCAAAAGAGTTTCAAATCTTTACATTTAATACTGTCGGAGCATTAAAGATGTGTGTGACATCAGCACGTTTCTCGTACTTTGTAACGTACGACGATTATGGAGAATGAGGCATTGTCAATGCTGACATCAGTGTAATGATAGATTTCCATTAATTAGCCATAAAACAATGTCACGTGGCTATCTGTCCAGGCTGTCAGCTATCCTTTTTAGCACAGATCACGGCTGAATCTTTGCACAGAGCTGCATGTTCTCTCTGTCAAAAAATAATTGTCAAAAATATTTTTAATTCTGAGGAGATCACATGCATTAAATATGCAGATTATGGTTTAGGCTTCAAAATTCAAAATGACAACTGTCGTATTAAAGGAATTAAATTTATTCCTCGTAATATTGTCATGTGTCACACACTCTGCACCTTGCACAGTGTCACGACCCGCACCAAAAAAATCGGGTATGAGTCGCGGGTACGTCCAGCCTACGCCGTAGAATCGGCGGTAGAACGCTGTCTAGGTCACAACTATCTATATCTCACAATATCCTGTCAAGATAACCTCTCCAAAAGGAGGACAACATTACAATACATACATAAACTCAATCGCAATAACTAGGGAAAGAGTAAAAGCATGATAAGATATCAATAAAAGAACCAAAGAACCAAAGAGAGCAAGTACAATATCCAAAATATAGAGTCCAAGTCTAAGAGTCTACAATATCTCATAGTAGTAGCAAAATAAATAATACAGTCATCCAAAACCAACTGGGAACAAACCCAGTGAAACCCACCTAGCTATACTAGGGCGCTAGCGGCGTCTCCTCAGCTGGGACAGGCTTCTCCTCTATCTCAGTGTCACAAAAATCATCGACGCCTGGCCCATAGTAAGTCGAGCAAAAGTCCTCAGGATCCTCTGAAAAATATATCCAGTCATGATTGGAGCAAAGTACATAACTCTGAAAGCAACTCCAAATACATGGTAATGTGTATATGACTAGCAATAGAAAAGAATACAAGATACACAGGAAAGTAAATATATGGTAGAACTGATAAAGTAACTGTAATGTAAAACTGGGAAATAATACAAGTAGTAGATAAGTAACTGCATGTGAGAAAATAGGAATACTAGCTAAGTGCCTTGAGCACAAGTTCGTTATGTGATCGGCTTGGGTTGCACATGATTTATTCTACGATAACTCCGTTATGGTTGAGTTGCATAATCGACATACACATGAATACTGTTTGGATTTGATCACATAACCAACTTTTACTCTCCTCCCCCACTAATACTCTTAAATCCAACCACGACACGCTATGTACATGATAAATAACTCGTGTACATGAAAGCAAGAGCACAAGAAGCACATGAAGTACATGAGAATTAATACCCGAAACACATGATAAAATATACGTGATAGAGTACCCGCTGAACATGGTAAGGGAGATAACATCTCATGACGGGATCCAACTAGTACCAGCTCATGAAACAATATGTCAGAATCAAGTATTAACAGTTCTAGAATATGTGATATATACGCTATCATAAAATGAAAACAATTAAAGGTAGGTACTCGCCTGACGTCCTGAGAAACTAGTGAGGATCGAGATCCGGACTAGCGTCACAAAGACCTATTACGAAAAGCAAGGTTAAACGGGATTCTAAAGAGTTAAAGAAATATAAAATAACTAAAAATAATCTTCTAGGGTTGTTCTAGGTCAAACAGATCAAACCGATAAAACCTGGGTCAAAAGTCAACCTGAGGTCCAAAAAGTCAACTTTAGGCCGAAACCAGGTCAAAGGTTGACTTTGGTGGTCAACTGGGGCAATTACGGGTCAACTCTAGGTCAAACTAGGGTGCCCCTAAAATTTTAGGTCAAAACTAGCTCATTAAGCTAGTAAACCCTCAAACTTGCCTCTTTGAGATACCAGGATACCCTCGATATCCGATATATCAACCTACACTATACACCCCTCCTATACCCTCTAATATATACCCTAATATATATATATATATATATATATATATATATATATATATATATATATATATATATATATATATATATATATATATATATATATATATATATATATATATATTATATATATATATATATAAAACCAACTCTAACCCAATTCCTAGGCAAAAGCCCAATACCTCGCCCCGATATCCATTACCTCAATACCTTGATATCTCAAGGTATTGAGATACCTTACCTTACCCTTCTCATCTCACTAACTATATATATATATATATATATATATATATATATATATATATATATATATATAACCAACTCTAACCCAATTCCTAGGCAAAAGCCCAATACCTCATCCCGATACCCATTACTGCTGCTACTGCTGCTACTTGCTGCAGCTGCTGCTCCCTCTGTCTCAATCTCACTCTCTCACTCTCGATCCCTCTCTCAGTCCCTCTTCCTTTCCTCCAATCTCACTCACTCACTCTCCTTATGTCACTCACTCAACACACACCTATACTCAACACTCACACACACTACACACAAACATACATACAACCACACCTATATACACTCAAACACACCTATCCTCAACACTCACACACACACTACACATAAATACACACACAACCACAACCACACCTATACACACTCAAACACACACCTATCATTAATACTCACACACTACACACAAACACACACACAACCACACATATACACACTCAAACACACTCACCCCCAAACACACCAATACACACATACTCACCCATATACATATAAATACATATATATATACAAATATAAACTCAAATATCCTAATACACACTCCCCAAGGCTAAACTAACTCGCGCACAAGTCCGAAACCTAGAAACCAAGTCGAAATGGCCATTTGGTCATTTCGACGAACACTTGGAGTGCGACTTGCGATACCTCGCGAAACGCACGCCAAACCTAATTGTAATCGGCGCAAAATTTACTCACGTGTTCTAAACAATGTCTAGAACCTCACAAAAATGCTAACTCTCCGATTCTAGGTCCGTAGCAAAATTTTACATGCACGTGGAATCCACGGAGAAAAAAAAACCCAAATCGTCCGAAACGCCCAAAACTCCGCGATAGGATCCCGCGTGTCCGGACGGGGACACAAACCTACCCTCAAGACATCCAAGAACGTCTACCTAGGCCCATCTAACCTAGGGCTACCCCCCAAATGAGGCAATCTCGAATTTTACCCAAAATTGACACAAAACTCTAGGTCAAAGTCTCCAAACCTAACCAATCAAGTTCTAACTTCCTTCCATGGGTAGATCTAAGGTCTAGAAAGGTTCTAAACTACTAATTACACTATATTAAAGTAATCACTAAGAGAAAAGTTAGGGTTTACCTCTTGAGAGTTGAAATCCTAAGGCCAAAGTCTCCAAAAACCCTAGAATTCGCCACACCAAGCCTCCAAGCCTCCAAACCAAGCTTTTACACCAAATCTAGGCTCTACACACCTAGGTTAGAAAGAATGGAAAATTAGGGTTTGTATTAATGAGAGAAGTAAATAAAGGAAGAGAGAGAAGGTGAAAATACTTACTTTGAATTGGAGAGAAGTAAATGAAAGAAATAAAGAAAGAGAATGGAGGGAGGAAAATAAAGTGGAAGGAAATAAAAATGAAGGGGGGGGGGGTGGCCATATAGGATAAATAGGGTTAGGGTTAGAAGCCTAACACAAAGACCACAATACCCTAAACTTAAGTCTTCTAAACTAGGGTCTTAGGTTTAGGGTTTCTTAAACCAATCTAATTAATCCAAAATAACCCAGCTAGATAATTAAAGATAAAATAACTATTCTATACCAAGGGTTGAGTCTGACAAGGTCCAATAGGGTCTGACACGGGTCCAAACTAGCCAAAATCCTAGAACAACCAATAAAAATAAATACATCCAACTAATTAAATATAAATACAAATATTTATGATCAATACACAATTTATCAAATTAAAGAAAAAGAAAATCCTATTTTTAAAATTGGGCAGTGACAAGCCTACCCTCCTTAAAATAATTTTGTCCTCGAAATTAAAAGGCAAAACTAGGACAGGAATGCAAGGAAAAGAAAGAACCATACCACAAGGCTCGAAAAGATAAGGGTATCGCTCGCGCATTTCATCCTCCCTCTCCCAGGTCGACTCACCTGGAGAGTGATGCCTCCACGCGACGTGAACCAAGGAAATAGTCTGGTTCCTCAACACCTTCTCCCGCCGATCCAGAATCTCCACCGGTTGCTCTGGATAGCTAAGAGTAGGGCCCACCACAATCTCTGAGTCATCCAATATGTGACTGGGATCTGCCACGTACTGTCTCAACTGTGATACGTGGAACACATCATAAACTCGCTCTAGCGTAGGCGGCAAATCTAGCCTATACGCCACAGCGCCGACCCTCTCAAGGATGCTGAAGGGTCCGACGAAACATGGGCTAAGCTTTCCGCCTCCACCGAAGCGAATAGTGTCCCACGTCGGAGAAATCCTCAGGAACACCAGATCACCAATCTAGCACAAACAAGGTCTCAGTACTTAATCTAAAATTAGCAATCACAAGCAAACACAAGAACAAAATATAAATTCTAAGCTATACCTCAAACTCCAAAGGTCTCCGGTGGCTATCGGTCCAATGCCGCTGCCTGTCCTACGCCACCCGAAGTCTATCTCTAATGAGCTTGACCTTCCCCGCCGCATCCACCACCATCTCCGGGCCAAGCAAAGCTCTCTCGCCTACATCATCCCATGATAACGGAGTGCGACACCTTCGTCCATACAATGCCTCGAATGGTAACATCTCGATACTGGCTTGGTAGTTGTTGTTGTAAGCAAACTCTACCAAGTGCAAGTGATCCTCCCATGAGCCTCTAAAATCCAGAACACAAGTGCAAAGCATGTCCTCGAGGGTCTGAATGGTCCTCTCTGACTGACCATCTGTCTGCTAGTGATATGCAGTACTAAACTTGAGCTGGGTGCCCAAGCTAGCCTGCATACTCCTCCAGAAATACGAAGTAAAGCGACTATCCCGGTCTGATACTATGCTCACAGGAATTTCATGCAGTCTAACTATCTGGCACACATACATCTCTACTAGTCTCTCCGTAGACGTACCCACTTTGAATGGTAGAAAGTAGACCATTTTGGTCAACCTGTCTACGATGACCCAAATCGTATCCTTCCCTCCTGGAGAACGGGGAATCCCAGAAACAAAATCCATGGTCACATGCTCCCATTTCCACTCTGGAATGGGTAACGGTTGGAGCAACCCTCGTGGCCTCTGCCTCTCTGCCTTCACCTGCTGGGATACTAAGCATCGGGATACGAAGCGTGCTACCCCTCGCTTCATCCCGTACCACCATACATGCTTTCTCAGATTTCTATACATCTTGTTGGCACCTGGATGCATAGAGTACTGGGATCGATGCGCCTCCTAAAGAACCTTCTCGCGCAATGACCCACTCGTCACACACAACCTAGTACCGTACCGCAATGAACCATCATCAGCAATGGTAAAGTCATCTGATACTCCAATCTGAACTTGTGCCCTGATGCTCCTCAGGGACTCATCCTCAAACTATATAGCCCTGATCCGGTCTATCAACTCTGATCGAATCTGCAGTCCCTACATCTATATCTCAACTCCAGGCACTATCACCTCAATGCCCAAGCTCTCTAGATCTGCCAGAAGATAATGATCTGTAGTCAGGCACTTAGCTACCAGATACCTGCTCAGTGCATCTGCAACTACGTTCGCCTTTCCTGGATGGTACTGCAATAATATGTCGAAGTCTTTCATCAACTCCAACCATATCCTTTGCCTCATGTTCATCTCTTTTTGGGTAAATACATACTTCAAGCTCTTGTGGTCAGTAAAGATCTCCACACGCTCTCCGTATAAATAGTGTAACCTCCGTATCCTGAAATTCGTGCTTAAATGTTGTTATTAGGTTAATTTTGGGCTATTGGAATTTTTCTATAATTTTTAGTTAATTAAAAACTAGTAATCCTAATTTTCTAGAACTTTTAAGAAATTATTTTAAGTTTAAATATAATTAAAATATTTCAAACTTTTATTTTAGGTTCTAAATAATAAAATATATTTTCTATAATTTTTTGGGAATTTTCTGATTATTTTTAGCATTTATTTTGAGTTAATTATAAAAACTGAATTAAAAACTATTTTCTGAAAAAGAAAACCCAAAAAGTAATTATTTCTGCCCAGTCAGCAAACTGGGGCCCACCTGTCAGTCTCCTGCAGTGAACAGTGCGGGGCCCGCCTGTCAGTGACCGCGGGTTGGGTGAGTCTGAAGCCGAGCTGACCTCGAGCCGAGCCGAGTTCGAGTTCGACTCAGACTCAGCTGAGCCGAGCCGCGTCCAACCGTGACCGTTCGATTTGGGCGGGGCTGCGCGGATGACTGCCATGTGGCAAGCTCCTGAGCCGCGGCTGCTCTCTCTCTCTCCTATATATATATAATAGTTTAGTTATTTTCTAGGGTTTTTCTTGAGCCGATTTTGGAGAATTGCCATCTAGGGTTCCTTCATCTTCCAGAAGCCATTGCACATAGCTCCGGACTCCAAACGAGGCCTAATTTTTTGTGTTAGAAAGATATTGAGGTTAGATTTCTGATTATATAAATTGTTTTACGAAATTATGAGTATTAAATTCTGGAAAATTCGTAGAGCACAGCATGTCTGAAAATAGACGTGTTTCGATATTTTCGCGATTCCGGGAGAACCAGGAATCAGAATCATGAACCGTTTAAAGTTTCGGAAAGCTAATGTCGAGATTATTGACATATGTTTTTCCTAGAATTTAATTCGAAGTATTTATATACTGTTAATTCTGTAGAACTTCTAGGTTAGAATTTACCATCGGTGCACGATACGAAACTTGTATGTGCCATAATTCCCAATCGAATTTGAATTCGAACGAGCCAGAAATTCCAGCATGTTTTTGACGCTGAAATCTACAGGAATTCATGCATGAAAGTCAAGTTTGTGTCGATTGACTTTTCGGTCAACAAATTGCCTCGATTTGCGTGCCATGAGTCTCGAGTCGATAAAATTCAGTTCCTTTGGACAAAATTTAGAAATTAACCTAAAAATCAGAATAATAAGATTAAAATAGGATTTTAGAGTAATTATTCCAGAATTAAATAAATTAAAATAATTTATCTTTTGACATGATAATTTGTAATACATAGGCTATTTGGACTGTGACTTGGACCCTGATTCATACCAGCAGCAGGACCCCAGGCGAGTACATTCTTTGACAGTTTCCATTATGTTGATTATCTCTATAACTCTTATTGTATAGCGTACATGACTCTGACACAGTTATTTACACGAATTGGCATCATTGAGACCTGTCACGAGGAGTCGTGATTGGAATCCATCGTGCTAGCTGGGGAAATGGGAAAATATTAGTAGCTTATGTGATCATACCCAACTTTACATGCATCATAGCTCACCCACACCTCACGTCGGTGCAGCCTGACCCTTACATGCCTCATCGCTGTTACATATGGTTAGCCGAACTTGTTGGGGATGATCGCTAATCAATGTAATGAGTCATATAGCCCAAGCCGATCACATGATAGGCTAATATTTCACACACTTAGTTAGATAATTCTTGATATGTATCTAGTATATGTAGTGCCCCGTTCTCCCGGTGCGGAGAGCGCGGCTAAGAAATACAAACGGTATCGTTCGATCGGGATAGATTGAATTAAGAACTCGTCCTCGTTATGGATTTGTTTCTTCGGAATTGATTCCCATATTCAGTGGACCATGCCCCAAGGATCGGCTTAGCGGCAGAGTCAGGAGGGACCTCTCCACTGCTATCTTTTATTGCCTCGGTTTTCGATGTCGCTTGTTGCTTTCATGCTTTGAGTTGGTTTTGGGATTTGCTTGTTTTCCTTGAACGGTTTCGATGGTTTTCATTGTTTTCGTTCATTGACTTGCACTTCTATTCCGAGATTGGAAAGAGAGGAAGAAGTATTAATCGAGCTGTTCGTGTGCAGGTGAACGAGCAGTAGGCGGCTTGCAAGCGGAGTCGTGTAGCGCCTCTTTCCTTCTCTTTTCCTTCCAACCAAGTGAGTGGCTACCATCCCGATTAGCTAGCCTGCTTCCAAGCTTCACCCCCTAAAAAGCTTGAACTCTTCCTTGCCCCGATCAAACGATATCAAGTAATAATAAAAGAAACCAAGATAAAAGAGAATAGACTTGGTTATTACTGCTTGTCAATCAAACTCGTGAACGGTTACTTACTTGCATGCTTGTTCGTTTGGGATATTTATCATATGCATAAATACAAGTTAGAATGTTGTTCTTCTTTAAAATTGTGCTATGAAATATACTGAATCAAGAGGCTATGCAACTGAATCATAATACTGCTTGTCCTGAACTGGCATTGCCTCAACTGCATGAACTGTTAGCTTAATAAAACAATACCGATTCGATCACGGACAACTTGTGCACAAGGTCACTGGTTCCTGCGGACGGTCGCTGGGGAACTGGCACCGATCCGATCCGGACGGAACTCACTGTAGTCTACTGCATCTGAACGGGATGGTTTGTAGCCACTACTGAATCTTCGCTGCATTCCATCCTCGTTCAAGACTAAACGGTCCATTATGGCATCCTAGCCAGTGATCCACTGTATATTTAAACATGTTGCACACTAACTTGTGTCTTCGTGGCAGGGAAGGCAAGGTAAGTATTGTGCAGGTCATTCAGACGGGCAGGTAAAATCCACCGAACGGTGGCACGTTCATTTCAGTAAATTCTATATGCTGCTTACTTGTAAATGAACTAAGGCAAGATAGAAACCCACAAATATGCATGTTTTATTAAAACAACGTGTTGATTGGTATAGTCAGGCTAGCTCGCCTTCACCAGCATGTTTCGATATGCTGACCCTCGTTGAAACAGGTTCTCCGCATCAAGGCGAACCGAGCGAGGAGCCGAAGTCGTCTTCCCGATCCAGTCCAGCTGTTGACGCATCTTTACCGCGCCCTCGAAGCATTTTGAAGTCAGAAGCTTGCAACTCTTCATACACAAATGCAGCTCCGTGGCAAAGCTGTCCTCCAGGCTGGAGGTCCTTATCATTTTGAGTTTATAAAGGGATGTAATGTACAGGACTGCTATCTCATTTTGAGTCATCTCTTTTGTAAGCCGTTCGGCATATTAGCTAACTCGTTCAAGAGTTTGTAATAGATGTTCATTATCAATAAAAAGAACTTTTTCATTTTAAATCTGTGTTTTAATTTATCTGCGTACTCTGAATATGTGCTTGCTATGCAAATCATTAAAGCCTTGTGCGGGCGCAAACCCAGGCCCGCACGGCGGTCACGATTCAGGGGATGCCTCAATTAATTCTACGGAATTGGGTCGTGACAGTATATTGATCTAGCATCTCCACATGTTCAAGTTATTGTTCTTGTACACATTTATATACCAGTTCATTGTTCTTGCATGTACTTGGATTTTTATTTAATTGCTAGATGTATATTGATGACGATGTTCCAGTATTCCATTTATTCCGGTATTTCTTTATTCCAGCATTCCCTTATTCTAGTATTTCTCATTGCCAGTTTTCATATCTGTCTTGTATTTCTTTACACTGTGTTATAGTTTTTGTCAATATATGTGGAACTGCTGTTGGAGGTGTATTTCGTTCCAATCCTGACTGGATATTTTTTCCAGACTGTGACATAGAGGACTTGTTTCCCAGCATACTTGGAGACTTGGATGTTATTGATTGCAGGTTAGACTATTTATTGTTGTTTAGACTTGTCTTGTATTTCATTGCTTGCTTCGATATCTCATCGTGCTTTAACTTATGTGATTGAGTATATTCCATATTATATTGATATCTGTGTCTCCTTATGGAGTTAGATATTCATATGAGAGTGATTAGCTAGTATTGTGACCTAGACAGCGTTCTACCGCCGATGCTGCGGCGTAGGCTGGACGTACCAACGTACTCGTGCCCCTATACCGGGTGCGGGTCGACAACGTCAATAATGGAGCTATCGTCAACCTCCTCTTCAGCTCATCAAAGGCGACCTGGCACTCCTCTGACCAAACAAACTCCACGTCCTTCCGGGTCAGCCTAGACAACGGCTCTGCAATTCGGGAAAAATCCTGAACAAATCTCCTATAGTAACCTGCCAGCCCCAGGAAACTCCTGACCTCTGCTACTGAACTCGGAGCACTCCATGCCTCAACTACCATGATCTTCCTCGGATCCACCGAGATCCCCTCTCCTGTCACCACATGACCAAGGAATTCAACCTTGTCAAGGAAGAACTCGTACTTCAAAAGCTTTCCATAAAGCTTCTCCTTTCTGAGAGTCTCCAGCACTATCCTCAGATGCTCCTCATGCTCCTCTGGGGTCTTCGAATACACCAAGATATCATCTATAAACACCACCACAAACCTGTCCAGATGCTGATGGAACACCTTGTTCATCAGAATCATGAACACTGCTGGGGCATTAGTCAACCCAAACGGCACCACCATGAACTCATACTGTCCATACCTGGTCCAAAAAGCCGTCTTCGAAATATCCTCCCTCCTGACCTTCACCTGGTGGTAGCCTATCCTCAGATCAATCTTAGAAAACACCCTCGCTCCGCTCAACTGGTCAAAAAGATCTTCAATATGCGGCAGCGGATACTTGTTCTTGATTGTGAGGTTGTTCAGAGCCCTGTAGTCGATACACATCCGTATCGACCCATCCTTCTTCGGCACAAAAAGTACCGGATCACCCCACGGAGAAGAACTAGATATGATAAATCCCTTGTCCTGAAGCTCATCCACCTGCTTTTTCAGCTCTATCAACTCACTGTTGCTGACTCTATAGACATGCTGGGATATCGGCTCCGCGCTTGGCACCAAGTCTATAGAGAACTCCACATCTCTGTCCGGAGGTAACCCTGGCAACTCCTCAGGAAAGACATCCATGAACTCCGCTATCAATGGATGTGGCAACCTCTGCTCTACCACTAGGGCTCCGCAGAAGACTCCCTCGCTCTGCTCCACTGCTCCTCTGGGAAACTCAAATTCTGGCTCTCCCGGCGGACTAAACAACACTCTGCCTCCACGATAATCTATACTAGCACGGTACATACTCAACCAATCAATCCCGAGTATAATGTCATATCTCGGAAGTGGCATTACGAGTAGGCACACACTCAACTCCCGGCCTCCCAAGGTAACTCTTCGGTCTCTGCAGACATCACTGACTAAGATGATGCCACCCCCGGTCATGATCTTGCAGAGTCTAGCTAAAGGTTCAGTAATAAGATGGTGTCTAACAACAAAAGATACAGACACAAAGCTATAGAAAGCACCAAAATCAAATAAAACAAGTGCTGGAATGGAATCAAGAAGAACAGAACCTGAGATCACATCACCAACGGGCTCGGCCTCCTCTACGGTCAGGGCAAAAGCTCGCCCCTGCTGTCCTCCTCGGTGCTGCTGCTGGTGCTGGACAAACCTCTGCTGCTGAGTCTGTAAGCCCCCTGATTTTCAGAATTTTAAATTTGGATTTTTCCCCAATTTTTCTGAAATTTTCGGGAATTAAAACCTAGGCCTTTGTTGATTTAATAATTTTTAATTACGGTTATTTCATATTAAAATATTATAGAAATAATATTTTATGGTGTAAAATGGAAAACCGGATATAGGGTAATTTTCTGCGAATTTATTGGACTCCGAAAACCCGTTTAAAGCCCTAAAAACTATTAAATAAATAAACCAATTAAACCCTAAAATAAACCGGGTTTATTTGAAATAAACCAAACCAACCCAGACCCGGTTCAGTTGAACCGAACCCAGCCTTATTGGGTCGGGTCGGATCTAAACCCGACCCGAAACCCGCAGACCCAAACCCATACCTAAATATTAAGCGGGTCGGGCCGGATTCATGTGAACCCGACCCGCGGACCCGGACCCAAACCCGAATCCTAAACTAAACCCTAACCCTAATTCTAGTCGGATTCCCATCGGAATCCCTGTTCCGACCAGCCTATATAATCCCCTCCGCCCGCTGGAAACCTAACCCTAAAACTTCAGCGCCGCCCGGACACACCCCTGGCACGACTCCTCCGCCTGCACTGTCGACCTCCTCTCCCCTCTTCCCCGGCCGGTCCATCCCCTCCCAGAGCGCCGCCCTCTTCTCCGCCCCTCCGTCGTCGTCCCCGAAACCCTAACCCCCTCTGCCCTAACCGCCCACCGCAGCCACCGACACCCCACAACCCCTTGTCCCCGACGACCCGCAGCCGCTCGTCGAACTCCAGCGCCGCCTGAACCCCAAAGCACCACCACCATCTCCACCGCTTGACCATCGCCCTCGACCTCGCCACCCCCGCAGGCCCAGCCCCACCTCTCCAACTCCACCACGACTCCGCCGCTCACCCATCGTACCTCCTTGTCGTCCCACCACCCACAGCCGCCCTAGCTCCCAGTCGACCCTCGACTAACCTGCCGCCTGAGTCGCCTCGCCGCCGACGACCCCAGCCAGCAGCTGCCGGTCCCCGCTCCGTCCTCCTCCGGCCAGCCACGGCGAAAACCCAGCGCCTGAACCCTAACCCTAAACCTAACAGGACCCGGACACTTCGAACTCGACACGCGGACACGGAGAAACTTTGGTTTCTCGAGCCCTGTTCAGGTACCGTTCTCTCCCTCCTCGTATTTCCGTTTTCGATTTCGTCTGTTGTATCGCGTAGACTGTATGACCCTCTCGGTGCCCGTGCAATCCGCTCGGTGCATCGCGTCCTGTGGTGATCGCGAACAGCGATCCAAAAACAGGAAAACAATACCCCATTTTACCCCGGAACTGAGTACGTCCCGCCAAACGAAATGACTTGGTCGCATGCGGTCTTTACCGAATCGTACGTGACGTTGATACGGACGTGTGGGATTTCGCAGAATTCGATTCGGATGTGCGTGCACACCGGAATCAACTCGTATCCGCCGACAATGCCCCGTATCTGTCGATTCTGAATCGTACTGTAACTTTGTGTACACACGTCGGATCGAGACGAAACTTGTGCCATCGGACTCGTAGCAATACGCTGGTCCTGTGAGCCAAGTTTGGTTCAATTCTGAGAACGTTGACAAAATCGCGTGTCGTGGGCCCCACAGGCTCCGCCCGACGGGCGATTTTGAGAACGGCTCATCGGAATCCAATTCTGGAAGTTCCGTTAGGTTCGTATCATCGTTCCTGACCTGTTGACACTAAGTTTGGCAAATTTGGAGACCTTTGACCCTGACACGCTTTTCGGTGCGAAGTGGCCCACATGTGGACCCCGCTTTGACCCGGAAATGTCGTTTTTGCCCCTGTGTCCAAATTGGACTTAAGGACAGGCGTTTCTAGCTATTTGATATTTTTTGGATATGATGGTGATGTTTATTTCAGTAACCGGAGTAGTACCTGCAGATCACACAGAGACCAGAGCCACAGTTGGAGCCAGGACCCCAGGCAAGTGTACCTTGCCAAACTCTGCAGTATTGTTACATATTTTTCTTGCTTCATTATATTGCTGTGCATGCTTGACCTAGGACCGTGTGACGTACTTAGCATCCGATTATTAGTCGGGTGCCAACACTGTATGCGGTGTTGGGTACGGTCATCTAGAGATGGACATTCGTGACCCCCTTTACATTCTTGTACTTGTCTTACCAAGTACATCATGACCCAGGACACTTGACACTATTCATGAGACAGGATCTTTCTGAGATATTCATGGTAATTCTGTATAGGATACAGGACTTGACAGAGATATTATATTCTTAGATACTTTATGACTTGTTGCATTAGATATGATCTTGCGTGACATGGACATGGGGCCACATGGACATGGGACGTATGATTACATTAGGTGGGGAGAGACACATAGGCTACAGGTTGATTATTTATATTATTACAGCGTCTCAGTCTCACTACGAGCTAGACGACTGCTGGTGTCTTAGTCTCACTACGAGCTAGACAACCACATGATATCACTGCTACCGGCTCCCCGACACCGAGCTTGTAGTGGCTTCAGCCCGAGTTCTTGTGCTGCTCTCATCTTGCATATCACTTAGCTGGTTATTTGGTGTTTTCCTATTGTTCCATTTATTGCTGGAGAGACACACATGCTACAGGTTGACAATATTATGCCGGCGTCTTAGTCTCACTACGAGCTAGACAACTACATGATATCGCTCCTACCGGCTCCCCTACACAGAGCTTGTAGTACTCTCAGCCTGAGTACTGGTGATATTCTCACATGCATTTTACATAGATGGTTACATTTTTACCCTATTGCTTTATTTATTGCTGTACTGCATTATTATTTATTTTGGCATGAGCTTTCTTGTACCTTGCTATGTCCCCTAAGGACCTGGATCCGGATTATGTCCCCAGGATTTGCAGCCGAGATCGATCCCGAGTTATACAGGATAGGAGCATTCGCAGGAGCAGATACCGGAGCAGTACCAGATTCAGCAGACGAGTGATCATCGAGGTTATCTTCTGAGTATATACTGTTTCCATACTCAGTATTTGATGTAGTTATCTTTATTCTTGTATCTTGACAGATGTATCAGACTCATTATCGGGTTGTTCCCGAGTTTATATTTTATTGAGATATGATCTTGCCTATGATTCTGATATTGCTGTATTTATTCTGTGGATGAGATTAGTATATCTAGACCCTTTATTGTTGTACTATAGCTTAAGTATGCCTTGATGGATCCATTAAATTGGGTTTGTCCATCGGTGCGTACTGCTGGCCATTGCCACGTGTCCAATCCCTCGGCATTTTGGGACTGGGGCGTGACAGAGTCTGCAAAGGTTGTCCTCTCTGCTGTACTGCAGGTGCTCTGGCTGGTCCCCTCTGAGTGGCTCCTCCGCCCTGAGCTATACGAGCGAGTGCTGAAGGACAATCCCTCCACTGGTGATCTACCGCACCACATAATAAGCATCTGCCCAGCCTTTTCCTGTAAATATCCCATCCGTGCCCCGGATTCCTACAGAAAGGGCAAATGATGGGCTTCCTCGGACCCTGCTGCTGTCCATGCCTCTGTTGCTGGGGCGCCTGTTGGAAAGGCGCACGACCCTGACCCTGGTGCTGCTGAGTCTGCTGGAAATAGGGCCTCTTCACTAGGCCTGCACTGCTGCTTGCTCTGAAAGCATCTTTACTACTCTTGGACTTCAGCTCCAAGTCATCCTCAGCCCTCTGAGCATCACTCACAATTTGCTCGAAGGTTGCCTCGCGGTCACTCCTAGTCAAGGACTTGACCGCCATGACCAAACCCTTGCAGAACTTTCGTGCCTTCGCTGTCTCGCTCAAGCCCTCTATCTGCCCAGACGGCAGAACTCTGCTACATACTCGTCCACTAGCATGCTCCCCTGGACGAGTGCCTCAAACTGGCTCTCCATGGCACTGAGAGCCACATCTGAAAAGAACTTCTCCTAGAAAAGCTTCTTGAAAGCCTCCTAAGTAAGTCCCGGTACTGCTATCCTCATGTTAGTACGGTACCAAGTAAGGGCAAGATCGAACATCGGGCTGCCCGCTGCCTCTATCTGCATGCTGTCTGGGATCAGTGTCAGCCTGAAGATCCTCTCGATATGCTCGATCCAGTCATCCGCGTACATGATCCCCTCTGTACCCCGGAACTCCTTGGGCCGCATCCTCTGGAAGTCAATGATGTTGCCCGGCCTAGGATGTTGTGCATGCTCTGTCTGTGGCTGGATCTGAGCCACTCTGTCTACTACCGTCATGGCCACCTGGTGGGAATTTGCAATGCCCAACCTCATCACGTCTATCTGTCGGTGCTGTGTGTCCATTATCTCCCTGAAGAACGCGAACAACTGGGCAGCGTCTACCGGTGGAGGAGGTGGTGGAGGAGGTACCACCCGAATAATATGGGTAGCTCTCGGATCGACATGTGAAGGAGAATCTCCGAGAGAAGCAGATGCTCCCTCAGCCGCATGAGTGGTGAGTGGAGCGGTAGCAGCTACCTGAAGTCGAGCAGGATGAGAGGTAGCAGACCTCTCGGTAGCAGCTGCTGGGCGGTAAGACCGTATCTTCGGAGGCATCTTGAACACAGATCAAAAGAAGTCAATACGGTGCAAGATACGATATCATCAAGAAAGGATAATAATATTTCAAAGAAAATAATTTCAGAAAAATTAAAGATAGTAAAAGATCAGGAAGGGTTCTAGTTGTGATTGAGCACACACTCTCTCAGCCTATATCCTATATCCTATCGCAGGTAGACCTAGAAACACGACCTATATAGGCTACCACCAAAAATGTGTCACGACCCACACCCGAAAAATCGGACATGAGTCGTGGGTACGTCCAGCCTACGCAACAGAATCGGCGGTAGAACGCTGTCTAGGTCACAACTATCTATATCTCACAATAAACTGTCAAGATAACCTCTCCAAAAGGAGGACAATATTACAATATATACATAAACTTAATCACAATAACTGGAGGAAGAGTAAAAGTACGATAAGATATCAATAAAAGAAACAAAGAACCAAAGAGAGTAAGTACAATATCCAAAATATACAGTACAAGTCTAAGAGTCTACAACATCTCACAGTAGTAGCAAAATAAATAATATAGTCATCCAAAATAAACTGGGAACAAACCCAGTAAAACCCACCTAGCTATACTAGGGCGCTAGCGGCATCTCCTCAGCTGGGACGGGCTTCTCCTCTATCTCAGGGTCGCAACAATCGTCGACGCCTGGCCCGTAGTAAGTCGGGCAAAAGTCCTCAGGATCCCCTGAAAAATATATCCAGTCAGGATTGGAGCAAAGTACATAAATCTGAAAGCAACTCCAAATACATAGTAAGGTGTATATGACTAGCAATAGAAAAGAATACAAGATGTACAGAAAAGTAAATACATGGTAGAACTGATAAAGTAACTGTAATATAAAACTGGGGAACAATACAAATAGTAGAAAAGTAACTGCATGTGAAAAAATAGGAATACTAGCTAAGTTCCTTGAGCATAAGTTTGTTATGTGATCGGCTTGGCTTGCACATGATTTATTCTACGATAACTCCATTATGCATGAGTTGCATAACCGACATACACATGAATACTGTTTGAATTTGATCACATAACCAACTTCTACTCCCCTCCCCCACTAATACTCTTGGATCCAACAACGACATGCTACGTACATAATAAATAACTCACGCACATGAAAGCGATAGCACATGAAGCACATGAAGCACATGAGAATCAATACCCGAAGCACATGATGAAATATACGTGATAGAGTACACACTGAACACGGTAAGGGGGATAATATCTCATGACGGGATCCAACTAGTACAAACTCGTGAAACAATGTGTCAGAATCAAGTATTAACAGCTCTAGAACATGTGATATATACGCTATCATGAAATAAAAATAATTAGAGGTAGGTACTCGTCTGACGTCCTGAGCAACTGGTGAGGATCGAGATCCGGACTGGCATCTCAAAGACCTATTATGAAAAGCAAGGTTAAACGGGGTTCTAAAGATTTAAACAGATATAAAATAACTAAAAACAAGCTTCTAGGGTTGTTCTAGGTCAAATGGGTCAAACCGGTAAAATCTGGATCAAAAGTCAACCCGAGATCCAAAAAGTCAACTCTAGGCCGAAACTAGGTCAAAGGTTGACTTTGGCGGTCAACTGGGGAAATTACGGTCAACTCTAGGTCAAACTAGGGTACCCCTAAAATTCTAGGTCAAAACTAGCTCATTAAGCTAGTAAACCCTCAAACTCGCCTCTTTGAGATACCGGGATACCCTCGGTATCCGATATATCAACCTACGCTATACACCCCGCCTATACCCTCTAATATATACCCTAACACGTATATATATATATATATATATATATATATATATATATATATATATATATATATATATATATATATATATATATATATATGTCACGCCCCAGCCCCAAAATACGTAGGACTAGGAACACGTAAGCATGTCAGCCGTATGTATATGACAACTCTAATATATTGATACCATATACACACGTACGCTGTAATATGAATAAAACTCACATGTGGTATCTATATTATCACAAGTCACAGAAGTACTAGTCTCATCCCCACAACAAGTCATAGAAAGTAAATAACTAGACTAGAATTAAGAGTCTGAATAATCTAATAATGATAGTCGGGTGGAGACAAATCCACTACCAATGACTATATCAACACTAAATGAGAGAGAAGAGTAAAATCACCAATATAAAATAAGGTGATGATATAAGAGTGTCAGCTAAAGGATCCATCGCTAGAGATAATCAGTGATGCTCAATGGGTAAGGTCTCCTCATCAAAACGTAATGCGTCGGGTCCGGGTCCGTACTTCTGCGGATACTTATGGTCGTTTATACCTGACAAGGAACCAGGTCCCCAGAGGGACATAACAAGATACATAGAAGCAAGCCAATTGAATACAGTAAACATGCATAATGTTTGAAAATATATAAGTACGCTGTACAAGACAATCTATATGAATGCAGATGAGGACAACTTTTCGACGTATGGGCAAGGGTAGGCTACTCGATCTAAACCTCATAACTCACACACACGTCTAGAACATTATCAGTTGTCATACCGCGGGGGTAGCGACCATCGTGACTCCATCAATCGACATATCGCGGGGGTAGCGACCATCGGACACGACTACCATAGTGCGTGCTAGATACTATGGTTTACCAAAGTGGTTATAGCCCATACGCCTACTGATTGTCCTCTATGATTCTAAGTGTCAAGTGTGTGTCAACATATCTAATATATAGTAATGACTGAATGAAACTACGCATGCAATGAATATACAGAAATATAAATAGCATGCAAAATACTATAAACAATTTGGCAAGGTATACTTGCCTGGCAAGAAGCTATATAGTCCCAATATCCTGTTCCGAAAGTCATGTAGAAAAATCCAATGTCCTCGGGGTCAGCGTGCACAGGCACGAGAATCGGGGGTGACTGCTACAGGTTGCCTTTGGCGAGGGTGACGGGTCCACGATGACGAGGGTAATAAGGATGATGATGATAAGGATTAAGGTGATAATGATAATTATAGTTAAGGTGGTGATTAGGTCAATGATTAGGATGATCATGGTGATGATTATGATGATGATTATGTGATGGTGATAATGATGATAGGGTGATGGTGATTTTATGGTTAATGCATGAATGAGTTTTTTTTTTTGGAGCCTTGTTAACATGTTCATGGATGTCTTTGCTTCTTGTCAATTCCTACACTACATAGCAACCACCGGTTTGGACTACTTTTAGCAAGGAACTCATATGAATGTTTTCGAAATGCTAGTCCAGTATATATTTCAAAACAAATGATTTAAACAAATGCATTAA
Organism: Iris macrosiphon; assembly: GCA_036927795.1. Taxonomy (NCBI): domain Eukaryota; kingdom Viridiplantae; phylum Streptophyta; class Magnoliopsida; order Asparagales; family Iridaceae; genus Iris; species Iris macrosiphon. The sequence continues at coordinate 147,834,038 of JAYESA010000017.1, read as the reverse complement.
AACTTAATTATAATTCAAATTATTTCTAAATCTAATAATAAAAAAAGGAAGATGAACATGTTTGGTTAGCGGTAAGTAAAGAAAATGAAATCAATTTTTTGTTATTTTGTTTCCTGTTATAACGTGGGTTACTAAAGGATTGGATTTTTATTTTGTATTTTAGTCCTACATTTGTTAGAGCTTAATATTACACCTTCATTGGATTGTATAAATAAGACATTTACCTCTCACTATGTCATTACACGAATACGAGATATTATCTCCTATTTTTTTTCTTCATTCTTCTACGTTTATTCTAACACCTTATCAGCAAGAAGCTCTAACGGGAGAAAATAAATGAAAGCATCTCAGTGAAGCCGCCATTTGCAAATTCTCCACTTCGGTAATAGGTATGGTTATTTATGTTTATTTTTTCTGCATATGCATACCCTAGGCACAGTCTGATGATAATGTTTATACATCTCTTGGCATACTGCTAGGACAAAAAGAATAATTTTTATCCATTCATCTTACTTTTGTTTAGTTAACTCTGTTAGCACTCGATGTTAATAACATATAGATATCACGGAGAGAACGCTGGAGTTATTCTTTATTTCTTTTATATATGTTAATACATTTAGATCAAAACCATCAGAGATCTGATGACCATGAACATGAATTATTTGGTCTATATATATAAGATTATGGAACATCATTGTTCGAAGCATACCATATGTGGTATTTTTGAAAGACTTCTTGAACATAATCATTGTTCGAAGCATACCATGAACATCTAGTGTTTGGTATTTACCTACGACTTCTGGAACATCATTGTTCGAAGCATATCATGAACAAGATTTATTTGGTATAAATAGACTTTTAAAATATTATTGTTTGAAGCATACACCATGGACATGAATTATTTAGTGATTTACCAAGTTCTTATGTTAACTTATTATTAGTGATCTTATACAGCAATATGTCGAGCCTCACAAAGCATGATTTCAAGCCTCTAAACTTAGAAGGCCAGAACTTTCTCAAATGGAGATTGGATGCTGAATTGCACCTTCAAGCCAAAAGCTTAGGTGACATAATTGTGGTTGATAAGCCAATATCGGCACAAGATAAAGTGAAGGCTTTAATTTTCTTAAGACATTATATTTATGATGATCTCAAGGCTGAGTACTTAACAGTCTAGGACCCTTAGGTGCTATAGAATTCTCTAGCTGAGAGATATGATCACCAAAAATGGTCATACTACCAGGTGCACTCCATGAATGGCTTAATCTACGTTTCCAATATTATAAGACAGTTACAGCCTATAATTCAGCTATGTTCAGGATTACTTCACAATTGAAGTTATATGGTGAAGAAGTGACAGAGCATTACATGCTAAAGAAAATATTCAGCACGTTTCATGCGACTAATATGACCCTACAACAGACGTATAGGGAGAGAATTTTTAAGAAGTATTCCGAACTTATTGCAGTCTTACTCGTGGCCGAGAAAAATAATGAGTTATTAATAAAAAACTACATTAGTAGACCAACTGGGTCTGCACCAATTCCAACTGAAGTGAATGCAACTAGTGCTCGAAAAATGTGACCAATACTAGGGGTCAAGAAAATCACAGAGGTAGAGGGCATGGACGTGGTGGAAGCCAAAGAAATGGCTACAATCCGGGTCCAAGGAACGATACACAGTTCAAAATAAGGGACTTAATCCTCGAAAAAATAATGCCCAAATTTCCAATCCAGCTGCTCCAACTGATATTTGCAAACATGGTGGAAGAACTGGTCATTGGATGCGAAACTGTCGAATCTCACAAAAGAAAGTGGACGAGTATAAAGCCTCAAAGAGTGTGGAGATGTCACACCCCAGTCCCAAAATACGTAGGACTAGGAATACGTAACACGCCCAGCCGTATGTATACGAACTCCAATATATAAAAATCATATACACATGTACGCTGTATATGAATATGCAATCCATCAGTGGTAATATATACTGTCATAACAAGTCACACAGAATCTATGTCTCATTCACAGCACAAATAATCAGTAGAAATAAAGGCTGAATAATAACTGGATATCCAAAATAAGTATCAAGTCTGGTAGTCGGGTGGAAATAAATTCACTACAAAGCGACTATACTGAAGTAGCAAAATATCTAAACAGCGTCAATAAATCTCAGATACTCTGAGGGTAGGACTTCCTCAGTCAGGTACGTAGAGTCAGGTCCAGGTCCGTACTCCTGTGGGTACTCCTGCTTGTCCATATCTGGAAAGGAACCAGGTCCTCAGAGGGACGTAATAAGATACATATAAACATGCCAATAAAGTACTGAAATAAAAATATCCACTGGGTCGCCTAACCGTCTAAGTATATGCAATTTGAAAACAACTTTCCAACACGTGGGCTATCTGGCCAAATAATGGGATTGGCATAATTCTCTCGGAGAATCAGGGGCCTAAAAGTATGTCGTCTTTTGAACGGCAGAGGCCGCCAGTAATATGTAGTGGTCATCATCACTCGTTTCTCCGGTGGAGAATCCGGGCGTACAGGAGAAAAGTGCAAAGGAGCCCAAACGCTTTACTTATTGTTCTCCCCACCCCATGCTCTAAGCATGCCATATCCATGACACGATACAACCTCTAAATAACTTCCAGGTCTACTAGCATACAAAGTTTCTATCAGCAGTCATCCCTAACGCACGGCTCTTACGTACAGGCGGCCAATCCAATACGTAGTCCGGGATCTATATGAGACTCACAACTCGTGTAACAACTGTGTCATGGCCAATGAACCTAATAATGCCCCATAATACTAGGGTGGTCTCATAAACAAGGTCCAATACAAATACATAAATAAAACAGAATCATGCATCATTTGAAATGTAAATAATAGTACTGTGGCAAGGTATACTTGCCGAGCAAAGTCCCGTATAGTGCAAGCGTTCACAACAGTGTTAAGTTGAAGAAGTGAGGTTTAGGGTTTGGGGTGTATTGTGTAATGCCCCGCTCTGCGTCGATGTTATGTATCAAGGTGAGTGGGCAGAACTTCGTTCTCTGATTCTTGCACGCCTTAATAATAACCTGAGTTTTTGCTTGCAATATTTTCTTAAGAGAATGATAGAACCTGCCTTGCATGTTAACGAACGAACTCACCTAGCTTGTCTTTGAAACAATGTCTGCTTAACGAGAATCCTGAATCGCCTGTTTAGAGTGCATGAATATGTTCACTATCGTCTATGCTTCGAGAGAACCATACTGTGCCTGAACGTGTTCAAGTGATAAGTCGGATTGCCCCGCAACAAGATTGTATTCTGATGGTTCGTCTCGTCTGCATACTAGAGTTTATTTGATAGTGTTCTATACATTCGCACGCGGTCGGACAATGGCTTTTGGTGGAGAGCTGAACTGCATGCGTCCATGCCACCATGGGTCACAGCTGCCATTAGCATCAGAGAAATGAGTCATTGGTATGCTGTTCCACCAGCTGTCGATCCTGAGATACTCGGGGACCGCCCTGCATATAGCTAAGTCATTGTGTTGGCTTGGATAGTGACTGCCCCTAAGAATATGCATTGTGTGTCTAGCTTTGCATCTGACCCTGGAGTCGCACGAGACACGCTGCGCACACCCTGAAACATGAACGGCTTGCTTGCTTGCATATTCAATAAGAAACTCTGTTTCCAAACATGTTTCCAAACAAGTAATATGACTCTGCTAGAACTGCATGAAACGAACCTAGGTAAAACTAAAAAGATCACTAGTAATGTAATATTTTATAACATGATTACTTAGTGCCTGTTTGAGTGAATGCTTGTTTCTGTTCAGTTGTTTTATCTCACCAGTACTTGTATAAAGTGCTGACCCACCAACAGTTTACTTGCTTGCAGGTACTGGATCGTCCGAGGGAGCGATAGGCGTGCCACAGTCCCGAAGACCCAGAATCTTGGTTTCGATTGTTGCCCCGAGAATGCTATCGTATAAGGGGGCATAATGTATGGAACGAACGTGTGCCTTTGCTAAAGGAAACCCAAGTTGCCTCGATTGTCCCGAACGCTCAGTTGGCTAAATGTATTGCATTGCAACAAGTCCTTTTCCGCTGCTTACTCGATTGATGCGATGATAGCCAACTATCAACTTAAACGATTGGCCTTGTACGGGCGCAACCCCAGGCCCGTGCGGCATTACGTCCCCCGAAAGCTCGACTCGGGCCATTCGATTAGCTCCCCTTCCTCCCTCGCGCCCGCGGAACGGACTCGGTGATTCGCGTCCGGCGCGCCGAGGAACGGTGATTCGTGCCCGGTTCGTTAAAATCCCGGCCGCACGGGGCGGGGCAGGGCGGAGCGGCCGCCCGGGCGGGACCGGGGCGTGACATATTGTATGGATATATATAGAGAATAAGAGGCGGTGGGAAAACTTAGTGTTTAAGAAAACTAAAACTATTGCCGCTGCTGTTTTCTTTCTTTCCATTGGTTTTGGTTTCGACTGGGGGTATTTAGTAATATTAGTGTTAAGGAGCGGTGGAATGAGAAGCTTACACGTATGGGAAAGCAAAGCAAAGTAAAATTGGGTTTTGCTTCTGCTGCTGATATTTTCTTCTCCTAATGGTTGTGGTTTGGGTTTTACGCGCGGTGAAAGGAAGAGTTTACGCGAGGTGGTTTTGCTACTGCTGCTGATATTTACGCACGGAGAAGTATACGCGGTGATGAGCTGCTGCTGATGATTTCTTACTTTTTACGCGGTGGCTAAACGGTTTTACGCGGGGTGATTAACGGGTTGCGTGTTTGATCAAAAAGGAAATTCTATTTTTCTATTCTTTTCTTTTTCTTATTAATAAAAATCTATATATATATATATATTTATACATAGAAATTTCTACAAAATTATATTGGTACATACAGTTAAACTAGCAACTGTCCAACGGGTCTCCTACATGAAATAAATTAGAAAAATTTATAATGGCTCCATAAATCTCCTAGATGCATAAACACCTTAAATAAATATTAAATAAAATATAATTCCTCTATTTAGCTCATAATTACCATTAAATAATTAATAATACAAATTTTAAAAATTAGGGGTTTTACATTCTACCAAACTTATAAAAATTTCGTCCTCAAAATTAAAACTAAGCCACGGTAGAAGTTAAGGATGGTATAGATATAAATTAACAAAGTTAAATTTATACCTTGGTCAATGAATAGGTTCGAAAAACATTGGCGCATGTCATCCTCACGCTCCCAAGTAGATTCTCCTGGCAAATCATGCTTCCATGCTACGCGGACCAAGGGAATAGACTGGTTCCTCAATACTTTCTCTCTATGATCAAGGATTTCCACGGGTTGCTCTTGATATGATAAGCTTGGCCCAACGGTGATCTCCGAATAGTCGAGAACATGACTTTTGTCTGCCACATATCGTCTGAGCTGCGATACATAGAATACGTCATGTATTCCCTCAAGTGAAGGTGGTAGCGCAAGTCGATATGCTACTTCTCCCACTCTCTATAGCACGTCAAATGGTCCAATATATCTTGGACTCAACTTGCCGCACCCTCCGAATCGGATGATGCCTCTGATAGGTGATATCCTTAAGAAGACATGATCTCCCTCTTTAAACTCCAAGGGACGACGATGAAGATCTGTCCATTGTTTCTGCCTATCTTGCGCTGCTCGCAAGTGTCCTTGTATCTTCTTAACTGTCTCAACGGTGTTGACCACTAACTCTGGTCCGAGAATCTGACGTTCTCCCACATCACTCCAACATACAGGAGACTTACACTTCCTTCCATACAATGCTTTAAACGGAGCCATCTGGATGCTTGCCTGATAGTTATTGTTGTAAAAAAATTCCATAAGATGTAGGTGGTCCTCCCATGATCCTCCAAATTCCAACATACAAGCCCTCAACATATCCTCTAATATTTGAATAGTACGTTCTGACTGCCCATCTGTTTGCGGGTGATAAGATGTACTAAATTTCAGACGAGTTCCAAGGCTTTCTTGCATGCTCCTCCAAAAATATGATGTAAAGCGCGAATCTCTGTCTGATACAATGCCGACTGGTATACCGTGCAATCTCATGATCTGTCTCATATATAAGTCAGCCAAAGCTTCTGTAGATTGGCCAACTCTAAAAGGTAAGAAATGGGCTGACTTTGTGAGTCGGTCCACTATTACCCATATCGCATCTCTTCCACTGGGAATCCTGGGAAAACCCGTGACGAAGTCCATAGTGATGTGTTCCCACTTCCACTCTGGAATCGGGAGTTATAAACCCCCTAATTTTTTGGATTTTAAAAATCAATTTTTCTGAATTTTTCTTGGATTTTTAATTAATTAAAATCAAGATATTTTGATATTAAACAATTTTAAATGATGTTAATCAATATTAAAATATTATAAAAATAATATTTTTAGGTGTAAAATAAAAAAATTAGACATGGGGTAATTTTCCAAAAATTTATTGGATACCAAAAATATTTTAAAGACCTAAAAACTAAGTTTTAATTAAACCCTAAAATAAACCCGGTTTATTCCTGAAACAACCGGTTTAGTGAACGAAACCAACCCAGACCAGTCTAACTGAACCTGACCCAATCCTTATTGGGTCAGATCCGGGCCCAAAACTCAAACTCGACCCGCTAACCCAATACCCGTACCAATTCATATCGGATCAGGTCGGATCCGAATCCCACAATCTGACCCGACCCGACCCGATTCATTAGCTACAGTAACTCTTTTGAACCGATGCCTCTGTCGATTCATCTCCGGCCGCACCCGCCCGCGAGCCGTATGTATAGGACTTCCTCAGTCAGGTACGTAGAGTCAGGTCCAGGTCCGTACTCCTGTGGGTACTCATGCTCGTCCATATCTGGAAAGGAACTATGTCCTCAGAGGGACGTAACAAGATACATATAAATATGCCAATAAAGTACTGAAATAAAAATATCTACTGGGTCGCCTAACCGTCTAAATGTATGCAATTTGAGAACAACTTTCCAACACGTGGGCTATCTGGCCAAATAATGGGATTGGCATGATTCTCTCGGAGAATCAGGGGCCTAAAAGCATGTCGTCTTTTGAAAGGTAGAGTCCGCCAGTAATATATAGTGGTCATCATTACCCGTTTCTCCGGTGGAGAATCCGGGCGTACAGGAGAAAAGTGCAAAGGAGCCCAACGCTTTACTTATTGTTCTCCCCACACCATGCTCTAATCATGCCATATCCATGACACAATACAACCTCTAAATAACTGCCAGGTCTACTAGCATACAAAGTTTCTATCAGCAGTCATTCCTAACTCACGGCTCTTACGTATAGGCGGCCAACCCAATACGTAGTCCGAGATCTATATGAGACTCACAACTCGTGTAACAACTGTGTCATGGCCAATGAACCTAATAATGCTCCATAATACTGGGGTGGTCTCATAAACAAGGTCCAATACAAATACATAAATAAAAATGAATCATGCATCATTTGGAATGTAAATAATAGTACTGTGGCAAGGTATACTTGCCGAGCAAAGTTCCGTATAGTGCAAGCATTCACAACAGTGCTAAGTTGAAGAAGTGAGGTTTAGGGTTTGGGGTATATTGTATGGATATATATAGAGAATAAGAGGCGGTGGGAAAACTTAGTATTTAAGAAATCTAAAACTACTGCCGCTGCTGTTTTCTTTCTTTCCATTGGTTTTGGTTTCGGCTGGGGGTGTTTAGTAATATTAGTATTAAGGAGCGGTGGAATGAGAAGCTTACACGTATGGGGAAGCAAAGCAAAGTAAAATTGGATTTTGCTTCTGCTGCTGATATTTTCTTCTCCTAATGGTTGTGGTTTGGGTTTTACGCGCGGTGAAAGGAAGAGTTTACGCTGGGTGGTTTTACTCTATTTAGCTCATAATTACCTTTAAATAATTAATAATACGAATTTCAAAATTAGGGGTTTTACAGGAGACTAATCTCATGGAGGGTACAACACAAATGTATTTGAATGATTTCTTCCAAGATAAGGATGGAAACGTAATTTCGAAAGACCAGTTCAACGCCATGATAGGCGAAGTCAATAAATAGTTATTGTATGCTTATCTAAGTTTATTTACTTTCAACTTTGAATAAATTGGTCATTATATGATCAATAGTCTAGGTAGTTTACTTTCTTTGAAGCAGTTTTATTTAGATTTAGATCAAGTTGTAATAATTGGTAATATGCCAAGTTTAACCATTTAGTAGCATATTTACATATTATTAATTTTTGTTTTTGAAAGGTATGGACAATGATGATGGCATATGCTTGATAGATAGTGCAAAAACTCACACTATATTGAAAACTAGGAAGTTTTTCATAACATATGCCTCAAACACTACCAAGGTGACCACCATTACTGGACCCGTGCAGATTATAGAAGGTTATGGTAAGGCCGATATTGTGTTTTCAAATGGAACACACTTAGTCATTCAAAATGCATTATTCTCTAGTAGTTCTAATAGAAATCTACTCAGCTTTAGATATATTCGAATGACCAGGTTTCATGTTGAAACCATGAATGATGCTAGCAAAGAGTATCTTTGTACCACCTCTAATGTTGGAAGCAATAAGCTCGCATTAGAAAAGTGAAAGTTAACCTCCTCAGGACTATATCAAACTACTCTGAAGGTAGTAGAATCTCACCCCATCACTAGCAAAAGGCTAAAGGATCTAAGAAATCTAATCCTTTGCATGACAGATTGGGTCATCCAGGATCGACTATGTTGAGAAAGGTCATTAACAATACCAATGGGCATAATTTATCATACCAAAGTCTTTTCTTTCCTAGTGAAGATTTGTTTGTAGCTTGTTCATAGGGTAAACTCATTACAAGACTTTCACTTCTCAAAATAGCTTCTGAATCACCACCATTCCTTCAGAGAATACAATATGATATTTGCGGACCAATTGATCATACTAGCGGACCTTTCAGGTATTTTATGGTTCTAATAGATGTTTATAGTCGATAGTCAAATGTTTCCTTACTCTCATCTAGAAATTTTGCCTTCTCCAAGCTACTTTCTCAGTTGATTAAGCTTAAGACTTATTTTTCTGACTAACATGTTAGAACGATTCGACTTGATAATGCAGCTGAGTTCACTTCCCGTACTTTTGATGATTATTGTGCTTCCGTAGGAATATAAGTTAAATATTTTGTACCTCATGTTCATATCCAAAATGGTTTAGCGGAGTCCTTGATTAAGCATTTTTAGCACATAGCAAGGCCTTTACTCATGCAATCAAACTTATCCGTTTTAGCTTGAGGATGTGTCATATTATATGCTGCTAAATTGATCATTGTTAGGCCAACATCATATCATGAATTTTTACCATCACAACTTGTGATAGTCTATTAACTTAACATCTCTCATTTGTGTAAATTTGGTTGTGTTATTTATGTTCCTATTCCCCCTCCTCAGCGCTCTAAAATGGGACCTCAACGCCATTTAGGAATTTATATTGGTTTTGATTCACCCTCAATCATTAGATATTTGGAACCTTTAACTGGTGATATTTTTACTGCTAGATTCGCAGACTGCCATTTTGATGAGACTAAATTTTCGCCGTTAGGGGAGATAAGAAAGAAAAGAATGTTCTTACAGAACCATTCGCCACAAATAAATGGCATGGATTATCGTGGGATAATCTCACTCTGTCTCATCTAGATCCTCGTACTAATCAATATGAAACTGAGATACGAAGGATATTGCATCTACATGAGATTTTAAATCAAATGCCATATGCATTTACTAATGCAGCTAAAGTGATTAAATCACATGTGCCCGCTGCAAATGCGCCAGCTCGAATTGATATCCCTGTAGGAAAAAATAGCAGAGTGGCTAATGAATATACTGCACGCCAGAAGCGTGGTAGACCTATAGGTTCGAAGGACTTAGTCCCTAAAAAGAGAAAATGCCCAAGTAACGTTCTTAAGGAGGTTATACATAACGCTCAAGAAGAGGTTATGAATGACAGATCCATACTCTCTAAAAACCTAAAAGAGGTTATTGTCTTAGAAAAGACACAAGCCCAATAGGAGGCTCAGGTACATGAAAGCAAAGAGATCTCTATGTTTTATACATATACAAAAGATGTATGAGATCACAAAGATATAACAATAGATAAGATATTCTCATTCTCAGTAGCTGAGGGCATTGATAACACTGAACCACGTAGTATCGATGAATATCGACAAAGAAAATATTATCCAAAATGGAATGATGCTATTTAAGTAGAATTGGATTCTCTTAATAAATGTGGAGTGTTCGAACCTATAGTACAAACACCAAAGGATGTCAAACCGGTAGGTTACAAGTGGGTGTTTGTAAGAAAGCAAAATAAAAATAATAAAATTGCTCGATTTAAGGCATGATTAGTGGCACAAGGATTTTTTCAGAGATCCAGGATTGATTACAAAGAGACGTATTCTTCCATAATGGATGCAACAATGTTCCATTATTTGATAAGTCTGACAGTTAAGAAAAAAAACTAGACATGAGACTTATGGACGTTGTAACAGCCTATCTATATGGTGATTTAGATATCGATATCTATATAAAAATTCTAGATGTATTTAACCTACCCAGCACAAAAGCTAAGAACATGCATTCCATAAAGCTAAGATGTTTATTGTACGGTTTAAAATAATCCGGAAGGATATGGTACAATCATCTTAGTGAATACATGAAAATGGAGGGATATGAGAATAATTCTATATATCCATGTATCTTCATAAAGAAATTTGAGGAGGGTTTCGCTATAGTTGCAGTATATGTCAATGACATAAACTTGATTGGGACAAGACATGAAATCAATAAGAATGCAAAGTATCTGAAAAAGGAATTCGAGATGAAAGATCTTGGAGACACGAAATATTGTCTCGGATTACAAATTGAGCATTGCACTAATAAAATTTTAGTGCATCAATCCAAATACAAAAAAAAAATATTAAAGTAGTTTAATATGGATAAAGCTCATCCCCTTAGCACTCCAATGGTTGTTCGATCTTTAGATATCAATAAAGATCCATATCGTCCTAAGGACGATAATAAAATGATGCTAGGACTCAAAGTAGCATATCTTAGTGCCATTGGGACATTAATGTATCTATTATAATGTACAAGTCCAGACATATCATTCTCTATCAATTTGTTGGCTAGATATAGCTCGACGCCAACTTGCAGATATTGGAATGGCATTAAACATGCGATGAGATATCTTCGTGGAACTACCGATATGGGATTATTTTATACTTGTGGTTTATCTGACATCACGAATCTAGTTGGCTTTGCAGATTCAGGTTATTTATTTGATCCCTACTGTCACGTCCCAGTCCCAAAATACGTAGGACTAGAAATACGTAACACGCCCAACCGTATGTATATGAACTCCAATATATGGAAACCATATACACACGCACGCTGTATATGAATATTCAATCCATCAGTGGTAATATACTGTCATAACAAGTCACACAGAATCTATATCTCATCCACAACATAAATAATCAGTAGGCATAAAGAGCTGAATAATATCTGAATATCAAGATGAGTATCAAGTCTGATAGTCGGGTGGAAACAAATCCACTACAAAACGACTATACTGAAGTAGCAACAAGGATCTCTAAACAGCGATAATAAATCATAGATACTTCGAAGGTAAGACCTCCTCAGTCTGGTAAGTAGAGTCAGGTCCAGGTCCGTACTCCTGCGGATACTCCTGCTCGTCTATATCTGGAAAGGGACCAGGTCCTCAGAGGGACGTAACAAGATACATATAAATATGCCAATAAGTACTGAAATATAAACATCCAATGGGTCACCTAACCGTCTAAGTGAATATAGTTTGAGAACAACTTTCCACCAAGTGGGCTATCTGGCTAAAAGTGGGATTGGCATAACTCTCTCAAAAAATCAGGGGCGTCAGAGCATGTCGTCTTTTGAACGGCAGAGGCCGCCATGTAGTAAATGAGGTCATCACCACCCGTATCTCCAGTGGAGCTTCCGGGTTACAGAAGAAAAAAGTACAAAGGAGCCCAAATGCCTTACTTGTTGTTCTCCCCATCCCATGCTCTAAGTATGCCACATCCATGACACGATAAAATCTCTAAATAACTGCCAGGTTTACTAGCATACAAAGTTTCTATCAGCAGTCATTTCTAACGCATGGCCCATACGTATAGGAGGTCAGACCTGTCACGCAGTCCGTGATCTATATGAGACTCATAACTCGTGTAACAACTGTGTCACGGCCAATGAACCTAATGATGCTCCATAATGATAGGGTGGTCTCATAAAGTAGGTCCAAAATATACATAAATAAACATGATACGACGACATCGTTGTTGCACCCAAGTTTTCTTGGATACACAATTTATTTAGCAATAAATGAACTAAATAAGCAGAAATAAATTATGCAGACATCATATAGAATGTAAATAATAGTACAATGGCAAGGTATACTTGCCGAGCAAAAGTTCTGTATAGTGCACGTCCAAAACAGTGTTAAGTTTAGTGAAAGAAGAATTGTAGTTAGGGTTTGGGAGAGTTGTAATATATATAGAGATCAAGAGGCGGTGGGGAAACTTAGTGGTCTCAAAGACTACTGCTGCTGTTTCTTTCTTTCATTGGTTTTAGTTTCGGTTGATCTTTCATTGGTTTGGGTTTTTGTTGAGGAGAGTTTAGTAATAATGGATATAAGAAACGGTGGAATGGGAAGGCTCACACGCGCGAAGAAGAAAAAGGGAAGTTGGTTTTTGCTACTGCTGTTGATATTTGTTCTACGCGGGTTCGGGTGCAAGCGGGTAGTGGGTTTGGGTTTCGGTTTGAGATCCAATAGGAATTATATATATATATATATATATATATATATATATTTATATATACATATCTATTCATAGAAAATTCTAAAAACTTATATTGGTGCATACCATAAAGCTAGCAACTGTCCAAAGGGTCTTCTATATGGAATAAATTAGAAAAAAATTATAATGGCTCCATAATTCCCCTAAATGCACAAGTACCTCAATTAAAAATCAAATAAAATTTATTTCCTCTATTTAGCTCATAACTACTATAAATAAATTAATAATACGATTTTCAGAATTAGGGGTTTTACACCCACAAAGGTCGTTCACAAACTGGATGTGTTTTCTAATAGCAATGGAGTTATTTTTTGGCGTTCAACAAAACAGATAATGGTTGCTAGCTCCTCAAATCACTCAGAAATATTGGCTCTCCATGAAGCAAGTAGATAATTTATTTGGCTGAGATCGTTGATTAAACACATTCGTAGCTCCTGTCATCTTTTCCCTACCATAAATACTCCAACTGTTATTCATAAGGATAATGCAGCATGTATTGCACAAATTCAAGGTGGATTCATTAAAGGAGATAGGACCAAGCACATCTCACCGAAGTTTTTCTATACTCATGAGATTCATAAAAACTTTGATATTGACGTCCAACAAGTTCACTCAAGTGATAATCTTGCAGACTTGTTCACCAAATCGTTGCCAAAGTCATCTTTTTAGAAACTAGTTCATGGAATTGGAATGCGACGTCTTCATCAGCTGATTGTTCAGGATCAACATCATCAGGGGGAGTGATTATTTTCAGTGGGAGATACATTTTGTATGGACTATAACGCGTTGTACTATTTTTTCTTAGTCATAAATTTTTTCCATTAGATTTTTCTTGACAAGGTTTTAATGAGGCAACATTAAGCGTGTCCAATACCTATCTAAGTCATCTTAAAGATTGTACTATTTTCTTTCGCACATGTTTTGTCCTAATGTATTTTCTTGACAAAGTTTTAACGAGGCAATAGGCTTAGAGATGGTGGTCATCCAAAGAAAAAGTGTTATAACGTGGGTAACTAAAGGATTGGATTTTCACTTTGTATTTTAGTCTCACATTGGTTAGAGATTAGTATTACACCTTCATTGGGTTGTATAAATAAGGCCTCTGCCTCCCACTATGTGATTACATGAATAAGAGATCTTCTCTCATATTTTTTTCTTCCTTCTTCTACGTTTATTTTAGCATTTCCTTTGAAAAATTATAATTTTTATCAAAAAATTCAGTGTTTGAAACTGTCAGAGAAATTGGGAGAAAAAAGTGAATCATTGGGTGGGAAAGTGAATCCTTCGGGTAGATGAAAAAACTATTTCTTCCCTTTTTTTGGAAATTATTTTTATTTTTTGTTCATTTTCTTTGGCATCCAAACACAGAAAATGAATAACTTTTCTTTTCCAAGGCTCCGATCACTGAATCAACGATTGGGAAATGAAGATCATTCATTTTCTATGTGTTTGGATGCCAACAAATAAACAGAAGAGGAAATTGATTCCCATGAGAAAGAAAAATTGGGATAAATGATTATCTCACTCATCCCATGGATTCACTTTTCCACCCCCATTATTCATTTTTCCTCTAAATTTTTTGGACATTTCCAAACATTGAAAATAATTAATAGAAATTGCAATTTTTCAAAAGAAAAAGGAAAGAACAAAGAATTATTCTTTCCATTCATTTTCCTTTCCGCGAACCAAAAACTACAACGAGTAGGACGATCAAGAATTTTGGGTAATGAAGGTGAAAATAGGAGAAAGTTATAAGGTAACTAACTATAAATTTGTTTGATTTTTCTTGGGCTGAATAGTAACTTGATATACTCAACTATCCCACTTTTTGAATTTGATATCCTAAACTTTTAATATGCATCAACTTGATACCATAAAAAAGACAAAATTACTCATGTCCATCCACCTCTCTCTTTCCCCCGTCTGCATTACCCCTCCCCCCTCTCTCCGCACGCATTGGAGCTGTCGTTGGTGTCGCCGTCGTCGCTGCGTACGAAGAGAAAGGGGAGGGGATGCAACCGGGGTGGGATATGATGGGGCAGTCGGGGTGGGGTACGAGGCAGCCGTAGGGGGGTGGGGGTGGGAGGAGGACATCCGTAGGGGGTGGGAGGTTGGGTGGAGAATAAGGGATAATTTTATCTTTTTTTTATTTTTGTGTTTTTTATTTTTGGATATTAAAGTAATAATATTCAATAGTTTATGTATTCGAGTAAAAAAAAGTTTAGAATAACAAGTTCAAAAAGACTATTTATCGGGGCACATCAAAACTTACTCGGGATTAGCAAAAAAATGTTTGTTATAATTACAAGTTTGCCACAAGAAAAAAATTACTTGGGGCTAGCCCATTAAAGACTATAAAAGACAACTTTTTATCCGGGTTTTCCCTTTGTCATCCACTTTCCCCTTTGTGCTCCGCAAATTCCAAAACCCTAAAATAATATTACAATAGAAGATGTGGTCCCAAGTGCCACTCCAAGCCAACTTGGTGATTCTCCTACGAATATTCAAACTCTATTCGTTATGTATTCGAGAAAATGTTATGGTAAAGTTTTCTAGGTATTTGGTTATCCCCAAATTATTGAATTCTTTCCGACCAATGTAGGGGATATATACGAAAATGTCTTCGAAGAAGAAATCGAATCATCGAATCCACTAAACCCAACTTGCTCTCCTTCCGTTGAACATCCCGGTCCTTTCGAAGCACCCTCGGTAAGTAATTTGACAGCCCTAGTTTGACAATTTTTGAGTCTAGACTGTCAAAAATTTTGACAGTCCAACAAACTTGATGGATTGTCAAATATTTTGGCAGACCTTCCTATTGGTAGGACTGTCAAAATATTTGACAGTCCTATTTTTTTACATGCAAATCAGGACTGTCAAAATTTTTGACAGTCCTAGCAATATGTAGGACTGCAAAATTTTTTGACAGTCCTAAATTAAACATGATGTTTAACGAA
This sequence comes from Iris macrosiphon, assembly GCA_036927795.1. Taxonomy (NCBI): domain Eukaryota; kingdom Viridiplantae; phylum Streptophyta; class Magnoliopsida; order Asparagales; family Iridaceae; genus Iris; species Iris macrosiphon. Next base: position 147,818,204 of record JAYESA010000017.1, on the reverse strand, counting down.
AAAAAGTTATATTTAGGACTGTAAAAAAAATTGACAGTCCTTCATATTTGTCACCACCACTTTTCTGACTTAGGATATTTTTGTCATTTTATAATTATTAATTATTGTGCATGTTAAATATCTATTTATTGTATTATTTATTTATTGTTAGATGTTACATTATATTTTCGGACTTGTGTTAGTGGACCTAACTATATTAGAATTTATTCATGGACCAACATTTATGTTAGTTAGACTTGAGGCGAACCACAAGCCCAATTCATTAAGTTAATAATTTAATTAGTTAAACCATTATGAATAGAACCTTCATTCCTTAATCATTTTCTTCATGACAAGTCCATAGGGACATTATGGACATTTGACATTACTTGAACCCCAAGGAAGGGGGCCGGCCACATCATAAGGGGGAGGAGACTCTCTCTCCTCTTTCTTCATACAAAATTTTAGATCTATAAATTCTTCCCCAAATTCCCTCTTTCCTATACCAATCTCTATCCAAATTCTCTTCCAATTCTTTCTCTACTCACCATTGGAGGCTATTGGAGCAAGGAGGAGGTGAGGATCTACAAGGAGGTGAAGAGTGCACAAGTTGAAGGCTCTTTGCATCCATTTAGAGATTTATATTGGAAATACATCTCCCAATAGTTACAATTCAGTTTTTCTCTTCTAATTAGACTCTAAATTTGTAGTTTAGTCATTAGAAACTCTCCCATATACTAGGGCTACCTATATGAAGAAGAATTGGCTATTATGGACCATTATTTTTGAAGTTATGATGTGTTTTGTACCAATTTTGGAAGAGTTTCGAGATTGACACATCATGTGTTTATCAATAGGATAATTAGACTAAATTAACATGTGTTTGGTTGTGTGAGACTAGTGTCATATCTATAAATGGATACATGTAGGCCGTATCATGAAAATTTGGTGATACAGATTATTTTGGGAATTTTTCCTTCGACATGGGGGTTTGAGCATGTCATATTTTGACACGGACACGTAGTTAAGTAGCTAGCTCTTCGTATTACTTCTAATTATGATTCTAGACTTACTCGTGTCCTTCAGAATATATTTGGTAATGTGTTAGAGCCGTATCGCAAGCGTATCATAGACTGAGTGTGATACGGGTGCAATGCACTCCAAGTATTAGTTGTATTGTGTCCTACTTCATTTGGAGTTGTTTTAGTTATAATTAGTATCTCATTTAATATATATATGATATCTATAGTATATATAATATAATGGGTGATGATTATATAGGTGTATCTATATACATTGGATGTATATTGGGTTGGGGAGCTAGTTTACACTGATATGAGTATGTTTGGACTGAGTCTATTAGTTGTGGACAATTTTAAGCTCATTTGTGAACTATGGTGTGATTGATTCACTGTAGTGACTGGTGGTGTGTTGCCTCATTTTTTGGGGTGATTTCAAGTGAGGGTGAATGATAAGGGGGTCAGATAGCTGGAGGTAATAGCAGTGGTTAACTGTGGTGATGGGGAAAAGTATTACCTCTGACATAGCAGCAACAACATGCTTGCTGTGTTAGCAGTAATTACTGCTGCACTCAATAGCAGTAGCACTGGTAGAAGGATGGGGGATCGGGTCCTTGTATGGGATTGTATCAGTCCAAGTGAGGTATCCAATATATCAGTGGAGGGAGCTCGAGTTGTGGCTTAACAACAGTGGGGTTAGCATGTACTGCCACCAGTCGGGTACTGTCTATAGGGGTGTAGTATGGATGAGAGCAGTCGGGTATGGATAGGTAGTTGCTGCTGTTAGCAGCAGCATTAGCTAAGAAGTAGGACACAACAGCAGCAACATCATACTGTAGGTGCATTGCTGTCTTGGATTAGGGGGGTAAGGGGATACCTGTTATATCATGAGGGTAAGGTAATAGGAAATTCAGTTGTAGAAGGGGGAGGAGCAGTGAAGTAAGAATGCAGGCAATGCACCATCGTGCGTGCATTTCACAATAGTAGTAGGTAAGTGTATCTATGAGGATAGTTAACAGTTAGTTAGTTGATTAGTTAGTATTTACATAAGTTAGTAGATGATGTTAGTTAGATGTTAGTAAGTATTGTTAACAGTTAGATACTAAGTTAGATATAGTGGAATGTTAGTTTTATATATATAAAACTAACAGCAGTGGAACTATCCTCATAGATACACTTACCTACTACTATTGTGAAATGCACGCAAGATGGTGCATTGCCTGCATTCTTACTTCACTACTCCTCCCCCTTCTACGCAATATGGTGCATTGCTAGCTACATAACTACGTGTCCATGTCAAAATATGACATGCTCAAACCCCGTGTCGAAGAAAAAATCTCTAAAATAATCCGTATCACCAAATTGTCATAATACGGCCTACATGTATCTATTTATGGACATGACACTAGTCTCACACAACCAAACGCATATTAATTTGGTCTAATTATCCTATTGATAAACACATGATGTGCCAATCTCAAAATTCTCCCAAAATTGGCACAAAACACATCATAACTTCAAAAATAAGGGTCCATAATAGCCAATTCTTCTTCATATAGGTAGCCCTAGTATATGGGAGAGTTCCTAATGACTAAACTAAAAATTTAGAGTCTAATTAGAAAAGAAAAACTGAATTGTAACTATTGGAAGATGGATTTCAAATACAAATCTCCAAATGGATGCAAAGAGCCTTCAACTTGTGCACTCTTCACCTTCTTGTAGATCCTTACCTCCTCCTTGCTCCAATAGCCTTTAATGGTGAGTAGAGAAAGAATTGGAAGAGAATTTGGGTAGAGATTGGTATAGAAAAGAGGGAATTTGGGGAAGAATTTATAGATCTAAAATTTTGGATAAAGAAAGAGGAGAGAGAGTCTCCTCCCCCTTATGATGTGGCCGGCCCCTTCCTTGGGGTTCAAGTAATGTCAAATGGCCATAATGTCCCTATGGGCTTGTCATAAAGAAAATGATTAAGGAAGGAAGGTTCTATTCATAATGGTTTAACTAATTAAATTATTAACTTAATGAATTGGGCTTGTGGTTCGCCTCAAGTCTAACTAACATAAATGTTGGTCCATGAATAAATTTTAATCTAGTTAGGTCCACTAACACAAGTCCAAAAATATAATGTAACATCTAACAATAAATGAATAATACAATAAATAGATATTTAACATGCATAATAATTAATAATTATGAAATGACAAAAATACCCTAAGTCAGAAAAGTGGTAGTGACAAATATGAAGGACTGTCAATTTTTTTACAGTCCTAAATATAACTTTTTGTTCGTTAAACATCATGTTCAATTTAGGACTGTCAAAAATTTTTGCAGTCCTACATATTGCTATGACTGTCAAAAAAATTGGCAGTCCTAATTTGTATGTAAAAAAATAGGACTGTCAAATATTTTGACAGTCCTACCAATAGGAAGGACTGTCAAAATATTTGACAGTCCACCAAGTTTGTTGGACTGTCAAAATATTTGACAGTCTGGACTTAAAAATTGTTGAACTAGGGCTGTCAAATTGCTTACCGAGGGTGCTTCGAAAGGACCGAGATGTTCAACGGAAGAAGAGCAAGTGGGTTTAGTGGATTCGATGATCCGATTTCTTCTTCGAAGACATTTTCGTATATATCCCCAAACAGTGTTCTACCGTCGATGTTGTGGCATAGGCTAGACGTACCCACGTACTCGTGCCCTTATACTGGTTGCGGGTCGTGACACTATTGCTAGGGCTGTCAAAATTTTCGATAATCCTAAATATAACTTGCTGACAACATAATCTATTTAAGACTGTCAAAAAAATTTGACAGTCCTACCATTAGTAAGTTTTGACAATCCTAAATATTACAGTGTATTTGTTTGATAAATTCTTCCACCCACATTTTTTAACTTTTTTTTTTCTTGGTAATAGGGAATACCGTGTACTACTGTCTCGTGCATCCTGCTATTGCCGTTGATGTCGACCATCAATTTTTGTAATACCTTGTTTCGTTCAAGTGGACTGCCGATTCAAACGGCAAAAGTGCAACTGTCCCGACCCGCTTTGCTCAGGCGAGAATACTCATTTGAGGCAAAAGATACCAGACTTGTCTCTTCAGCAGTTCAGCTTAGGCTTTCAGAGGCTCGCTCGGACTATCACTCAACCGAGACGAATCATCGCTAAGGTAGGTGGCTACGGTGAACTTGTCTTTGCTTAGCCAGCACACATAAAATATGGAACAATACATGCTAGTCGCTAGGTGAATCACCTCCTGCATGCTAATAAGAATCTAACACACCTAGCTAAGGGAATAATCCCAACTTGTATTGCTTGTGCTAGAACATAAAAATGAAATATTGCTTATATACAAGACCCTCGCATGTTACCTTTGCCTTGTGCAACTGGACCCGGCTACGCCTCGAGTAAGAACGATATGAACATTATATACTTCGTTGTGCACTTCTTTACTGCTATACTGTACGACCTTAGTCTATGTCGCTTGGTAAGTCCCTTTACGATTCCACTCCTCGGCTTACCTTCAGGCCCGAGATAAAGTGAATGCTTAAGTGTTCCTATGAATGTAATGCTTGCTTGCTTAGTGTAGTTTGTACATATTGCCTTATTGAATGTTTGCTACACGAAATACCATGCCACAATCAAGAACACTATCGTGTATCGTGCATGCATTGAGTCAGCCAGAAGACTATCGGATAGTCCTTCTGTGTAATTGACCTGTAAGTATCCGGGACCGTAAGGTCTCTAAGGCACTCCCCGCACCAGGGGAATGCATCAAGGCAAGTTGAATCCATAATGGAAATCATGTCAAGTTATACTACATGATAATCATATCCAGTTTATATCTGAACGAGAATCATGTCAAATAAGGAAAGAATCACAGCTCGTAGAGCAAGTTCTCGGTTCAGAACAAGAATTATGGACTATCATGTCAAGTTATGGATTTGGAAAGACCCTGACCTGCATATCGTGGACAACTTGAAAAAGGTGATCTTCAGATCTCAGTTCCACGGGCGGTCTCCGGGGCACCGGGGCCGATTCGATCCAGATGGAACTCAAGCAGCCTTTCATGTTCAAGCAATGTGGCATCTCCGCTAAACACCGTCCTTGCTTTAAAGGCTGATAGTCTCATGTTTCGGACAGGATTATGCAGCGCCTCCAGTGCTTTCGTTGCATAGCATCCTCGTCCATAGACTACAAACCGTCCTTTATGGCTATGCCAGCGACAATTGTTCATATAGATAAGTCATCCTCGCTTAGCGGCTATCCTCGTGCGAGTTATTGCATTGCATCGTGAACATCTGAAACATCTGAACGATCATGACACAATCGCATATATAGAGCACTTGATCATCTCATGCAACACACTTGATAATCAGAGTAACTCGTACATCCGAAACATAGTCTCGTTCACAACAAAATGTTTGCATATGCTAATGCCCTAAATGTTTATATATATGCTCGTGCATGAATTAACTTGGTTTGCCTTGGACAGGGAAGGATAAATGGTAAGTTGGTAAGTCTCACCATGTTTCCTCTTATATCGCACGGCGCACAGCCACACGAATTAGGCTATTCAATATTGCTATAAAACTGATACTAAGGCACAACTAGAAAGACAACATAATAGTTGGTGCACGGAACCTATATTATGTGTTTGGATTTGTCGAGCGGGCGAGTAGCCTCCCCACCAGTGCATTCGTGTACTGATAATCCACCAGGTTGTTTGTAGGGTGTGGGAGAACCTCGTTCGGTGCAGATGCCTCATTCGTGCGTGCTAAGGCGTTGAGTTCACTCTGGAGCCTTAAAGCATTGCGTCCGGAACTTAAGCACATATACAAGACATAATGTTGGAACATCGCCTGTACATCATTCCATAAATGTAGCCACTTGGCACACTTTTACTGTTTCGGAGAGAGAGGCTTGAGCGACTTGTAATCTCGGCTAAGCACCGCCTGTAACACTTGTTATATCAATGAAGAGTTTGTTTTACTACAAGTTGTGTTATTCATTTGCTTCCGCTATTGTCGACTCAGTGAACTTGTTACCAAATTGTCTGTGCGTTTATAATTTCGCTGCACTCGGACAATCTGTGCGACTCTGTGGCTTAGAACTCTTATCGCCAACCAAAGAACCACGGCCTTGCACGGGCGTGGCTCACGCTCGTGCGGCATAACGTCCAGATGGGTCAAGCGATCGTCCCGCGGGAGCGTTGGCGCGGTGATTCTCGCCTAGCAGGGACGGCCGATTAGCCTGCGGGAGACCGGTGCGTGACAATTTTCGGCAGATAATTTTTTTGAATCTAATGAAGAAGCGTAGATTGGTGTAAACAACTTGGACTTCAACATAATATAGTCATTGTTATTTCAAGGTCGATCAGATCCAGGCCGGTCAAAAATATTTTGAGTTTGGATGTGAAAGAAGTGGTGTGTTTAGGAGTCATCGTAAAAAAGATATACTTTGCGCCAGAAAAAGTAAAGGACAAAATTGTTGGGACAAAAAATATGGATGTCCATTCAAGCTAGTGAAAATATTCACCAACGATGAGATGTGGACAACCATAGTTAAGGATGGAATTAACAATCATCCTATTGCCGATACTCTAACGGGATATCCATATGTCGAACGGTTGAAGAATGATGATAGAAAACTTGTTGAAGAACTATCCATTGCCGGAGTTGCACAAAGACAAATTTATTCACTCTGTTCGACAAAAAGACAATAAAAACAAGTCAACAATGATCTTCAGTCGAAGAAACGGTTGGAGACTTGTTGACAATCATACTTTGTACGGATACTATTACCGGAGAAGGTCATTACATGCCCGTCCCTTTCGTTGCATATTTATTCCCTAATAGGTATACGATACAAATTGTGGTAATTTAAAAAAAAAACGTTAACAATAATTTCTTTTCAATTGCGCTCCGCCAACAGACCACAGACTGTTCAATCTATGTACAATAGGACGTTAGACAATACTTTATCATTCCGAGGTTGATCGGTCATTCTCCTATTCCTCCACCTGCTATGATTTGGTTTAAACATGCATCAGAGGAAGCAATCTCCTTGACAACACCTTACATGGCAGCAATAAATTCATACACGAAGTTGTTGAAGATGGAGGAGTCCATAGACATGTCTCATGACTACTTTGATACTGTAATCAACTGATACGAACAAAACAATATGCTGACAATATTTTTGTACTTATGTATCATTTTAACAAATATATAATGTATTAGAAAGAAAAGAAGCAATGAAATATTGTAATACGGAGAAATAAAATATAACTTTTTGTTATTTTTATTCAATGATATGGTGCACTTTTTAGTATCCTAGTGCTATGAAGATTTTGAGTATCGAAATGAATACAAACTGAGTGTCAGAGGACTGTTATTTGACAGTCCTATATACAGTTAGAACTGTCAAAACTTTTGACAGTTATAATAAAAACCTGTTAGAATCATAAAATTGTCAAATTTTTTTGACAGTTCTCACTATATTAAATTTGACACTGCTGCTGAAAATGGCTTTTCCGAGTAAAAATTTCCTCAGGTTGAAGTCTCAATCCTAGTAAGTTTTGTTGTCCCATCGATAAATAGTCTTAAAAAACCGGAATAGTTGGACATCAATAGTTACAATTCACGCTTTTTCTCATGATAAAAAACCCGAACCCTTAAACCTCCTCCTCCTCCTCCTCACTCTCTGTCCATGGCCATGGCTCACACTTTCTCTCTCATCTCTTCCACTCCACTCTCCTTCCCTTTCTCCTCCTCTAAACCCTCTCTCCCCATTTCTCCTCTTCCCTTTCCCTTCCCCCCTCCCAAGAAGAAGACTCAACTCCCAAAACTCACTCTTTCTTCTTCTTCTTCTTCTCTAGCTACTACTTCCATCAAGCAACCCGCCTTATCTCTCAAGGTACTGTCTTTTTTCCATGCCCATGTCATAAATTTGCGATTCAGCATAATTTCTGACGTTTTCGCTAGGTTTCAGGAGCAGTTGGGGCAGCTGAAAGGCACGAAGTGGAGGGATCTATGGAGCCTGAACAGCTGGGTCGTCCGAGATTACTACCGCCTTGTCGCCGCCGTGAATGCTTTCGAGCCTCGTGTTATCGGGCTTTCAGACGAACAGGTTCGGTGCAATTTCCTTTCACTGCGATTTGGAAGGAGAAAAGTGGTTAATTATGTTAAAAGGAATGATTTTTATTATCCCCACGTGGGTTTTGGTTGAAACTATGATCTGTTGGTGCAAAAAGGTTCAATATTTATTGTTGGCAGCTGGATATTTGCTAGAATATGTTCTGTGAAATAGTTGGAGAAGTGCTTTGTGTTTGTGACATGTTTTACAATTCCGTGCTGGTTTCGTTGGAATATGTAATGATTATTGCTATGACATGTCATGTTCAATAATCGGACAAATGTTCTGTTCGATAACGTGACATGTTGATATTTCCCATGTTGGTTGCATTGGAATTTGATATATCCCTTGCTGATTTAATCGGAACTTGAAATACGATCAGTTGATAACTTGATATAAAAAGGTCCCATTTTGATTATTTGCATTCATGGTTTTTGCTATGGAACATGTTCTGTTCAATAATTGGGGAAGGTTTTTGATTTTAGTAGGTAACATGACATGCTGGATATAGCCAGTGTTGGCTTCGTTAGAATTTGTAATGGTCAAGTAATCTGTACACTCCTTTTCAGTATGAAATCAAAGAACAAACAAGGATGATATTACGATTTATGAGAGTAGAGAAGGGGCTGATATTTTTGGATGTGAATTTAGTTTCTATGTTTCTCTAATACTAATGACCAAAGAAAGAAATGATGATTTGCATGGGATTTTTTTCCTTTCAATTTTGGTTATTGCTTGCTGGCTGATTTTAGCATCTACAATGGTCCGCTACATACTTTTTCTTTAATTTAAATTTAAAGAATAAAATTATAATTAGAGTGCGAAGTCTAAGTTTGATTGTTCCCTGTGACTTCAATGTGAATTTGCTATGTTTACATTGTTTGCTGTTCTTCAACTGTGGTTCTTCAATGTAGACCAAAAGAAAAAAGTAATCAGACTTTATAGGAAAGTTGCTCAATTTTAATTCGTAGTTGTTGGATTTTTTTTCTTTCTCTTTTATGTTTCAGCTGCGTGCAAAGACAGAAGAATTTCGCTTTCGTTTGAGCAAAGGGGAAACACTTGCTGATATACAAGCTGGTTATCACTTGTCTTCAGTTCCTCTCAACTTCCTATTACTTGCATGGAAGCCGGAACTTTTTAACATTTTCTTTACTATTTGCTAAGTAATTCCATCTCTTCAGAGGCATTTGCCATTGTCCGGGAGGCTGCAAGAAGGAAGCTTGGGATGAGGCACTTTGACGTCCAGGTATAAGAATCATCAATTCTAACCTTTTTTAGTCAAGGAAATGTTCAAATGCTAACTATAAGATGAATTGGGAAACCTTCACTTCTGATCTCTCTCATCATGGTTATTGCTTTCAGATTATTGGTGGGGCTGTGCTACATGATGGGTGTATAGCAGAGATGAAAACAGGGGAAGGGAAGACACTAGTTTCCACGTTGGCTGCCTATCTTAATGCTCTCACTGGCGAGGGTCTTCATGGTACTTGACTACTTGTTGCTTCAAATTAAAAAATGGTTTTTGCACAGATGATAAATTTTACACGCGTCTATATTCATGTTGATTGGGTGAAGTGGAACTTTAGGATTCCATCTTAGTGGTTTTTGGTTGCATTGCATGGAAAATCAACCAATTATTGCATGGTATACCATCAGTAACCCTGTTCTTTTTGATCTTTTACTGGAGAAGGAAGATTTCTCAAAGTTATTTCTACTCATTCTTGTTCATGTTTGCTGTATAATATGTAAAACTGAGTTATACAGACTAATATTGGAACCACAAGGTAAGCATCAAGTAGATATACATAGTACTATGAATAGGATGGTTTATTTCATGAAGATGTACCTGTTAGAAGTAGTACCGTGCATGCATGTCATGGCCCAAATCATTACTAGTTTGACCACAAAATTCTTGCTTTTAATGAAATTTTTTTTTTGTTGGTTTTTTTTTTATCTCCAGTGGTGACAGTTAATGACTATTTGGCTCAGCGTGATGCTGAATGGATGGGCCGCATTCATCGTTTCCTTGGCCTTTCTGTCGGTCTTATACAGGTAAGCAGCACATCATACCTTCTTTATCTGCTTATTAGCCTAACCACCATAGATCCTTCCAAAATACTGTGCCTGATTATGGATTATTGAAGTATGCATTGGCAAGGAATTGTTTCTTCTAATGTTATTGGAACTTGTAGAGGGGCATGTCTGCTGATGAGAGGAGATCCAACTATTACTGTGACATAACATACACTAATAATTCAGTAAGTTGCTTTTGTACATGGCTTTGACCGTTTTAAACCTAGTATTTGAAAATAATCGTTAGTGGCCCAACTGTATCGGCTTCTGCTCGATGATACCTATACATGGGTATTCTCAGATGCTTTATGTTCTCCAAACACGGATATATTTGGAATATAGAACATGTGTACAGCTAGAGCTTGTGCATTGTTTCATCAATGTTTTTAACATAGCGGCTGCTAAACTAGTCTTTTGAGTTTTAATTTTTCAGTTTCATGTTTGAATGATGATGATGATGTTGTTTGTCCGATAGGAACTTGGCTTCGACTACCTCCGGGATAATCTTTCTGGAAGCAAAGGAAAACTTGTTATGAGATGGTACAGTCAAAATATTTCTTTGCTTCTATATGTTTGTTTTTATGTTGCTTTACCAGCAAACCTGAATATCTCAAACCAGGCCTAAGCCATTTCATTTTGCAATCATTGATGAAGTTGACTCGGTCCTTATCGATGAGGGACGGAATCCACTACTGATAAGTGGTGAGGTAAATGTGTTGTAGGGTTTTACTTTTATTTCTTTTACTTTCATTATATGTGATGCGACTTATTTATGCTAGTGTATTTCACATCCGGTTCATTTTCATCGCATCTATTAACAGGCTAGCCAAGATGTTGCACGGTATCCTGTAGCTGCAAAAGTAGCTGAGCTGCTTGAACGTGGCGCTGTAAGTTTAATATAAGTGGTTCATTATCAGTTGCAGAGTGCCTTAATGTTTTAATTTTTTTTTGTAGTCCACATATATTTGATGTATCCTGTTCTTGACACTTGTTGTACTATGGAATTGACTGTTTTACAGCATTATAATGTAGAGCTTAAAGATAATTCGGTGGATTTGACTGAGGAAGGAGTTGCTCTTGCTGAGATGGTTCTTGACACAAATGATCTGTGGGATGAAAACGATCCTTGGGCTAGGTGTTTATCAGATCTCTCTCTCTCTCTCTCTCTCTCTCTCTCTCTCTCTCTCTATATATATATATATATATATATATATATATATATATATATATATATATGTTTGATTTAATTTTTTATATTGTTGTCCATTCTGTGAACGCCACATTTTGCTGCACAAATACTCTATGCTGTTAACTTGAATGAGTTATTTTAGAGATGATTCTTAAGTAATGGATACATCGCGGTGATGACTATTTGAGCTATTATTGAAATTCATGATTAGTTGTTGGCAATGGTTCTTTAGTTGTTGCCATCATATCCTTGAGCATAAAAAGTGAATTTGCAGGTTTTTAATGAATGCCTTGAAGGCCAAAGAGTTTTACCGCCGTGACGTCCAGTACATTGTTAGAAATGGGAAGGCACTCATAGTCAATGAGGTGAGAGCTATTTATTATTTTGAGGAAATAACACATCCAGTAGCTTTTGTTTCTGTTTATTTCTCCTTGCAATGTAAGTATTTTTCTTGTGTGATTATTGAGCAAAACCTAGGTTGCCTTGTCATGGTCACAAACTCAGATACATACATGACACAATTCAGAATATAAAAATGTAGAAAACTTTAGGATAGGTATGACATGGATATGGTATATAATATTTATACACAGAGACACACACACACACATATATACGTATATCTTAAATAAGATATATAAAACGTGTTTATGTGGTAACTAGGTTCCTAAAAGCCAGAAAGTACCCTATGCAAGGAAAGGTTACTTTTTCATTTCTCAATTATGTTTAGGACGATCACAACCATGGAAAATCATGTGCAGTCTTGTTTTGGGTCCCTTTGGAGCCTAAACATGGGCAAACCATATCCAACATGATCATTGAGGAAGTTTTGTGTCGGATACATATAGACTATTATGATGCTCTGGAGGAGTACGTGTGACATAGAACACAACTCTAAATTGAGAAGTTTCCAACAAAATGCTTCCCAATTTTTTTTTTTACCTGCTATCAACTGATGTGGGCCCTTCCAATAGATGTCAATTTCCAGGTCATGAAAACTTGGAAACTATGTAGTATAGACAGGAGAGAAGCTTGCAATAAACCGTGGACCTGGAGGCGAATTGTTTCGTAGGAAAACCTACCTTATTGGTTATACATTTTATGCTCATGCAACCAAAGAGTTGCCATTCCAAAAGTTCTCCAGTAAGAAAAATTCTAGAAGAAGACATAAGATTAGCGAACTTGCAGTCAAACCTGGCTATTAACACTGCATAAATATTTTGGTGGGAATGCTACGTTTAATCTGTAAGGTTAATTCTGCTACATAAGGATATTCTATGGATGTCCATCTCACGTTTTAAATTCTATATTCATAAGCCGCATTTGTTATACTAAAATTTTACTAACAAAATTCTGCAGACTCCAAGTTTACTAGCAAGATTTCTTTTCACCATTATTGCATACTGTTGTTATCCTTTATACAGAAGAGATGTTATTGTTTTTCTTTGGGAAAGTCTCCTGCCAATGGGATGTATGTCTAGCAGAATTGCGCTGAACATATTGGTCTCTCAGCTGTATCTTCTTATGGCTAAACAGTATTTTAATTATTCTTATTTCTATGTTACTTTAGTTATAAATATATTTAAATTGTTCCTTTTAGGTTTCGTTGATGTAGTCTATTTTAAGAAACAAGATAAGCTTTGCTCCTGAAATATTAATGATTGAATTGCTGCAGCTTACAGGGAGAGTTGAAGAGAAAAGGAGATGGTCTGAAGGTATTCATCAAGCAGTTGAGGCTAAAGAAGGCCTAAAAATCCAGGTATTAACTAAACTTTGGATTTCAAAATTACTCATGCTATAAAAGATTTGGTCAGTTTAACTTTTATATACTTGTTGCAATTCGCTTCTTCATCAACTTAGCATCCATTGTGGTTTTTTCAGGCTGATTCAGTTGTTGTGGCCCAAATAACATACCAATCACTGTTCAAACTTTATCCAAAGCTTTCAGGGATGACCGGTACTGCTAAAACTGAAGTACGGTTGCCCGTGTTTCCATTTGATGAAAATCTTGTTCTATGTTGTTATCTTATTCATACGTTACCATAATGATTGTCAACTATTATGCCTGCAGGAGAAGGAATTTCTGAAAATGTTTCAGATGCCAGTTATTGAAGTTCCTACAAATTTACCAAATATTCGGCAGGACTTACCTATTCAAGCTTTTGCAGTATGCTTTTGTATAAGCACAAGTGCTAAACTTCATAATTTTTATCTTAAAAATCTTCTACATAATTTATTTTTGTGCATTTATATGATTCTACAAGTCAAACTATGACATGCTCAAAATTATCATTTTGATAACCATAACATGCTTTAAATTATGTCTTAGACTGCACATGGAAAATGGGAATATGTCCGAGAAGAAGTTGAAAGTATGTATTGCTTGGGCCGCCCAGTTTTAGTTGGAACGACAAGGTAAAGTTTTAACTATAATCATATTTGTCTTCAAGCTCATATGGCTAGCCTACAAGTTACACTAGAAAGTTATATGTTCATGCTGGCATGTAATATTGATCAAAACACATAATTATAGCTATCGTGAATTCTACTTCTTTACCCAACAAAATAATTGTAGACTATAGCATAAATGTACAACTGATAGGACCTTCAATTGCCACCAGAGGCAGCCCAACGATTGGAGCTGGTGAGGGTTATTGGGGAGGTCTGGGTTCAAGCCCATGTCTGAGCAAGAGAGAGAAAAAAGGACCTTCAACTAATAGAACCACATGCCTATGCTTGACCTTTGTTTGTCTAAATCTTCTCCGGCACAGTCTGAATCAATTCCAGTTAAAATGCTCCCCTAACCATTATCTCTACCAAATATCAGGCCAAGGTTGAAGTTCACGTCAAGTATAGGAATCACTTCTGTTTGCAAGTGTTCTTTTTCATTTGGATGTATTTGTCTGGCTCATAGATTGCTTGTGATAGATCCCTTTTGAGTGCAAACAATCACACAAATAAAGCTTCCAATTGAACTCACACAAGGTACTTGAGGCACATCGTCATGCTTTGCATCAGTAGTTGGTGGTAATGGTGTTTGAGAGTTTTAAATATGCTGCAAGAGTAACGGCAAGCTTCACGTTCTTTATGTAGAATTGAGCAAAAGCTTCTCTACCTCTCCTATTTGACAGCCATGGTTTTTATTTTTCTTTCAATTGATGAAGATATTTCTATAAGATAACTATAAGACCAACCATGCTTTGTGGATCAAAGTGTTGTGCAATTAAGAAATGACATATCTAGAAAATTGGTGCATCAAAAATGAGAATGCTAAGAGAGAGGAGTGACAAAACATTGAAAATAGAATAAAAAATGAGCGTATTTGTGGAAACTTAGAGGTGACACCAATTAATGACAAGATGAGAGAAAGTTGTCTTAGATGGTTTGGACATGTGCAACGTTAACCAATAGATGTCTCAATAAGGAGGAGCGATAACATAGCAGTTAAAAGAGCTGCTAGAACTAGAGGTATACCTAAATGAATATAGATTTCGATTTAAAGAAGGATATGCTAGTGTTACAGAGGACATGGTCCTTAACAGAGCTGAATGGAAGAAAATGATTCAAAGAGTTGACCCAAAATATTTGGAATAAAAGCTTTGTAAAAGGATTCAAAGAGTTGACCCCCAAAACTTGGATAATGGCTTTGTTGTTGTTGTTATATCTGGGAAGAGCTCCATACCAAAGCTCTTCTTTGGTTCGCCAAGTCTTTCATCACAGCCCCTTATTAGTTGGAGTTCCTACTCTCACATTTGACGTCAACATTCCATGCAGTAGATCAACTTACGAACTATCTGCATGTTGTTCAGTAATATACATAGTAGTCATGCTTACTCCTTCCCGTATCCTAAAAGTACTACATCTTTTGTTCCCTATACTGTTGCAACCAC
Organism: Iris macrosiphon; assembly: GCA_036927795.1. Classification (NCBI taxonomy): domain Eukaryota; kingdom Viridiplantae; phylum Streptophyta; class Magnoliopsida; order Asparagales; family Iridaceae; genus Iris; species Iris macrosiphon. The sequence goes on along the minus strand of JAYESA010000017.1, from coordinate 147,802,919 downwards.
TGTAATTTGTTAAGTATTAGTGTATTAGTTAAATGGGCATTAGTCCCACATCGAGTAGAATAATAGAGAGAGAGGAGAGACTGACTCCTCTCCTATATATAATGTACTATCTTATTATCAATGAATCATCCTATTATTCTCTCCTATATGGTATCAGAGCCAAAATCCTAGCCGCCACTCTCACCCCTCCTCTCTTTATCTCGCGCGCGCCTAGCATATGTGCCGCTGCTACTGTGCCGTGCTACCGCCGCTGCTGCTGTACTACGCTGTTGCTGCGGTCTGCTGTTTTGCTGCGGCTACGGTCTGCGCCTGCCTCCTACTGCCGACCCCCCACCCCGCCACAACATCATCGACCCCCATAACCCTAACATCCCAAACCCTAACCCTAACCCTAACATGCCCGATCCCAGTCGCCACCCAACCTCCAAAACCTAATCCCCCAAAACCCTAGATCAAGAAAGGGGGGAAGGTTCAGATCTGAAAACAAAAGTCAGAATCTGAAAAAAAAATCGAAGTTGGGATCTTCAGAGGATAAACTATAGTTGTTTGCATGAACCTCTGAACCTCAACACATAGGGAGCAAACTTGTTTGCGTAAATCTATGTTCCTGACCCGGTATCCACATAAGGATCCAACAGAGAGCAACCTGGATTGTGTGAATCTCTGTTCTGTCTTGTGTGATCTACATTCGAATATCTGCCAATATTGCGCAAGCTAGTTCTAGCAACATTGATTGTATATTGGTGAGGTTGATGTGAATATCATATCGGGACGATCAACACAATCAAATCAAGAATCTGACGATGACGAATACCGCGGCAAATAGCAGTGCTGATAACACGAGTATCGGGAACACAAAGGTGGGAATACCGATCACTGGTACAACGGTATCTTTGATTTGACTGGTCGATCGGAGGCTGGATGATCCAGACAGTTACTCTACGTGGCGCAAGAAGGTTGAGAAGACGTTTCGGGGAATGCGGTCGTCCAATCATCTGACTGACAACTCTCTGAAGGAGATTTATCTCACCTATGAGCATAAGCAGTGGGAGACTGATGATAGCAAACTGTTACATAGCTGATGAATTCAATGGAATCATCGGTCGATGATATAGTTCAGAACACATATTCGGTGGAGTTATGGGAGGTTCTAGCAACTGCCTTTGATGAAAAATGCATTTTGTCTCGCATTTATGACTCAGTTGTCGGTGGTCTACCGAGCTGATTAAGGAGACTAAGTCATATAAAGATCACTTTCGTATCTTTAAGGCCCTGACTAATGAGGTGGATCGCGTGTTACCCCTGACGACAAATATCAATAAAGCGAGAACTCAACGTCAGCAGATGTATGTTATGACATATCTTGCTTCACTGCGTTATGATACACTGCACGGTCTCAGATTATTGCTGGGGCTGAGGTTCCATCATTGATGGAAGCCCACTTTCGTGTCCTACCAGCTACGAAAGTAGTGGAAAATGATACAGGTGATGCAACTGCTGATTAATCTGTCTTGGGTGTTGCTTGTGGAGGATTCCGTGAGGGCCGTGGTGGTAGACGTGTTAGTCGGAATACTAGCCGTGATGGTGGACGAGCCAATAACGGACGTGATGGAGGACGACCGTGGACATGCTTCAATTGTGGTCAACCTGGCCATTTTCAATGGCAGTGTGCTAAAGCTTCCACTGCCAACATTGCATCGAATGCTCATGATAATGACGGGCTATCCATGCAGATGACGACGGAGACCTATGCAGAATTTGCTAACTTCCAAGTTCATCGTCGTGGTGGAGCTTCTATATCTGGATCTACAGTCGAATATTCAACGACATGTGTGGTAAGGTTGAAGCAGTGGGTGATTGACTCGGGTACGTCTGATCATATGACAGGCGATGCAGGTATGTTGCATAATTATGAGTCTGTACGTCGTGTGACAGATATTATTGTTGCAAATGACAGTTCTTTGAAAGTTTGTGGGCGGAGTGCCCGACTTTCTCCCACTCTGCCACTCACTTCAGTTTTACATACGCCGGACAATCCGTTCAGTTTATTATTTATTAGACGTATAACTCAAGACTTATATTGTTTGGTGACATTCTTTTCTGATGGTTGTGTTTTTCAGGACCTGAAGACGGAAAAGACTATTGGTAGGGGACATGTGGTTGGAGGCTTATACCTGGTTGAGTTGAACTCGTCTGTTGTCTATGCCAGTGTGTATCGCAATCCCTTTGAATTGCATTGTCGGCTTGGTCATCTGTCTCTCCAAGCTCTTCAAAAATTGTCTCTATCACCAAATCTTCGCGTTTCTCTTCATTGTGAGTCGTGTAGTCTAGCTAAACATCATCGTACATCTTATCAGTGAGTGTGGATAAATCTGTGTTAGCTCCGTTTGAATTATTCTACTTTGATATCTGGGGTCCATGTCTTGTTGAATCGGTAATGAGATTCAAATATTTTGTATCTTTTGTTGATGATTACTCACGCGTCAAATATGTCTACCTAATGAAGAATCGTTCCGAATTATTTGATACCTTAGTACTTTGCGGAAATAAAAATCCAATTTTGGGTTTTCATTATCTTGGGAACAACAATGATCGTGAGTATGTCTCGGATGTTCTCTTCTCATCTTGCTAAAGATGGAATTATCCACCAAACTTCATGTCCGTATACACCACAACAGAATGGTGTAGCCGAATGTAAGAATCGTCATCTGTTGAAAATAACTCGAGTACTGATATTTCACGTCGGTACATCCAGAAAATTTTGGTTGGATGCTGTACTGACGACTTGTTATCTAATTAATCGTATGCCGTCTCGTGTCTTCGATAGAGCCACTCCTTTTTCTCGATTACATTCCAATCGAATGCCCTTTGCACTATCTCTCAATTTTTTTGGATACTTGTGTTATATTCGGGATACTCGACCTACTCTTTCTAAATTAGATCCGAAAGCAGCAATCAAGTGTATTTTTCTTTGGTATATCCTAAGGATCAGAAATGGTATCGTTGTTTTTTCTCAACTTTGAAAACGTACTTCATATCTCGGGATGTTATCTTTGTCAAGACCGAGTTTTCTCCACTCCCAACAACTAACGATTATGTTCCAAAAGTTTATCCAGATGATAACTTTCTACTCTATCCAGTTCAAACACAGCAGTACCGTGTAAGGGTGCCCTCCCCTACCGAGCTAGTCTTACCGTCCAATGGCCCACAAACACCGGCTCAGTCAGAACCGGCATCGCTAGTCTCACAAGCTCCGACAAAACAAGCATCACTAATGGTGCCTACAACCGTAGAGCCATCGTTCTCCTCTAGCTCCACCGATTCACCATCGCCTGATATACTGGCTTGCCCCCGTCGTGCATGTCGTAACCATCTTTTGTATGTTGACAACTACAAATGGCTCACGAATCACTTAGTCCTTGGTGGATACTATTGACGGGATTCAGATTTCCAATTCTGCAGAGGAATGACTCAAATATCCTGGTTGGCACGCTGCTATGGAAGAGGAGATGCGAGCGCTTCGGGAGAACCATACATTGAACTTGATGGATTTGCCTACTGGTAAGAAGGCGGTATATTGCAAATTTGTGTTCACAATCAAGATGAAACCGAATGACACTCTTGATCGTTAGAAAGCTCGTCTTGTGGCAAAAGGGTATTCTCAGACTTACGGTAAATATTATTTTGAGACCTCCCTAGTTGCCAGAATAACCTCGGTGCGCGTGCTGCTATCCTTAGCCGTCCGCTATGACTGGCCCCTACTTAGTTGGATGTGAATAATGCTTCTCTATGGGGACCTTGAAGATGAGATATGTGGTGCAACCTCCTGGGTTTGTTGCAAGGGAGGATAAAATGTCATTTGTGAAAGGCCATCTACGGTCTCAAACAGTCACCTCATGCCTGATTTTGTCGATTTACACATGTCGTTACCCAGTTTGGCATGAGCCAATTAAAGAAGGATCATTCGGTATTTTACCGGCAGACATCAGCCGGATATTACTTGGTGTCTACGTTGATTACATTATGATTATGAGAGACGACAATCAGGGTATTGCACGTTGAAAAAGTTTCTGGGTGAGCAGTTTTAGACCAAAGATATGAGATCATTGAACTATTTCTTGGACATTGAAGTCATAAAGGGAAAACACGACATTGTAATATCCCAGCGAAAATATGTGCTTGACATCCTAACTGAAGCATGAATGATGCAACCTCACCCATGGATCCAAGGGTAAAGTTACTCCCTGATGAGGGGACACTAATGACCAATCCTGATCAGTATCGCCGGCTAGTTGGAAAACTCAACTACTTGACAGTCATGACTCGTCCATACATTTTCTTTACTGTAAGTATCGCGAGTAGGTTTTGTAAACCCCCAGATTTTTCAAGAATTTTAAATTGGGATTTTTCACAATTTTCTGGAATTTTCTGGAATTTTCTGGAATTAAAATCAAGTTTCTAATTATTTAATGATTTTTAAATTATTAATAAATAACATTAAAATATTATGAAAATAATATTTTTGGGTGTAAAATGGAAAACTGGACTTAGGGTAATTTTTCTGGAATTTATCGGGCCCCAGACCTATTTTTAAATGCCTGAAAACTAATTAATTAATTATTTAAATTAATTATCTAATTTTATTTATTATTATTATTTTTCTTATTATTTATTTTCTTTTTCTTTTCCGGCCCGGCCCACGGCCCGTTGGGCCGCGGCCCAACCCGCTCCCTCAGCCCAGCCGCCCGTCCTAACGGGTCGGGTCGGGCGCACCCGAACCCGACCCGCTAGCCCGCACCCCCTCGACCCGGTCCCCCTCTCTCCCTCGCCTCCGCGTCGCGCGCCGCCTCCGCCGCGCCCTCCCCCGCACCGGCCGCCCTCGCTCGCCCCACGACCGCCACGTCCTCCGCTCCGCCCGGGCAGCTCCCCTCTCTCCTCCCTATATAAACCCCGCCCCTCCGCCGCAGCCACGACCACTGCCACCGCCACCACGCCGCCCTAGCCAGCTCGCCGCCACCACTGCCCCTCGCCTCGCCGACCGCCCAGCTCCTCCACCCGCACCACCAGCGCCTCCCTCCTCCCTCGGCGCCGCCCTCCGGCCGACCCCGCAGCTCGAGCAGCAGCAGCCACCAGCAGCAGCAAGCCGCAGCCGCCGCTGCCGGCCGCCCTGAGCCACCGCCGCCCCGTGGACGCCGCGCCGCCCCTCGGCGAACCGTCTCCCGCCCTCTCCGACGCGTCTCCGGCCAGTCTCCGCCGTCCACGGCCGGAAATCCAGAGAACCCTAACCCTAATTCCCAAATTTCCGTGTCCGACACGAGTCGGACACGACTCGACCCTGAATTTTCGGGTCCCCTTCAGGTGCGTGTAACTTTCGCCTCGTAGCTCTGTTTTCGTTTCCGCAAATTGCGTTGTGAAGCTTGTATGACCCTCTCGGTGTCCGGACAAACTGTTCGGGGCATCGCGTCCTGTGGTGATCGCACACCGCGATCCAAAAACAGGAAAAACCAGACCCTGTTTCACCCCGGAATTGAGTACGCCCCGCCAAACGGGACGACTTGGTCGCGTGCGGTCTTCACAGATACGTACGCATCGTCGATACGGACGTGTGAGTTTTCGTGGAAGCTGATTCGGGTGTGCGTGCACACCGAAATCAACGCGTATCCGCGGACATCGCCCCGTATCCGCCTTTTCTGCAATTCACCCTAACTTCGTGCACACACGTCGGATCGAGACGAAACTTGCGCCATCGAACTCGTAGCGATACGCTGGTCCTGTGGGTCAAGTTTGGTTCGATTCTGAGAACGTTGACGAAATCGCGTGTCGTGGGCCCCACAGGCCCCGCTCGACGGGCGATTTTGTGTTCGGCTCACCGGAATCCAAATCTGGAAGTTCCGTTGGGTTCGTATCAGCGTTCCTGACCTGTTGACACTAAGTTTGGTGAATTTGGAGACCTTTGACCCGGACACGTTTTCGGTGCAAAGCGGGCCCACCGGCGGACCCCGTTTTGACCCGAAATTACCGTTTTTGCCCTTGTCTCCAAATTGGACCCAAGGACAGGCGTTTCTAGCTATTTGACATCTTCTGAGCGTGATGGTAATGTCTATTTCAGCTTTTGGACTCATCTCTGGAATTTTCTCCCGAGAGCCAATATTAATCAGATCCAAACAACAGGCAAGTACCTGCACTTCAAGTTTATTCTTTATATTGTGATAATTAATTCCCTGCTCTACTAGCACCATTGAATGATTACACGTAGTGTTAGAACACTGGATTTTCATGTCTTGAATACTGGAGTTCATGTCTTGTTTTTCGTGTCGGGTGGGAGAATACTAAGGAGGCATGGAGTTTACCCTTTCCCCTGTATTGTCTAATAGCTGTTGGTACACGACTGTCCATCAGCCGGATCTCGATTATATTGTCTAATAGCCGTTTATGACGGCCGGATTAGCCTTATAAACCCCTACATGCCAACTATGTATTCTAAAAACAAACACAAGTTCACACAGATAGTTTCTGGTCATGTTATATTTCTTGCTGGCTGTTGTAGTTTCATTTCCTGTTTCATTTATTTCTGTTTTCTCATATACCTGCTTACAGCTTTAACTCTGAGATAATGATGTTCTGTTATGCAGTTTCTTAACTTGATATTCAATATTTAATTGTCATAAATAATTAGTTTAACCTTGTTGTGCACTGTGTACTTTGCTCCTTTCCTGACTGGATCTGTTGATTTAGGCGATGATGAGGATCTTGCCCCTACTTATATTGGTCCCTATGAGAGGACCGATGATACCTATGAGGAGCCAGAACCCACCCAGGAGACCCCTGCTGCAGAGTAGCTAGTAGTAGCTATCTTTCATTTATATTCTTATCTCATTTATCGGGTTTGTCCCCGATTTTATTTTGAAATCCTGTACTAAAACATTTGAATCTGTTGTCACATTTATTTCAGTTGCAATCTTAAGTTTCAATTCTCATTATTATCTCGCCTATGTTATTTGTGAATGAGCTAGTTAGTAAATTTGGATTTGACCTAGACAGTGTACTACCGCCGATTCTGCGGCGTAGGCTGGACGTACCCACGCACTCGTGCCCGAATTTTCGGGTGCGGGTCGTGACACGTTTATGGCTTCTCCACCAGTTCTGCATTCGCAGATAGTTCTCTGGATCTTGCGCTATATAGCCCATAATTTGGAGAAAAGAATTCGGATGGAGAATCAAGGGCATATTCATCTTGAGTGCTTTACAAATGCTGACTGGGATGCAAGTTTTACAGATAGAAGGTCAACATCTGGTTATTCGATATTTATTGACGAGAACTTAGTATCGTGGAAGAGCAAGAAGCAGAGTGTGGTCTCACGATCAAGTTCTGAAACAGAATACCAAGCTATTGCTCATGGCACAACAAAGATATATCTGCAACATATTCTAAATGAACTGAGAGAAAAAGCATGATCGAAAGTAGCTGATATGTGGTGTGATAACCAGTAAGCTATCCATGTTGCCACCAATTTCGTATTCCATGAAATGACGAAACACATTGAGATCGACATCCATTTCGTCAGCGATGAATATCACAAAGGGACGATAACATTTCACCATGTGAGAACCGACGATCAGATAACAGATATCTTTACGAAGTCTCTTTTAGGCCCTCGTGTTCAGTTTCTTTGTAACAAGTTGGACATGATTGATATATATGTTGCAGCTTGAGGACGGGTGTTAAGTATTAGTGTATTAGTCAAATGAGCTTTAGTCCCACATTGGATAGAATAATAGAGAGAGTCTCACTCCTCTCATATATATAATGTACTATCTCATTATCAATGAATCATTTATCATCCTATTGTTCTCTCCTACATAATTAATTTTTTTCGGCTTATATATTTTATTTACCTTGCCTTCAACAACATATCCCTTTGGTTGGTACGCACAAATCCCTCCAAGATGCTATTGTCCTAGTCTATTTGCTCCAATTCTGAGTTAGGTAACATCGCTAGTGCTTGCAAGGCAAGTATTGAGGTGTTCACTTTCCTGCTTATGGCCTCGGCTACCAACTATTGTTCACATCTATGTCCACCTTCTTAGCAAGGTTTGAAATATCAGCCCATACCGATACATATTGAGCATATCAGAATTTAGGGTACCCAATCTCATACATGCAAAAAAAGAAAAAAAAATCCGGTATTGGCCGATACCGAAACATAATGGTATTGAGAGTTAGAAGCAACATATCAGTCTGATACTGGTCAGATTTCGACTGAAACGATGCAAAACCTGCCAATATTGACTGATAACATATTATAAAACATTAAGAAGAAGAAGATAAACATTGGGAAAAAGGAAACATACAAAGAGGAAGAGGAAGAGGAAGAAGAGGAGAACGAAAAAGAGGAAGAAGAGAACATACCTGATTCTTAAGTACCGTTCTAACTACTCCATTGAAGAAGATAAAATTTATGATATTTTCTTCTCCATTATTTTTTTAGCAGCTACCGAGGTGGAAGCTGAAGGGAACATGCAGACTCCAAGGAGATTACGTGGTCAAAAGAGTAACGTGGTCTCACCATTATTTGGAAAAGAAATATCTTAAAAAATCTAGAGATGTTTAGCCCAACATGAGCCCATAATTGACCGGGTCTGGGCCGGGTCCGGTCAGGGGAAGCGGTCCGATCCGGTCCGGTTCAAGCTTTTAGCCTAAACCCTAAATCTAAACCGGTTTAAGCCAGGCCGGGCTAGACCTGGCTGGGTCTGGTTCTAGTGCAGACCAGATTCGGGCTGGCCCGATTGATTGATTTATTCTATCAAGGTTTGAGTCTGCTATTTAAATTTTTTTTTTCAGATTTGGGGCCTCTCTTTGAACAAAAACTAAGCTCATTATTAAAAAAAAACTAGTAAGAAAAATGAATAAATTTTATGTAATTGAGAAATTTTCAATATATATTTTTCTCGTTATATAGGTTTTGATACGACTTATATTGTCCGTATGTGCTTTCAAGTTTCAACCTCTTTTCGATCTTGCGGTTGCTGCAGTGGTTGCTTATTTTTCATGACAGTGAAGAAGAAGCAGCAGCTAATTCACCGAAATAGAACACAAGATTGATTGTAAGTATTAGAAGAGGGAAGAAATTTTGTTATAACAAATTTGGATGAATGAAATCCTATGTATAAATTTTTTTTGGGTGCCAAATGACAAATATCCTTGACAATGGACCCATGCCCTATTGTCAAAAAAAAGTCGTAAAAATGAGAAAAAAACCCTACAAGTATCAGAAAAAAATAACCTTATATAATATAATTTACTTATACAATATATTTACTTATACTTAGATTATACTATAATTAATTTAAATAATAAGTTATAGTAGTGGTAGATTGTATATAAAATTGAAAATTTTATTATATTCTAAAGTCTAAACTTGTCTGATTTAGATTTTGAATTATGAATTAGATGTAACTAAACTTTTCATTAGGTTAGATGATATAGAATTAAAATTTGTTACTTAATTTAAAATATGCTATAGTCTAATTTATAAGTTAAACCAGATCTAACCTATAAATTATATATAAGATCTAATCAGCAAGCATAATTAAGAATTTAAATATTATGTTATCTAATCTATAATTTGAAACTTATCTAGTCAATTCCAAATTTTGAACTCTAATCTTATTTAATCCATAAGTTCAAAATCTAGTCAAATTTGAAATTAGTCTTATGAACTCTAATTTGAATTGCTTTATACTTTAAATTACAAATGACCTTGAACTAGATTTTAAATTATACATAAGATTATATTCTATTTCAATCTAAACTATATTAAATATTAAATTATGCATTGTGATTTAAATATTTAATTTAAATATGTCTACATGTATCATTTTTCTGTTTTTTTATACTAATTTTAATTATTGTTCTCTTCGAAACTGAAAAATCTGATACTCCGATCCGATACTCCCGATACCGCCAATATCGATACTCATAAGAAGGGTCCGATACCGATTCAAACCTTGCTTCTTGGATAGAACTCGGCATTTTCTGGAAGATATACTTGCTTCCGTTTGCTCCTTTTCGTTTGGATATATTTGCAGGCCCGTTGTTCTATTATCATTTATCACGAATATACACCATCTCTTTCTTCACAGTGATGTCCATGCCTATCAGTTCCTGTCATTTATGGCTTGCTGATAAGTGAGTGGATCGCTATTTTCAACTTTTAAGGCATTATATGCCACATTATGTTGTACGAATATGATACGACAGGATGAGGACATAAAGGGTTGCTCTCCAGTATGTTTTTCCGTTCTTTTGGCATCCACTCTCTCTTCTTGAGGGTGTTCTATTTATTGAACCTTTCTCCTTGGCATAATGGTTTATCACTTACCATTTATTTTGTTTTCCTCTTACAGTGTCGAGAGTTCTGAATATCTGTCTGACCTTTTGAGAGACAGAAAAATTCCTCACAACGTCCTAAATGCGAGACCCAAGGTTATCTAATGCATGTTTAGGGATATAACTGATTTTTCAGACATAATTCTCGTAGCATTACTCTGCCTGTGCTTCTGCCTACTGCTGAAGTTGTATATCATATTTTGCAGTATGCTGGAAAAGAAGCTGAGGTTGTTGCTCAAGCTGGTAGAAAATATGCAATAACCATATCTACTAACATGGCTGGCCGGGGCACTGATATAATCTTGGGTGGGAACCCTAAGGTATATTCTACTTTTAGCTCTTCAAATATTTAGTCTCTTGTCACATTTACTTCATAGGAAGTTTTCTTACAAGTTATGTTTTAGCATATATAGAGAATAGTTTGATGCCTAAAGGATCACTGGAGATATAGTATTTTACATGTGCATTTTAGTATTAAATTATATCCTGTATGTATTATGTTTCTTGTAAAGCTATGGTGCTGTAATTATTGAAAACTGCTTAGGACATTTCTTGTTTTCTTATTGTGTCTCAAGATGCTTGCAAAAGAAGTTATAGAGGGTAGGCTGCTCCCTTTCATGACACAGGAGGTACCAAATGCTGAAACCTACGGGGAGCCAATCTCACAAAAGGTAGACTTTCCATTTTGACGAAGATATCTTTGGCTTTTTTTTGTTCTCATTGTGAATATGGACTTCCCTACACGCATGCAAGTTCTCATTTGCTTTTGATCTATCGGGTTGATGTTGATGTAGGGGTTCTCCAAGATAAAGATAGGGCCAACCTCATTAGCATTACTCACGAAGACTGCACTTATGGGTTTGTATTCCTTCTCAATTATCTTAAGGCTTGTTTATATGTTCTCTCTTTTCCCCTATTAAGATGTAAAAAACGTTTGTAGTTATTGATCTTTTTAAAATTCTGTAGCTAAATACGTAGGCAAAAGTGAGGGAAATGATTGGTCATATGAGAAGGCAAAATCTTTTATTGCGGACTCTATACAACTTAGTCAATCAGTTGATATTGACGAACTGGAAAAGCAGTTGGATGAAGACTCTGAGATGTATGTTCTTGGTCCTACAATAGCACATGCTTATCTCTCAGTCCTTAAAGACTGTGAAGCTCATTGTTACAGCGAAGGGGTTGAAGTGAAAAGGTTGGGTGGACTTCATGTGATTGGGACCTCTTTACACGAGTCTCGACGAATAGATAATCAGGTGAAGTATTGTCATTTCATCAGCTCTGGAATGAGAGAAGCATTTGCATAATTTCCTTTTAGTCTTATGCTAATGGTATTATATTTATCTTTTGCAACCCTATAAGTTGATGTGATTGAAAATAAAGCTGGGTGCTCTCAACTGTTTTCTGATCGTAGTGGTAAGTAATAAGTATTATAGAAGCACAAAGAGAGGATATTATGATGAAAACAAACTTTGCCTATTATATACATTTAGACCAGTGTTTTTCAAAAGCTAAAGTTGAAGCCCTCTATGCTGAGCATTGATGCATAGCCTCCAATTTGTTGCATGGCATATGGAATAATACAGGAATCTCATGGTATTTGTATAAAAGTTACTTTTTGCGGTTACTGTTGCATAAAGGTTCCTCTCTATTCAAGTGGTTCAAGTGTTTCTACCTACTTTTAGGCTGTGGCAACCATAACGTCCATGTATTGATCTAATTTTTTGTAGGTAAATATCCTATTTTTTTCTCCTAGTACGTATTAAGGCATGAACTAGTTCATACAGTGTGGCTATCATTAAAAGGACAATATTGATTGCCTCTCTTAGTTTTATGTCTTCTCTGTTTGTGGGAATACCAAGAATCTTCTACATGATGCATCTCTTACATTTCTAATTTTTTGTTTATTCTCTCTCTCTCACACACACACACACACACACACACACACATATATATATATATATATATATATATATATATATATATATATATGAGTCATAGTGCTCATTTTTCTAAATGAGCCATGCACATGTGGACCAATAGAAATATAGTGTACTAGTGCACATGGGATGTAGGAATCCATTCCTATTGGTCCACATGTGCATGGCTCATTTAGGAAAATGAACACTATGGCTCATATCCCGTTTACCATATATATATATATACATACACACACACACACAGTGTTCTAAATGACGGCTGTCTCGACCACCTAGGCGGTCTCTCTCCGCACCGCTTTTCGGTAGGCGGTGTTGTAGGTGGCAGTGAAGTTTGGAGATGGAGAGGAGAGGAGAAGAGGAAGTAGGAGAAGAGAGAATATGAGAAAGGAGATTGCAAGGGCCTTAAACCCTAGGTTGCATCTCATGTCTATTTATATTGATATGCAATACACCTACAATTACTATTATACCCTCATATGATAAATAACAAAATAAAATAACTCTAACACCCTCCCTCAAGCAGGAGCATATAGATTAGACATGCCCAGCTTGCTACATAAATCAGAAAATGGACCACGAGCAAGTGGTTTGGTGAGAATATCACCTAATTGATCCTCTGACCGAACATAAGGAGTGACAATCTGTTTCTTCAGCAACAAATCACGAACAAAATGACAATCCACCTCGATATGCTTCGTGCGCTCATGAAACACCGGATTACTTGCGATAAACATTGCCGACTGATTATCACAATACATCTCCATCGGAATAGGAATCATGATTCCCATTTCATGAAGAAGAGACTGCACCCACATCATCTCAGAAGCTGTATGAGCCATCGCACGGTACTCGGCCTCTGCACTAGAACGAGCCACAACATTCTGCTTCTTACTACGCCACGTGACAAGATTGCCACCCACAAACGTACAATAGCCGGAAGTAGACCTATCACTGCGACTTCCTGCCCAATCAGTATCACTGAACCCAGTCACCGTAAGCAACTGGGAAGGTTTGTACAACAAACCCTTTCCAGGTGCACCCTTCAAGTATCGAAGAATGCGAGAGATAGCCTCCCAATGTGGTTGCCGAGGGGCATGCATAAACTGACTAACTACTCCAACTGCATATGTGATGTCTGGTCGAGTAACAGTAAGATATATAAGTTTGCCAACCAAACGTCTATAATATCCAACATCCCCAAATAACTCTCCCCTGTCAGCATCAAGCTTGTCATGATAATCCATAGGAGTCTCAACTGGCCGACACTCCAACATCCCAGTCTCGGAGAGCAAGTCTAGAACATACTTGCGTTGTGACAGATACACACCTTTCTTAGATCGAGCAACCTCGATTCCAAGAAAATAGCGAAGAAGACCCAAATCCTTAGTATGAAACTGACGACTAAGGTAGGCCTTCAAGTCCACAATTCCAGCATGATCACTCCCAGATATAATGATATCATCAACATAAACAATCAATACTATAATACCTGCTGAGGAAGAATGGCAAAATACTGAATGATCTGATGTGGTACGCCGAAAGCCATACTGAATGAGAACTGAACTGAACTTGTCAAACCAAGCACGAGGTGACTGTTTCAGTCCATATAATGCTTTCTTCAATCGACATACGAGTCTTTTATTTCCTGCTACAACATATCCCGGTGGTTGATCCATATAAACCTCCTCATGTAAGTCACCATGCAAGAAAGCATTCTTTATGTCCAGCTGATATATAGGCCATTGGTGATTAACCGCCACAGAAATAAGAATCCGAACTGAATTCAGCCGAGCCACTGGAGAGAAAGTCTCCATATAATCCACGCCATATGTCTGAGTATACCCTTTGGCAACCAACCGTGCCTTAAGGCGCTCAACAGAACCATCAGGGTGATACTTAACAGTGTACACCCATCTACAACCCACTGTTTGTTTTCCAACAGGAAGTGATGTAAGCTCCCAAGTCTGATTTTGATGTAAAGCATACATCTCCTCATCCATTGCACTTTTCCAACCAGAAGATGACATAGCCTGCTTGTAAGTTTTGGGAATAAAAGTAGAAGACAATGAAACAACAAATGCATGAAAAGATGATGAAGCACGGTGTAATGAAACATAGTTAGAAATGGGATGCTTATTCTTTGTGGTACAAAGACGGTCTTTTTCTGAGAGCAATAGGAAGATCATCTGGATCTGTGGTGATGGGAGCAGAAACCTCAGGCACGGAAGATGATTGGTTGAAGGCTGAATTTTACAGAATCACTGGCCTGTCCTTGGATATTTGATAAACCTGTAAATGGGGAATGGAGACAGAAATTGATTCAGGAATGACCGGAAGTGCTATGGAAGATATCAAATTTGTTGTAAAAGGAATACAACGGTCTCCTGAAGGAAAGAAAGGGGTAGACTCAAAGAATGTAACATCCGCACTGACATAATATTTGCGTGACTGTGGACTGTAACAACGATAACCTTTTTGAGTACGGGGATAACCAAGAAAGACACACTTCAGAGATCTAGGAGCCAACTTATCTCGATTAGGTTCCAAGTTATGAACAAAAGCGACACACCCAAACACTCGAGGAGAAGGAAAAGGGTGCGACATCTGTATGTAATATGGTAAATGGAACTTTGTTATTTAATACAGATGATGGCATGCGATTAATAAGATAACATGCAGTAAGAACGGCATCTGCCCAATACTGTTTAGGGACATGCATATTGAACATGAGAGTTCGAGCCACATCTAAAATGTGTCGATGTTTGCGTTCGGCTATACCATTTTGTTGAGAGGTGTGGACACAACTGGTTTGATGAATCATACCACGATCAACACAGAAACTATTCACAGAAGATTGAGTATACTCCAAAGCATTATCAGAACGCAGAATTTTGATACGTTTATTAAACTGAACATAGACTTCATTATAAAAGACAGATAACACATTTGGAAACTCAGATCTTTCTTTCATTAAATAACACCAAGTCATTCTGGAACAATCATCAATAAAAATAACAAAATACTGAAATCCTTTCGGACTTTTGACTCTAGACTGACCCCAAATATCAGAATGAACAAGATCAAAAGACTCTAATTGACGACTCTCACTACGACGAGGAAATGAACTACGGTGATGCTTGCCTAACTGACAAGCCTCACATTCAAGACTAGAAACATGACTCAAACTAGGAACAACTTGACGCAACTTAGCCAAAGACGGATGTCCCAAACGATAATGCCACTGCAACGGAGAAGTAGAAACAGAAGTGAAGGCTTTTCCAGGTAGATCCAAGTAGTACAGTCCATCTTTTTCATGCCCCGAACCAATCATCTTCTTCGTCCTGAGGTCCTGAAAAACACACGAATTTGGAGAAAATGTCACAGAACATTGAAGAGATTTGATTAACTGGCTTACAGATAACAAATTAAATAAAAAATTAGGCACATATAATGAATCAAATAATGATAGTGATTGAGTAGGGTGGATGACACCTTTCCCAAGCACAGGACGAGTAGACCCATCAGCCAAGATAATATTATGTTTCATGGAACTACGATTATGAAAGATAGATGTTATACCAGACATGTGAGAGCTTGCTCCTGAGTCGATGACCCAAGAGGTGGAGGGTGACTGGGTTGCCACAAGAGCAGGATTACCTATATGTGCCATGGTTGCAGTAGGTTGGGAGGTGGTACTAGCAAGCGCGTTCAACTTCTGGAGGATCTGTTGAAATGGAGATGAGGTATCGGACGTTGAAGTCTGATTGAAACCCGAAGTGTCATCTCTGGGAGCAGAAGTGGTGACGTGGGACTGCATATTTTCAGCATGCACTTGATGTGCATATTCTGGTTTGCCCTACTTGTCCCAACAGTAGTCTTCTACATGACCGAGCATGCCATAATAGTTACACTTCCGTGGTTGACCACGGCCACCACCACCACCACGGCCACCACCACGACCATTGTCTCTACCACCACGGCCTCCTCCTCGACCAAAACTATGACCACCATCTCTACCGCCACGTCCACTACCACGTCCACCACCACGACCAACAATACTAGAAACTAGGGCAGAAGAGTCAGTACTCGGCACCACAGAACTCTGTCCCAGAAAGGAATGATTGAGACGGGAGAAAATATCTGCCACCGTAGGTAACTGCTCTCCAGCAAGGATTTGAGCTTTATAAGGTTCGAGCGCAGGATCCAAGCCGGCTAGGATAAGTGAAACATGAAACTCTTCCTTCTGTCTGCGAGCTTCCTTCAAATCAGTAGTAACAGGATGATATTGAAGCAGTTCCTCCCACAAAGCCTTCTTTGAAGCCAGATATTCATTCACAGGCCTCCCATTTTGCTTTGTATTGAACAATAACTCGTACAACTCATAGATACGGGCAACGTTTCGCTTCTGCGAATATGATTCTTCCAGAGATGCCCAAATCTGTTTGCTTGATTCACACCACTGAACATTAGCAGCGATATGTGGTTCCATACTATGCCACAACCACGACATAACGTATGCATCTGCACTCATCCAATCTTCATACTCAGCGGAAGTTTCAGGCAGGGGTTCTTCCGTCAAAAACTTCAACTTCTTCTTCGCCCTTAACACCACTTTGATAGACTTGGACCAGGCAAGGTAGTTCGCACCATTGAGTTTCACCGCTGTAATCGACTTTCCCAATTCATCATTATGAATAACAGTAAAAGGAGAACCACCTCCGCTACCATCACCACTATTAATCTCGCTAGAAGATTCGGTCCCCACCATACTTGCAGATACAACAGAAAGACGAGATCTTTGAAACCCTAGATCTCACAACGAACCTCAACCGACGACGAATAACCAACGAAGATCTGTAGAAACCCTAGATCTCATAAACGAACCACGAACGACCACGAACAACGATCGGCGAATCATGAAAAG
Organism: Iris macrosiphon; assembly: GCA_036927795.1. NCBI lineage: Eukaryota > Viridiplantae > Streptophyta > Magnoliopsida > Asparagales > Iridaceae > Iris > Iris macrosiphon. The sequence goes on along the minus strand of JAYESA010000017.1, from coordinate 147,785,665 downwards.
TAGACGAAAAACAGTCGAAATTTTTTTTCGGGGCTGCCGTCCCGAACCCTGCAATCAGGGGCTACCGCCCCCGAACCCCTGTCGAACTGACGACCGAGTTCGATCGGCCCTGTCGGGGATGGGATGTACAGTACTTACAAATATATGCTCTGATACCAAGTGAAGTTTGGAGATGGAGAGGAGAAAAGGAAGTAGGAGAAGAGAGAATATGAGAAAGGAGATTGCAAGGGCCTTAAACCCTAGGTTGCATCTCATGTCTATTTATATTGATATGCAATACACCTACAATTACTATTATACCCTCATATGATAAATAACAAAATAAAATAACTCTAACAGTGGCCAACGAAGCTTTGACGGCATAGGGAGCGTAGGTGGGCGCCTAGGCGGAGCAATACCTAACAAGATGTTTTTGCCAAATGGTTTTGCAAGCATTATGGACCTATGGTTCACTTTTACAAGACTAAAACTTGATAAATCTTTGTTCTACAACATAGTTATGCATGAAACATCCTTAAAATATGTATATAATGCAAAAAACTGTGGTAAAATAGTAAAAAATGTCCAAAATGTATCAACCGCCTAGGCGGTAGGCGGACTCTTTCCTCCACGCGTGCACCCGCCTACCACCGTTTAGAACCTTATATATATATATATATATATATATATATATATATATATATATATATATAAGGTTGCGTTTGGCAACAAGTTAGCAAATTTCCTTCCTCTTAACCCTTTTATCCCTGGTAAGTTAACCCTTGTTTGTTTATAAATTACTACAGAAGCGTAACTAATGAGAAGGAAGAAGCCATTAAATCATTTCTTTGCTGATTCCATCGGTCAAATGGTTGGATTCAGTAACTTTGGCATCAGGATTCTTTTTTGTGTCCCTGTGAGGAAAAAGAAACAGTCTTGGAGCGACAAAGAAGGGATTGTGAGCCAAATTTCAAAGTGAAGCCTGGGGTAGTAATTAGGATAAACCATAATATTGTCTGAATAAATGAGATAGGTCTTGTTTATGTATGCATCAATTAGTTTAGAACTTTAGACTTGTGGAATAACATGAAGAATAAAATCTTTGCAATATCACTGGGAGATCCCTCCAGGAGCTCATACTGAACTAATCGGCATGAAAGGAGAACCTGGAGACTCTGTTGTCTACAAAGGTTATTCTCATTCCTTATAGATGAGGATAGCCAGCATTTACTTGCTGTAGCTGTAGTTGGTCCAGTGTAGTTATTCTAATTTCTAGGCGAATTCAACTATTTCCTAGGTATACTCATTGCAGAATAAGTAAACTATATGCTACACGTGAAGTATCTGAATCATCATTATCATCATCCAAGGTCCTCCCATCAGAATGGGGTCAGTTATGGCGCATAAGAACTGCACAAAAGAACTGACAAAGTTTTATGATGGAATATTGTCAACTCTCTATGTTGGTGCCAAATTCCTAGCTAAGATAGCTATAAGCATGAAAGGCCCATGTCATAAAACTTATACGGCCAGTTGACGTGTAGCTGTACATACCTTTTGGATGTTAAGTATCTAAATGATGCTTTTAATGTTTTCTTCTTTCAGATAATTCTGTCTGTAATCTGTATTATGCTTCTATATGTATAGCAATGGTACAAACTTCTGATTTCATAATAAGATATTCACAATTCATCATTCTTAGATTTTTGTCTTCTTTTATTCATAGTTTTCATATTTCATAATACCCTTATATATAAAGACTTGAGATGGTTATCCTTTCATGTTTTCATGTGCCTGACTTCCCACTTAGATATGCCAATCTGCAGTAAACTTTGGGTTTAATAATTACAAAGAAATCTTGCCAGCTTTGTATTTAGCTTTTTGATTGTGTTCACCATAATACTTCTATTGACAGCTTCGAGGTAGAGCTGGTAGACAGGGAGATCCAGGATCAACAAGGTTTATGGTGAGGTACGCTTTTAACTTGGATTCTTGAGTTAAAAATGTTTACCTCCTATAATTCATATCACTATTGATCTTCTAACATAAAACCCTTGATTTCAGAATTCAAGTGATTATTGTTTCAAGTTGTAATTTTATTGTAACAATAAGGATGTAGCTCTTTTCTCACGATTGACTTTAGTAGAAAGTAAGTTTGTGTGCGTTAGGAATATCAGGGTACTCAATGACACATGACTGGAGAATTTTAATACTGTAAATAAGTCTAGTAAGCTTGGGGCTTTTCTTTGTGCTCTCCAGTGGTATGTGATATCTGTCGAAGAGAATGGATGAATCAATAGTTAGGCATAACACCGCAGCCAGTGAAGTACAGATTTTCATGTATTACATTGGTAACTATTCACTTTAGTTCTGTGGGATTGGTTGAAGCTGATTCAATCCATATTATCTGCAAATTAGGTACTGTCTATTCAATTTAACCCTTGAAAGATGAGATCTCTGATCCAATCCGTATGGAATCTGATCAACATGGAATAAATCCATATACATCTCTTAAAAACCAAAAGACGGAAAGCGGCATGATAAAGGTGTAAAAGGAATCCTGTATAAAAAGAAAAAGGAGGCGGTGGAAGGATAAGGCTGATATGGATGACCCGAGTTCTTATTGTCTGCTTGCAATCCACAACGCACGTGTGAGGCTCCAGTTTGAGGCATGAGGCGGACTAGGCTGATTTGGATGACCCGACTTCTTATTGTATGCTTGCAATCTTCAAGGCCTGAGGTGCGAGGCGCAGCCTCTGTGTCTCAGAATATGTGAGGCAAGGCGCCCTATGTGAGGCATGCACCTTAGTGAGCCTCATAGTGATTCATGCCCAGTTGAGACACGCCTCATGCATATGCTGCTATGTGTTGACCATATCAGCATATTTATAATGTTATCCTCTATAAAAAAAACTGTCCCAGTGCCACAATGCTCCCCTAATGCAGAGTATGGGAGGGTCAAGATTTACACAACCTTAACCCCAATAAATGGGGAGGCTGTTTCTGCAACTCGAACCCGCATCCTCCTGTTTGCAAACACCAAGCCTTGCGATTCTGCGACGTGACATCCTCCCAATAACTGAAATTAGATGAGGCAATTATATTAGAGCATAGAAGTCGATTCAGTTCTTCCTCTTAGTCATGGCAGCTGAAGAGTGCATTGTTGGAACAGCTTGCAGGATGAGATGTTTCAGAAGTTCAACTTTGATACCGAGTGGGCAGTGAGACTCATTTCAAAGATAACAAATAATGAGGACATACCAATTGAGGGTCAAGCTATCGTAAAGCAGGTATTCATAATTTTTTATTATCTTGATAGACTTGTATCTTTTTAATTTGCAAGTCATTCAAACTTTTTCTGATTGGATAATAATTTCATATGCAGCTTTTGGCTTTACAAATCAATTGTGAGAAGTATTTTTTTGGAATAAGGAAGAGCCTTGTTGAGTTTGATGAAGTCTTAGAGGTTGGAACACTTTGTTTACTGACTCAACAGATTATTTCACATCAAAGTTTGTTCTTTTGTATATATAATATATTTCTATCAGCATGTGACCTTTAATGGATGGATAAAGAAGATTATTACATTAGTCAAACTATAGTAGAACCGATGAACTAAATGATTATGTGCGAGCTGCGAAAAGTATGGCATGCCAATGGTAGTTGTTGTTTCTTGTCCGTGATACTGTGAGCACTATTACCTTGCTACAATTCCCTGGAAGACTTACTAAGAACATACTGCTTTTTAGCATCCTTAAAAAAATTTCACATTGATGTTTAGAAATTCCGAAAAAAGAACTTAAGCTGAATAATGAAACCACAATAATCTATTAATGCCATCGGAATGGGTGATTGGTGAAGGGATTTCAAGCAAGGCAACAACAAATGCTTGGCTATAATTAATTCTCCATTATGTAAGGAGTTGGCGTAAATATTGGCTTACTGATGTGATCATGTGGTACACTACCATGGTATGGAAAAGGGCCCAGTCCTATAAACTATCCCATAAATAAACTGCTCTAGTGATGGGCTTTTGGGGGCTGGTTAAGCAGCCCACATGATCTAGTTGCTGTGGGAAATGACCTGTTCCATGGCCGACGGAACAAATTCGAAGGCATCCAACCTTATCTTATCATCATAAACATCTAGGAAGTTGAACAATTGATGGTTATAATTTGAGTACCTCCCCTCGACTACTATGCTTAAGATATGTCAGTTTAGTCCTTTGTTATCCTTATACCTTGGCTCTTTATCAAGACAAAGGAAGAACGGAGCACAAGTCAATATTCATTAACCTCAATTTCCATAATACCGTCACTACCAGTTCTAGACCACATTAATAGGTTGATGTTTAATTTACAAAAAAAAAAATCATATTGGATAAATTCTTGACTGAAATGAACTGATTTTAAGATGAAGATCTGTATGATCCTGGACAATTGTGAGGGTATGTTTTGTCCTCGTTATCATCGAAGCACTACAATGGTGTTGGTTTTGGAGCATGACCCAGTGCTGAGATCTTCAGGAAAAAAAGGAGTGACAAACCTTTTAGTATTAGCTGTTCACTGGCATCATCCCTACCCTCTATGACTTTGGTGCCAAGGTCTTTTCCAAGGGAACTATTAGCAAGAAATTGTCTTGCCATAAAACCTCGAAGACTTGTTGGCAGGTGGATAGATATACTTTGTTTTGCAAAGCCTCCAAGATTTCCTTGACTAAGGACATCTCTAGCGTAAAGGTAAGATATGATTTGATTTGCTATTAGGAATCACATCATCTCTGCACAATTAGCTGAAGAGCCAAAAGGAATAATCTCATATTGAATGGTTATTGTCAAGGATTCTCACTCTCTGTACCAATATCTAATTTACCAACAAGTCTAATTTATTCATTTTGGTTGTACATTGCTTCCTTATTTGCTTCATTTTTACGTTCTTGCTCATGTTAGTTCAACTGCCTCAGGTCCAAAGAAAGCATGTTTATGATCTTAGGCAATCGATAATTACGGGTGACTTTGAAAGTTGCTGCGAACAGATATTTCAGTGAGTCTCGTGGTTCAAACTTTCTCTATGATACACCAAATGGACTCATTTAACTAAGCATGTTGACTTGTATTGCTTTTATGTACACATATTTGTGTATGGTTAAATTGTTGTATTATGTTCTTCTTTTGGTACTTCATCTTAAGTTGCTTCTCTTTTGTGAAGTTGGATAAAACTAATTTCTATTGAAGCTGAAGTTATCATCATTTCCATAGTCATGATCATCATCATATGTGATGTGCCTATTGTTGTATCCTTCCTCTAGCAGTTCCTTTGGATTGGAACTTGTGTATCAAATTCCTTGTGTAATACACGTCAAGTCCCTTAATAGCAACTGTCTACAAATATACCATCCCTGTGCAATGCCAAGTAGCAAGCCTAGTTGCTAGGATGTTACATAGATACTACCACCGGGTATTGATAAATTGTGCAAGGGTGGCTGGAAGTTACCCTCAAGTGACATGCCACATCGCAGTGAGTATATGGTATGAGATGGCAAAATCAATTTGTTTTCTATAAGCTGGTAAAGGCTAAGGAGCTAATTCATAAGAGTAGGTTTAGATAGCCGCTTGGACAAAAGAAGAAGTGAAAAATGGAGTTAGAAGATTGCTAGTAATATGTTAAAAGTTGTTACTTTGTTTAGATATTTTGTTATCCTTCATCTTATCATTATTAGATAGCCATCAGGGGGCTATATATATGTATTCACATCGAAGTTGTCAGCCATTTTAGGGAAAAAGGTTGCTACCAAGACTATTCTTCTCCATCACGTCTACTACTACACAACTAGCTGATATTCTGACGGTCATTGTTCTTACTCGTCTACTTTCGTCTATTACTAAAAATCTATGACATCTATGCTCCATATTACAGGGGAGTGTAGAAGAATGCTAGTAATCTGTTAGAAGTTAAGTTGTTACCTATGTTGCAAAAATACGGATACAAATAAGCAGGGCGGCCCTGGCCCAGGGCGGGCAGGGCGACCGCCCAGGGCCCCATGGGCCAGAAGGACCTAATTTTTTTTTTAAATATATAAATAATTTTGTACCGAAAATAGAACTAGTATTTACCATTGACCATTCTTATCACAAAGCAATTGTTGTGTAGTGGTTATTACATTAGACTTGCACACAAGAGGTTCCTAGTTCAAATCTTGGTGGAGACATATTTTTTATTTTACTTTTGTTTTATTTTTTTTACATTATGTATGGGGCCTCATTTTGAAAGTTCGCCCCGGGCCCCTGTGAGCTCAGGGCCGGCCCTGCAAATAAGTGAAACAAACTATGTTGCACGATACAGGTGCAGACACAATACAGACATGAACACCATTTTCCTGTGCCTGTACAAGTATTCGTGCAACATAGGTTATTACTTTGTTTAGATATTTTGGTATCCTTCATCTTATCATTCGATAGCCATTATGGGGCTATATATTTGTCTTCACATCCATCAAACAAAGTTATTCATTTCCAGCTGATACTTCAACAAGCCAAATTTGATTTTTTTTGTAATGTAAGGTAAATTAGGTAGCTAGTGGGGATCGTAAATTTATACTAGGCAAGAACTCAGACTTTACAATTAGGTCTTTTTATTAGGTGCGAAGGAAGAAACTATGATATATAAGGGATTGTTTATTAGGTATGAAACCTGTAAGGAAAAGTTTAATGTTGTTTGAAGATATGGTGAGAAAAGACAATGGGGAAAATATGCAAACTCATGTCTGGTTGTATGAAACATTAAGTATCAGAAGAGTTCCTTGAAGAATCTTAGGGGCAATTTGAAGAATTTAGGGGTAATTGATTTTTGTAGTTCATGCTTCTAGAACGAACCACACCTAGAGCACCAGATGGTGTAAATTCACCAGCATATTTTGTTGATCAAACGATCCCGAGAGAATTATGATCCTTAGGGAAAATATATAGTCGAGAAAGATGAGAAATGCATATTTTGTCTTCTCCATAAATACAATAGGTTATCATTTACGAATGAATCTAGAACTTGAACCTTAAGGAAAGGGATTAGTTTAGAATAGTCATGAGTACGATGCACGTGGATCGGTCTGGAACAGGTTACTTGTAAATGATTTTCAATCCATATTGGCATCTGGTCATGTATTTAAATCCATAGCATATCCAACTATTTTTTTTGGTATTTTTTAAGTATCTTCTTGTCCATAGGTTCTTTCAGGTTGGTTTCATGATATAAATTGTGCAATTCCAGTCCATATAAACTTGTGTACATACAAAGGTAGTTGTAAATTTCTATGGTCATACGTTTGGAATCAATTTCAGTAGCAAAAGTACAAAGCACAAGGCATGGAGACATTTACTGAAAAATGGCTGAAAATTTCTTTTAAGTTGACCAGAAGAGTACTTTTCCATGTAATGAAAGGTTAGTTGATGTTCGTTTTAGAAAATATATACTATTACTATATCTATGAAAAAAATCTTAAATATACTCTATCATGCGTAATTCAATTTATTACAATAAAAAAAGGGCATGCCAATGCCACGAGGCTCCCGCTTGGGTCAGGATGTACACAACCTTACCCTCATACATATGGATAGGTTATTTCGTGTCAAACCTACATCCTCCAAGATACAAGCAGCAAGCCCTACCATCGCATGCCGCACCAGGCGACACCCTCTTCCATCTTTATTACAATGTACATCTTAAAGTTCTTTAGCGATATTTAATTTGGATGTTTAGCATGTTGACAAAAACCTGGAACTGTTATATAGGTTTAATTCTTATCAGTCAATTTTATGGCACATTTTTGAAAATTAGATTTGAGAGTTTTTCTTCATGGTGTCTTTTCTTTGGTAGAGCTAAAAGCAAAAGGTTCTTGTAGGTACATGCAAGCAGTAGTTGATGAAATTGTCGTCGCTAATGTTGATCCACACAGGGTACTTGAATTTCTATAAATGTTCAGCAAGAGCATATTTTACGCTATTCTTATTGTGGTGTGCTTAAATGATTTCTTGTCTTCTCTAGCATCCAAGTCGCTGGAATTTAGCAAAGCTCCTGAATGAAATTATTGGGATTGGAGGAAAAATACTGCCTGGTAACTGAATAGAAGACTTATTCTTTGTAACACCAGCTTGTACATCTAGGGAAAAGTTATATCATACTATAAAATGTGCATTTCTTGTTATGCTATTCTTGCATCTCTAAAGGATCTCATTTGTTCGAGTTGTCAGAGTCATTTATCGATATGGACGAAGAAGACTTGCGATGGTCACTTGAACGGGTTCATGAATTAAGCTCTATAAAGGTTGACACATTTTCCCTACCAGACTTGCCCATACCTCCTAATGCATTTAGAGGCATCCGCAAGAAAAACTCTTCTTTGAAACGTTGGCTCATCATCTGTGCTGATGATACCACAAAGTGAGATCCGTAGTAATGCTTTTCTGCATGTAGTAGTGTTTGCACATGTAGTGATGTTAAAGTCCTCTGCTTCATAAAATATAGGAAAGGGAGATACACAGGAACTATCAATCTTCTTCGCAAGTACCTTGGAGACTTCTTGATTGCTTCCTATCTGGATATTGTGGAGGATTCTGGTTATGATGCTACATATATTCAGGAAATTGAGGTTAATTCTTGTCCTCTTGATATCGTGCTACTATCATAAGCTTCAGCCCCACCCACCGATTTAACTTGAAATATTCATATTGTATTATATAGCATGTAATATAGTGGATTTCTCCGGTCTTTTTTATTTATTTACTTTTTATTTTCCAGAAAGTCTATAAGTTTCTATTCAATAATGTTAATAGATTATTAACTATTCCATTACTTGTATTCTTTCCTTAAAATTTGTTATAGAGGCATTGTCGTTGTATTTGACTTGTATTCTTGCTGAAAAAGAAACTCATTGGACTCTGTTCATTTCCTTGCATTAAGGACGAAGCACTGGTGACTGGTTTCTTTGTTCTGGTTATAATCTTCTTAATGATCTGTATTCTCATGATAGAATAGAAAACAACGACATTCGCTGGCATGTGTTACAAAATATTTCTAAAATGTGGTCTCTTTGGTTATATGAGCTTCTGTGTCATCTCTGATGATGATGTGCATAAATTAGCCTATAACTCGAGTCTGGTTAGTTTGTGCTAAACACTGCTTGAGAGTTTAGGTATATTTAGCTATGTTCTTCAACTGTGATAGCAAGATGGAACTAGGTTTTTGCTTATATGGGTCATGTATCATGCATGCTGATGGACTTTCTTATTGTTGGGTTTCAGAGAGAAGTAATTGTGAAAACTCTAGATTGTTTCTGGAGGGACCATTTAATTAACATGAACAGGCTTAGTACTGCGGTAAAGTCTGAATATCCTTCGTAGACTCTCTCCATTTCTGTATCCCTATTTCTCAGGAAGGCCAACATAATCTAACAATAGGTCTTTGTGAACTATTTGGCAGGTTAACGTTCGGAGCTTTGGACATAGAAATCCCCTTGAAGAGTACAAGATAGATGGGTGCCGTTTCTTCATCTCAATGCTCAGTGCAATAAGAAGATTGACAGTAGAATCGTTACTGCACTACTGGTCATCAATGGAATCTGAAGAACTATATGAGCCTTAAAGACGTCCTTTGAGTCTCTTCAGGGTTTTCTATTTTTATTTATTTATTATTATTATTATTGTTTTTTGGTTTTGGGTGGGGAGATTCTGTCTTTTTGCTTTCCCCTTGTATATCTTTAGCTATAAGTGAAAACCTAATTAAATCACAGCAAAAGATTTTAACATGAGCTGTCTTGATCAATATTTTCTTCCATCGGTTGTTTTATAGGTAAGAATTAAAAATTTCCCAAGTATGATAGTTCATGAGTTATTGTAGATAGAACTTAGAAAAATATTCATTATGGGACAAACTAGGATAAAAGCACAAGGTTATTGCATCTAATTTTCTTCCAATCTTTACTTGTCATATATTTTGATCCTTGTCATGCGGTTGTAGACTACTCCTTGGTTGTCACCCAGGTTTATTTCCTGGATATTTTCTGACATTTTGTGAAACTAAGAGATTATCTTGCACGCTCCAGTATTCATAATCTCTCTCCAAGTACTGGTAACCATCTAATTTTGATTATCTAACCTACTTGGATTATCATTTTTTTTCAGGTATTGAAATCATATATTGTGCATTCTGCATCCGCCAGCTGATCTTTTTTTCTTCCATCCATCTCTTAGAAGAGAAGGTACCATGTTTTGTCAACTGAAGGCCCCATGGGCTACTTTTTTTACTATAAACACTTTGTTTCTCTCTCTCTTTATTAACATAGTTAATTTTGGAAGTAATAACAAGCATGGATAACTGAAACCTGCATGCTTATTCTTATTAGACACCATAACTTTTTCCTTGGTTCTGGAAGTTTTGGATGAACAGCTACCTGTCTCACAAATAACCCAAAAGTCTCAAATTCGTTCTTCGTACCTGAATCAAATAACACTCGAGCAGGTACATTATTGAAAAACAATATATTTTACACCACGGTGTCCGAAGCGAACGGCTCCTCTCGCATAATTACATATACCTGGCCTTTGGGACGATGCTCCTGCTGTGGTGCGGCTCGGTTAGCTTAGGGCACCTGGGCTTGATTTTGCTGTTGGGGATGGAGCGGAGGGAACCAGTTGGGACGATCGGTACAGTCACGAGCAACATGGTCCAACCGACCACAAATGAAACATCTCCCGTTTCGAGTGCAACAGTCGCTGGCCTGATTCCTGGTCGGTTGCAGTGGGTGCAATATGGTGTTTGATCTCTTCCTGGGTTGTACCTTGAAAACTGTCGTGGTTGTGACGCTTTTGAGCGTTGTCCTCCTGCATTACTAGGGCGCTTGTGATTTGAATGTTGCACAGCGCCGACAATAGTTGAAGGATATTGCGGCTCTAGGGAGATGGCATGGTTGAGTACCTCCCTCATCGTTTGATATTGCGGAACGACTACGTGTGCATGGATAACAGGTCGCAGATCCCCTTCGAATCATCGAGTATGACTCACTTCATTAGGCAGATAGGAATTGACAAATTTGGTGAGCCGGTTGATTCTGCGGCCTACTGCCACACAGTTATGCTTCCTTGCTGAAGATGCACGAATTTGTTCTCCTTCTGACGACGAATAGTTGGGGGCAGGAACTCGTCTTCGAATGCCTTGCGGAACGTAGTCCACGAGATCGTCTCGTCACCACCGTCTTCGATAATCGATCTCCTGTGCACGTCCACCAGTTGTGCGCGTTCAACCGAAGTTGGAGCTGGGCACAAGCAACTCGTTTCTCTTCGAGAACTTTTAGCATTTTGAAGTGGTCCTCTAGTTCGGCCAGTTAATCTAAAGCTACGACGGGGTCTTCGATCCCGCAGAACGATGTGTATCAGAAATTTTTGAACTCGGCGAAGTCGAAAGTATAGTCCCTCTCCTTAGCGGGCTGGGGCACTTCGACTTAAGCTGCTGGCTGCTCAATCGGCACAGCCGTCGTTGCAGAATGATTGGATGCCAGGGTCTGCACAATATGCTGCAGGGTATCCACCTGCTTCTGCTGGACCTGGAATCGGGCTTCGATATTTTGCTCGAACTTGTCGATGCCTTAGTCAAGGTAAAAGATAAAAGAAGCCACATGTATGATGTTATTGCTAATGATGAGACACTAGAACGGTAAACTGTTAGTGTACTTTTGCATAAATGATACAGTATAAGCTTCATATAGAAAGCGGTGTGAAAATGGTTTGATACCATGGAATAGTTGAAAATGTTTGGGACAATGGGTTATCAAGTGTGATAACTCCGAATGGTAATTGAGAAAATGAGCTTAGACTCGAGGAATACGATGTTCAATTATAGAGATTTGTACTGCATTTACTTTAAGTATTTATTACCATGTAAGTTATGTTTTATAGTTAAGTGCATACATATTTGCATGGTCATGGACAACTTGTGCATAATATTAGGTATAAATTTTCTCGAACGGTATTCGGAACACCGGGTTCGTATCGGCCTAGGAGAAAGTTCTTCAGACGTGCTAATAGGCACGAGGTATTTTGGGACCTCATTGAGTCTAGCTACATGATCTGAAAGAGCGTGTCGTAATACCATATAAAAGTCCTTCATGGTGTTGCAATTATTAATGACCGTCATGTAGACAAACTGCGTTGCTAATAAATCTTTTGCAAGGATGGTAAGTGCTAATCCTTGTTTTATGCGGGGATGGACAATCGATTGTGGGTAAGAAATTACTATTAAGTGACATGGTTATGTTCATGTTTATATTTCTATATTCTTGATATTGCACTGTTAGTAGACCTTAGTCCAAAATAGAAAGATCATCATAATAACTGTATGCTTCATGTTTTTACTGTCTCTTTAGGTGAGTCGGGTTGCTACCGCTCACCGATGCATTCTCCGATGTATTGACCCTCTCCTCTACAGGTTTTGGGAACAATGCGGACGCTCAAGGGTGGTAAAGACTCGCGAAGCATTTTTATAGCTCTTTATGTTCAAGGTATTTGGAGTTTATTTTGATGAGGACATCAGGCCCCCAATTACGAAGACCTACCAACATAAAAGATGACGCCACATAGCTTCAATATGGATTAGTCTTTAAATTTGAATTTGAATTTGAATTTTAAATTCAGATTTCAAATTGTTATTCTGTTTTTTCATTTGTTTTTATTGTTACCTAGTCTCTAGGAAGAGGTTGTGTGGTTGTTCTTTTTGTTGCTACTTGTCTAGTCCTTAGGAATTGGTTAGTTTGTTGGTGGTTTGTTTGATGTGAACCTATTTATATCCTTGTTTGAGGATAAGGAAAGACAATGAAATAGATAAATGAAAATAATTTTCCTTTATCAACTCCACTTTCTCTATGCGATAGCGATAGCCAAACCCCTCTCCCCTTATAGTACTCTCTCCTCCCCTCCTACTCCCCACCCCCCGCAGCAGGGGCTGCAGCAGTAGCAGCAGCAGTAGCGCAGCTGCAACAAACATAGGAGCAGAACCAACATTCGTTGAGCAGTACAAGCTACAGAGGAAGCAACAACAATAGCTCAGCCGCAACAACAGCGGTATCCGTCACAGAAGCATCGACAACAACAGTAGCACAGGAGCATGAGCGATTATAGGAGCAGCAGAAGCCGCAGTACAAGTAGCAAGCGGAGGCAGCCGTCCCCCCCTCTTTTCGGTAATCTTGTTATTCCGATTCTAGTCTCCCTCTTCATCTTATTTCAAGTAATTATGACAATTGCATCTACCATCCAATACACTATCGATAGGCTGCTGATCCACCCTTAACTTGAGTGCTTCTACTAAAGAAAAAAAGGGATTTGTGATTATCAATCTACGTATTAAATAGAGAACTATTCTAATTTAGTGGTATCTTGATTCAATTTCTTGTAAAATTCTAACTGTTGCATGATAGTGTATGATCTTGTTGAGTTATGTGTTAAGTTTAGTTTAGTCCCACATCGGGTAGACTAATAGTGAGAGGGGTTAGCCTCTCCTATATAATGTACTCCCCTCTCTTCTTAATAAAATCAATCCATTATTCACATCCTACGTGGTATCAGAGCCATAATCCATCCACCCCTCTCCACAAAGGAAAAAAATAAATCTAACCCTAGATCACCCCCCCTCCTCTCTCACCCACCAACCTCGCCCCCCCACCTGCCGCGGCCCCGCCTCCCGCTTCCCCAGGCCCCACTCCAGCTGCTCGCTACCCCCGACCCCACCTCCCCCCTCGCTATAGCAGCACCCCCGTCTCCAGCCCTCCTCCCCTGTCAGCCGCCTCCAGCCCAAAACCCTAACCCTAACATGCAGCCGCCGTTCCTTCTTCCTGTCTAAATCCTAACCCTAAAAAAATAGTCGTATATCGACGGTCAGAGGGTAGACAATGATTTGTTTACAGAACCTCTTTTCCTAGATTACTTCAGAAGTTAACAAAGAGTAGACAAGTTGCTTGTTTACGTGGATATTTGTTTTCTTCCTACTCCGATCTCCATATCAGGATCTACACAGAGTAACATGGGTTGCTTCTCTGTCCTGGCTTGTGTGATCCCCATACGATCTCTACTTTTCATGCGCGTGCCGGTTTTGGCCACGTTGATAGCGCACTGGTAAAGTTGATGTGATTATTGGGGTTGGAAAGATCCAGCGACGGTCGAATAAAGTGCATTATAGGATGACAAACACTGATGCGACTAGCAGTGATACTACTACCGGTGCGGGAATGCATTGGCGAGACCAACGAGCACTAACACGACAATTTTTTTGATTCGACTCGTCGATCGGCGGTTGGACGGACCAGATGGTTACTCAACATGGCGGAAGAAGGTTGAGAAAATACTTCAGCGAATGCGGTTGTCCAAGCATCTGACTGACAACCCTCCGGAGATGATAGTCGACTGTTTACACAGTTGATGAACTCAATGGAACTATCTGTGGAGGACATGTTCAGAACACGGATACGGTAAAGGAGTTATGGGAGGTCATAGCGAGGTCGTCGGCGTCTACCGGGGAGAACAAGACAAGTCTCAGAAGGATCACTTTCGGGCCTTTAAGGCTATGGTCGATGACGTTGACCATGTATTACCTCTGACGACGGATATCAATGAAGCGAGGGCTTAACGTGAGCAACTTCATATCATGGCATATCTTCTCTCTCCGTCCTGATGCAGACTCAGCTCGCTCTCAGATCATTGCTGGAGCAGATGTTCCATCTCTAATGGAAGCTCATTTTCGTGTCCTACGGACAACAAAGGTCGTCGAGACCTCTCCAAGTGATGCTCATGCTGATCGATCTTCTCTTGGTGCCCCTCATACTGGATTTCATAGTGGTCGTGGTGGACGACGTGGTGACCGAAATATTGGCCGTGATGGTGGATGAGGTATTGGCTGTTGTGATGGAGGTCGACCGCGCACCTGCTTCAACTGTGGTCTACAAGACCATTTCCAGTGGCTGTGTACTAAAGCTCCTGCCGCCAATGTTGTAACGCCCCGCTCCGCGTCGACGTTATATATCAAGGTGAGTGGGCAGAACTTCGTTCTCTGATTCTTGCACGCCTTAATAATAACCTGAGTTTTTGCTTGCAATGTTTTCTTAAGAGAATGATAGAACCTGCCTTGCATGTTAATGAACGAACTCACCTAGCTTGTCTTTGAAACAATGTCTGCTTAACGAGAATCCTGAATCGCCTGCTTAGAGTGCATGAACATGTTCACTATCGTCTATGCTTCGAGAGAACCATACTGTGCCTGAACGTGTTCAAGTGATAAGTCGGATTGCCCCGCAATAACGATAACTGTTCTGATGGTTCGTCTCGTCTGCATACTAGAGTTTATTTGATAGTGTTCCATGCATTCGCACGCGGTCGGACAATGGCTTTTGGTGGAGAGCTGAACTGCATGCGTCCATGCCACCATGGGTTACAGCTGCCATTAGCTTCAGAGAAATGAGTCATTGGTATGCTGTTCCACCAGCTGCCGATCCTGAGATACTCGGGGACCGCCCTGCATATAGCTAAGTCATTGTGTTGGCTTGGATAGTGACTGCCCCTAAGATTGTGCATCGTGTGTCTAGCCTTGCATCAGACCCTCGAGTCGCACGAGACACGCTGCGCACACCCTGAAACATGAACGGCTTGCTTGCTTGCATATTCAATATGAAACTCTGTTTCCAAACATGTTTCCAAAGCAATGTAATATGACTCTGCTAGAACTGCATGAAACGAACCTAGGTAAAACTAGAAAGATCACTAGTAATGTAATGTTTTATAACATGATTACTTAGTGCTTGTTTGAGTGAATGCTTGTTTCTGTTCAGTTGTTTTATCTCACCAGTACTTGTATAAAGTGCTGACCCACCAACAGTTTACTTGCTCGCAGGTACTGGACCGTCCGAGGGAGCGATAGGCGTGCCACAGTCCCGAAGACCCGGAATCCTGGTTTCGATTGTTGCCCCGAGAATGCTATCGTATAAGGGGGCATAATGTATGGAACGAACGTGTGCCTTTGCTAAAGGAAATCCAAGTTGCCTCGATTGTCCCGAACGCTGAGTTGGCTAAATGTATTGCATTGCAACAAGTCCCTTTCCGCTGCTTGATTGATGCGATGATAGCCAACTATCAACTTAAACGATTGGCCTTGCACGGGCGCAACCCCAGGCCCGTGCGGCATCACGTCCCCCGAAAGCTCGACTCGGGCCATTCGATTTGCTCCCCGTCCTCCCTCGCGCCCGCGGGACGGACGCGGTGATTCGCGTCCGACGCGCCAAGGCACGGTGATTCGTGCCCGGTTCGTTAAATCCCGGCCGTACGGGGCGGGGCAGGGCGGAGCGGCTGCCCTGGCGGGACCGGGGCGTGACAGAATGGTATCAGAGCGGAATCGATCTTCTGGCCCAAACCGTTGCTATGACTGAGATATTGTCGATATGGTTTTGCAAAGAGCGTTCCATACAATAAGTCCATAGATATTCTCAAAGTGCAAACGTTTTCTGAACTTGAATTGCTTGACTGTTTCGATTGAGTACGGCGAGGGACGGCACTATCGCTACTCGGGATATCGAGAAGTTTATCCTTGAAGTTTCGAGGACGAAACTTTTTGTTGGTTGGTAAGTATGTAACGTCCCGCTCCGCGTCGACGTTATATATCAAGGTGAGTGGGCAGAACTTCGTTCTCTGATTCTTGCACGTCTTAATAATAACCTGAGTTTTTGCTTGCAATGTTTTCTTAAGAGAATGATAGAACCTGCCTTGCATGTTAATGAACGAACTCACCTAGCTTGTCTTTGAAACAATGTCTGCTTAACGAGAATCCTGAATCGCCTGCTTAGAGTGCATGAACATGTTCACAATCGTCTATGCTTCGAGAGAACCATACTGTGCCTGAACGTGTTCAAGTGATAAGTCGGATTGCCCCGCAACAACGATAACTGTTCTGATGGTTCGTCTCGTCTGCATACTAGAGTTTATTTGATAGTGTTCCATGCATTCGCACGCGGTCGGACAATGGCTTTTGGTGGAGAGCTGAACTGCATGCGTCCATGCCACCATGGGTCACAGCTGCCATTAGCTTCAGAGAAATGAGTCATTGATATGCTGTTCCACCAGCTGCCGATCCTGAGATACTCGGGGACCGCCCTGCATATAGCTAAGTCATTGTGTTGGCTTGGATAGTGACTGCCCCTAAGATTGTGCATCGTGTGTCTAGCCTTGCATCAGACCCTCGAGTCGCACGAGACACGCTGCGCACACCCTGAAACATGAACGGCTTGCTTGCTTGCATATTCAATATGAAACTCTGTTTCCAAACATGTTTCCAAAGCAATGTAATATGACTCTGCTAGAACTGCATGAAACGAACCTAGGTAAAACTAGAAAGATCACTAGTAATGTAATGTTTTATAACATGATTACTTAGTGCTTGTTTGAGTGAATGCTTGTTTCTGTTCAGTTGTTTTATCTCACCAGTACTTGTATAAAGTGCTGACCCACCAACAGTTTACTTGCTCGCAGGTACTGGACCGTCCGAGGGAGCGATAGGCGTGCCACAGTCCCGAAGACCCGGAATCCTGGTTTCGATTGTTGCCCCGAGAATGCTATCGTATAAGGGGGCATAATGTATGGAACGAACGTGTGCCTTTGCTAAAGGAAACCCAAGTTGCCTCGATTGTCCCGAACGCTCAGTTGGCTAAATGCATTGCATTGCAACAAGTCCCTTTCCGCTGCTTGATTGATGCGATGATAGCCAACTATCAACTTAAACGATTGGCCTTGCACGGGCGCAACCCCAGGCCCGTGCGGCATCACGTCCCCCGAAAGCTCGACTCGGGCCATTCGATTTGCTCCCCTTCCTCCCTCGCGCCCGCGGGACGGACGCGGTGATTCGCGTCCGGCGCGCCAAGGCACGGTGATTCGTGCCCGGTTCGTTAAATCCCGGCCGTACGGGACGGGGCAGGGCGGAGCGGCGGCCCTGGCGGGACCGGGGCGTGACAAATGTTACCTCAGATACTCCTGATTTTGGCGGCCAATCTGTACAAATGACTGATGAAGCATATGCAGACTTTGTTGAGTTTCAAGCTCAACGTCGAGGTGAAGCCTCTACTTCTGGGTCCACTGCAGGGTACTCAGCGGCATGTGTGATACAATCGAAGTAGTGGGTCCTTGATTCTGGTGCGTCTGCTCACTTGACAGGCGACACAGGTATGATACGAAATTATGTATCGGTTGGTCGTATGTCTAATATTATATGTGCCAATGGTGGTTCGCTGACAGTCCGTGAAAAAAGATTTGTCCGTCTTTCTTCTGGACTGTCACTACATTCTGTATTACATACACTTGAAAATTCATTCAGCTTACTCCCAATTAGTCGGATTTTTCGCGATATGCATTGCTCGGTAACATTCTTTCCCGATGGTTGTGTTTTTCAGGACCTAAAGAATAAAAAGACTATCGGTAGGGGACATGTGGCTGGAGGCTTGTACTTGTTTGATGAAACTTTCTCTGTTGTTTGTACTGGTGTGGAACTTGATCATTTTGAGTTACACTGCCGGTTAGGATATCCATCTATCCAAGCACTCCAGAAAATGTACCCATCTTTAGATGTTTCATGTTCTTTTCATTGTGAGTCATGTAGCTTGGCTAAGCATCACCGGGTTCCCTATCCGGTCAGTCAGAATAAAATTGCTTGCGCTCCCTTCGAGTTGGTACATTACGATATATGAGGACCTTGTCCGGTTGAATCTATGATGGGATTCAAGTACTTTGTTACCTTTGTTGATGACTACTCACATGTTACTTTTGGTTATCTAATAAAAAATTGCTCTGAATAATTTAACATTTGGTACAATTTTTATGCGAAAATTAAAACACAATTTGGTATTCCGATTAAATGCGTTCGCAATGATAATGGTCGTGAGTATATGTCTCGTGAGTTTGTTTCACATCTGTCTCGGAATGACATCATCCACCAAACTTCATGTCCTTACACACCACAAAAGAATGGTGTGGCTGAACGCAAGAATCGTCATCTCTTAGAAACTTAGAAACTTAGAAACAACGCGTGCTCTTGTGTTCTAAGCACGTACTCCAAAAGGATTTTGGTCGGATGCCGTTCTTACGATTTGCTATCTAATTAATCGCATGCCGTCGTCTATTCTCAATGGCGATACTCCCTTCTCTCGGTTATATTCCAAACGAGAGACGTTTCCTCTATCTCTCTGAGTCTTTGGTTGTTTGTATTATGTAAGGGATACCATCTCTTTCTAAATTAGATCCAAATGCTATCCAATATTTTTTTTTGGGTATCCTAAGGATCAGAAAGGGTATCAGTATTTTTTTCCAGTCTTGAAGAGGTATTTGTTTCTCTTGGGATACCTTTGTTGAAATTGAGTTTCCTCCACTTCCACAAACTACTGATCTGGCTCCTCAAGTTTATCCAGAATTTTTTTTATTGTTTTTTGTTCAAACACAACAGCCCCCGTAAGGATGCCCTCCCTTACCGAGCCAATCTCCTGGTCCGACGGTCCGCAAACACCGGCTCCGTCAGTACCAGCATCGTCGGAACGAGTTTTGCTGATAGTGCCCGCGGACACAGCGGCTTCATTCTCCTCTAGCTCCAATGATTTGCTTCTGCCTGATCCGCCAGCTCGACCTCGTCGTACATGTCGTGATCATCCCTTGTATGTTGACAATTACAAAGGGCTTGCAAGCCACACACAATCATTGGTGGCTACTATTGATAGGATTCAGATTTTCAATACTGCAAAGAAGGGTCTGAAACATTCCGGCTGGCGTGCTGCTATGGAAGAGGAGATGAAAGCACTTCAAAAAATTTATACATAAAACTTGGTTGATTTACCTCATGGTAAGAAGGCAGTAGGTTGTAAATGAGTGTTCAATATTAAGGTAAAACCGGATGACACTTTTGATCGCCTGAAGGCTCGTCTGGTGGCAAAATAATATTCTCAGACCTATGGTGAGAATTATTTTGAGACATTCTCCCCAGTTGCTCGGATGACCTCTGTGCGCATACTTTTGGCCTTAGCTGTTCGCTATGGCTGGCCATTGCTACAGCTGGATGTCATGAATGCATTTTTTTATGGAGATCTTGACGAAGAAGTGTATGTGGTGCAACCTCCCGGGTTCGTTGCAAGGGAGAGTAATGTGTGTCATCTGCAAAAGGCCCTTTATGGTCTCAAACAAACCCTCGTGCATGGTTTGGTCGTTTCACAAATGTGGTTACTCAGTTTGGCATGTGCCAATCGAAGGATCATTCAGTATTCTACCGTCAGACATCAGCTGGAAGGATACTACTTGGTGTCTATGTGGACGATATTGTGATCACGTGAGACGACAATCAGGACATTACAGGATTAAAGAAGTTTCTAGGAAAACAGTTTCAAACCAAAGATTTGGGATCGTTGAGCTACATTTTTGGGCGTAGAAGTCACACGGGATAAGCGGGAAATCGTAACGTCTCAGAGAAAATATGTTCTAGACATCCTAAATGATGCAGGAATGATGCAAGCTAAGGGAGCAACCTCGTCCATGGACCCGGGGATAAAGTTACTTCCCGACGAGGGGACATTGATGACCGATCCGGATCAATATCGTTGAGTAGTTGGGAAGCTCAACTACTTGGCCGTTATGCCTCGTTCAGACATTTTCTTTGCCGTCAGTGTCGCAAGTAGATTCATGTCTTCTCCACGAGTTCCACATTGGGAGACAGTTCTCAGAGTTTTGCGCTATCTAGTTCAGAATTCGAAAAAATAAATTCGGATGGAAAATAAGGGACATACTTATGTTGAGTGTTTTACTGATACTGACTGGGGTGCCAGTCTTACGGATATACGGTCTACATCTGGCTACTCGGTCTTCATTGGCGGAAACTTGGTATCATGGAAGAGCAAGAAGCAGAGTGTGATCGCACAATCAAGCTTGGAAGCCGAATATCGGGCCATTGCTCATGGCACAACATAAGTGCTATATCTGCAGTATCTTCTACAAAAACCAGGAGAAGAAGCATGATGTAAAGCAGCAGATATGTGGTATGATAACTAGTCTGCTATTCATATTGCTACTAATCCTGTATTTCATGAAATGACAAAACATATTGAAATCGACATTCATTTTGTCTGTGATGAGTATCAGAAAGGGATGATATAGTTTCACCACGTGAGGACCGGCGATCAGATAGCTGATATATTTACAAAGTCTCTTCTAGGTCCTCGGGTTCAATTTTTTTGTAACAAGCTGGGAATGATTGATATTTATGCTCCAGCTTGAGGGAGGATATTGAGTTATGTGTTAAGTTTAGTTTAGTTCCACATTGGGTAGACTAGTAGTGAGAGAGGTTAGCCTCTTCTATATAATGTACTATCCTCTATTCTTAATAAAATTAATCCATTATTTCCATCCTACAAATCTCTTGCCTTACATAATCACTAATCTTGACAACTTTAAATTTTTTTGGTAATTAGTAGAGAGCTAAAATGAACTTACTTTAATCCAATTTATTTTGCTGATTTTAATTTTCATTCATTCCGCATCGATTTTTTTTTTTTTTTTTGATTTCAATGTAATAAAGGGGCATAATGTATGGAATGATTATATTATTTCATGATAACATGTTGGTTTGTTATTATTTCATAGAATATAAGCCGAGACAACATTTCACTTGTACTAAAAAATTGTATTCTACTGCAAGATCATTAATATAAAGAGCTATATTCTTCATATACCGTGTCTCAACTTTTTGTTGTTGTGTGGTTACAACCTTATTTTCAAATATTTATTATTCGTGCACATTCATGTCTTTTACAAGTGAAATTTAGACTTGTACGATATCACATCCGATTATGATTTATCGATTTGGTGGAATCGAGACGTGACGAGATGTCTTCTCCTACCTCCACGGTCTCACAACAATTATTTTATTCTTTAGAGAGAATTACAATTACAAGATATTAAAGCTATATTTATAACAAGAGATTATGATGACCACCGACTTTTTATATTTACCAGACTACTACCATTAATTGATGTACGGACCAAACTCATCCTATTCCTATACGAACTACCCTTACTATGAATCTGATCAAAGTTTCACAATCTCTAACAATCTCCCACTTGGAGATTTATGAAATGACTTCCACACTATGAAATTCTACTATTCTTGTAACTGAATAATTCACGTGCGACGACCTCTTTATCGATCAATCGTGGAGGCCAATTGAGGTTGCACACAATCTCAATTTCTCTGCAATCACAACTTTTGTAAATATATCAACATTGTTAAGTATTAAGTATTAGTAATATTTTTTAGTCCCACATCGGGTAGAATGGTAGAGAGAGTGGTTAGCCTCTCCTATATATATGTAGTCTCCTGATCAATAAAGTTTATTCCATTATTCTAATTCTATATGGTATCAGGGCCATAACCCATCCACCCCTCCACAAAAGAAAAAAAAAACCCTAACCCTAAATCAACCCCCATCCCCCCGCCTCCCTCGTACCAGCCCGCGTATTGCCCCGCTCCCTGCCCCACTACCCCTCGGCCTCCCCCTGCCCCGCTGCCCCCCATCTCCTTCGGCCCCCCTCTCCTCCAAACCCTAAACCCTAGCCGCCACCACCCCCTGCCCCCTGTCATACGGAGACGGACATGGCCAGCTATCCCGTACAAGGTACTATACATCTTACGACGATCACGGCTGTAATAAGATAGGGGGGTGCATACTACAATCAAGTCTCTTAGGATCAAGAACTTCTATGTCTAAATCATTTAAACAAGAAAAACAATAAACATAGAGCATATATGATAAAGTAATAAGGCGTCCCAAACGCTTTGTCAAAATGTTCTGAGACCAACTGTGCAAAATAAGAAGCTGACAGAGTATTAAAAGTACATGACAGTGATCAACTGCTGTCTGATTTAATACAATCATGTAAGGAGACTAATGTCCAGACGTGCCGGCTAACATGTGCCGGTGGCTAAACGTCCAAAAGAAGAAAATGTACAATGACGAGCATGGAAGAAGAAAATTCACTGTTATCCCCTGCGACCATGTTCCTAGTACGCGCCATGAGTTGGGGGAAAGTCCGCTGGATCCTCGGGTGTTGGCTCAAAACCTGGCAATGCAAAATAAGTGGGGTTAGACCCCAAATAATAAGTACCACAAGGAAGCACAAAATGGAGAAACAAAACCAAAGCAATAGATATGTATAATATAGGTTCTGTGTCGTGATTTTGGTCCATGATTATCTTAGCGTACTAGCCCAACCCTACAACCAAACAAGGACAATGGTTGAACCATCACACTATGATAATCCATGTCCCTAGACTACTAACAGAGTAATACAATCACAACCAAGTCCAGTTATATATATCGGCCAAATACTTATACGACTTACTATTTTGTGGAGTCTGAGGTTATCTCAGAAATAATGCATAATAGGTATCCTCAGATCACACCATTGCCGAACATGAGCTAACCGAGCCAAATAAGAATATACAAGCACTTGCATGATGCACTAGTTTTTCATAGGGCCACTGCACTAAAAATACGGTATTAGCGGTTCTAATGCTCCTATAGTGAAACAGTGGCTCGACATATATATAATAGGTCAGATACTGCACTCCACTAAGGTGGATGATATACAGTATCTGTGATGTCAAGCCCACAACGCACTTCGAATGAATCCCTGTGGGAAGGTTCGTTGGCATGATCTCGGGATACTGTTTCCTCGAAATGTTATTACCACTTTTTAGTTACCTAGGCAGCCCTATATTGTGCTTGAAATCTCAAGGCGTGGTCACATGAGAATTTTTCTTAAGATGTCGTACAAGGTACGGGCACGCTAGATACAAATCCATGGAAGTTTAATCTGGATTCATCCAGGCGTGTAAGCAAACATCCAGTCAATATCCTAGCTACGCTTTGGTAGTTGACTCGCTTATTATGCTCGTGCTCGGGAAACATTTATATTTATAGTATCACGTGTTCAGGAATCGTGAGGTATTCTCGATGCACAACCCAAGTATAATCACTTAACACGTAACACGGTGTGTAGCACCTCGGTGCACATTAAACACGAACAATTATCAGGCAATAGTGGTATCAGCACGAATACAGTATTCGAGTCCAATTAACAATTATACATTGGGTCACATGAATCAAGATCACATTGTAACACGAAGCTTATGTCATGCACATAACTGATTAGTCACTATCCACTAGTCTGATTCATAGCCAATCTTAGCTCATGGTCATGTCTGACACGAGGTCTGGTTACTAAGTCCATTCTTTCTTAGAATTATAACACAATCATTAACCCAAATATAATCACTGAAAGAATAAGAAAAACATTTAATCCAAACAATCAAGGCCACATAGGTCTCTAGGCTGCTTATGAAGTCCTTGCCGCATATGGAGTCAGGGCCGCATATGAAGTCCTGGCCACATGGAGTCCTGGCCGCATATGAGTCTCTAGGCCGCATGGATCTCTAGGCCGCATGGCTCAGGGTTAAAGTGTACTCCTTGGGACAAGTGTAGAAGTGACGGGCAATATATAAGGTGTCACTGAAGTGACATAAAGTAATAGATGTGACATAAAGGTGATTTGTGTGACATGCAATAAAGTGTGGCAGAGAGAAATGACAAAAATCAAAGAAAACATGCGCCAATGGATCAGAGTCATGCGTCCAAGGAAGGTGGTCACATGCTCTGCTTGCCGCATAAGGATCATGCCGCATGGATTGTCTCTTGGACTAAGCGGATTTCTCATTCGTTTAGCGAGTTAAGACATAAGAATCTCAAGGACACTCGTGTAAAATAAGCAGTCATGCGTCCATCTGCGTCCAACAAGATGGACACCTGCTGGTCAGTATATGCGACCCAGAGTTCCGGCTGCATAGCACTCTCTGCCGCATATGATGCTGGTGGCATGAGCACTTCGTCTCCTCCAACAGCAAGTCCAGCCAAGGCGAAAAACTCCAAAACAGAAATACTGTTCCTCCATAAAATTTTATTTGACTCCGAATCAAGTGAAACAAAAGCCAAAATGCTCGACATGAAAAACTCTAACACATAGAACAACAAGTTTTCGAAAGTAAATAGTTTTAGTAGATCAAAACCGAGGAAAACTCAAGGAACCTATGAAAATTCTAACTTCAAATATAGATCTACTCAAATCTAGCCATCAAAACAGAAAACTCCAAGTATTAAAAGTGATTAGAAACACATAACAAACATAATGCACCAATACTATGGAGGGTTTCTCCATTTCTCATGCAATGTGTACTTGATTATGGAAATAAGGAGAAAACTATAGAGAGGAAGAAATGAAGAAGTGAAAAGAGAAAGAAAAGGTTGGGTTATACATGGTTGGGTTGAGGATTGAACCAAGGGTTTTCATGACTTGAACCAACCCACAAAATAAATCATGAACTAGGTTAAACCAAAGAATGAGACTACTCTCCATGCACATGCAACCATGCTAAAATAAAAATACGTTCCAAATAAGTATATCGGGAACGGGAAGTGACAGATAGCGTTTGTTCTGTCCAGATGACTGTAGAGTCATAATTTTTTTTTTTGAGTTCAGATTTTTTTTGAGTTCCAAGCTCAACGTCGTGGTGGGGTATCCACTTCTGGATCCATAGCCGGGTACTCCGCGATATGTGTGGCGAGGTCCAAGCAGTTGGTGATCAACTCTGGTGCGAAATCTCACATGATTGGCGACGCAGATATGATACACAATTATATATCGGTGGACATATTTTCGATATTACTGTTGCCAATGGTGGTTCACTAACAGTCTGTGGACGTGAAAATGCCCGTCTTTCAACCGGACTGTCACTCAATTCCTTACTACACACACCTGGCAACCCGTTCAGTTTACTTTTCTGGCAACCCGTTCAACCGGACATGCATTGCTCAATAACATTTTTTTCTGATGGATGTGTTTTTTAGGACCTCAAGACTAGAAAGACTGTCGGCAGGGGACATGTGGCTGAAGGTTTGTACCTGTTTGACGCACCTTTCCCTGTTGCTTGTGCCATCGTGAATCTCGATCCTTTCGAGCTACACTGTCGGTTGGGCCATCCATCTATTAAAGCTCTTCAGAATTTGTATCCATCTTTAGATATTTCTGTTTCTTTTCATTGTAAGTCGTGTAGTTTGGCTAAACATTATCGGGTTTCCTATCCGGTGAGTCAAAATAAATTTGTATATGCTCCTTTCGAGTTGGTGAATTCTGATATATGGGGGCCATGTCCGGTTGACTCGATGATGAGTTTCAAGTACTTTGTTATATTTGTTGATGATTACTCACATGTCACTTTTGTCTATCTGATGAAAAATTGTTCCGAACTTTTTGAAATTTGGTGCAATTTTTCTGTGAAAATCAAAACACAATTTGGTGTTTCGATTAAATGCCTTCGCAGTGACAATGGTCGTGAGTATATGTCTCGTGAGTTCAATTCACACACAGAAAGCAGCTGCCCAAGTTAAGCTCAACTTAATAAGCAAGCGCTTCATCAACAAGAGAAGCATCTTGAGAAAAATTTTGATAACAAAAGCACAAATGCACCGCCAGATCTTGCTGATCATCGTGATGTTATCTAATTTGGCCGTTGTATTATTTAGAATGAGCATTATGAACTATCCGCTTCAAAAAGGATAGTTGATCGAACCAAAACCAACGTAAAGTCAACGACTAAATAGCGGAGTAACTTTGTCATGCGGTATTTCTCTGTAAGGGGATCGGGCATAGTGTGTTGTGCCTGTGGTTATAGTAGTGTGTGTGTGTGTGATGTTGTGTGTGGATGAGAGGAATGGGGAGTAGCAGCAGCTACTTGTTGCAGTCATGTGTGGAAGAGGAGCTACAAGAGGCAAATGCAGTGGGGTTGGACTCCAGTTCTTGCTGTGTTTGGCAGTTTGGACAAAGGAGGAAAAGTTGGGCTGTGTTGTGCAAGTGAAGTTCAGAGAGACTGTATCGGTGTGATACCCGTAGGGAGTGTGTATGAGTGACTTATACATGTGTGTATCAGTCTTGGGTGTATGGGGAAAATCATGCCAGTTGTTGGATTTGCGTGAAGTGGTGTTCAGTAGTGAAGGTCGAGTTGTACTGATACTTAAGTGTATCAGTGATGAGTGAAGTATCAGTTGGAGTATCAAGAGGATAGGGGTGCAGTGCATTATAGCGGGTTACAACTTCATTCATAGACAATTACTAGATGAGGATTAGTGTAAGTTTGATGATGTGGTACAGTATATTAGAGTTACATGTTGATATCAGTTATATAGGTTGGATATGGATATGACCAGGGGTTGGTGATTAAGTATAGTATTAATTAGTTGTGTAAGGTGTTAGCAAGGAGTATATAAGGTATCAGGGTGTAGGTAGTGATGTGGGTTGTTATCAGTATGAGTATTAGAGTTATGGAGTCACTATATATAATACATTCATAACCTAATTACCTATACTATTAGCTATAAATATGATTAAATAAGTTGGTATCAGGTATAGTTGGGTGTCTAATGTTTAGGTTGTGATACCAAGTTAAGTATCCTGAGTTAAGCATCCAAGAGATGTGTAGGTACTCGTTTATGTAAGTTATCATGGGTAATTAGTAAATTTGTTAAGTGTTAATGTTAGGGTAAATGTGGTATCTAATATAGAACTATATGATACAAGTGAGTATCATTAGATCATGTGTAGGTGAGGGTAAGTGGCAAGGTTGTGTGAGGATAAGTGAGTCATTGTTTTCAGAGATAGGTTGAGTAAGGTATTGGTAATAGATTAGACAATGATACTAGGTAAAGGTTACGTATTATGATACCAAAATACTAGGTAATGTGTTAGATGTTAGAAATGAGTTATGGTAGTGGATAATTGACTTAAGTCATTGGTTAAGGTATTGGTAAATAATTAAGGTATTGTAAGTTATAAGTTCATATAGTATATATAGGATATGTAGTATATCATATTTAACTTGTATGACCTAGAAAACATAGTTATAGCTTGGAATTAGCTAATATAGCATAATAGACCAACTATATAGATAAATGGAAACCCAAAATGAGGTAATCGACCTAGTTTGACCCAGTGTTGATTTAGAGACCTAGTTTTGACCCGTAAATCTAGAACAAGCCTAGTTATGCATGTTTATAATTCCAAAACACTATTTTGAATTGTTATTCATAAATAGGTCCTTGATGCACTAGTTCGAACACCGTTTGGCATTCATTGCTCAGGACCACATGCGAGTACATTCTCTAATAGTTTTTATTATTTGATAATTACTATATTTCAAGTACTTAGAAATGTTACATCTGATTCTTGACACTATGGTACACGGACTGGTATATATCTTGGATCTTCAGTCATGAGATGTTATAATGGTTATCGTATTGACATCGTACACGATATTGATATTATACATCGTACATGGTATTATCATTGGACATTGATCGTGTATCGTAACGTGTCATGGTTGGATCCACTGCACTAGTTGGGGCGGGAGAAATGCTAGTAAGAGATGTGATAATATTCCTATTGTAAATTGTAAAATATTGTTAGTGTTAATCATACACCTCATGTATGATTAGCTATGTCATTTAGCTATCGTACAAGTTTTCAAACCGGTCACATATCGAAACTAGTATTTCAAACACTTAGAATAGTTGCAGTTCCTCATATTCAGTTTGATAGATTATGTTGACTTAAATCTGATATTGTAGTTCCTTTCTCTTTTATTTCATATATGCACTAGCTATACCTTATTGCTTACATTGCTTGTTCTCTTTACTATTTGTCATTGCATCAATTTATTATTTTCTTATTGTATATAGTATCCTCTATTTATTGTTTTATAGTTCTTGTTAATTAATTAGAACTTCTATTGGGTTGTACTTCGCTCCAATCCTGACTGGATATATTTTTCAGACGATGACTTAGAGGACTAGTGTCCGACATATTATGGACCACAGGGAGAGTAGCTGCAGCCTTGGACCTTGTAGCTCAGGTGTGATTGCCGGGAGGTCTAGCCAGAATCATTAGTTATATTAGTTAGTTCCTTTTTGCAGATTTTGGTACCGAATTTGTCTCCGGCATATATTGAGACTTGGATATTATTGTTTGAATTTTAATTTATATTGTTGTTTAGACTTTGTGGTTGTGTTTGGATTATTCTTTTGATATCTTATCGTGCTTTAGTTCTGTGATTGAGTATTTTATATTATATCGTTATATCATTGTCTCCTTATGGAGTTGGATATTTATGTGAGATTGCTAGTTAGATAGTCTTGACCTAGACAGCGCTCTACCGCAGATACTGCGGCGTAGGCTGGACATACCCACGTACTCGTGTCCCTATATCGTGTGCGGATCGTGACATTTGAATTAGTCCACTCTGATACACGGTGTCCATGTCCTGTTGAATCGGTAATGGAGTTCAAATATTTTGTGTTCTTTGTTAATGATTACTCACGAGTCAGCTATGCCTACCTAATGAAGAATCACTTCGAATTATTTGATATATGGTGTAATTTTTTGTGGAAATAAAAATCCAATTTGGGGTTTCCATTGTCTTCGAAGCGATAATGGTCGTGAATATGTGTCCCATGAGTTCTTTTCCCATCTTGCTAAACATGAGATTATCCGCCAAATTTTTTGTTCTTATACACCACAACAAAATGGAGTGGCAGAACGTAAGAATCGTCATCTCTTGGAAACAACTAGAGCACTTATGTTTCAGGCAAGTATACCCAAAAATTTTTAGTAGGATGCTGTACTTGCGGCTTATTATTTGATTAATCGTATGCCTTCTCGTGTCTTCGATGAAGCCATTACTTTTTCTCGACTACATTCCAATCGTATGTCATTTCCTCCACCTCTCAAGATTTTTGGGTGCTTGTGTTATGTTCGTGATTCT
Source organism: Iris macrosiphon (assembly GCA_036927795.1). Classification (NCBI taxonomy): domain Eukaryota; kingdom Viridiplantae; phylum Streptophyta; class Magnoliopsida; order Asparagales; family Iridaceae; genus Iris; species Iris macrosiphon. The sequence continues at coordinate 147,755,720 of JAYESA010000017.1, read as the reverse complement.
CGTCCTATACTTTCTAAATTCTAAATTGGATCCGAAGGCACTTAAGTGTATTTTTCTTAGTATTCTAAGAGGATCAGAAAGGGTATCGTTATTTTTTTCGACTTTGAGGAGTTATATTTTGTCGCGGGATGTTATCTTTATTGTGGTTGAGTTCCTCCTATCCTCTCCAGTTAAAGAAGCTGTTCCTGAACCTTTTTCAGATGAGAATTTTCTTCTGTATCCGGTTCAACCATAACAGTCGTCCATACGAGTGCCATCTCCTATCGATCCAGTCTCACCGTGCTTGGGAGGGTAAAGTGTGTCATCTAGGAAATGTCCTCTACGGTCCCAAACAATCTTCTCGTGCTTGGTTTGGTCAATTTACACGTCATTACCCGGTTTGACATGTGCCAATCCAAGAATGATCGTTATTTTACCGATAGACATCAGTCGGACGAATACTACTTGGTGTCTATGTTGATGACATTGTGATTACGGACGACGATAGTTATGGTATTGTAGGGTTGAAAGAGTTTCTAAATGAGCAGTGTCAGACCAAATATATGGGAGCCTAAAAATACTTCTTGGGCATTAAGTCACACGGGGTAAGCAAGACATTGTAATGTCTCATAGGAAGTATGTGCTTGACATCCTAATTGGAGCAGAAATGATGCAAACTAAGGGAGCAACCTCACCCATGGATCCAGGGGTAAAGTTACTTTTCGATGAGGGGATATTGTTGACCAATCCATAACAATATCATCGACTGGTTGAAAAATTCAACTACTTGTCAGTCATGACTCGTCGATACATTTCCTTTGTTGTAACCGTTGTGAGTAGATTTATGACTTCTCCACGAGTTCCGCATTGACAACAGTTCTCAGGATCTTGCGCTATTTAGCTCAGAATTCAGAAAAAAAAAATTGGATGGAGAATCAGGGACATAACTCGTCTTGAGTGCTTTACAGATGCTGATTGGGGTACGAGTCTTGCAGATATGTGGTCTACATCTGGATATTCGGTATTCATTGGCGGAAACTTAGTGTCGTGGAAGAGCTAGAAGCAGAGTGGTGTCTCACGGTCGAGTTCAAAAACATAATACCGAACTATTGCTCATGAGACAAAGGCCAAAATTTCAGAGGCAAAACTCCGAAAAAAGGGTATATATATATATATATATATATATATATATATATATATATATATATATATATATATTTTTATATATAAACGGGATATGAGTCATAGTGCTTATACTCCTACACGAGCCATGTACATGTGGACTAATATGAATAGACTTCTACATTCCATGTTCACCAATGTGCACTAGTACACTCCATTATTATTGGTCCATATGTGCATGACTCATGTAGAAATATTAGCACTATGGCTCATATTCTATTTACCATATATATATATATATATATATATATATATATATATATATATATTCTGGCTGGATGGGTTCGATCCAACAAGAAATTGCCTTCCAATTATGGTGGGAGTTAAATTTTTTTTCCAGAAGTTTATGTTAATTTCCTTGACTTCAGTTTTTGCAAGAAATAATGCTTCATTATCTACATATGTTAAATCTGAATACATATCGGTTCTCTCTGGATTATGCATCAATAGATTCAGTACAAAAACTCAATTCTTTAATTTAGTTGAGGGTCATCCCTCCTATGGACTGTACACTACAAAATCCTAAATTTGGTTTTAGAACCTCATTGACTACTACTATAGGTCACAATTCACCAGCTACCTCTACTTATAAGTGTTCATCACCTACCTATTTGTGGTATGGAAGTGCAAACTTCGGCTTGTGTTCAAGATTGCAATAGATATTTCTAGCATCGATATCGTTGCCGCTGGTCAAATTCTCAGCCAGTAGGAAAATGGTGGGTTTTCTGGCAATGCCTCACTTTCGACGGTCCTCCTCCTAAGGAGGACTAGCAAAAAAGGGAGCAAAGGAAATTCGGTAGTGGTTGTAAGCTAAAGCAGCTTTGAGATTGGATAGGTAGATGCCGATCTTTTCTTCTTACACCTTTCCTTTGTCATTGGTCTCAGATCAAATCTTCATCAATTATATTCATAGTTGCACTCACTTTATTACTGCCACCTTCTCCCTTTTCTGCACGTGCTCTTGATTTTCCAGACCCACTTTTGATAACAGACAGCAGTGCTTATCAGAAATATGTATGGTCCGTAAAGCATTTAGATGACTCCCATGCCGGGGATCATGATAGCTATTGTAACAAGTTTTTTTTACCATCTCCTTTCTCTATTGATGCTTGTTGAGATCCAACGTTTTGGGAACAAGTTTTAGTGGAGTACCTTTCTCATCATTTTTATGCAAGTGAAAATAAAAGAGAAACATATTTACTGCTTCATGATTTTCACCTGTATATGTACAGAGTGATCAGACTTATCACTTCACAGTAACACGAGGTTTCCGCAGATGCAGGTTATGAGAAGCTAAGATGTACGCAGACTTATTCCCAGTATATGGAGATGTTTCCAGATTTACCACATCGTGATCAAATTGTCCAGCTGCTTAGTGGCCATTAGCATTGGGTTGTTCTTGATAAATTAATGAATCGATGTATTTTTTTTTCTGTGAAATTCTGGCACATTATGCTTGCTTGATTCTTGGAAATTTCTAGCTGCTTGTGAAACCATTTTATGGCCGGTATTTCATATGAGATAGACTTGTTGATTGATTGGATTGGAAAATGGGGGATCCGCTACAGTGGGTTGGTATCAATTTGTAAGCTGGTGATTGGGGTCCATAGACGAATCAATGGACTTGGAACCGCGTAGACCAACTTCAACAATAATTTCGAGGGTATATTTTCATTGAGACACGAAAATGTCTGATGAGTTACGAGCAATTTCTAGATCAAGAAAGTACTTGAGAAGACCAAGATCCTTCATATGGAAACAAGTGTTCAAGTAGTTCTTGAAAGCTGATATAGTAGAATGATGGTTGCCCGTAATAATCAAATCATCCACATATATGAGCGCGTGAAGAACATTACCGTGCTGCTGTAGTGTGAATAAAGAATAATCAGCATAGTTCTGTTGAAAGTCGAATTGACGAAGCGCGGCAGCAAGCTTCGAGAACCAATTCCTAGGAGCTTGTCGTAAGCCATAGAGTGATTTTCGCAGACGACATACTTGCCCTGGAGAAGCCTGCGAGTAACTCGAGGGCATGTAAACAACTTCATCCAAGTCCCCATGGAGGAAGGCATTATGAACATCCATCTGATGTATCTTCCATCTACGTATGACAGCTACAGAGGGAAAGACCCTAACAGTGACCATCTTCGCAACTGGAGCAAAGGTCTCATTGAAATTAATGTCTTCAACCTGCTTGTTGCCCAAAACGACGAGACGAGTTTTGTAGCGTACAATATCTCTATTAGATTTGTACTTGATACGATAGACCCACTTACAGCCAATAGCTTTCTTGTCTGCAGGCAAGAATGTCAGCTCCCATGTCTGATTTCTGTCAAGGACATCTAACTCACTCTGCATTGCAGTACGCCAGTGAGCATGCCTAACGGCCTCCGAAAAATGTGATGGTTCGTGCTTTACAGCGGAAAAAATTTGGTGGATGGTTAGAAAACCGAGCACAAAATACATATACAGCTATGGGATATGATTTACCTGAGGATTGGAAAATGGGGGCTCCGCTACAGTGGTTGGTATCAGTTTGAATCTGAGAATATTCATATTGAAAGGTCTTTGGGTGAGCTACTACAACAGTCACATGTTGAAAAAAAATAAAGAAAAACGTCATGAAGACTGCTACATAGTATAAAGCATACATGAAAATTATTGTCGATAGATTGTGTGTAGATTTTAAAGACCTGAATCTTTAGAAAGTCTTGGGTTCTGGAAGTAAGCACATATGAATGAGCTATATAGATCTCTCTTTTTCTTACATTTTACTACTTTATGTTACACTTTACGCAGCATGATTCAGTACATTCATATTATTTCGTTGATTATATCATTGTTGGTGCTATTTAAATTACTCTTTTACTAATCAAACTCGTTCCGTAGTCGTTGCCGACTTGCTCATAATTTGAGAAAGCGGAAAGAACTGTGTATAGCGACTTGGTAGGAATTTTGGACAACTTTACTTTGTCATTCGGCATTTGAAAATGATGTTACTGAACGTTGTTTAAGTGTAAAATTTTATTCCGTTAGATTCACACTTTTCACAGAAAAATTCTCATATTTAAAAAATTCTCTAATTTTTAATGATAAAATAGAAAATATTTTAAATCTATATACAGAAGGATAGAAATATTTTAAATATTTTATAGTCAAATTTTGATCAAAGTATTCAAAATACGAGAATTTAATTGATAAAAAAAAATATTTTGTCTTTTTTTGCTAACAATGTATATCTTGTGAGGATTTTTTTATAGTAATATGATAACTAATTTCATAGATATGTGTGTGTAACAAAGATTAGAATTGTTGTAAAATACTCCATTCAACTCTATAGAGAATTCCTTTCGGAATTTGTTTCTGTTTAAACTAATTAATAATTCAATCATTCGTTCATGCGTGCCCCTAATATTCTTAGGCTGAGAGAGGAAGATGGTCAAAGATTTCAGCTAAGGTGCTTGTTCTTCTGCTAAACTAAGGATAAAGATTCTTATGCTCAACAAGCCTGGGCCTATGTTAGGTCAGTTTCATTGTCCTCTCTGTTCACCAAAGGCTTTTTTAATTGTGATTAATTTTATTATACAACATTAAGTTTGTAAAGCCAAGTTTGGTCTCTCGTTTCGCTGTCATAGACAGATATTTCTGAAATCCAGTGGCAGTACTATTATATTTGTAAATAGAGCATCGGATCCCATAAGAATTATTATAATATCTAAAAGCGCAAGGCAGAGGTCAAGATGTCTGACGTACTATTTTCGCGGTCTAACATGACTTTTGAAACTAAGGGTTCCCCGACAGGGATGGGGAAGGTAATATAAGATAAAATCCTACATCGATGTGTTCCTGGATCGTTGTGGTTCAAATAGATGCTCATCTTCTTTTAGTTCACACTCAAAAGCTAATATACGTTAACTGATCCCACTGAAAATATATATATATATATATATATATATATATATATATATATATATATATATATAGAGAGAGAGAGAGAGAGAGAGAGAGAGAGAATAAGGGAGGTGAGATGGCACCTCACTCTAAAAACAAAGGTGGCGGTGACGTGGCACAATTCCAACCACACAAACGAGGGGAGGGGGTTAAGTGCAAATTGCCAATTATAAAATGTGTGGTTGGGATTGTGCCACGTCACCGCCACCCTTATTTTTAGAGTGAGGTGCCATCTCACCTCCCTTATTCTCTCTCTCTCTCTATATATATATAAACACATTTTTTTGTTGAAACTAGAAAATAGTAAGCAATACGACATGTGAAATTAGAACTGATCTGAAATAAAATTTGAATCGGTATAGTTGAAGGATGGAGGCCTCAGGGGTAGCTTTAAGGAGGAAGAACCCTTCTCCTTACTACTAGCGTCATATCCTACCTCCAGGGCCGACCCAGAGGGGTGGGTTGATTGTGGTTTAAATAGATGCTCATCTTCAATTAGTTCACACTTCGTACCGTTGTTTTCCTAATACTTTTTGGGAGAAATTATGAACAACCACATCATTTCCGGTAATAGGATAGGCAGGTAGGTTCTGACTCGTCCATGCGACGACTATCTCACTTCCAAAATTTTAGATGATATCAATCTTTTTTATGCTATCTTAATGTATGTAAGCTAAATTCAGAACAAACGTCCATTTGACTTATTATAATTCTTTTAGTATGTGTATAAAGATTTTTTTTTTTTGTTATCGGATATCCAAATGTCATATACTAGAATACCAAGAGATAAATCAGTTAGTCAGGCTAAATTTGTTTTAGTGCAGTCATTGTGAAAGTTTTGTTCCTGAAAGTTTTGTTTCCTTCCGTCGATCTAACAGTCTGATGTTCTCAATCTCCTCTATCCTTCCGTCGTTACAGGCCTACGGGTGGAGGAAGCGTTTGATGGCCTAATATTTTCTTTTCTTTTTATTGTTATCATTATGAACTATCCCAAACATTAGTAGCTTTTTTTTGTTTGTCTAGAATATCAATTTTATTTTTTGGTTTGAAATATTTTCAATTTTATTGGTATTTCGTTATGACATATATTATTTTAGATATTATATTTTGTGTATTGTTTTATTTATTACGTCGATAATATTATTATATCATTGTCGATGGAATTTTCTTTTATATAAATATTAAATTTTAAGGACGTCTTTTCAATCGTTTCGAGTCTCAAAATCTAAATTCGACAAAAAAGAAAAGAAAAAGATAAGTTATTGTATCTCGGACTAATATTAATTTCGGTTGTTGTTGTGATGTAATTTTGTCACGTGACTGGGCAACTTGGTGGTCCTCGATTCTCTCTAAGAGATTGGTATTGCAATAATGCGATATGGGAATCCGGAGGAAAACGACGATATATAGCAAGATATGATATGCGGGGTTACGAACCCGTGAACAAATTACAATATATATATATATAAATATATATATATATATATATATATATATATATATATATATAATGCTGTCTTCGTCACTGGTCGACAAATTCCAATTTGCATGCGTAGGGCATCATGGGGATGCACGCGGCTAGCCTCCGTTGCTAGCGCGGCTGTTCTTCGGCCGATGACCTGTAAACGTAACTAACCTCTCGCACACCTTTTTGTCCTTACTGTTGACTCTCAAAAACGTGTGTTTGTAGAGCAAGGCACACACCACACTTTTGCCAATCAGTAGATGCCTTAATTCTACTTTGCACAATTGTATAGGCTCGTACGTACTTGATCAATACTTGGTGAATGCTAGGATTCATGCGGAATTGAAATAACTTATGTAGTTTTTAGGACCGGACGCAAGAATTTAAGAAAGAGGGGTCAACATGAAATAAAAAAAAAAAAAAAAATCGAAAGTAAAATTATATACTAAAATTTCTGGTCCGAAAGTCTACAACTCAGTTCGAATGTCTAGAATCCAGCTTGAAGGCATCCCGGTCCGGCGTGTAGCGGGGCTCGCTACCTGCATTGCATTACATTCCCGTGCCGAGACTATAATTTGTCCATGGCGGCTCGTCAAATCATAAGACCAATTATGTATCATTAAGTATATTGCATACGTTGCGGCAACCCGCGTATGGACTCGTATGAACTTGTGGAAAGTAACGGATGTACGACGCACTCTGCGTGCAGATCGTTAATTGAACCAAGTAATCTGAAGCTTTGAACACATTGAATAGTCTGAGTATAACATGCCTATACAAGTATAACATGTCTGTGTAAAATGAGTATAAGACATCTGAGTAATTTGTACGGCCTAAGTATAACGCATTGCACAACCTGAGTCACAAAGCAATATGAGTATAGTAATTTGTGTATATCGTGCACCTGATTTAGAAACACGCTCGTAGCATACATGTGTTCGTTATGCGATCTTGGTATATATATATATATATATATATATATATATATATATATATATATATATAATCGTGCTCGATTTTACTTGGCTGTATACATAGACAGGGAAGGACAAATGATAAGTTGGTAAGTATTATCGTATTTTTCGTATATCGCACGACGCACTGCTACACGAGTTAGGCTTTATATCTTATGCTATAAAATTGATCCTAAGGCAAGACTAGAAAGATAACTTAAGAGTTGGTGCACGAAACTAATGTAACGTGTTGAATTTGTCGAGCGGGCGAGAAGCCTACCTACCAGTGCATTCATATAATGATAACCCACCAGATTGCTTACAGGGTGTAGGAGAACCTCGTTCGGTGCGGAATGTCCCCTCGTGTGTGCTAAGGCGTAGAGTTCACTCTGGAGCCTTGGAGTGTTGCATCCGCAGTTGGAGCACATATACAGGACATAATGTTGGAACATCGCCTATGTATCATCCCACGTTGTAAGCCGCTTAGCACGCCTTTATATTTTGAGAGAGAGAGAGAGAGCTTGAGTGACTTGTAATCTCGGTCTAGCGCCGCTTGTAACCTTATTCATTATTAATAAAGAGCTTGTTTATGTATCATACTTGTGTTTATTCTATGCTTCCGCTATATCGACTTGGTGAACTAGTTATCAACGGCCGTTCTGGTATTTGCCTTACGCGGACGCAACTCTAGGCTCGTGCGGCATAACGTCCCGAGGAAAACGATCGTCCCGCAAGAGCGCTGGTGCGGAGATCCGCGCCTAGTGGGGACGGCCGATTCCCTGCGGGAGATCGGGACATGACAGGAAGATCTGCCGGCCTGAAGAACGGGGAGAGGAAGGGAGGAGGAGGGAGGGTGGCCAAGAGCCACCATGTCCCGGCCAAAGGCCAACGGCCAAGGACCAGATCGCAAAGAGGGAGGGCTAGGGCCGGCTCCCAAGCAGCCAAAAAATGTATATATATATATATATATATATATATATATATATATATATAAACGTGATATGAGCCATAGGTTCATATTCCTATATGAGCCATGCACATGTGGACCAATATGAATAAATTTTTACATCCTATGTGAACTCATGTGCACTAGTACATTACAATCCTATTGGTCCACATGTGCATTGGCTCATGTAGGAATATGAGCCTATGGCTCATATCCATTTTTTTTCTATATATATATGGGGGTTCGGATCAAATATCTCGCTCCGGAGTCTCGTCCCCCCAGCACCATCGAATCGGAGGATCCGCGTGGGGTCCGCGCCGATCCAATGGCTGAGGGAAGAGCGGATCTCCCGCAGAACTCCTGATCTGGATTTATATATATATATATATATATATATATATATATATATATATGAGCTCAAGGAAAAGATAAGATGACGGATCCGAGGACATCACTCGCCTCGTGCGAAAACGATAAGTGCGAACAGCCGAGACGACCGGTCCCGTAGGAAACCCTCGCCACGTGCAAGCGACTGAGGGATACCGGTGTTGACAAGACTCGTTTGTGGATGACAAGAGACTGTTTGCGGATGTTCGTGGCCATGATGAAGCTGTCTGTGTGAACGAGGATTCATACGAACGTCTAAGCAAATATGATAACTAAAACATTATAAGTCCGGTAGAAAGAAAAAAAAAAGTATATATATATATATATATATAAAAGTTGATTCTCTACTCCACCCTTTCGACCCCTTCAATGTCCGTCTCTGGTGGTCCCTGTCCGAGTGTATGAATGAGTGTACTGGAGGAAAGATCTCGTTTCTTACTAGTAGAGATGGCAACTGTACTGTTGCTGCTGGGCCCCTGAGTGTGAGTTGAAGGTGAGTTTGGCCAATGCCATAGAGATAGGCTACAGGGAGAAGATAAACGCTCTCTCTCTCTCTCTCTCTTATCGGGTATCGAGTTGCGTGACGACGAGTCTCTGTACTTGGCCTGCGAATTAGTTGCGTAGGCTTCCGTCACTCGAGTCTTCTCCTACCAAAACGAGTCGACTCTTGGCCTACTAGTGTAGATAAATATCTACAAAATCTAGTGTAGACCGCACGAAATATTGACTGCAAATAATTGAATTATAGAGCTGTAAAATATGATGCTATATATTAGGAGACAAACCATTATATGTCCACAGCTGTTCCGCGAAAGAGGACAAGATGTGTGACTTAAACTCGGGTCCATCAATGATCAAGATAGTTAACATCTTTGTGCATTCTCATGTTGTCTAAATGAGTCTCTCCTATCATCAGACTATTCCACACACTAGACATCCTCTGTGTGTGTGTGTGAGTGAGAGGGGGAGGGGGAGGGGGAAGTGTAGGTTGAGAGTGTTTGTATAAAGATTGTAAGACCCACTAGTTGCAGATGCACAGTAGACAGTAGTTTTGATGTTTCACAGCTTGATTTATGCACAAAATTGTTCGAAAAGAGGGCACAATTTTTTTTTCCTCCAAATCATAGAGTACTTACGAGAGAATCGAACAGTACAACGCACAAATTAAATATCAAATCACAGAAAAATAATCCACGCAAACACAGAGAATTTTGACATGGAAATTTTTTGCGGAAAAAACCACGAGACGATTGAAGTCCAACCCTGAAGAACCTCCACTAATAGAATAAAGAGAGTACACCCTCTACAAGCTCCTCCCGATCCAACACGGATCACCACAACACTTAGAAATAGAAAATAGATCATACAACGAAGATAGAAAACAATGAGAAATTACCCAACGTTGATCTCCTCCTCCGAAACGGCCTTCCGATCATTCTTTCTTCTTCCCAAAGTTGCAATGGCACTCTTGCCTCTTCTTTCCTCTTGAGATGATATGTTATGTATTCTCTATTGATCCTTGGAATTAGGGTTGGGAAAACATAATATATATCCCCTAATCCCGCAGCTAATCCTGGACCGTAGGATACGATCCAACGGTGTATAAAATATTTCTGAAATTTCGTTCAGCCCGCCGACCGAACTCGGACCGACTTCGGTTTGGAGGTTCTGGAACACCACACTGAATTCGGCCCGACTTCGATTTTGAGGTTCTAGAACACCATACTGAACTCGGACCGAGTTCGGCCCGAACTCTGTCCCCCCCTGTACAGCAGACTGCTCATTCTTCCCTCCCGAGTTTCTTCGACCTCTCGAATGTCTCTTGTCACCTCCCCGAGCTTCTCTGACCACAGACGGCGCTCGTCGCACTCCGGGATGTTCTCCACATAGGTTGCAACTATGTGGAGGGGATCATCATCCCGACGATCTGTCTGTAGTACTCAAACTTTTCCTTGGAAGAATCTTTGTGAACATATCTGCTCCGTTGTTGTCTGTATGAACCTTCTCAAGCGCCGGTTCCTTCTTCTCAACAGCATCCCGTATCCAATGATATCGGGTCTCAATGTGCTTGGACCGGCTATAAAATGTTTAGTTCTTCATAAGGTGAATAACACTCTGACTATCGCAAAGCAAATGATACTGCTCCTGCTTTAGCCCAATTTTTTGCAACAACTTCTTCATCCACAACAACTCCTTGCAAGCCTCCGTCGCCGCAATGTACTCTGCCTCCGTCGTCGACAAGACAACACACTTTTGCAAACGCGACTGCCACGATACTGCTCCACCAGCAAACATCATCATATAGCCTGAAGTCGATCGCTTCGTGTCTACATCTCCAGCCATATCAGTGTCGGTATACCCAACCAGTTTCGACTCGTCACCACCAAATAAAAATCTCCAATCAGCATTGTCCTGAAGATATCGTAGAATCCACTTGACCCAACTCCAATGTACCCTTCCAGGATTGGAAGTGTACCTGCTAACTGTGTCGACTGCGTGAGCAATGTTTGGCCTCGTACATACCATAGCACACATGAGACTTCCCACGGCTGAGGCGTATGGAACCCGCTCCATATCTTCCTTCTCGTCCTCGGTAGATGGACACTGCTCCTCAATGAACTTAAAGTGAGCCGCAAGGGGGTTACTCACTTTCTTCGACCCGTCCATCCCGAAATGCTGAAGTACCTAGTGAATGTACTTCTTTTGGGACAAGTGTAGCAGCTTGGACTCTCTCTCTCTCTGTAATCACCCTAAAATTTTTAGTTATTTAAAATCAATTTTTGGGAATTTTCTGCAATTTTTCAGGAATTTACAAAGGTGCTGTGTTGATTGTATAATTTTTAATTGCTAATAACTAATATTAAAATGTAATAAAAATATGATTTTATGGTGTAAAATAGAAAACCGGGCTTAGGGTAATTTTTTTGGATTTTATTGGGCCTCAGACCTATTTTTAAATACCTAAAAACTATTTAAGGTAATTAATTAATTGTTTTTATTATTATTATTATTATTATTATTATTAAAAAAAAAATTTTGGGCTCGGCCCGGCCCAGTGGGCCGAGCCCAGCAGCCGAGCCCAGCCACCCTAGCGGGTCGGGCGGGTCCGCCCAACCCGGAACCCGCGCCCGACCCGGTCCCCTTCTCTTCCCCCCCACGATCACCGGTGACCGATTCCTCCGCGCCACCGCCCTGGTTTCGCGCCGCCTCCGCCGGAGCTGGCCACGTCGACCTCAGCCCCGCCTCGTCCGGCCACATCCGCCCCGGTACCCCCTATAAAACCCCCACTCTTCTTCTCCTCCGCCCTCACTCCCACCTCCCCTAGCCAAACCCCCGCCGGAACCCTAGCAGCCGGATCCCCCTCCGCCGGACCACCGCCTCCTGCGCCGACCTCCTTCCCGCCGACCAGCGCCCCCGTCTCCAGCGCCTCCCCCTCTCCAGAACCCTCCAGCGCCTCCTCCCCGCCACCCTCGTCGTAGCCGCCCTAGCCGATCGACGACCCCCCCGGCCGGCACCGCCCTCACCCGAGCCCCGGCGACGCCTCGCCGACCGTCGGCCAGTCCCGCAGCTTCGACGTCCCTCAGCCCTAGGCCGGACACGCTGCTGGACACGCGGACACGCGGACACAGTGGACACGGCTGACACAGTGTCCAGAACGCGTATCGGACACGAAAAACCCTAGTTTCGAAGGGCTTCTTTCAGGTACTCGTATCTTGCACCCTGTACCTCCGATTTCGATTTTGTAAATTGTGTTGCGAAGCCTGTATGACCCTCTCGGTGCCCGGATAAACCGTCCGGGGCATCGCGTCCTGTGGTGATCGCACACCGCGATCCAAAAAAGGAAAAAACCAGACCCTGTTTCACCCCAGAACTGAGTACGCCCCGCCAAACGGGATGACTTGGTCGCGTGCGGTCTTCACAGATACGTGCGCGCCGTCAATACGGACGTGTGGGATTTCACGAAAGTGGATTCGGGTGTGCGTGCACACCGAAATTAACGCGTATCCGCGGACATCGTCCCGTATCCGACTTTTCTGCAATTTACCCTAACTTCGTGCACACACGTCGGATTGAGGCGAAACTTGCGCCATCGAACTTGTAGCGATACGCTGGTCCTGTGACCCAAGTTTGGTTCGATTCTGAGAACGTTGACGAAATCGCGTGTCGCGGGCCCCATAGGCCCCACTCGACGGGCGATTTTGTGCTCGGCTCATCGGAATTCAATTCTGGAAGTTCCGTTGGGTTCGTATCAGCGTTCCTGACCTGTTGACACTAAGTTTGGTGAATTTGGAGATAGTTGACCCTGACACGTTTTTCGGTGCAAAGCGGGCCCACCGGTGGACCCCGTTTTAGCCCGAATTACCATTTTTGCTCTTGTCTCCAAATTGGACCCAAGGACAGGCGTTCCTAGCTATTTGACACCTTCTGAGCGTGATGGTACTGTTTATTTCAGCTTTCGAAGATATCTCTGGAAATTTTCGAGAACAGGACCTTAGTGGAATCCAAACATCAGGCAAGTGCACCTTGTCAAACTTGCAGTCTTTATCTTCATATTTCCTGTAATAATACTTTGCTGGATGTCTTGTGTAAATTCATATAAACTTGTTTAAACTGCTTAACCTAGGAAACGTATGACGTACCTAGTGTCCGATCCTAGTCGGGTGCCAACACCGTACGCGATGTTGGGTTCGTCATTTAGAGATGGATTTACGATACCCTTTACTCTTGTACTTGACCTATCAAGTAACCTACAACCCAGGACACTTGACACTATACATGGACAGAATCTTCCCGAGATATTCGTGGTGATTCTGTATAGGATACAGGACTTGACAGAGATATGTTATTTATAGACAATATGACTTTTTGCATTAGCTATAATCCCGCTGACATGGACATGAGACGTTATGGTCATGATATGCGGGATTACATTGGGTGGGGAGAGACACACAGGCTACAGGCTATTTTATATATATATATATCCACTACTATTATGAGGTTGTAGACTCTCCAGCAGAGCTAGACCCTTTACCTGTTATTACTGCTACCGGCTCCCCGACACAGAGCTTGTAGCGGTCTCAGCCTGAGTTCTAGTGCTGCTCTCATATTGCATATCACTTAGCTGGTTACATAGTTTACCCCATTATTTACTTATTGCTGCCCTGCTTATTTATTTGGCTTGTATTTTTTGTACCTTGCTATGTCCCCTGAGGACCTGGAATGGATTATGTCTCCAGGTTTATCTGAGGAGCAGTACCCCGAGATATACGGGACAGGAGCTGAAGCTATTGCTGGACTTGATACTGGAGCAGAACTGAACCCTGAAGACGAGGTGACTGCCGAAGACTTCTCCTGAGTACCTGTTCTCGTACTCAGTATTTATTTCATGTTTATCTCTTTTGTTCCTGGCCTACTGAGCCAGAGTATTCAGACATATGTCGGATTGTTCTCCGATCGACTTGTTGAGATTTGTTGCTACTTATTTCCATTTCATTATGCAGTCTATTTATTTATCTTTTATGGATGAGATTAGTGTGACTTGTTGTAGTAGACCTTCTTTACAGCTTAAGTGCGCCCTGATGGTTCCATTAAATTGGGTTGACCATTGGTGCGTGCTGCTGGCCATTGCCACGCATCTCCAGTCCCTCGATATTTTGGGACTGGGGCGTGACATAGTTTTTGTGGTGGCCCATGCAGGTCTGAACTAAATTGTTCGGTTTCAACTTAGGGACCGAACATGCCTGCAATAAGATAGGATAAGTTTATAGGATCTCATCCATTGATTGAATCATTTTTGGACTCTATGTCGAATTCAATTAAATTGCTTGAATTGCATCCTGTTTTGATTTCTCTGTGCGTTCTCATTGTTTTCTTTTGATGCAGAGTAATGGATCCCAGAAGTAGTGACGAGAACCCCTTGGGTACACCGCCTGAAGCGGTGGTTACCTGTGAAGCTGGAACGACGCCAGATACCAGAGGACAATCCTCTCAGAACAATCAAACTGGCCAGCCAAGTTCCAGGTTCAGGCGTGATGACATCCCGCCTCCACCCCAGTTCCCTCCTACGATGCCTGTCTTTCCCCCAGGGCAGGCAATGGACGGACAACAAATGTTCCAGATGTTCTACGCCATGATGCAGGCACAACAACAGATCCAACAGGAGGCCCAACGTCATGAGGCCGAGAACCTAAGGAGCAGCATAGTCGCAACATTGGAATATGCAAATCCACCAAATAGGCGACCAGCGACGGGATCTATCACAGATTTCCGTCAACTCAAACCTCGTCCTTCTCGGGCAAGGAAGGACCAACTGAAGTTCATGAATGGCTTACGAACATGCAGCATCAGTTGGAGGCCACTGAACTACCAAGGGATAAATGGATGACTGCCGTCCGGATGCAACTGACGGACAACGCGCACCATTGGTGGCTGTCCGAAGAAAGAAGGCTCGGACATGATCAGGTCACCTGGGAGGAGTTCTCCAGACTCTTCCAGGAAATGTACATCCCTGCTGTGGCTCGGTCAGAACTCCGAGACAGATTCAACCGCCTGATCCAGGGCAACATGACGGTGGAGGAATATAATGCCGAATTCATTCGCCTGAGCCGCTTCGCCCCTTCTCTAATTCCTACCGAAGACGAGAAGGCGGATAAGTTCTTTGATGGACTCAGGTTCGAGCTTCAGAAGTTAATCGGATCGGTCGCGCCCATATCTTACTCCGACGTCCTAGCTGCAGCACGTCGGATGGAGCGCGTTACTCGGAGGGAATCAAGCATGAAACGTCCATTCTCCTCAGCACCGTCCAAGTCATCACCAGGAGAATCTGCTAAACGGCCCTAGAAGAACCTGCCTCAGAAAGCAGCATCAAAGAACCTGCCTACTTGCCATTACTGCGGCAAAGTAGGACATATTGAAAGAGAATGTAGACGCAAGCTGGGACTCTGCCTGGTTTGCGGATCCGGACAACACTTCTCAAAGGACTGCTCGGAACGTCGAAAGGGAGTTCCGAATCAACCAGCTCCACCTGCACCTAGGCCAGCGCTTCCAGCTGGGGGAGCAACACAGACAGGGCCTGGAGGAGCTAGGCCACCTCTACCACCTCAGGCAGCAATGTTCCAGCAAGCTCGTCAGCAAAGGGGTCCCGCTCAGGGACGAGGTCAGGCATATGCACTAGCAGTCACTGAGGAAGCTACTGCAGGCGAAGTGATAGCAGGTACCATATTAGTAGCTTCAATTCCTGCTGTAGCATTATTTGATTCTGGAGCCTCGCATTAATTTATTTCTGCTAGCTTCGTAGCCACACATAGAGTAGCTACCGCACCTCTCTCAAAGATGAAGAGAATTCTAACGGGAGGTAGAATTATCCCGATTAGTGATATCTGTAGATCATGTTCGGTAGTAGTCTGTGGCCGAGAGATGCAAGCCCAATTTCTGATCTTTTCTATGCCTGATTACGATGTTGTACTTGGTATGGACTGGTTAAGTCAGTACCATGCGACACTGGATTGCCAGCTTGAAAAAGTGATATTTAAACCCCCTAGCCATCATGAGTTTGAATTTCTTCGAGGAGCTGTAGAACAAGGTGTCCAGCCAACTCTTAGGGTATTAACCGTAGAAGAGGATTCAGGTTACCCAAGAGTCATATCGGAATTTGTGGATGTATTCTCCGACGACCTTCCAAGTTTACCACCTGATCGGGAGATAGAATTCACAATAGACCTAACTCCAGGAGCCGAACCTATCACTTCATCGGTATATCGGCTAGCACCTAAGGAGTTAGTGGAATTGAAAGCACAAGTTGACGACCTTCTGGAGAAATGATTTATCCGGCCCAGTATTTCACCTTGGGGAGCGCACATACTTTTTGTACCCAAGAAGGACGGAACTGTGCGGTTGTGCATTGATTACAGAGCCCTTAATGCTGTAACTGTTAAGAACCGGTACCCCTTACCACGCATTGATGACTTGTTTGACCAATTGAGTGGTGCTAGGGTATTCTCAAAGATTGACCTTAGATCCGGTTATCACCAGATTAGGGTGAAGAAGGAAGATATCCCAAAGACGGCCTTCAGGACTAAGTATGGACATTATGAGTTCCTAGTAATGCCGTTTGGTTTAACCAACGCACCCGCCGTATTTATGAGTTTGATGAACGGAGTCTTCCATCAGTACTTGGATAAGTTCGTGGTGGTATTCATTGATGATATTCTAGTCTACTCCAAGGACCACGAAGAGCACGAGGAACACCTCAGAATTGTGCTAGAAACTTTGAGTAGGGAGAAGCTGTATGCCAAACTCAGCAAATGTGAGTTCTGTATGGACAAGGTGCCATTCTTAGGACATATTATCTCGGGTGGAGGACTGTCTGTGGACCCAGAGAAGGTCACTGCTATAGAAATCTGGCCTACCCCTACCTCTGTTGCAGAAGTGAGAAGTTTTCTTGGACTTGCTTGGTATTACCGGCGGTTCGTAGAAAATTTTTCAAGGATCGCAAAGCCGATGACTAAGCTGACCCGGAAGGATCAGGAGTTCATATGGACGGAAGAATGCCAGAATGCCTTTGAAGAATTGAAAATGCGTCTAACAACAGCACCAGTCTTGACTCTTCCCTCAGGGTCAGGAGGTTTTGTTGGTTATAGTGATGCGTCCGGTAGTGGACTAGGTTGTGTCTTGATGCAACATGGCAAGGTTATCGCTTATGCATCGAGGCAGTTGAAGGTCCACGAGAAGAATTACCCAATGCACGACCTGGAGCTAGCTGCAGTGATTTTTGTATTGAAGATCTGGAGGCATTATCTGTATGGAGAGAAGGTTGAAATATTCACTGATCATAAGAGCTTGAAGTATGTTTATACTCAGAAGGAGCTCAACATGAGGCAAAGGCGTTGGCTTGAGTTGATGGTGGACTTTGACATAGATCTGCAGTACCACCCGGGGAAAGCAAATATTGTAGCCGACGCCCTCAACAGAAAACCCTCGGCTTATTTCTTAACTGAGCAGCCTCAGCTATTACAAGACTTGCAAGATCTTCAGATAGAGGTTGTTTTACCTGGACAAAATGGTTTGCTGGCTAACCTCAAAGTTAAGTCATCGCTGGTGGAGAAAATCAAAGAAGCTTTGCCTAATGATGCCAGATTCCGAAGGCTGAAAGAGAGAACCGAAGCAGGCATGCAAACGAGACTTCGCATCCACGAGGACGGGACATTAAGGTGCGGAAATCGCCAATATGTTCCAAATGGAGAATTAAGGCAGGAGTTGATGACGGAAGCACATAGCTCCATATACTCTGTTCATCCAGGAGGAACCAAGATGTACCGGGACTTAAGACAATATTACTGGTGGCATGGAATGAAAAGGGAGATTGCCCGATTTGTGGCAAAATGCTTAGTCTGCCAGCAGGTAAAAGCCGAGCACCAAAGGACCGCAGGTATGTTGCAGCCACTTCCCATACCTGAATGGAAGTGGGAGCATATTACCATGGACTTCGTCACTGGATTTCCAAGAAGCCCTAGTGGAAAGGATGCGGTATGGGTTATCGTGGATCGGCTCACTAAGTCGGCTCACTTCTTGCCATTCAGAGTCGGACAATCCACGGAAGTACTAGCCGACATGTATATGCGACAGATCATAAAATTACATGGAGTGCCGGTTAGTATTGTATCAGATCGAGACTTGAGATTTACATCTCACTTCTGGCAAAGCATGCAAGAGAGTCTCGGCACCAGGCTCAAATTCAGTACTGCCTATCATCCCCAGACAGACGGACAATCAGAGCGCACAATTCAGATCTTGGAAGATATGCTGCGATCATGTATACTGGACTTTGGAGGATCTTGGGAAGATCATCTGCACTTAGTGGAGTTCTCCTACAACAACAGCTATCAGGCAAGCATTCAGATGGCACCTTTCGAGGCGTTGTACGGAAGGAAGTGCAGATCGCCAGTATGCTGGAGCGACGTTGGCGAACGTCAATTACTGGGTCCAGAGTTGGTAACGGAGACAGTGGAGAAAGTAAAGCAGATTCAGAACCATCTCCGTGCAGCCCAGGATAGACAGAAGTATTGGGCCGATGCGCACAGACGACCCCTGGAGTTCAAGGAAGGAGAGCATGTATTTTTGAGGATCTCGCCCACTCGAGGTACCATCAGATTTGGCAGCAGAGGCAAGTTAAGCCCAAGGTATATTGGGCCATTTGATATCTTGGAGCGCATTGGTGAGGTGGCTTATCGTCTTGCATTACCTCCATCCTTAGAGGGAGTGCATGATGTATTCCACGTCTCACAGCTGAGGCGATACGTGACGGACCCAAGTCATATAGTTGATCATTCTGAGATTTCAGTGGGCCCTAGCCTGAGATACGAGGAGCAGCCAGTGGGTATACTCGACACCAGTGAAAAGACACTGCGAGGGCAGACAATCAGACTGGTTCGGGTAGCTTGGAAACAGCACTCTCCTGGCGAATCGACCTGGGAACGAGAGGATGTTATGCGCCAGCGTTATCCACACTTATTTGCAGATGCAGGTAAAACCTAAGCATTCTTTAATTCTGTAAATTCGTGCCTTTGTAGTTTACCCTTCGATTGCGAGGACGCAATCCTCTTAAGGGGGTAGATTGTAATCACCCTAAAATTTTCAGTTATTTAAAATCAATTTTTGGGAATTTTCTGCAATTTTTCAAGAATTTACATAAGTGCTGTGGTGATTGTATAATTTTTAATTGCTAATAACTAATATTAAAATGTAATGAAAATATAATTTTATGGTGTAAAATAGAAAACCGGACTTAGGGTAATTTTTCTGGATTTTATTGGGCCTCAGACCTATTTTTAAATGCCTAAAAACTATTTAAGGTAATTAATTAATTGTTTTTATTATTATTATTATTATTATTATTATTATTATTATTATTATTGTTTTTTTTTTGGGCCCGGCCCGGCCCAGTGGGCCGAGCCCAGCAGCCCAGCCCAGCCACCCTAGCGGGTCGGGCGGGTCCGCCCAACCCGGAACCCGCGCCCGACCCGGTCCCCTTCTCTTCCCCCCCACGATCACCGGTGACCGATTCCTCCGCGCCACCGCCCTGGTTTCGCGCCGCCTCCGCCGGAGCTGGCCACATCGACCTCAGCCCCGCCTCGCCCGGCCACATCCGCCCCGGCACCCCCTATAAAACCCCCACTCTTCTTCTCCTCTGCCCTCACTCCCACCTCCCCTAGCCAAACCCCCGCCGGAACCCTAGCAGCCGGATCCCCCTCAGTCGGACCACCGCCTCCTGCGCCGACCTCCTTCCCGCCGACCAGCGCCCCCGTCTCCAGCGCCTCCCCCTCTCCAGAACCCTCCAGCGCCTCCTCCCCGCCACCCTCGCCGTAGCCGCCCTAGCCGATCGACGACCCCCCCTGCCGGCACCGCCCTCACCCGAGCCCCGGCGACGCCTCGCCGACCGTCGGCCAGTCCCGCAGCTTCGACGGCCCTCAGCCCTAGGCCGGACATGCTGCTGGACACGCGGACACGCGGACACAGTGGACACGGCTGACACAGTGTCCAGAACGCGTATCGGACACGGAAAACCCTAGTTTCGAAGGGCTTCTTTCAGGTACTCGTATCTTGCACCCTGTACCTCCGATTTCGATTCTGTAAATTGCATTGCGAAGCCTATATGACCCTCTCGGTGCCCGGATAAACCGCCCGGGGCATCGCGTCCTGTGGTGATCGCACACCGCGATCCAAAAACAGGAAAAAACTAGACCATATTTCACCCCGGAACTGAGTACGCCCCGCCAAACGGGATGACTTGGTCGCGTGTGGTCTTCACAGATACGTGCGCGCCGTCGATATGGACGTGTGGGATTTCGCGGAAGTGGATTCGGGTGTGCGTGCACACCGAAATCAACGCATATCCGCGGACATCGCCCCGTATCCGACTTTTCTGCAATTTACCATAACTTCGTGCACATACGTCGGATCGAGACGAAATTTGCGCCATCGGACTTGTAGCGATACGCTGGTCCTGTGACCCAAGTTTGGTTCGATTCTGAGAACGTTGACAAAATCGCGTGTCGCGGGTCCCACAAGCCCCACTCGACAGACGATTTTGTGCTCGGCTCATCGGAATTCAATTCTGGAAGTTCCGTTGGGTTCATATCAGCGTTTCTGACCTGTTGACACTAAGTTTGGTGAATTTGGAGACAGTTGACCCTGACACATTTTTCGGTGCAAAGCGGGCCCACCGGTGGACCCCGTTTTAGCCCGAAATTATCGTTTTTGTCCTTGTCTCCAAATTGGACCCAAGGACAGGCGTTCCTAGCTATTTGACACCTTCTGAGCGTGATGGTACTGTTTATTTCAGCTTTTGTAGACATCTCTGGAAATTTTCGAGAACGGGACCTTAGTGGAATTCAAACATCAGGCAAGTGCACCTTGCCAAACTTGCAGTCTTTATCTTCATATTTTCTGTAATAATACTTTGCTGGATGTCTTGTGTAAATTCATATAAACTTGTTTAAACTGCTTAACCTAGGAAACGTATGACGTACCTAGTGTCCGATCCTAGTCGGGTGCTAACACCGTACGCGATGTTGAGTTCGTCATTTAGAGATGGATTTACGATACCCTTTACTCTTGTACTTGACCTATCAAGTACCCTACAACCCAGGACACTTGACACTATACATGGACATAATCTTCCCGAGATATTCGTGGTGATTCTGTATAGGATACAGGACTTGACAGAGATATGTTATTTATAGACAATATGACTTGTTGCATTAGCTATAATCCCGCTGACATGGACATGAGACATTATGGTCATGATATGCGGGATTACATTGGGTGGGGAGAGACACACAGGCTACAGGCTGTTTTATATATATATATCCACTACTATTGTGAGGTTGTAGACTCTCCAGCAGAGCTAGACCCTTTACCTGTTATTACTGCTACCGGCTCCCCGACACAGAGCTTGTAGCGGTCTCAGCCTGAGTTCTAGTGCTGCTCTCATATTGCATATCACTTAGCTGGTTACATAGTTTACCCCATTATTTACTTATTGCTGCCCTGCTTATTTATTTGGCTTGTATTTTTTGTACCTTGCTATGTCCCCTGAGGACCTGGAATGGATTATGTCCCCAGGTTTAGCTGAGGAGCAGTATCCCGAGATATACGGGACAGGAGCTGAAGCTATTGCTGGACTTGATACTGGAGCAGAACTGAACCCTGAAGACGAGGTGACTGCCGAAGACTTCTCCTGAGTACCTGTTCCCGTACTCAGTATTTATTTCATGTTTATCTCTTTTGTTCCTGGCCTACTGAGCCAGAGTATTCAGACATATGTCGGATTGTTCTCCGACCGACTTGTTGAGATTTATTGCTACTTATTTCCATTTCATTATGCAGTCTATTTATTTATCTTTTATGGATGAGATTAGTGTGACTTGTTGTAGTAGACCTTCTTTACAGCTTAAGTGCGTCCTGATGATTCCATTAAATTGGGTTGACCATTGGTGCGTGCTGCTGGCCATTGCCACGCATCTCCAGTCCCTCGATATTTTAGGACTGGGGCGTGACACTCTCTCTCTCGGCTGATCACCATCCTAAGAATAGTCTTTGTTGCGCCCAAATCTTTCATAGAGAAGGCCGCGCCTAGTTGGCGCTTCAACTCCGCTATCCTAGTAGCATTCTGACCTACCAGTAGCATATCATCAACATAGAGCAGTAAAATGATGAAATCATCCTCGGCAAAGTACCTCACAAAAATATAATGATCCAACGTCGTCCAAACATAGCCATGCTCCCCCATAAATGACTCAAACTTCCTGTACCACTGTCTCGAAGCCTGTTTCAGACCATACAAGCTCTTCTTCAACCGGCAGACTAAATGTGACTTGCCCTTCTCACAGAATCCCTCTAGATGCTCCATGTACAAATCCTCCTCAAGATCACCGTGGAGGAATATCGTCTTCACGTCCATTTGCTCGACCTCCAAGTCGAAATTGGCTGCCAAAGCTAGCACCACCCGAATAGACGACTGTTTGACGACTGAAGAAAAGATCTCATCATAATCTACGCCTTTCTGCTGACAGTAGCCTTTAACTACCAGCCTCACTTTGTATCGAGGAAGAGTATCATTATCTGTCTGCTTCACTCTGAACATCCATCGATTCTTCAAAGCCTTCTTGCCCTTTGGCAACCGTACTAGATCATAAGTAGAGTTGACCTCTAAGGAACTCATCTCCTCCTGCATGGCCTCCATCCACTCCTGCCTGTGTTCGTCTTCCATAGCCTCTGCAAAACTTTTGGGTTCTTCCCCGTCAGTCAGTAGCACATACTTATCCGGTGAGTATCTCGTAGATGGTCGACGCTCTCTATCGCTCCTCCTCAACGGAATCACTAGTGCTGGCTGTATATCTACAGCCTCCTCCCCTCCAGGAACTGCCTCCTCGGCATGCTCATCATCTTGAGAGTCACCCTGACCACCATCAGCAAGCTGATGATCAAGGTTGGGAGCAACTCCATGTACTGGCTCCTCCATAACTGGATCCTTTGTGATGTCCTCTGGATACTGCTCGAAGCAAAATGACTCTAACTCAGGCAATTCCTCAGCCTCAGAAAGCATCTCGAAATTCTGAGTGTTGGTCATGGTCTGATCCTCGATGAATACTATGTTCCTACTTCTGTAGAGATTTCTTTCTACTGGATCGTAGAGTTTATAGCCAAACTAATTCTGACCATAGCCGACAAAGACGCACCGTCTCGTCTTCGGCTCAAGTTTGGATCTCTCGTCCTTCGGTACATGCACGAAGGCCTTACAACAAAACACTCACAGGTGATTGTATGAAGGCTCTATGCTGTACCATACATTGTCAGGCACATCACCCTCCAAAGGAGCACTAGGAGATAAATTAATAACATAAGCAGCTTTGTAAAGTGTCTCACCCTAATAGCTGCATGACAAGTTTGCTTCTGACAGCAAATACCGCACCCTCTCAATTAGCGTCCTGTTCATCCGCTCCGCTACCCCCATTGAGTTATGGTGTCTTTGGTGGAGTCTTCTGGTGTCATATCCCTTGCTCTCTGCAATAAGCATCAAAGGAACCGATATACTCGTCGCCATTGTCCGACCGAACACAAAACATCTTCTTGTCCGTCTCCCTTTCAACAGAGGCCTGAACTCCTTGAAAGTGGGCAGCACCTGATACTTGGTCTTTAAGGTATAGACCCAAACCTTCCTGGAACAGTCATCAATAAATATTATAAAATAAGAAGCACCACAAATGGATTTTACCTTCATAGGACCGCAGACATCCGAGTGAATCAACTCGAGCAACGCCGACTTCCTTGAACTTGGGTGACTTTGGAAAGATATCCTATTTTGCTTTCCCGCCAAAAAGTGCATGCACTTCTCCAACTTTGTAGACTTTAGCCCTGAAATCACCTTCCTGTTTACCAAGTATCTTATCCCCTTCTCGCTGATATGGCTGAGCCGCCTGTGCCATAACTCAGTAGATGCATCAGTAGCTGCGTTAACCTCATGTGCCCCCTGTGCGCTCCCTTCTATATAGTAGAGTCCGGACCTTTTGCTTCCTCTGAAAATCACCATCGAACCTCTAGAAAGCTTCCACTGCCTGTTTTCGAAGAGACTGAAGAAACACTCGTCATCCAACCTTCCAGCCGATATCAGGTTAAAACGGATATCAGGGACATGACGAACATCTTTGAGAACAAGAACTGCACCCGTCTTTGTCCATAAATGCACATCTCCAATGATAATCGCCTTTGATACATCTCCATTGCCCATCTTTAACACTCCACAGTCGCATATTGTGTAAGTAGCAAATGGTGCCCTGTTATGAGATACATGCGCTGAAGCACCTGAGTCCATCAGCCAAGAGTTGTTATCGCAGACGAGGTTCATAACTACCTCATCAACTACAATGATCACGTCGCCTCCATGTGTCGAGGCTGCCGCTATAGTGTTCTCACTTTCCTTCCCCTTGTCGCCCTTCTTCTCTCTCTTCCAAGCGAAACAGTTCCATTTGATGTGGCCCTTCTTGCCACAATGGTAATACTCTGAGTCCTCGTACCGACCCTTAAACCTTTTCCTATTTTTGTCTCTGCCACCGCTTGGACCCCTGCTTTTACTCCTTCCGCAGCTCTCTGAAACAAGCGCCTCTGAGTTGGATGTGGATGAAGTGCCCTGAGAATGTCTCCACATTTCTTCATTCAGTACCCCGTTCTTGGCAAACTCCAGACTTACCACGCCTTCCGGAGCAGAAGCGATTATAGACACTTGTACGGTCTCCCACGAGTCTGAGAATGTACACAGCAGCCATAGTCCCTGAACCTCGTCGTCGAACTTGACTCCCATAAAGGATAGCTGGTCAACCACGCCCTGGAACTCACTCTAGTGATCCGTAATAGCCGCTTCATCTTTGTACCGCAGACCCATCATCATCCAGATCAGAAATAATTTATTTATCCCGATCTTCTTCGCATACAAAATTTTTAGCTTATCCCACAGTGTCCTCGCGTGCTCAATACTGGCAACTTGGTTTTACACGTTCTCGTCAACGAACTGCCTGATGTACCCACACACCTGTATATGCTCGAAATTTCAGTCATATTTGGATTTGTCACTGAGCCTCTCAGAAGCAAATACCGTCAGATGCAGCTTCTTGACAAATAGCAGATCCTTCATCTTGCTCCTCCAGTAGTGATAGTTGGTACCGTTCAGGTTTACCATGCGCACCGGCTTCACGTCCATCTCTCCTCCCTGGTTTACCTGTCAACTCCTGACACCCTTCTGAAATTTCAGAACCTGGCTCTGATACCACTTTGTTGGAAAAGAAGCGCGGAAACCTTTTTCCAAACCAGAGAATACATGCGAGAGAACCGAGTAATACAATGCGCACCAAACCACAGAAAAATATTCCACACAAACACAGAGAATTTTGACGTAGAAAATCCTTGCGAAAAAATCACAGGACGATCAGAGTCCAACTCTGAAGAACCTCCACTAATAGAATAAAGAGAATACACCCTCTACAAGCTCCACTCGATCCAACACAGATCACCACAACACTTAGAAATAGAAAATAGACCACACCACGAAGATAGAAGATAATGAAAAATTATCCAAAGTTGATATCCTCCTCTGAAATGGCCTTACGATCCTTCTTTCTTCTTCCCAAAGTTGCAGTGGCACTCTTGGCTCCTCTTTCCTCTTTCTTGAGATGATATGTTATGTATTCTCTATTGATCCTTAGAATTAGGGTTAGGAAAACCTAATATATATATATATATATATATCCCCTAATTCCGTAGCTAATTCTGGACCGTAGGATACGATCCAACAGTGTATAAAATATTTCTGAAATTTTGTTCAGTCCGCCGACCGAACTCGGACCGACTTCGGTTTGAAGGTTTTGGAACACCACACCGAGTTCGGCCCGACTTCGATTTTGAGGTTCTGGAACACCATACAGAACTCGGACCGAGTTCGGACCGAACTCTGTTTTCCCCTGTACAGCAGACTGCTTCTTCTTCTCTTCCGAGTTTCTTCGACCTCTCGAATGGCTCTCGTCACCTCCTCGAGCTTCTCTGATCACAGACGACACTCGTCGCACTCCGAAATATTCTTCACATAGGTTAAAAATTTTATCCAGATTTTTGTCATGGACATACCTAATCATGATCTAGGTCCAGGTAAGAATTCACAAGCACCTCAGATGTTAAAAGGAGTTAAGTAAAATAAAAAAAAAAAAAAAAATTCCCAAAAAATGAATGGACGGTGGTGGTGGTGTCCACGGTGGTGGTGGTGGCATTCAACATATGATTGCCAATGGAAGGGTGGAGAACAAACTAGCCAACATTGAGAGTTACAAACTTTGCCACATGTACATAATTATTCCCGATCGGCTCATGAACACATTGCTAGCTGGCTACTAATTATTAGCCACTAACTAAGCAAAGTTTCCTTCGCACGTAGCCACTAATTAATCATCAAAGTTGTTCAAACCTCCAAGCTCGAGAACTTTCTTTCACTTTCCTAAGCCTTTGGGAACAAAAAGAAAAGAAGGATTCCCATTTTGCTTGTTCAGGCAATATTTTGCAAAGGAGCTCTTGATGCTGCCTATGCTCTTGCTGGTAGTGCTTGGGAAATCGAAACAGACATATCGAACCTTACGTATGAGGGCCGGTTCTGTCATCTTCCCGGTCCGAATCTTCGGGAGGTAGTCAAAAGACTGGTCCAAAAAGAAAAAGAAAAAAAAAGCTATTTTGATCGCCTCTTGGGAGGAGGAGGGGGAGGGGGAGGGGGAGGGGGGGAAGGCTGCGTTGGTCCGCATCCACATGGCCGGCAGCCATTGGTCTCCCTGTTAGTACGGATCCATCCGAACGAAAAGAGCCAATGGATGGCCGTCACGTGGGCGCAGACCAGCGCAGTCCTCCCAAAGGGACGGTCCAAATAGCAGTTCTGGTCCAAGAATAATAGTAGGTCATAGGAGGGATGGGCCTGCACTAAGACAAGTTGATGTCTAGTTTTGAGTATGTTGCTTGATATTTATGGTGTCTAATCTACCAATTTTATGTCTGAATCTATATACAACTATAACCATGATCTACACTGTTGACCGATAAATCGAAACTTTTAAACAAGGTTCTCAGTACTGCGTGATACAATACAAATACATACGGTCTGTATCATATCATTTTTAGCATAATTCGATCTGATACTAATTGATATCGACATTGGTCAATATTTAGATTGTGACCATTTCCTCTTCAATCCTAGACATGTAGAAAGAAAGAAAGAAAATTACGTAAACAATATCGACACAATAAATCGAAGATCTATATATGTGCTAGGACTAGGACTAGGACTAGGATGTATTGATAAGATTTTCTTATTCACACACTATAAATTTGTAACTATTCGATTCGTCAAAATGATATATTTATAAATTTACAATATTTATTAATATTAATATTGTTTTGTTCAAAGATATCGAGAATAAATAAATAAAATAAGTTATGCTTAATTATTAATCCTGGCGTTACGAAACAAAGAACTCTAAAAACCCAATCCAAACCTTGAAACTGCTAAAACTTATTTCGATATCGGTACTACGAACCTTGCTTTTAAATATAGTGCTTCAGTAACATGATATTATAGCAATGTTGAATCAAAATCATAACTAATGCCAATAAGCCAATTTTTCAACTCTGCAACAAGCGAGTACTTTGAAGTGCAAGTGTTCAAGTACATGCTTCTGCTTAATTGGTAAACAAGGCTAATATTAGTAATAAAAGTTTTCCTCACAAAACTCATTTTAGATGAGCTCAAGAATAAGAACAATTGCTTTATACCAGGATTAGTTTAGATTAACATGAAGGTAGAAAGGGGGGCTTTATTCCTGAGGATCTGAGAATCGACACCTGGATATTTAGTGCCTATAATTTGTCTTAGCTGCCCCCCTAATCACAATTATTAAATCCTCACTACTCCTCTCCCAACTCTCTATATAAACCAAAGCAATGCTCCCTACCATCATCCATCCCCCTCTCCTAGAGATCTCAGCTTTGCAAGCAAGTGGCTACTGAACCTCTAGCATTCATTTCTCCAACTCACTTCAGTGTTGTTGCTATAGTGGCAGTAACAAAAGAGCACAGGCTGCATCAAAAGAGTGCATAAACAAAAGGTGAGCTTTGTGTAACACGAAAATGTCTTTTAGGAGTTGATAGTAACACGTGAAAGAAGGAGAGAAGACGAGTGTTCTTATCATTGACTTGCATTTGGTGGTGTGTGTTTAATTGCACACTCTAGGGGAGGTTATGGATGACTCTCACCATTGACCTTCACTAACAATTATTGTTTCACTACTTCTTGGCTCTATAAATAGTCCTTGAACTCCCTCCTCATTTCTTCTCATTCCACTTCCAACTCTTTCTTTCGTTGGTAGTTACTAGTGCTTCTTTTTAGTACAGAAACAGAGGAGACTCTCTAACTCTACTCTTTCCTAGTGTCATTCTAAAGCTTACAACGGGAGTTACTTGGCAACAATCAATGGAGGTCACCATTGACATGAACGGCCAGCAACAGTCACCCTCCAAGTGCTACGACGACGACGGCCGCCCGAAAAGAACAGGTAGTTAAAATGAAAACAGAGGATCCTTGTGCTCTGTCTGTTTCATCTCATATATATATATATCGGAGCAACTTTCACTCATACCTGAAAATTCAAAACTTGGGATTACCTTTAGGTAATGTGCTGACGGCAAGCTCCCACATCATCACGGCGGTTATCGGCTCGGGCGTTCTGTCGCTGGCTTGGGCCATCGGGCAGCTCGGATGGGTGGCGGGGCCTGCCGTGATGGTCCTCTTCGCGTTTGTCATCTACTACACTTCTTCGCTTCTTGCCGACTGCTACCGGTCGGGCGACCCGATCACCGGAAAGCGCAACTACACTTACATGGACGCCGTGCGCTCGAACCTCGGTATGTATGTATCTAGAGAGAGAAACCAGTATCAACTATCAAGAGGGGGTGCATGGGTTTGGGTAGTGAACTTTTGCTTGAATTTGTACAAACAGGTGGATTCAAGGTGAAGATTTGTGGCTTCATTCAGTATCTGAACCTTTTCGGAGTGGCGATCGGATACACCATAGCTGCTTCCATTAGCATGCTGGCTATCCAGAGGTCTAACTGCTTCCATGAGAAGGGGCACAGGAACCCCTGCCACATGAGCAGCAACCCTTACATGATCATCTTCGGCATCACGCAGCTCCTCTTCTCGCAGATCCCCGACTTCGACCAGATATGGTGGCTCTCCATCGTCGCCGCGGTCATGTCCTTCACCTATTCTTCCATCGGCCTCGCCCTCGGCATAGTACAAGTTGTTGGTAGGCAAACACGAACTACTACTACTACTAGTACTACTTTTGTGTCCTAACTAACCTCTGTTGTTGGTGGAAACAGGCAACGGCAGCATCAAGGGGAGCTTCACCGGAATCAGTATCGGAGACGTAACCCAGATGCAGAAGATATGGAGGAGCCTCCAAGCCTTCGGGGACATCGCCTTCGCCTACTCCTACTCCATCATCCTCATCGAAATCCAGGACACGATACGAGCTCCTCCGCCGTCCGAAGCCAAAATGATGAAGAAGGCAACGCTGCTGAGCGTCGCGGTCACCACGGTCTTCTACATGCTCTGCGGCTGCATGGGCTACGCCGCCTTCGGCGACGCAGCTCCGGGCAACCTTCTGACCGGCTTCGGGTTCTACAACCCCTTCTGGCTCCTCGACATCGCCAATGCCGCCATCGTCATCCACCTGGTCGGCGCCTACCAGGTCTACTGCCAGCCCCTCTTCGCCTTCGTCGAGAAATGGGCGCATCGGACGTGGCCCGAGTCGAAGTTCATCGTGAAGGAGATCCGTGTGCCTCTGGCGCCTACCAGCAGGTCCTTCAACCTCAACCTCTTCCGTCTAGTGTGGCGGTCGGGGTTCGTCGTGCTCACGACCATCATCTCCATGCTCCTCCCTTTCTTCAACGACGTGGTCGGCCTGCTCGGAGCGCTCGGGTTCTGGCCTCTGACGGTGTTCTTCCCGGTGGAGATGTACATTGCGCAGAAAAGGATCCCAAAGTGGAGCACCAGGTGGGTGTGCCTCCAGATGCTCAGCCTCGCCTGTCTGGTCATCTCTATCGCGGCCGCTGTCGGTTCGATCGCCGGCGTGCTTACCGACCTCAAGGTCTATCGCCCGTTCAAGTCCAGTTAGTTACCGATCATATATATATATATATATATATATATATGCTTCCACCTCTTATCTATTATGGGGAAGAGAAGTTTCGAATGAGGAAGCTTGTGCTCAAGAGTTTGTGACATTAGAATTAGAAGAATCGCTGCAAGTATGGAGAGAGAGATTTGAGCAAAACTTAAGTGTTTGTGCGCAGCTTTGTCTTCACTTTTTCTTTTTACAGATTTTCAGAATAAACATGCAATAATATTTCAATGTTCAGTTGGCCCATGTACTGATTAGTTAGGATGTGTTACTATTCTCCTTCCCTTGTCCGTACACAGTAAGCAAGAATTTTCAATTCGAATGTCAAGGATCATAAATGAACGAGTAACTAAAAAAGAACTGCAAGGGATGAATTTTAGGAATTCTTCCTAGTCGTCAAGAATTGATTCAAGCATAAATAAAATCCCTAATCCCACCGTCGATATTTTTTTCTTCTTCTTCTTCTTAGGTTCTTAAAGTGCCTTCACCAAATAAAAGAAGTTTTCTTTTTTTTTTTTAAAGTAAATAAAGGTTTGTAATGGGACGAAGAGATTTGAGATGTAATAATTTACTCTTTTAACTATTTGGAAAGATGAATGTAATTTAAAATAGGAAAACTTTTTCCAGTCCAAAGCGGACGATTGGAAAAAAAAAAAAAAAAAAAATCGCAGCCACGTGGCAAGCACGGATTCGCCAGCCGTGGGATCCACAAATCCAGTCCCTCATGCTAACACCAACGTGTGAGGGCCCCGTCGAATCTACGGGTGACACGTGGCGTCGATTTCAGCCGCAGTCGCCCACGTGATCCGGGAAGACAACACTCTTTAAAATAAAGAGTATATAGTTAATTTTACGGAAAAAGAATTGTAGGACACTATAACGTTTCGAATTCTAGTAGCCAGTCGTGTAGGCATATGGTGTTGAGGGGGCACGGTTGTGCCCTCTGGATTTCAAACAAAAATATATATTTTTTTTAGTACAACAACACTCAGTCAAGTCTGTAGAGAATTGGTTGCTTGTACAAGTAGTAGGGCAGGAATGTGAGACAAATAAGAACTCGTAGGACTTGTAGTGAGTGGGTTGTTTCACTTGTATCACTATACAGCTAGTAAGCAGACCTCTGTCAAAATGTCAAGTCTGTCAGTGCTATGCTATGACTACAACCAAATGCCTACAATTCTCTTACAACTGCCACGTTGCGGCCGTCAATTGGAGGATGGAGAGAGGTGGGACCCGGTGGTTGTCCGGGTGGCCGCTACGTGGCAGGAA
This sequence comes from Iris macrosiphon, assembly GCA_036927795.1. Lineage (NCBI taxonomy): Eukaryota > Viridiplantae > Streptophyta > Magnoliopsida > Asparagales > Iridaceae > Iris > Iris macrosiphon. The sequence goes on along the minus strand of JAYESA010000017.1, from coordinate 147,723,824 downwards.
TGCCACGTGGCAGCCGTTCATTGGAGGAAGAGGTGGGACCGGATGTGACCCATATAGTAGAGGAAGAGAAGGTTGTAAGAAGATTGTAAGCATTTGGTAGTAAACTTAGCATTATTGTGTCTTTGTTTGCTTTTACCATGTACATGTAGTAAATAGAAACTCAAAATAAGAACTCATACATCTTTGTTATTCCTCTCCTCCTGCAGCTACACAACCCCAGACATCTTCTCTCTTTTTCTCATACATAGCAACAGATTCCAGCAGCAGGTAGCCATTGTATATTTTGCACTAAATATTTTTTTCCCTCTTCCTAGTCAATTTTTTTATTCTGAAATAACCACTTATAGTCATTTTACATTTTTTTTTTAATATCTTGGAGATTATCCAAATTTAAGTTCTTGTTTATTCCGGTGATCAATAAGTTTTCCAACAAGTTCAAGTATGTTACATTAAGTAAATTATGTTGCCTTTTAGGTTAAATGTTTAGTTTTATAATCTTGACTAAAATAATTTTGGCTAACATAATCTTGACTAATATTTCAAAATATACAACTTTTTAATTTCGATCATGATTAATATTTGAAAAGACAACTAGATAATCTTGGCTAATATTTTAAAATTAGATATTTTTCAAATAAAAATAATATATTATTCAAAAAGTTCAATAATATGTAATATTTTTAAAATTATAAATAATTAAATATATTATTATTTTAATAGTAAATATTTTTTAATAGTAAATATTGTGTCTTCTTACGTTACTGCAGGGAGGTCAAACAGTTGACAAGTCTTTTAAGAAAGTATTTTTTTTCACGATAGAGGAGTAGCTGTTGGTTGATGGAAGAATTTTTTTTCAAATGTTATTCATTCATTTAGTGAGCACTCAAAAAATAATTTGGAAGAGACTTTTTATCAAAGATAATTATTACAAACTATAATTTTTTTTTAGATGTCTGAACATAACGTTCGGAACATTGTGCATGTTGTGTTGCATGTCTTTTGGGTCCACTGTCCTCAATTTCTACCAAATAAATGAAAAAAATAATACACCTTCGTAGCTCAATCCACCTATCTTTCGTCACCTAGCCATAGTCATATACCTCTTTTCGGTAACCACATGGGTCACTCGAGTTCGGTTATTACAAACTATAATTGAAAAGTACACCTTTTTATGTTGTAATTTTATGTTATTTCTTATGGCTATAAATAAATCTAAATAGTTATTAATTATTGGTACAATTTGGTACAATTAGTTATAATTGTCCATGTTGGTTACAATTAGTTTAAAATTGTTACAAGCAGGAGAAAATAGTCATAAAAGTTCTAAATAGATGCAATCGTTCTGTTTTAGTTAAGGAAAATAAATTAAACATAAAATATTGTAAATTTTTACTATTATAATGTGGTTTGAAAACGGCTCAATATGAATATCATCAATCATTTTATTAAAAATAAATTACAGTAAAAAAAAACTAACTCCTCTCTTCCGCACAAATATATATATTTAAAACTAAATTTAAAACTGTTTTATAAAGTAAATTTTAAAATTAATTCAAAGAAAAAATATCAGAAATATTTAAATTGTTTAACAAATCTTAATTTAAATATAGTTAAATATTTGAAACATTTTATAATAATATTATAAAAATATTTATATTACGTGCAACGTACGTGAATTTACTAGTATAATTAATTAAAGGTGCACATGGTATAAGAATGAGAGGGACCCACAACTAAGTTTTAAACATGACGACATTTTGAAGTCGAATAAAGTAGAGGTGAGGATCGGTTCGATTCAAAATCGAACTGAATAAAAAAAAACCGAATTCGACCGAAAAATAAGTAAAATCGAAACCGAACCAAATTAGACCATAACCGAACTGAATTAAATCGGTTCGGATTTTGGTTTATTCGGTTTTTCAATTTTTTGGTTTATTTGTGATTTTTTTAATATATATAGTAAATAAATATTCCTATATATATATATATATATATATATATATATATATATATATATATATATATATAAACAAAAAAATTATTCGGAGTCTGAAACCGAAATCTAAAACCGAAACCGAATAAAATAATTTAGTATTTTCAAAATCGAAACTGAACCGATTTTTTTTAAAATCGAACCGAATCTCTAATTCGTTTCGATTCGATTTTCGGTCCAAAACCGAATAATGCTCACCCCTATAATAAAGTGGGTGGAGGAAGGAGTTTAAACATAAAAAGACTTATTAATAGAATATTTAGTTAATATTCAGAAAATTTGAGGAGGTGGTAACAGATTTTCTCTTAAATTTAAGGTGATAAAATTGTGTTCCTCCTTTTACGATAATTTTTGTTATAATATAATCTACATGGAATTGAGCCGGTCACTATCTACATTATTCTTTTGTCTCGTTCATTGTCGAGCACGGTGTGATCTACCAGCTGAAATGGTCGAAAAAAATTATATAATAATTTTTTTTTGTCGGTATCGATTGATCGGGACAAGTAAATTAAGATGGTTTTATCTTTATGGATTTAATTTTTTAGAATTGTGTCCAATTTGCGGTAAATCGTGTCTTGGAAATTAACTCTATATAAGAATCTTTGTCTCAAGTCTTTGCACTATTCGATTTTCAAAGTTCGCTGTTGGTTTTATGATGTATTTTTATGGATATTTTTAATGAATGTTTTCATTGCATGCTTTTACTGTCTTCGTATCTGTATCGAATTCTTGAGAGAGAGAAGAAGAGTTCTGAACTGTTGTTTGTGCAAATGCGGGTGAACAAGTAGGTGAAGCTTGTCGTCGAGTGGAAGATCTTTTCTCTTGACAATTCATCAACAAGTGAGTGACATTGATTCTTTGATCTTGAATCTTCATGCTTAACAAAAGGATTACTTTGTTATTGCGTAGTGTTTTGGTCAATGATACATAACAAAACCCAGAAAGATAAGTAATCACATTGTTATTAACCTGTTGTAATAGAAAGATGTATATGTGTATTATTGTAACCAATGTTTGACAGCTGAGTCACAACTTATGGTAAGTACTCGAATTGGACAAGTAAAAGCAAAGTCCCTCAATTGGGTAGTAAATACTGCGAGTGGCTCAAGAACAAGTGGTAAGGCAAATGAGAAATGTGGCATATTTTTATCAAGTTTTCTGTAACATGCATGATATGTTCTTTTTATAGTTAAAGTTGCATATGCATGCATGATCATGGATAACTTGTGCACAAGATTTAGTTCCTCGAAACGGTACTTCAGGGCTACAGAACCGCTTCGGTATAGAGGGAACAAGGATGATGCTGACGTACTAATATCGAAATTTCGGGATCATGGTAAAGCTAGCTCCCTACACTGTAAGGGACACTGTAATTCTACTAATTAATTGTTGAAATAGCTCGTGGCGAGGGATCTTAATATAGACAAGTGACATAGCTAATGATGTCTTATGCAGACAGAGTAAGTTATTATTCAATTACAGGGAATGACAAAAGACCGTGGGTAAGAATCATCGAATAGTGAAAGTCATAATATTTATTTTATGTTCCTATCATATGTGAATTGTTAATTGACCCTAAGACAACAGAACAAGATCATTATTATAATGTTTCTCTCAATGTTGATTTTATGTGAGATTGATTACGACCACTCACCAGTATATAATAATGTATTAACCTACATCTCCACAAGTACTGGAACCTAGTAGACGAGCAAATACGCTGAAAACGCTTGTCCGACTCTTTATAAGCTTTACGCTTATTTGAGGCTTCCAAATGGAGAAGAAGACTTCCACTAAAGGTGTTTTTGAGTTTTGTTTTAAGGCTAAATTCCAACTTGATACCCTCAACTATTCTAAATGTTCAACTTTATACCCTCAACTTTGATAGGCATCAACTTAATACCCTCACTCCTAATGGTGTTAACTGAACTAAAGAAAGACCAAAATACCCTTTCCAAACCCCCTCGCTCTCTCTGGTAGGCCCTTTTTTCTCCGACGCCGACAGCCGGAGGGGAGCGCACAGTCGGAGCAACAACAACAGCAGACGCGAGTAGCCGTGGCCTCCGGCAGGGCACGTGCGGTAGCAGTTGGCGGGGGCGGGGAAGGGCTTGGCGGAGGTGCGCTCGCACGCAGGCATCGCTCGACTGAGGCGCGGGCGCTGTGGCAGCTGGCCGGGACTGGGCACGACAGAGGCCCGATCGGGCGCGGGCAGCTCATGGCGTAGGCGCACGCGAGGTGGTCGCTGAGGGCGGCGGCGAGTGATGGCTCCGCGCGCGGTGGCAGCTGGCTGGGGCGGGTCACAACGGAGGCGTGGGCGGCGCGCTGAGGAGGATGGGGTGGTGTAGCGGGGTGGGGAAGGGGGAGGGGGGGGGGGGGGTTCTTCAGTAGGTTTTGGAGGGGGTGGGGATAGGGTGGGGGAGGGGCAGGGGAGGGTAGTTTAGGAATTAAATTTCTATTTTTATTTTTTTAAAGTTAAAAGTAACAGTTAAGGTAGCGGGGGTTACTAAGTTGAAAATATTAGTTAAAAAAGGATATTATGTTAGTACCTATAGGGTATTAAGTTGAACATTTGGAATAGTTGAGGATATCAAGTTATAATTTAGCCTTGTTTTAATAAGGAGATATGATGTATGGAACGGTTGTATCTCATTTCAATATATATATATATATATATATATATATATATATATATATATATATGCCAAGTTGTAAGCCAATGTTGACATTTGTACTCGTCTGTTTGAGAGCCTTATATTTTCTGTTGCAAAAGTTATTAATAAAAAAAGTATTTTTATTTCAATCTGTGTTTTCAATTTCTCTGTAATATGCAAATTCTTGAAAAAAAATATGTTTTACAAAATGAACACGAGCACACATTTTGCAAGCGGAACTTAGACTTATACAACATCCTTCCAAATTTTTTATGTTATGCAAGAATTTATTTATTTATTTATTTTTCTTATACATACTATCAATTTATTAATAACTAGATTGCAAGAATCAATGTCGTAATCAAAGTAGGAATGTGGACCTTCCTATTAGACATTAGAAGCAAACCATTGGGCATTAAAATCAAAATTTTTCAACTATATGCATGGCAACTTTTTGACTATATTCTCAACCTTTTAATTTAAATGTAAAGAAAATTAGGCATTGAACTATTAAAAATATACTCTTTTCAACAGCAAAGACCTTCCCGTGATCATCAATGTATACGTATGCAATTTGTTTGAATACATGAAAAAAGTAGATAAAATTTGTTCTCTCACTATACTTAATTAACAATCATACAACCACTACTACATTATTACAGGACCCACAATGTAACATGTTTTTAGCAAACATCGATCGGACATGGCATGTGATGGAGGAGAGGCGACTCTTTCCTTTGGTTGCACTCGTAACATGAGCTTTCACAACATGATATTTACCAGGTAAAATATAACAAAAACTTGAAAGTAGCGTCCGACACAAAAAACTTGAAAGTAGCGTCCGACACAACATGATATTTACCAGGTAAATAAAACATTAGGGAATAAATAAAATAAGTAGACATTGGGTTTTCGATATTCTTTTTCAATCAAACATGATGTGATTTGATAAATAAAATAAATAAACATTGGGTTGTACACTAACTACATCTTATAATATATATTTTTATTCCATAATTTCAGTCCATGATTGTATGAAATCTCTTTTAAAATTTTAATGTAAGTATTTTGTTGAATATAATATTTTTAAATTCAAATCTAATTGTAATTATGAATATATAATTTTGATAGCAAAAAGAACTCATAAAAATAATAATAATATAGCATATCTTTAATATAATTTAATTGCGTAAAATTGAGAATTAAGATTCGAAAATACAAAATATATCTTAATTACAAAATTTTGAATTAAAATAATTATATATATATAAATATTTTTCGAAGAAGGCAAAATTTATTCTAGTCCGGAGGCCTATATGTCACGCCCCAGTCCCAAAATGGAGAGGGACTGGATGCGCGGCAATGGCCAGCAGCACGCACCGATGGACAACCCAATTTAATGGATCCATCAGGGCATGCTTAAGCTGTAGTCTAACAGTAATTAGAGCAAATGTTACAAGTCACAGGTTATTCTAATCTCATCCACAACAGATAATCACAGATTAAATGCCAGAAATAATGCAATAGAATAAATAAGCAAATATCAAATAAGAGTGTCTCGGGAACAATCCGAGAATCAGTCTGTTACATTAAAGGAAATAGACAAGAAATAAATTAGCTGAAAATAGAAATACTGAGTAGATGAAGCCGGTACTCAGGAGAAGTCTTCTGCCACGATCTCGTCCTCAGGTTCCTGTTCTGTTCCGAGAAGTGCTTGTCACGCCCCGATCTCCCGCAGGCTATTTCGGCCGTTCCCGCTAGGCGGGAATCACCCTCGCCAGCGCTCCCGCGGAACGATCGCTTAACCCATCCGGGCGTGATGCCGCACGAGCGTGATCCACGCCCGTGCAAGGCCATGGTTCATTGGCTGGCGGCAAGAGTTCTAAGCCACAGAGTCGCACAGATTGTCCGAGTGCAGCGGAGTCATGAACGCATAGGCGATCGGTAACAGGTTCACTGAGTCGACAATATAGCGGAAGCATTGAAACAAAGTAAAGTAATCTCTTTATTGATATGAACAAGTGTTACAGGCGGCGTATAGCCGAGATTACAAGTCGCTTAAGTCTCTTTCTGAAACAGTAAAAATGTGCCAAATGGCTACAATTGTGGAATGATTGTACAGGCGATGGTCAGGCGATGTTCACAACTTATGTCTTGTATATGTGCTTCAGTCCCGGATGCACCATTGCAAGGCTTCAGAGGGAACTCCTGGCCTTAGCACGCACGAAGGAGGCGTCCGCACTGAACGAGGTTCTCCCGCACCCTGCATACAAACTGGTGGATTATCAGTACATTGAATGCACTGGTGGGGAAGCTACTCGCCCGCTCGACAAATCCAAACACGTAATACAAGTTCCGTGCACAACTATTAAGTTGTCTTTCTAGTTTCCTTAGGATCAGTTTCATGCAGATATCGAATAGCCTAACGTGTCGGGCAGTGCGCCGTGCGATGTTAGAGGAAACACGGCGAGACTTACCAACTTACCATCTCCTTCCCTGTCCAAGGCAAACATTGAGGCAAACATTATAATTTCAAGCACGACAAGTATAAGCATTCAGGGGCATAGCATATGCAAACACGAGGGTCGTTTATAACATGATCGTTCAGGTTTTTTAGTTGTTTCTTGATGCGATGCAGTGACTCGCACGCGGATAGCCGCTAAGCGAGGATGACTTATCTATATGAACACGGTCGCTGGCAAAGCCAATATGGACGTAGCCGGGGACAAGGATAGCTTGCTACAAGAGTACACGATGGGCTGCAAGCTACCCAGTCCCGAACACGAAGACTACACACGAGTTCCATCCGGATCGGATCGGCCCCGGTGTCCCGGTGACCGTCCGTGGAACAATATCTCAGGTCCGAGTTGTTCGCGACATACAAGACATTAGGTCATTCCAATTATCACGAGATACACGAGGACACGAGAACACGCGTGCACTTTGAACAAGAGAACACGAGAACACGAGTGCACGGGAACACGAGTACACGGGATACTTGAATCATGATTCTGTACAGTGAATATCTTGCCTTGATGTATTCCCCTGGTTCGGGGTTGCCTAGTGACCTAACGGTCCCGGATACTTGCAGGGTCAAACATGCACGGAACGACTACTTAGTAGTCTCCCGGAGTTGGATGAAAACAAGGCAACATTCAAGCAGACAAGCATGCGTTTCTAAGGGAACATAAGCAGGCACGTTGCTCGGACCCGAAGGTAAGCCGAGGAGTGAAACCGTTAAGGGACTTAACATGCGAGGGTCTGAATATAAGCAGTATTTCATTTTCATGTTCTAGCAAGCAATACAAGTTGGGATTATTCCCTTAGCTAGGTGCGTTGGATTTATTAGCATGCAGGGGTGATTCACCTAGAGACTAGCATGTATTAATCCAGATTTTATGTGTGCTGGCTAAGCAAAGACATCACCGTAGCCACCTACCTTAGCGATGATTCGCCTCGGTAGAGCGATACGTCTGAGCGAGCCTCTGAAAGCCTAAGCCGGATTCCTGTAGGGACAAGTCTGGATATCCTTTGCTTCTTGATCGAGGCAAAGCAGGTCGGGACAACTGCACTATTGCCGTTTGAGACGGCAGTCCGCTTGAGCGGAACGGGGTATTACAGTGCTCCTGTTCTGTACACCTCGGGGTAGATCTCTTCTGCTATTCCTGGGGACATAATCCGGATTCAGGTCCTCAGGGGACAGTAAGGTACAGAAAATACAAGCCAAAATAAATGCAGTGCAGCAGATAAATAAACAAGAGGGTAAGCTATGTAACCAACTTATGTGATATGCAAGTTGAGAGCATCACTAGAACTCAGGCTGAAGCCACTACAAGATCTGTGTCGGGGAGCCAGTAGCAGCAATAACTATGAATTATACTATGAAATATACTATGTTTTATATATATGAGATCAGCCTGTAGCCTGTGTGTCTCTCCCCACCCGATGTAATCCCACGTCTCATGTCCACGATGCCTCATGTCCATGTCACGCACGATTATAACTAATGCAGCAAGTCTGATAGCTATGAATCCAATGTCTATGAATGTAATATCTAGGTCAGAAAACATGTATCCTATACAGAATCATCTTGAATGTCTCAGGAAGACTCTGTCTCATGAATAGTGTCAAGTGTCCTGGGTTCTGGTGTACTTGATAAGACAAGTACGAGAATTATCGGGTCTCAATTTCCATCTCTATGTGACGTTACACAACTCCGCGTACGGGGTTGGCACCCGACTAGTAATCGGACGCTAAGTAAAGTCACTCGGTCCTGGGTTAAACAGTTTAAACAAGATTATATATGAAGTCTACAAGAACTCAAGTAAAGTACTATAACAGTCATCACTGCGAATTGGCAAGCTTTAATTGCCCACAGATGAATAAACAAGTCAAGGAAAATAAGTAGCAAGCTGCAGGGTTTGGCAAGGTACACTTGCCTGTGGTTCCGGTTCCAATTGCGGCTCTGACTTCAGCGAGAATTGCAGACGGTACTCCGGTTGCTGAAATAAATATCACCATCAGATCCAAAAAATATCAATCAGCGAGAAACGCCTGTCCTTGAGTCCAATTTGAAGACAAGGGCAAAAACGACAATTTCGGGTCAAAACGGGGTCCACATGTGGGCCCGCTTTGCACCAAAAAATATGTCAGGGTCAAAGGTCTCCAAATTCATCAAACTTAGTGTCAACAGGTCAGGAACGATGATACGAACCCAACGGAACTTCCAGAATTGGATTCCGATGAGCCGATCACAAAATTGCCCGTCAAGCGGGGCCTGTGGGGCCCACGACACGCGATTTCGTCAACGTTCTCAGAATCGAACCAAACTTGGATCACAGGACCAGCGTATCGCTACGAGTCTGATGGCGTAAGTTTCGTTTCGATCCGACGTGTGTACACAAAGTTAGGGCACGATTCAGAAAAGTCGGATATGGGACGTTGTCCGCGGATACGCGCTGATTCCGGTGTGCACGCACATCCGAATCAGCTTCTGCAAAATCTCACACGTCCGTATCGACGACGTGCACGTATCTGTGAAGACCGCGCGCGACCAAGTCGTCCCGTTTGGCGGGACGTACCCAGTTCCGGGGTGAATCGGGGCATTATTTTTTCTGTTTTTGGATCGCGGTTCGCGATCGCCACAGGACGCGATGCCCCGAGCGGGTTGCACGGGCACCGAGGGGGTCATGCAGGCTACGCGATACAAAAGACAGAATCGAAAATGGGGTCACGAGTAGAAAGATACGCGTACCTGAATAGGGTCCGAAAAAATCCGAAAACCGTGACCGACACGTGTCCGACACAAAAGAACTAGGGTTAGGGTTAGGGTTCTCAGGCGGAGGACGGCGACTCGGGGCGGCACTGCGGCGGGGGAGGCCGGCCGGGGGAGGCTGGGGGCGCGGAGGCACGCGGCTGGGCGGAGAGGGTGACGGCGGCGCAGGGGTCGGCCGGAGCTGGGGAAGAAGGAGGAGGAGTCGGCGAGGGAAGGTGGGCAGCTGCGGGAGGAGGGAGGTCGACGGGTGTGGCGGTGCGGCGAGGCGGGCGGAGCTGGGCAGGGGCGGTGGATGGCCGGAGTCGGGCGGCGGGGGTCTAGGGTTCATGTGGTGAGGGGAAGTTGGCTGGAGTCGAGGGGGAAGGAGGTTTATATAGGCGGCGACGTGGCCGCGGGGCCGCGCGGAGCGGGCGGGGCACGGCGGACGCGGCGGACGCAGGGGAGGCGACCGGATCGTGCGGGGAGTGGGCTGGGGAGCGGGTCGCGGGTGCGGGTCGGGTTCGGTTGGGTGGACCCGACCCGACCCGATAGCTATACGGGTGGGCTGGGCCGGTTGGGCCGAGGGTTGGGCCGGGGGTTGGGTTATTAAATAAAAATAATTACTAAATAAATAAATAATTAAATAATTAAATATTTTTAAGTGATTTAAAAATAGGTCCGGGGCCCAATAAAATCCAAAAAATTACCCTAAGTCCAGTTTTTTATTTTACACCAAAAAATATTATTTTTATAATATTTTAATATAATTTATTATCAATTAAAAATCATTTAATAATTAGAACCCTGATTTTAATTACAGAAAAATTTCAGAAAATTCCAGAAAATTGTGAAAAATCCAAATTTAAAATTTTGAAAAATCAGGAGGTTTACACTATAACACAGCCCGAAGGCCATACAACCTTAACCAAATGCCACATCACGGCTCGAAGGCCTCCTGTGTAGGGCCTCGCTCATGGCGGTTCATTACATGATGCTTGTGGCTTGATGGCCCAGTCGGATCTGGGTATTGGAGAAACCTTTCGGCATAATCGATCATGGACGAATGCAATTAGTCCATGAGTTTTTGTTAGATATTTTCGCTGCTTAGTTTTGATGAATGCATTTTTGTATCATTCTCGATGATTGGTTTTAATTGTTTGCTTTCAGTGAGTTTCACATTCATTATGAGTCTTGAGAGAAGGAGATCGAAGTATGCTGGTCAAATATTGGTACAATTTCAAGACGCATAGTGTAGCGCCCCGTTCTCCCGGTGCGGAGAGCGCGGCTAAGAAACACAAGACGGCATCATTCGATCGGGATAGATTGAATTAAGAACTCGTCCTCGTTATGGATTTGTTTCTTCGGAATCGATTCCCATATTCAGTGGACTGCGCCCCAAGGATCGGCTTAGCGGCAGAGTCAGGAGGGACCTCTCCGCTGCTATCTTTTATTGCCTCGGTTTTCGATGTCGCTTGTTGCTTTCGTGCTTTGAGTTGGTTTTGGGATTTGCTTGTTTTCCTTGAACGGTTTCGATAGTTTTTATTGTTTTCGTTCATTGACTTGCACTTCTATTCCAAGATTGGAAAAAGAGGAAGAAGTATTAATCGAGCTGTTCGTGTGCAGGTGAACGAGCAGTAGGCGGCTTGCGAGCGGAGTCGTGAAGCGGCTTGCGAGCGGAGTCGTGAAGCGCCTCTTTCCTTCTTTCCAAAATCTAAGTGAGTGGCTACCAATCCGATTTGCTAGCCTTGCTTCCAAAGCTTCACTCCTTCGCCCCGATCAAACGATACCAAGTAATAATAAAAGAAACTAAGATAAAAGAGAATAGACTTGGTTAATACTGCTTGTCAATCAAAAACTGTGAACGGTTACTTACTTGCATGCGTGTTCGCTCGGAAATATTTATCATATGCATAATACAAGTTAGAATGTATGCTCTTCTTTAAATTATGCTATGAACATAACTCATCCTGAATGCAATAATCTGATAGGGAGACTATGCCAAAGTAGCTCTCCTCCTGTTACTGTCCCGTGTCTGTTATTGCCCTGATTTGCCTCAACTGCTAACTTAGTGTATATGTTGATCACGGACAACTTGTGCACAAGGCCCTTAGTTCCTGCGGACGATCGCTGGGGCACTGGCACCGATTCGATCCGGGCGGGAACTCTCCTGTTTAGTCATCCTGTGCAAGGACGGAATGGCGTGCAGCACTCCCGTGCTCTCGCTGCATACCATCCTCGTCAGTGACTAAAATTGGTCCAATATGGCATCCAGCCAGTGATCCCCTGTATATTTAAACCTGTTGCATACTAACTTGTGTCTTTGTGGCAGGGAAGGCATGGTAAGTATTGTGCAGGTAATTCAGACGGCAGGTAAAATCCACCGAACGGTGGCACGTTCATTTTCAGTAAATTAAATATGCTGTTTACTTGTAAATAAACTAAGGCAAGATAGAAACCCACAAAAATATGCATGCTTCACTAAACAACGTGTTGATTGGTATAGTCAGGCTAGCTCGCCTTTACCAGCATGTTTCGATATGCTGACCCTCGTTGAAACAGGTTCTCCGCACCAAGGCGAACCGAGCGAGGAGCCGAAGTCGTCTACCCGATCCAGTCCAACAGTTGGCGCACCTTCACCGCGCCCCTTGAAGCCTTTTGAAGTCCGAAGCTGCAACTCTTCATACACAAATGCAGCTCCGTGGCAAAGCTATCCTCCAGCCTGGAGGTCTTTATCATTTTGAGTTTATAAAGGGATGTAATGTACAAGACTGCTATCTCATTTTGAGTCATCTCTTTTGTAAGCCGTTCGGCATATTAGCTGACTCGTTCAAGAGTTTGTAATAGATGTTCATTATCAATAAAGAGAACTTTTCTATGTTTCAAATTTGTGTTTCAATTTATCTGCGTACTCTGAATATGTGCTTGCTATGCAAATCATTAAAGCCTTGTGCGGGCGCAACTCCAGGCCCGCACGGCGGTCAAGATTCGGGGGACGCCTCAAGTGATTCTACGGAATTGGGTCGTGACATAGTGGTATCAGAGCACAGATTCAAGTTCCTTAGACTTCGTGCTGGAAAAGTTCCTTTAACGATCAATTTCTGTGCGAACTCTTGAACTCGCTAGGCCAAAATGAGATACGTTCATACAATAAGTCCATAATATATTATGATCCTAATGTAATTTACCTTCTTTTGAAGGAATGGATCCAGCGCAATCTGCAGCGCAACCACTGAACGAAACACAAGAAAGCAGTTCGGGTACTTCGGGAAGCTCTCGGAGCCAACAAGGCATGTCTCAAGTCGACCCGCTTGAGCGGGTAATGCAAATGTTAGAATCGCAACGACAACGAGACGATGGTCGCCAAGCCAAGCTCGAGAGTAATCTAGAGACCCGATTCTCAGTCCAACAAAAGCAGGTAGATGCCCTGCAACAGATCGTTCAGACTTTGGCTGCCAACCATTCCGCCGCAACAGAAACGACTCCAGTGGAACAGCCCGTGCTTGAAGTAGAGACGCCACAAATTCCAAGGCCGAGGGACGTGACTGCCTTCAACTTGGGACACTTCAAGAAAGTCTGTAACACCCCGTTCAACGGGACTGAGGACCCAGTGGTAGCTCTAGATTGGCTAGCAAAACTAGAAGATCACTTCGCTCTGCTAGAGGTCCCCGAAGAGAAGTGCGTCTCCTGCGCGCAACTACAGCTCCGCCTCAACGCACACGATTGGTGGGACGTGCATCGACGATCTCTCCAATTTGATCACGGAGAGGAGGCGATCTCGTGGACGACCTTTCGTGCCGCGTTCGAAGAGGAGTTTATACCCCCTCCAGTACAACGTCAAATGGAAAATGATTTCGTGCAACTGAGGCAGGGCAGTATGTCTGTGAAGCAGTACTCCGCCGAATTCAACCGACTCTCCAAATTCGCTTGGGCCTATTTACCTGATGCAGCGAGTCGAGCTAGAAGGTTTGAAGGTGGACTACGTCCTGCCATCCATTCGCACGTGGTCAATAATCAGTATGGAATAATGCGTGAAGTCATGAATCATGCCCTATCCCTCGAACCGCAGTATCCTCACATTTCTACCGGCGCTGTGCATACCTACAATCACAAACGCCAAAGCAACGAGGGAGGAAACAACGCTGCAAAGCGTCATAATGACGGCGGGAAGCAGAAAGCAAATCCCAACCAAACGTGTAACTTCTGTAGGAAGCCAGGGCACCTGTTCCGAGATTGTCGTAAGCGACTCGGAAATTGCCTCCGTTGCGGTGATCCTAACCATCGGGTCGATGCTTGCCCCCACCCGGATCGCCGTACCCCTGCTCCCTAACGGTAGGCCCTATTCCTAAGTTTCGGGATGAAACTTCTAATTGGTTGGGTAGGATGTAGCACCCCGTTCTCCCGGTGCGGAGAGCGCGGCTAAGAAACACAAGACGGTATCGTTCGATCGGGATAGATTGAATTAAGAACTCGTCCTCGTTATGGATTTGTTTCTTCGGAACCGATTTCCATATTCAGTGGACTGCGCCCCAAGGATCGGCTTAGCGGCAGAGTCAGGAGGGACCTCTCCGCTGCTATCTTTTATTGCCTCGGTTTTCGATGTCGCTTGTTGCTTTCGTGCTTTGAGTTGGTTTTAGGATTTGCTTATTTTCCTTGAACGGTTTCGATGGTTTTTATTGTTTTCGTTCATTGACTTGCACTTCTATTCCGAGATTGAAAAGAGAGGAAGAAGTATTAATCGAGCTGTTCGTGTGCAGGTGAACGAGCAGTAGGCGGCTTGCGAGCGGAGTCGTAAAGCGGCTTGCGAGCGGAGTCGTGAAGTGCCTCTTTCCTTCTTTCCAAAATCTAAGTGAGTGACTACCAATCCGATTAGCTAGCCTTGCTTCCAAAGCTTCACTCCTTCGCCCCGATCAAACGATACCAAGTAATAATAAAAGAAACCAAGATAAAAGAGAATAGACTTGGTTAATACTGCTTGTCAATCAAAAACTGTAAACGGTTACTTACTTGCATGCGTGTTCGCTCGGAAATATTTATCATATGCATAATACAAGTTAGAATGTATGCTCTTCTTTAAATTATGCTATGAACATAACTCATCCTGAATGCAATAATCTGATAGGGAGACTATGCCAAAGTAGCTCTCCTCCTGTTACTGTCCCGTGCCTGTTATTGCCCTGATTTGCCTCAACTGCTAACTTAGTGTATATGTTGATCACGGACAACTTGTGCACAAGGCCCTTAGTTCCTGCGGACGGTCGCTGGGGCACTGGCACCGATCCGATCCGGGCGGGAACTCTCCTGTTTAGTCATCCTGTGCAAGGACGGAATAGCGTGCAGCACTCCCGTGCTCTCGCTGCATACCATCCTCGTCAGTGACTAAAATTGGTCCAATATGGCATCCAGCCAGTGATCTCCTGTATATTTAAACCTGTTGTATACTAACTTGTGTCTTCGTGGCAGGGAAGGCATGGTAAGTATTGTGCAGGTAATTCAGACGGTCAGGTAAAATCTACCGAACGGTGGCACGTTCATTTTCAGTAAATTAAATATGCTGTTTACTTGTAAATGAACTAAGGCAAGATAGAAACCCACAAAAATATGCATGCTTCACTAAACAACGTGTTGATTGGTATAGTCAGGCTAGCTCGCCTTTACCAGCATGTTTCGATATGCTGACCCTCGTTGAAACAGGTTCTCCGCACCAAGGCGAACCGAGCAAGGAGCCGAAGTCGTCTACCCGATCAAGTCCAACTGTTGGCGCACCTTCACCGCGCCCCTTGAAGCCTTTTGAAGTCCGAAGCTGCAACTCTTCATACACAAATGCAGCTCCGTGGCAAAGCTATCCTCCAGCCTGGAGGTCTTTATCATTTTGAGTTTATAAAGGGATGTAATGTACAGGACTGCTATCTCATTTTGAGTCATCTCTTTTGTAAGCCGTTCGGCATATTAGCTGACTCGTTCAAGAGTTTGTAATAGATGTTCATTATCAATAAAGAGAACTTTTCTATATTTCAAATCTGTGTTTCAATTTATCTGCGTACTCTGAATATGTGCTTGCTATGCAAATCATTAAAGCCTTGTGCGGGCGCAACTCCAGGCCCGCACGGCGGTCACGATTCGGGGGACGCCTCAAGTGATTCTACGGAATTGGATCGTGACACATAGGCGAGGCATGACCGTTGTGTGAAGCTCCTCTTTCCCGAGCCGAATCCATGTGAGGTGAGTCAATCAAATGCCTAATACAAAGTCTAGGTCCACAAGCTTCTTTGTTGATGGAAAAAAAATGTTTTTCTCCGATTTTAGGTAAACTTTAAGAGAATGAAACTGAGATAGTCAATCTTCCATAAAGCCCCTAAGAGAAAGATAAGAAGAGCAGATTTATTTTGGTGAGTGGCTTTGATCATTCAATGAGTCCTTTATCTTCACGCGTTAGCAAAAGATCTCTTGTTTATTCGATTTGTTACGTTCCTACGGTCAATGATACTATAACAATAAAGATAAGTTAAATGAGATAAATTATATGTTTGAAACATAAAATGTTGCTGTACTTGTTTAAGATGAATGATTACATGTTCCTCTATTATGTGTTCTCTTATTCCAAATAGGATAAGAGAACACATAATGGAAAATCACTACGTGCCGCATGGGGTCACTAAGGATAACATGCGCATGAAGGTTGGCGCATAATGAATTCTTGGCGCAGAAAGTCACAAAAATGAGCTTGGCGAACAAACGACTAAAACTGGTCAGTGGCACAGAAAGAAGTCGGCGAAAAAACTCACAGAGACAAGGTTGGCGCATAAGTGCGCGAGCTGCAAAGGGTGGCGCACTTGACAAATATGCGTGGGCTATAATAAGTCGCGCTCTAACGGAAGTGTTCAAGTAAGCTAGCTAAAAGACAAACACACAATCTTAGGTCAAAGCTCGACAGTTGAGAAACTCGTCAATCGAGGAGCACACATATAACAAAAATCGAGAAACCAAAGCTTCGTCTCTAAGGAAACGAAGAGGAAAGAAAGTGTGCGAGCAACAAACATAAGAAAAGTGTCATGCCCCGATCTCCCACATGAATCGGCCGTACCCGTTAGGCGTAAATTACCGTACCAGCGCTCCCGCGGGACGATCGTTTCCATCGGGACATAACACCGTGTGAGCCTGGGATTGCGTCCGCACAAGGAAACATCGTTAAAGTTGTGGCTATCGTCGAATCGATCGAGTACGCAGCGGATGGACAGTGTTGCAAACAATAATCCATCTGAGTATACGGGATAAATCATAAGACACGAGGTTCTCTGAATACAATGGCATCGTTCCATACATTATGTCCCTCTATACAAAAGTATCTCAAAGCAATCGATACGGCTCAAGGCATCGAAACCAGATTTTCGGGTCCTGGGAATGAGGAACAGCTATCGCTTCCTCGGACGATCTAGCACCTGCGAACAAGCAAACTGCTGGTGGGTCAGCACTTTTGGAAAAAGTACTGATGAGTCTAAAATCAACGAACAGAAACAACATTCACTAAAATCAACACTAAGTAATTATGTTATAAAATATTACATTACTAGTGATCTTTCTAGTTTTACCTAGGTTTGTTACATGCAGTACAGGAACGGAGTCATTTTACTTCTTTTTGGAAACATCTTTAAAATCATAAATCAGTTCAATACAACCAAGCATACGAGGCAACCAGTTCAAGCACGATGTACCAATCAGGATGTGCATAATGTGTCTCGTGAGCTATACTCAAGACTTTAGGGACAATGCATCATTTAGTGGTCTATCATTCAATCAAGCAAATAAGAGAAACTATCTATAATATGTCGGTCCCCGAGAAAATCAGGACCATTAGCGGTAATCCAGCTAACCAATGACTCTTTTATCTGATGCTATTAGCAGCTTTGACTCATGGTTCAGCTCTAGACTAATAGCCATTGTCAAACTATCTATAATATGTCGGTCCCCGAGAAACTCAGGACCAGTAGCGGTAATCCAGCTAACCAATGACTCTTTTATCTGATGCTATTAGCAGTTGTGACTCATGGTTCAGCTCTAGACTAATATCCATTGTCAGACCGATGCAAATGCATGAAGCACTATCAGATAAACTCTAAGATGCACATGATAATGAACAAGCAGGATATATATATATATATATATATATATATATATATATATATATATATATATATATATATATATATATATATATATATATACTCTTTGTGTTTCTTACCCTTTCCTGAACGGTTATCCTTGCAGCAGATATACAAGTTAGCATAATTTGCATATATATATATATATATATATATATATATATGGTTCTCTTTTCCTGTCCGTCTATGCATCAAACAGTTAGGTAGGACCGAAACATCATGGCAGGCTACTAGTTTCTGCACAAACAAGACAAGCATTTACTCTTATAACAAAACAAGCATACATTCCATCAAGCTTTTGCATCCAAGACAAGCAATTGTATACACGATGACGAGCAAACATATAAACGATCTTTTAATTAAAACAATGCATGGCACGAGTCTATTTATCTCTTCAAGTTAGCATGCAGTTCTACTCTTTCCTTAGCATGACAAGGTTCCTTCGATAGATGTGTCAGTATAACTAGCATGCAATATTTCTTATACTTAGCATGACAATGGTTCTATCTCTTTTAGGTAGGCAGGTTCTCGTTCTATCATTCATGCAAACTTATCTTATTAAGCAAACAAGTATTTCAAAAAAAACTCAGATTCATTATTAAGGCGTGCAAGAATCAGAAAATAAAGTTCTGCCCACTCACATGTATCAGTCATCTTCTGCTTTAACAAGGAGCTCTCCAAAGAGATTTTTTTTTGAGTCAGCAAACCGATATCTCTTGTACATAGTGCCACGCGGAGCGAGGCACTACAAAAAGTGCGCCAACTGAGTAAACAAAGGGAAAATGTGCCATATTGTCCAACGTGAAAAAAATGCGCGAGCTGACTGTTGCGCACTTTTTCTTGATTTTTCAGGGAGAATCTTGATTAAATACGCACCAAAGTACAATAAAGTGCTCCAACAGGCGGGGCGGAGCGGGGCGGCGCGGGTCTGAGCTGGCTGCGCGGAGGTCGGTGGGGGGTGGGGCTGAGCGAGGCAGCGCGAGACTAGGAGGCCGGAGGAAGGCGGAGGAGCGGGAGGAGGAGGAGAGGGGTTGGAGAGGAGGAGGAGGAGGAGGAGGAGGCGGCGGCGGCCGTAGAGGAGTTGGGGAGCGGAAGGAGGAGGTCGGAGAGGGGAGGAGGAGCGGGAAGAGAAGGAGGAAGCTGGAGAGGAGCGGAGGAGTGAGAGGAGGAGGAGGAGGAGGAGGAGAGGGCATGGACTTGGACAGTCCTGAGACATTGAAAAGTCCTGAGTGAAAGTTCTTCATTAATGGATTAGTATCAATACTGGACTAGTTCTGAATATTTATTTGTAGTACCTTTATCACGGACATATATTTATTATATGTATTTTTTATGCGTGCACGTTATATATATATATATATATATATATATATATATATAGAGAGAGAGAGAGAGAGAGAGAGAGAGAGAGAGAGAGAGAGAGAGAGAGAGTATGTTAGGGCTTCTCTACGGAGAGAGAGAGAGAGTATGTTAGGGCTTCTCTACGGGTCAAGTTGACTTGATTTGTGACGAGTGTGCCTTTTCAAGCTGATAAAGACCTCGCGCGGCCGTGGCATGAAAGGTGCAGCAACCTGTACATTTACATTTGCGCAAATTTTACTAATCAATCAGAAGATATCTAGTCTCCTAGGTTGTAGCTTAATGGAAAAGTTACATAACATTATCGAATAGGTTCGACATTGAGCTCCGGCATCGTGTAAGAAGTGGAAGGATGTTCGTACCAAGGACAACCATCAATTGCTTGGATATATATATATATATATCACTCGATTTTCTCGGTTCATTTGGCACTTCGCAAGTGGAGCAAGCAAACAAATATGTAACGGTGTCGATTGGAAAAAGAAACGTGTTGGTATTGAATTTGGGCTGACTCCTTTAACTGCTAGTGGACACCTGCCTCTCCGTGGGGTCTCCCAAGATGAGGCGGTGACCGTATGTTGATTTGCACAATCCATATATTAGGTGAACTATAAATCCTTTCATCTATGATATTCTTTTTCCTTCTCATTTTATTGGAATTAAGATTAAATTAAGATATTCAAAATTTAAGTGTTTGTCTCAATATTGTTCAGAAGAAAGTCTAGATCTCGTCCTAACAGTTTATTTGGACCGTCCAATATATCTTTTTTAGATCTCCATAATATTCAAATTTTACGTTTAGTATAGAATATCGTATAATATTTAAAATGAGACCTAAAATTTTTTTGGACAATATAAAAACATAAATACAAATTTAAAATATTATAAGAGATCCTAAAATTAAATAATCCTAGTGTGTTCATTCTTAAAAAAATAAGCGACAACATTGTAAACAATCATAAATTTAAGCTTAGAGTATCTTCAACACTATTGTTAGTTTGGAAAAAAGTTGTTGCCACATAGGAATAATATATTTTCATTTAAAAAGTCCTTCAATATAAATGTCAAATAAATTATAAAGGTGACAAGACACGATATGACAAAAATAGGCTGTTGATAAGGGCACTACTAAATTCACTCGGGACTAGTTCAGTATTGGGGCTAGCCCAGTTATGAATTTTTTTTACTCAGGCTAGCCCAAACTCTTCACCTCCTCCCCCGTCCTCCACCGCCGCCTCCCGTCGCCGCCTCCGCCTCCTCCCCCGCCTCCCGCCGCCTCCTTCCCCTCCCGCTCCTCCGCCTCGTACCCCCTTTCGATGCTCGACTACCTCGGCACCCTCGGCGTCCACCGCTCCTCCCTCCTCTCCTTCCTCCGACGCTACCACCAGGTCATCCACTCCAGCGTCGTGGAGGACTGTCAAAATTTTGACAGTCCTAATTTTTTAGACATCCAGTAAAATGCATTTAAATACAACCTAAAACCAGTAACAAATAAGTTAATTTTAACAAACCATATCTGATCATTTTACTAACTGAATACTGTATAGTCACATAGACATTGGTCAGATGACATGAATAACACAATGACAAAGAAAAATAACAGCACACAAGAAACCAAAAAAGAAGAAGAAAAAAATGGAAGGACCGTCAAAATTTGACATATATATTTTTAGGACTGTCAAAATTTTGACAGTCCTTTCCAATTGGTAGGACTGTCAAAATTTTGACAGTCCTAAAAAATTAACATATATTTTTAGGACTGCCAAAATTTTGACAGTCCTGATTATAAAAAAAATCAAGAGTGGGCAGCCCCGAGTAAATTTTGGAAGTGACAAACTTGTAATTATCAATGGTAAACATTTGAGCTGTCCCGAGTAAATTTAGTAGTGCCCTTATCAACAGCCCAAAAATATTGTGAAGTTGGTTGTCTAGTTTGAGTCCATTTTTGTTCACCCAGCAAAACTAGGATGGATGTTCATCTTACAATTAAGGGTTATCACGTGTCATTTTTATCCAACATAAAACCACTTTGGAAGTGGTTTTGTAAACATCAAAAGTGGTTTTGACTCTTAGTTTGACACGTGAAAATTCTTGATTGGATGGTGAACATACACCCTAGTTTTGGTGGGTGAAAAAAATGGACTCGTTTTGTTCTGGACAATGCGCTTGACAATGATTTTGGCTCCACATCATCAATTGTGAACAAAAATATTTATAAAAAAGGAAGAAGATGAAAAGTTGTCTTGGAAGTTGAAAAAAATATTTTGAGAAAATTTGAGTCGCACCCCACTTTGTTTATCCATATTCAACGTGCACCCCGCACGATTACCATAATGTATGACATCCCCCACTTTGATAAAAATCATCTCCAACTAACGGTCAACTTCTTTGACCAAAAATTTTGGACAAAAATACCCCATTTCGTACACGGAATATGAGAGAGGAGAGACTGGGAAGAGGGAAAGGATATTTCGGTCCAAAACTAACAACCAAAGCAGTTGACTGTTAGTTTCAGGGATGTCAGACATTATGGTAATCGTGTGGGGTGCACCTTGAATATGGATAAATAAAGTGGGGTTCAACTCAAATTTTCTTTAATATTTTTTTGTGTCTTATCAATACTTTTGCATTGGAGAAGACTTTTCTCGTCTTTTGTTAATATAATATTGCCACCTATGAAAGATATTGTCTTGTGTCTCATGTCACATACGAATTTGTAAATATAATATTACCACCTATAAAAGATATTATTTTGTGTCTCATGCCACTTAAAAATGGTAACACATAATAAGACAATATAGTTGGAGATGCTCTTAGACTGCTTGTAAATAGTGGCTTGTACCCTAACAAATGGGCATCATCTACTTGTACAAGTGTTTCAACCCCTTCCATAATGAACATTTTGGTTGTCTTGGTGTCTCATATCCTCGTAAATAAGTATCCAAGTGACTCTCGATGAAAACTTAAATTTTGTTGGCAACATTGTTGTCCCTTGTAAATGAGTATTTGACTCCTTTAAGCAACTCGACTCCTTATCGAATCAGGACAACATATTTCCCTGGTGCCACCTCACAAATGGGTTCCTCTTAATGAACACTTTGTGTCCATTGATACTTCATCCATTCCCTTGCAAATGAATGCTCAATCTTGTCTTATATAACAACGAAACATTCATAAATAGCTTCCTAGAATATGGTTATCATAGTCTTCTCTCTTCTAGAGTTGGAGAAAAAGAAGAAATTAAAGACCTAAACAAATTTAAAATTTGTGCTAAGTAGTAGCAGTAGTCCCACTAAATCAATGATCAATGGTTGGTGGTGGGGAGCTTTGAACATATGCTCCTCGCAAATGCGAGGCACCGATGACCAACATTGGGCGTTAGCGATCTTGCCACGCGTATATTTGCACTCGATGAACACCGTCAATAGACCATACGCCATCACTGTACTATTAATATTAATCACTTAAGTAAGCTTTGATGATTAATTAGCATCTTCTAAGCAAAGTTGTTCAAACCCCAATTCAAACTAGAAAAAGATTATATATATATATATATATATATATATATATATATATATATATATATATATATATATATATATATATATTCCATTGTTTCTTTCCTCAGCCTTTGGGAACCAAAAGGAGTGGAGAATTTGCAACTCACGGCTCCGGACCATTCATTTGTTAATTTCTTTCATAAAGAAGCACTAAGAAAAAAGAGTTTGATGCTGCCTATTATTGATGTCTCCATTGGTTTATTTATAGCTTGGATTCTTGTTCTTTCCCTAGGGTTTGGACCTGTACTTGATAACTTGTAGGTAGAATTGAAAATAGTATAAGATCATATTTGTTCTCCCAATTGTTTCCTTATTTTGTTGAACACATAACAAGCATCATTATAGTAGGAACTAGCACAATTGACATGATGATATAGATTTGTATTAATTGGATATTTATGTAGTATTTCTGGTAACAATGTTGGGCCATCTTTGCACATTTTAGCTTTGGATGGTCAAGAGAAGATGGGAAGATCACAAAGACATGTATTACATAGTTTTGGGTTTGATTGGTTGGCTGTAAATATAACTGCAACAACATTATTTTACAATATTATTTATAATATTTCTGATATTTATTGTTTACTGTAAATAAATCAAAATTCAACAAAATAATGCAATATATGCATCAATTCCTGCAGCATTTTAGTTGCAACTCCAATTACAATTACAAATATTGTATGAAATTTTCAATTACAGACATCAGATAGCCCCTTAATGAAACATATGTGTCGAACAAATTCACTTAGAGAAAAGAAGAATTTGGTCAAATGTTCCAAATTTGACTTGGTTAATAAAATATATTCCATCTTTCATATTCCACTAAAAATATTTCAAATTGACACGTCAATAGACAAAAATTCCTTTAGGGCAACACCGGGTGCAACGCTCGATGCAACATCAGATACAACATTCGGTGCAACATTTACGAGAAAATTTGTTCTTCTCACATTCATTAAATTATATTTGTTTTTCAAATAAATTTGGGCACCTTTCAACTATTTAAGACCTATCCAACCCATTTATTGGACGATACAATATATATTTTTGGAAAAAAAGAAATCATAGCTAGCTAGGAGAAGATAGGAAAGTTGATATTGAGGAGATGTCGGCTAAGGTCGTCGGCAACATCTCTCTCCGACGAGGCATCTTCTTTTCTTGTTGATGCAAGATTTGAGTCCTAAAGATTTTTTTTTGTCTTTTTTAATTTGCAATTAGAATCTTTAAAAGAATACGAGGGAGGGGTATATTTCATTAATTAAGTCAAATATAAAATATTTGACCAAATTCTTCTAAATAAAATTTATAACAAGCAACATTTAAAAATAGAAATATAGTTTATAGATTTGGATGATTTCATGTTGAGCCTTAAGTTCACTATTTGGCTATTAGCAAGAGGGAGAGGGAGAGAAATGGTGCTACTGTTTAGGGGTAAGCAACGGTTCGATTCGGTTCAAACCGAACCGGTTATTAGAAAATCGCATAAACCGAAAATCGTTTTTTTTCAAAACAGTAAACCGAACCTAACTTATAAAAAATTGAACCGAATTTGGACGGTTCAATTTTCGGTCGGTTCGGTTTTATGGGTTGAAGTGGGCCGGGCCAACTGGAAAAAAAAATTATACCAAAAAAAAGAGTAAAAAATTTAACTACAAAATTTAGGAAGCAACTTTTAATATTACAAACCTCTGCACTGTTCCTTTCCACTTGTATAATACACAGAAACAAGTCTCAAACATAAATTAAGAGTAGATCATAATTAAGCAAGTATCAACTATCAAGTATCAACAAGTCTCAAACATAAACAAGTCTCAAACTTTTATTACACAGAAACAAGTCTCCAACATAAATTTTCTATATAGAATCACATCAAGCAAGTATCAACTATCAAGTATTAACTCAATTATGTTTACATACATCATAATTATGAGTACTATTACAAAGATTTTGAAATTATAAATTCTCTAGATAGAATTTTACATTATAGAGAATTAC
This sequence comes from Iris macrosiphon, assembly GCA_036927795.1. Lineage (NCBI taxonomy): Eukaryota > Viridiplantae > Streptophyta > Magnoliopsida > Asparagales > Iridaceae > Iris > Iris macrosiphon. Next base: position 147,698,853 of record JAYESA010000017.1, on the reverse strand, counting down.
TTGAGCATTTTCACTTGTATTCCACTATGTGCAACCTGCAAAATACAAAATCACTGAAGATTTTTTTTATTTTTATAAGGCTCATATGTCTTTTTATACATCAATAAAGATGTAGTATAGTATATATCAATATGTTCCCATTTATCAGTCTAATCATCATCGCCAAGTTTCTTATGAAAAAATGTTAGTAACATTCTATATGAATTAATACAAATCGAAACCCTCCCAATGATTAGAGATTCAGAATGTGCTATTATCAGTAAATCAAATCCAATGATCAAAATAGGAGCAAATTGCAGATCCATTCGTCGAGGCCAAGTGCATATATGTTCTTATCAGTATTAAAATAGGAGTCGGGTCCCTGCACAAAGGAACTAAAAAATTTGCTGTTTTTATCAGTACAAGTATTAAAATATGAGCCAAGTACAAATATAATAACGACCCGTTCCGCTTAAACGGAGAGCCGATTCAAACGGCGCTAGTGCAACGACCCGACCCGCTTTGCTCAGCGAGAATACTTGCTTGAGGCAAATGATTTCAGACTTGTCCCTTCAGGAGTTCAGACTTAGACTTTCAAAGGCGTGTTCGGAGTATCGCTCGAACGAGGCGAATCATCGCTAAGTTGGTGGCTATGATAAACTTGTCTTTGCTTAGTCCGCACACAAAAAAATATGGACGATACATGCTAGTTGCTAGGTGAATCACCCATGCATGCTAATAAAGAATACAACGCACTTAGCTAAGGGAATAATCCCATCTTGTATTGCTTGTGTTAGAACATGAAAATGAAACATGACTTATAGTTGGACCCTCGCATGCTACCTTAGTTTCGTGCAAGTAGACTCCGCTAATGCTTCGAGTACATCATTATATACTCTTCGTAGTACACAGCTTCACATGTTTGCACTGCTTGGCTTATAGATTATGTAGCACGATAATGTCCATGTACGGTTTCACTCCTCGCACTACCCCTTAGACCCGTGCTAGCGTAATCTCTTATGTTATAAAGTAAACTATACCGCAAGTTTTCTTATGCTTATGTTTTAAACAAATACAATGCTTGCCTACTTACATTCTAACTTGTAATCGTTCGTCTCGTTTCAATGCTTGTCACATAATTTTATGCCGCAATCCTGTAACACTATCCATATCGTGCACGCATCTAGTTAGCCAGAAGACTATCAAATAGTCTTTCTGTGCAATATGAACCTGCAAGTATTCAAGACCGTTAGTCGCCAAGGCAATTTCTGAACTAGTGGAATGCATCAAGTCAAGTTGACCTCTGAACGAGAATTATGTCAAGTAAAGCAAGAATCACAGCTCGTGGAGCAATACTCGTTCAGATAAATAATCAAGAATTATCATGCCATGTTGTGAATCTGGAAGACCCAAGACTTGCATATCACGGACAACTTGGTGCACAAGGAAGATTTTTGAATCTCATTCCATAGACGGTCTTCGGGGCACCGGGGCCGATCCGATCCAGATGTAACTCATGCAGTCTTAATCGTGTGCGAGCATGATGGCGTGTGCACCTCACACTGCGACATTCTTGCTCTAAGAATGATAGTCTTGTATGCTGGATGAGATGGTATGTAGTACCTTGTGTATTTTTTGTTGCACACCATCCTTGTCAATAACTATAACTCGTCCTTTATGGCTATGACAACGACTCCTGTTCTTATAGATAAGTCATCCTTATTTAGCGGCAATTCGCGTACGAGTTATTGCATCGTATCTCGTAAATCTGGAATACCTGAACGGACATGAGTATTAGATATTTGATCACCTGAGAAATCTGTTACAACCCATCTGAGTATAACACATCTGAGTAATCCGTGTAACTCTAGCACCTGAATCAGAACCTCGCTCGTGACACTCGTATTTGCTTATAAGATTTATGTGGATTTTCTTATATATATTCGTGCTTGGTTTAACTTGGTTTTATCATTGGACAGGGAAGGACGAATGGTAAGTTGGTAAGTCTCGCCATATTACTCTTATATCGCATGGTGCACTGCCACACGAGTTAGATTTTTCATTATACCATAAAACTGATCCTAAGACAAGACTAGAAAGATAACTTAATAGATGGTGTACATAACCTATATAGCTTGTTTGGATTTGTCGAGCGGACGAGAAGCCTCCCCACCAGTGCATTCATGTACTGATAACCCACCAGATTGCTTGCAGGGTGCGGGAGAACCTCGTTCGGAGCGAAAATCCCTTCGTGCGAGATAAGGCGTGGAGTTCGCTCTGGAGCCTTGGAGCATTGCGTCCGGAGATGAAGCACTTATACATGGCATAATGTTGGAATATTGCCTATGTATCATTCCACACTTGTAGCCACTTGGCACGCTTTTATTGTTTCGAGAGAGAGAACTTGGGCGACTTGTAACCTCGGCCTAGCGCCGCTTGTAACACTGATTTAATATCAATAAAGTGATTGTTTTACTTTCATACTTGTGTTATTCACTACTTTCGCTGTTGACGACTCCGTGAACTTGCTATCAATCGCCTATTTGTTTCTTATTCTGCAACATTCAGACTATCTGTGCGACTCTGTGGCTTAGCTATTTTTTTGCCTGTTTGGATTCATGGCCTTGCACGGACGTAGCTTGTGCTCGTGCGGCATCACGTCCAGATGGAAAAGATCATCCTGCGGGAGCGTTGGCACGGTAATTCCCGCGTAGCATGGACAGCCTATCCAGTGAAAGATCAGGGCGTGACATATTGGTATCAGAGCATCGACTTTACGTCTTTGGACTTCGTATCAATTTTCTCAGTTTTGAAAGTTCGTTCATGGGTTATGTGCATACGCTCTCTCTCGTTGACCCGTTTGGATATTCCATACAACGAGTCTAAATATTTTTAAAAAAATTGCATGTGAATGATATGATTGCTTGAACTGGATAGTTATGCAAAGAGCCTTGTTTCGACCGTGTTAGACTTTGTGGGAATAGAATCGTGCTAGAATTTATAAGTTATGTACGAACCCGAATATCTATACATGATTTCCAAGAGGGTTAGTGTGCGAAATAGAATATCGTTCGGACGGTTAGCTATGCATCCAGCCTTTCGGCTAAGTTGTGTTGAGTATCACACACCAAGATCCTTTCGGCTAAGTTGGTGCGAGCTAGTTTGTGAGTGAGATTGGGATATCATTCAGATAAGGACAATTCAGACTTAGAATGTTAACCGATAGAAACATTATCAGATTATCACTAAGGCGAATATAGAGGATTGTGCTTGGATTTTGAGAAATAGCTCGGACGGTATTTCGTGTCGGCAAATACAAATCAAATATGATTTACTTGGATTACTATCAATAGAGGTATATATAGGCTAAGATTTATCGTAGCGATGCTTAGGTATCGTATTGGAGTTCTAAGGAATGACTTGGTAAATATGCTAGCGAGTGATGCGAACACGATTGGAGATTTAGTTGGATGACTCGATTTCTAAGTGGTGTATGGATGATTTTGGAAATGTTCAAGAGAATTCATAGGCCTCGTACGATAGTTGGTTTGAACGATTGAGAATGTGTTGAATAAGTGATAAGGCTTATATCGAATAGGGATTCCAGGAAATTTAATCAATATTTTGGTCGAGAAAACTTGGTGGATCGTGCGTGTAATTTTGAATTGAATCAAACGGATTGAAACTTGAGTAGGATATTGCTCGATAAAAGTTAGCCTGATAATAGATATTATGGTTTTGAATTAATAGACTTGATATGGTATCGATAATTGAAAGATAGCACGGATTGATACAAGTAAAAGAATTTTGTGGTTTGAAGATTGAGATAAGGAGATGCCGGGATTGAACTCGAGTTGGACGAACGATCTTGAATTTAGTTCGAAAGATAACCCTCGATAATCAGGCCCGGGTGAGAACGATTATTCAGTGGGAGCATTGGCGTGGTAATTTCACGTCCGGCGGGGATGATCGAACTCGCGAAAACATGTTCGGTAATTTTTTAAACGAACTCGATAAAATAGAACGTAACAAAGGTGGATAGAATTTGGCTTCCGTATTTGAACTTAGTTATTTGAGGAATGCTAGAAGTAGACTACGGATTATTCAAACGGTAACATTAAAGTTGGATGATTTTGCTAGAAGAATTACGATCACGGTATAAACATACATGACTTGAAGGATTATATATATCTTGGATGGAGAGAAGTGAAATAATAAGGTATCTTGATCGTTTCAATGATAACCATAACGTTTGACGTTCTTGTCTTGTGCGAGCGTAACTTCATGCTCGCACATGCGTCACGCCCGGATTAGGACGATTATCTAGCTGAAGTATTGGCGTGGTGATCTCACGTCCAGCGGGGATGATCGAACTTATGGAAGACCGAAGCATGACTATTGAAAGATCGTCTTGACTTATGGTTCATTACGATAAGACGAGTTTGAGAATACAAGTGAATCAAAAGTGTTTCATGGATGAGTTAATTAGTCTAGAACATGGACTAAGACACGTTTGATGGTTTTGTGAACGGATATGTGAATCTGATTAGACGACTTAGAGTTTATGATTGAGATCGGTAATTGAAAATTAAATCATGGCTTGGTGGTCTAGACTTAGAATGGATATATGGGTTCTATCAAACATATTTGAGGAGATAGGCTATGCGAATTGCTAGGCTTGACATGCGACATGAATATATTATGGATTTGAATGAACGGACTCGGACCCTATACAAACAAACGTGTTAATGTGAGTAGGATGATCTATGTTCGATGTTTAAAAATCTGAGTGAAACAAGCTTGGGTAGAATATTCCGTGTAAATGAACAATGGTTTGACCATAGTAATTAGGGCGAGCATCGTGCGATGAATCTGCACGATGAGTCATGAGAATAAACTGTACCTATGACCTTGTGAGATGACCTAATAATTAGGCAGACGATCCTGTGACGAGTGAAAGAACTTGTATGATCGACTTTAGAGTATTGCTTGAGCAAGCCATAGAACTGGGGCAACAAGACTTAGAGTTAGACTTGGATAGGTAAGTGTGTGCTATGTTTGACACAAATGAAATAGAAGATAGGATATTGATGCTAGTCGGTAGATTGGATAGATCGTGCTTGACGGTAGTATAATGCTTGGTTTGAGTGGGATTGGAATAACTTAGATTTTATTTGACCCTATTGGAGGTATCATTGTGATTCATAAGACAAGAACCCTTGAGATTTTTGCAAGTAGCTTGTCCGACTTCGCTATCGCTAAGTTTGGTTGAATGCATATATTTGAGGGACGTCTTGAACGTGTGCACGATCCAAGACTCAATGACATATTTAACTCGAGTGCAAAGACTTCGCTATTGCTAAGTTGGTGACATGCATATGTTTGAGGGATGCTTTGAATATGTGCACGATCCAGACTCACGATATGCTGATCTCGAATGCTAGTGCAAGTGAATATGTTAGATTCGCATGGACGAGTATAATAATTTGGATAAGTTTGCCTCAGCCCTAGATCATCATTCACGATGGATTATACCCGTAACCAGTGTTAAGCGATATATGTTCCGCACTAAGGTGCAGTAGAGATCGAGTCAGAACTTGGATTGAATGATAGATTCATTCAATGAGACAGACCCAGCATATACGCGACACTGATAAGGAACGAGTAGGAAGTTTATGTTCGATCAGATCTAGTGATATCGATTGTTATGCTTGAGATAGATTCGATAGTTTGCGATAGAACGGTTTACGCTTAGGAAGTCTCGAGGACGATACTTTTTCTGAGTGGTGTATAATGTAATGACCCGTTCTGCTCAAGCGGAGAGCCAATTCTAAACGACACTAGTACAAATGACCCGACCCGCTTTGCTCAGCAAGAAGACTTGCTTGAGGCAAATAATTTCAGACTTGGCCCTTCAGGAGTTCAGACTTACTTTTAAAGGTGCGCTCGGAGATTCGTTCGAACCGAGATAAATCATCGCTAAGGTGGGTGGCTACGATAAATTTATCTTTGCTTAGCCTGCACACATGAAAATATGGACGATACATGCTAGTCTCTAGGTGAATCACCCATGCATGGTAATAAAGAATACAACGCACCTTGATAAGAGAATAATTCCATCTTGTATTGCTTGTGTTAGAATATAAAAATAAACTTGGCTTATAGTTGGACCCTCGCATGCTACCTTAGCTTCGTACAAGTAGACTCCGTTAATGCTTCGAGTAGATCATTATATACTCTTCGTAGTACACTGTTTCATATGTTTGCACTGCTTGTCTTAGAAGATTATGCAGCAAAGCAGCACGATATTGTCCATGTACGGTTTCAATCCTCGCACTAACCCCTTAGTCCCGTGCTAGCGTAATCGCTTATTTATAAAGTAAACTATACCACAAGTTTCCTTATGCTTTTGTTTCAATACAAATGCAATGCTTGCCTGCTTATATTCTAACTTGTACTCGCTTGTCTCGTTTTAATGCTTGTCATATAATTTTATGCCCATAATCCTGTAACACTATCTATGATGTGTATGCATCTAGTTAGCCAGAAGACTATCAAATAGTCTTTCTGTGCAATATGAACCTGCAAGTATTCGGGGACCGTTAGGTCACCAAGGCAGTTCCCAAACTACGGGAATACATCAAGTCAAGTTGACCTCTGAACGAGAATCATGTCAAGTAAAGCAAGAATCACAGCTCCTCGTGGAGTAATACTCGTTTAGAACAAGAATCAAGAATTATCATGCCCATGTTGTGAATCTGGAAGACCCAAGACTTGCATATCGCGGACAACTTGGTGCACAAGGAAGATTTTGTCATGCCCCGATCTCTCGCAGGCTATTTCGACCGTCCCCGCTAGGCGTGAATCACCATGCCAGCGTTCCCGCGGGACGATCGCTTTGACCCATCCGGGCGTAATATCGTACGAGCGTGAGCCACGCTCGTACAAGGCCGTAGTTCATTGGCTGGCGGTAAGAGTTCTAAGCCACAGAGTCGCACAGATTGTCCGAGTGCAGCAGAGTCATGAACACATAGGCGATCGGTAACAAGTTCACTGGGTCGACAATATAGCGGAAGCATTGAATAACACAAGTTGAAGTAAAGAAACTCTTTATTGATATGAGCAAGTATTACAAGCAACGTATAACCGAGATTACAAGTCGCTCAAGCTTCTCTCTCTGAAACAGGTCAAGCGTGCCAAGTGGCTACAATTGTGGAATGATTGTACAGCGATATTCAGGCGATGTTCACAACATTATGTCTTGTATAAGTGCTTCAGTTCCGGATGCACCGCTGCTTCGGAGTAATCTCTTCACGCCTTAGCACGCACGTATGATGCATCCACACCGAACGAGGTTCTCCCGCACCCTGCATACAAACTGGTGGATTATCAGTACATTGAATGCACTGGTGGGGAAGCTACTCCGCCCGCTCGACAAATCCAAACACGTAATATAAGTTCCGTGCACCAACTATTAAGTTGTCTTTCTAGTTGTCTTAAGGATCAGTTTCATGCAAGATTTCAATAGCCTAACTCGTGTGGCAGTGCGCCGTGCAACATGCGAGAAAATACGACGAGACTTACCAACTTACCATTTGTCCTTCCCTGTCCAAGGCAACACATTATTAATTCAAGCACGGGCAAGTATAACATTCAGGGGCGTTCATAATGAAAACCAAGTTATAGCATATGCAACACGGAGAGTCATTTTTATTAAGATCGTTCAGGTGTTCAGTTGCTTTTGATGTGATACAGTGACTCGCACAGCGCGATAGCCGCTAAGCGAGGATGACTTATCTATATGAACAGTTGTCGCTGGCATAGCCATAAAGGACCAGTTGTAGCACATGAAAGGAAATAAAATGCAACGCACGGATCAGGAGCGCTACAGGTCATTCCTTCCGAGTCAGGCGTCTACTTAGTCCTGTGAGCAAGAATGGCGTGAAGGATAAGTTCACAGGCACTACACGCCATTCTGCCCGAAGCAGGCAGACTAACGGGGTTCCTGTCCGGATCGGATCGGGCCCCGGTGCCCCGTAGACCGTCCGCAGGAACAGAGATCAGGAAATCTCACTTGAAACAAGTTGTCCGCGACATGCAGGTCAGGGTCAGGTGGCAGGAACAAGTTTGAGGCAGGATATATATATATATATATATATATATATATGGAACAAGTTATATGGAAAAAGTTCCGAGTCAGGATATATATATATATATATATATATATATATATATATATATATATATATATATATATATATATATATATATTATATATATATATATGGAACTTGTTGAGGCAGGATCATTGATTCAGTAGTTTGCTCCACGAGCTGTGATTCAGGGATACATTCATTCAGGGTGCAGATTCCCTGTTTCGGGAATTGCCTTGGTGACCTAATGGTCCCGGATACTTGCAGGTACATTCAGGCACGGAACGACTACGTAGTAGTCTTCCGGGGGTTTGGATGAAAATAAGGTAACATACAAGCAAACAAGCATGCATTTTGTATAAACACAAGTATTCACGTTAGCTCAGGCCCGAAGGTAAGCCGATGAGTGAGATCGTTAGGGGACTTCCGAGCAACACGTTCTAGGGTAGCATGCGAGGGTCTGAACATATATAAAAGCAGTATTTTATTTCCATGTTCTATGCATAAGCAATACAAGTTGGGATTATTCCCTTAGCTAGGTGCGTTGGATTCATTAGCATGCAGGGGGTGAATCACCTAGCGATTGGCATGAACATTACACATTTTATGTGTGCTGGCTAAGCAAAGACTAGTTCACCGTAGCCACCCACCTTAGCGATGATTCGCCTCGGTAGAGCTATACGTCAAAGGAGTCTCTGGAAGCCTAAGCCGGATTCCTATAGGGACAAGTCGGGATATCCTTTGTTTCTCGTTTGAGGCAAAATGGGTTGGGACAGTTGCACTTTTGCCGTTTGAGCCGGCAGTCCGCTGGAACGGAACGGAGTGTTACATCCTACCCAACTCAGAAAAAGTCTCGTCCTCGAGACTTACTGAGGACAAGCAGTACGTTTCAATCAATTTTGATTTAACGATATAAGGCTGAGGCAAACCTACACAAGTCATCGTACTTGTTTTATTTGGATATTCACTTGCACAAGCATCGAGATCGGCATATCGCGTAGTCTGGATCGTGTGCTCTTTCGAAGTGCACTTCTAACGTGAGCACGTCAACCGGCTTAGTGATAGCGAAGTCTTAGCACTCGAGTTTCACCTTTTCTTAAGTCTTGGACGGTGTACAAGTTTAAGGCGTCCCTCTAATAGATGCATTCAACCAAACTTAGAGTTAGTAAAATCGGACAAGCTACTGCGATACTCTCAAGGGTTCGCACAGGTTGGCACAAAGGCCACTCGCAGCACAATATCATACAAGCAAGCATATCATTCAAAACATATTTTGAAAGTATTTAGACTTATTGTTGGAACATCCCATCGAGGCATTGAGAGAGAGCGTGTACATAACCCACGAACGAGCTTTCAAAACTGTGATAATCGAAATAAAGTCCAAAGGCGTAGAAGCCAGGCTCTGATACCAATATGTCATGCCCCGATCTCCCGCAGGCTATTTCGGCCATCCCCGCTAGGCGGGAATCACCCACGCCAGCGCTCCCGCGGGACGATCGCTTTGACCCATCCGAGCGTGATGTCGTACGAGCGTGAGCCACGTCCATGCAAGGCCATGGTTCATTGGCTGGCGGTAAGAGTTCTAAGCCACAGAGTCGCACAGATTGTCCGAGTGCAGCAGAGTCATGAACGCATAGGCGATCGGTAACAAGTTCACTGAGTCGACAATATAGCGAAAGCATTGAATAACACAAGTTGAAGTAAAGCAACTCTTTATATTGATATGAGCAAGTATTACAGGCGGCGTATAGCCGAGATTACAAGTCGCTCAAGCTTCTCTCTCTGAAACAGTCAAGCGTGCCAAGTGGCTACAATTGTGGAATGATTGTACAGGCGATGTTCAGGCGATGTTCACAACATTATGTCTTGTATATGTACTTCAGTTCCGGATGCATTGCTGCTTCAGAGTGATCTTTACGCCTTAGTATGCGCGTAGGAGGCATCCGCACCGAACGAGATTCTCCCGTACTCTGCATACAAACTGGTAGATTATCAGTACATTGAATGCACTGGTGGAGAAGCTACTCGCCCCGCTCGACAAATCCAAACACATAATATAAGTTCCGTGCACCAACTATTAAGTTGTCTTTCTAGTTGCCTTAGGATCAGTTTCATGCAAGATTTGAATAGCCTAACTCGTGTGGCATTACGCCGTGCAACATGCGAGGAAACACGGCGAGACTTACCATTTGTCCTTCCCTGTCCAAGGCAAACATTATTAATTCAAGCACGGGCAAGTATAAACATTCAGGGGCGTTCATAATGAAAACCAAGTTATAGCATATGCAACACGAGAGTCATTTTTATCAAGATCGTTCAGGTGTTCAGTTGCTTTCGATGAGATGCAGTAACTCGCACGCGGATAGCCGCTTAGCGAGGATGACTTATCTATATGAACAGTTGTCGCTGGCATATCCATAAAGGACCAGTTGTAGCACATGAAAGGAAATGAAATACAACCCACGGATCAGAAGCGCTACAGGTCATTCCTTCCGAGTCAGGCGGCTACTTAGTCTGTGAGCAAGAATGGCGTGAAGGATAAGTTCACAGGCGCTACACGTCATTCTGCCCGAAGCAGGCAGACTAACGGGGTTCCTGTCCGGATCGGATCGGCCTGGTGCCCCGGAGACCGTCCGCAGGAACAAAGATCAGGAAATCTCACTTGAAACAAGTTGTCCGCGACATGCAGGTCAGGGTCAGGTACAGGAACAAGTTCAAGGCAGGATATATATATATATATATATATATATATATATATATATATATATATATATATATATATATATATATATATATATATATGGAACTTGTTGAGGAAGGATCATTGATTCAGTAGTTTGCTCCACGAGCTGTGATTCAGGGATACATTCATTCAGGGTGCAGATTCCCTGTTTCGGGAATTGCCTTGGTGACCTAACGGTCTCGGATACTTGCAGGTACATTTCGGCACGGAACGACTACGTAGTAGTCTTCCGGGGGTTTGGATGAAAACAAGGCAACATACAAGCAGACAAACATGCATTTTGTATAAACACAAGTATTCACGTTAGCTCGGGCCTGAAGGTAAGCCGAGGAGCGAGATCGTTAGGGGACTTCCCGAGCAACACGTTCTAGGGTAGCATGCGAGGGTCTGAACATATATAAAAGCAGTGTTTCATTTCCATGTTCTAGCATAAGCAATACAAGTTGGGATTATTCTCTTAGCTAGGTGCGTTGGATTCATTAGCATGCAGGGGGTGAATCACCTAGCGACTAGCATGAATATTACACATTTTATGTGTGCTGGCTAAGCAAAGACAAGTTCACCGTAGCCACCCACCTTAGCGATGATTCCCCTTGGTAGAGCGATACGTCAAAGGAGTCTCTGGAAGCCTAAGCCGAATTTCTGTAGGGACAAGTCGGGATATCCTTTGCTTCTCGTTTGAGGTAAAGCGGGTAGGGACAATTGCACTTTTGCCGTTTGAGTCGGCAGTCCGCTGGAACGGAACGGGGTGTTACAGATTTTTGAATATTGTTCCATAGACGGTCTCCGGGGCCGATCCGATCCGGATGAAACTCATGCAGTCTTAATCGTGTGCGAGCATGATGGCATGTGCACTTTACGCTGTGACATTCTTGCTCTAAGAATGTGTGCTGGACGAGATGGTATGTAGTACCTTGTGTATTTTTTGTTGCACACCATCCTCGTTAATGACTATAACTCATCCTTTATGTCTATGCCAGCGACTCCTATTCATATAGATAAGTTATCATCGTTTAGCGATAATTCGCGTGCGAGTTATTGCATCGCATCTCATAAATCTGGAATACTTGAATGGACATGAGTATTAGATATTTGATCACCTGAGCAATCTGTTGCAACCCATCTGAGTATAACATATCTGAATAATCCGTGTAACTCTAGCACCTGAATCAGAACCTCGCTCGTGACACTCGTGTTTGCTTATGCGATTTCTGTGGATTTTCTTATATATATTCGTGCTTGGTTTAACTTGGTTTTATCATTGTATAAGGAAGGATAAATGGTAAGTTAGTAAGTCTTGCCGTGTACTCTTATATCGCACGACACACTGCCACACAATTTAGGCTTTTTATTATGCAATAAAACTGATCCTGTAAACCCCCTGATTTTCAAAAAATTTTAATTTGAAATTTTTCACAATTTTCTGGAATTTTCTGAGATTGTTCTCTAATTAAACTAAGGTATTTTAATTATTAAATAATTTTTAAATGATATTAAATAATATTAAAATATTATGAAAATAATATTTTATGGTGTAAAATGAAAAATTAGACATAGGGTAATTTTTCGAGAATTTATTGGACCCCGAAAATATTTTAAAAGCCCTAAAAACTAATTATTTAATTAAACCAAATAAACCGGATTTATTTTAATTAAACCAAACCGAACCAACTTCTGAACCGGCCGGTCTAACCAAACCAAACCAAAATCCTTATTGGGTCGGAACCGGGCCAAAAACCCAGACCCGACCCACTAGCCCGACCCGACCCGCAATAGTTTTTGGATCGGGCCGGATCCGCTTGGACCCGACCCGTCCACCCGTAACCCGCGAACCCCTCATCTCCCCAACCGCTCTGCCGCCCGACCCTGGCGATTCTTCTCCGCCGCAACGGCCGCGCCGCCGGCTGACCCGTCGCCCGCTCGCCTTCCAGAGCCGCTTGGCCTCCCGCACCCGCTGCCTCGTCGTCTCCCTCACCGGACGGCCGTTCCCCTCTCCCTCTCTCCCTATAAAAGCCGCCTGAACCCTAGCCCAGCCCCTCCTCCAGCTCCGCCCCTCGCCGCGCTCGTCCCCAGCCGCCCGACCTCCGCCGGCGACTCCCCTCCTCCTCCAGAACCTCCTCCTGCCCTCCTCCGACCCCGACCAAGCTTCCCCCGACCCGCAGCAGTGGCCGCCCGAGCCCAGCCGACGCCACCCCGAGCCTAGCTCCGTCCGGCGCCGCCCTGAGCCGCCGCCGCCTCCACCAGTGAGCTCCGGCCTAGCCGCCTCCCACCGGCGCCGCCCTCCAGCACCGACATCCGGCCATCCAAGCCTCTGAACCCCAACCCTAGAGAGGACACGGCTTGGACACAGGACACAGTGTCCCTTGTGTCGTGTCGGACACGAAGAATTCAGGTTTCTGGAACCCTGTTCAGGTACCCATATCTCTTTCCTCGCTGCCCCATTTTCAATTCCGTCTGTTGCATCGCGTAGACTGCATGACCCCCTTGATGCCCGTGCAACCCGCTCGGTGCGTTGCGTCCTGTGGCGATCGCGAACTGCGTTCCAAAAACAGGAAAATCAACGTCCTGTTTCACCCCGTAACTGAGTATGCCCCGCCAAACGGGACGTCTTGGTCGTGTACGATCTTCACCGATACATGCGCGTCGTTGATACGGACGTGCAGGATTTCGCAGAAGTTGATTTGGATATACGTGCACACCGGAATCAACGCGTATCCGCCGACAACGCCCCGTATCCGTCCTTTTTGGTTCTCGCTGTAACTTAGTGTACACACGTCGAATCAAAACAAAACTTGCGCCATCGGACTCGTAGCAATACGCTGGTCCTGTGACCCAAGTTTGGTTCGATTATGAGAACTTTGACAAAATCGTGTATCGTGGGCCCCACAAGCTCCACTTGACGGGCAATTTTGTGAACGACTCATCGGAATCCATTTCTGGAAGTTTCGTTGGGTTCGTATCATCGTTCCTGACCTGTTAACACTAAGTTTGACAGATTTGGAAACCTTTGACCCTGACCCATTTTTCGGTGCAAAGCGGCCCACTCATGGACCCCGCTTTGACCCGAAATTGTCACTTTTGTCCTTGTCTCCAAATTGGACTCAAGGACAGGCGTTTCTAGCTGATTGATATTTTCTGAATCTGATGGTGATATTTATTTCAGTAACCAGAGTATTGCCTGCAAATTTCGCTGAAGTCAGAGCCACAATTGGAGCAGGAACCCCAGGCAAGTGTACCTTGCCAACTTGCAGTTTTTGATACATATTACTTGGACTTAATTATAAACTGTTGTACATGCTTAAACCTAGGACCGTATGACTTACTTAGCGTCCGATTAATAGTCGGGTGCCAACACCGTACGCGGAGTTGTGTAAAGTCATCTAGAGATGGACATTCGTGACCCTTTATATTCTCGTACTTGCATTATCAAGTACGTTATACCCAGGATATCTGACACGAATCATGAGACAGAATCTTCCTGAAATATTCAAGGTGATTTTGTGTAGGATACAGGATTGACATAGACATTATATTCTTAGACATTATATTCCTAGATATTATATTCATAGACATAGTATGACTCACTGTATTAGATATGATTTTACGTGACATGGACATGAGGCATCATGGACATGAGACGTATGATTACATTGGGTGGGGAGAGACACACAGGCTACAGGCTGATTATATATATATATATATATATATATATATATATATATATATATATATATATATATATATATATATATATGCCACATCATAGTAAAATACATAGCATAGTATAACTGCTACCGGCTCCCCGACACAGAGCTTGTAGTGGTATCAGCCTAAGTTCTAGTGATGCTCTCAACTTGCATTACACATAGATGGTTAAATACTTTACCCTATTGTTTCATTTATTGCTGCAATGCATTTATTTTGGCTTGTATTATCTGTACCATGCGATGTCCCCTGAGGACCTGGATCCGGATTATGTCCCCAGGATTAGCAGACGAGGTTTATCCAGAGGTATACGGAACATGAGCACTTCTCGGAACAGTACCGGTACCTGAGGATGAGGTGATCGCTGATGACTTCTCCTGAACATCTGCTTCTCTATGCTCAGTTATATTGGCAAATAAACTCTTTTATTCCTGTTTAAATGAACATTTATAACAGATTTAATATCGGGTTGTTCCCCGATTTTATTTACTTGTGACTGGTTGATGTTTATTACTTTTTTTGTTGATATTGCTGTGTTTATTCTATGGATGAGATTAGTAAACCCTGATAGTTGTAATACAGCTTAAGTATGCCCCGATGGATCCATTAAATTGGGTTTGTCCATCGGTGTGTGCTGCTGGCCATTGCCACGTGTCCAGTTCCTCGATATTTTGGGACTGGGGCGTGACAGATCCTAAGGCAAGACTAGAAAAAAAACTTAATAGATGGTGCATAGAACCTATATAATGTGTTTATATTTGTCAAACGAGTGAGAAGCCTCCCCACCAGTGCATTCATGTACTGATAATCCACCAAATTGCTTGCAGGGTACGGGAGAAACTCGTTCGGTGCGAAAACCCTTTCATGAGAGCTAAGGCGTAGAGTTCGCTCTGGAGCCTTGGAGCATTGCATACGGAGCTGAAGCACTTATACATGACATAATGTTGGAACATCGCCTATGTATTATTTCACACTTGTAGCCACTTGACACACTTTTATTGTTTCGAGAGAAAGGACTTGAGCGACTTGTAAACTCGGCCTAGCGCCGCTTGTAATACTGATTCAATATCAATAAAGTGCTTGTTTTACTTTCATACTTGTGTTATTCACTGCTTTCGCTATTGATGACTTTGTGAACTTGTTATCAATCGTCTGTTGGTTTCTTATTCCGTTGTATTCGGACTATCTGTGTGAATCTGTGGCTTAGTTATTTCTTCTTCTGCTTGAATTCATGGCCTTACACCGACGCATTTTGTGCTCGTGCGACATCACGTCCAAGTAGGAATGATCGTCCCGCGGGAGTGCTGGCGCGGTGATTCGTGCCTAGCGTGGACGGCCGATTCCGCGAGAGATCGTGGCGTGACAGATATGTTCTTATCAGTATTAACTTATGAGCCAAGTGCAGATATGTTCTTATCAGTATACGTATCAAAATAGGAGCCAAATGCAAATATGTTCTTATCATGACAAGAAAAAAAATGGTTCAATACAAATCAACTAAGAAACTACCTGATTGAAGGTATTTTCTTATAACAGTAGTCATTTTCTTACGCAAAATTCAGTCCCCTACTTCTTTTCACCAAACCTAGTTGCCCAAATATCACCGGCCATCAACTTTGGAACGATCAAGACTCAAAACCTGCATTATACAACACTAAAGAAGAGAGACAAGATAGGCTCATAATAGTTTTTATGCATCATTAATGAAGCAATGTGTGCCTCGCCAATGGCTGCAGTAAATGCCTCACCAATGGCTACTGTAAATGCCAAAATCATCATCGCCACTTCTTATAAAAAAATAGTAACATTTCATAATATTAAACAAATCATCATCTCACCACTGGGTGCATATTATTTGCATTCCATAAAAGAACTCCTTCATATATTCCAACCACATGCATGTAAAAACGTATAGAATTAAAATATTGAAAGAAATCCTCTAGATAAAAAAAAGTGATAAATAACATATGTACTGCTATATTCCAACCATATTATTGTTTGGCTTTAAAGTAAAATAAGAAAAATGATAAATAACAGATGTACTTCTATGTTCCAACCATATTATTTTTTGTCTTTAAAGAAAAAAAATAAAAAATTGACCTCTAGATAAGAAACGTAATAAAATTCACAAGTCAGCCAAGTTACTCCATATTGCATTCATGACATAAACCTACTCATGAATATATATACTAGCAAATAACAATTCATGAGCTAAAGACATAATTTTTACTCTTCAAAGTTCAAAGTACCAAAAGGCAAATAACACATGTACTGCTATAACAGAACCCAGTAATGAGTAAACTATGAGCAATTTTTGGCAACCCTGTATTTTTTTTGGCAGCAAACAATTAACATAAGCATAACCATTTTTTTGGCAGCAAACATAACCATTTTTTTGGCAGCGCCCTGCATATTCAATGATGTAAAATACATATTCCATAACAAGACAACAAGAGAAAGGGGCCAGGGAACATGGTTACTTACAGAGAGTGAGTAGTGAGTACTGTGAGCGAGAACAAAAACAATGTTGCTTCGAGTTCCATAATTCATGCAAGAAAATAACAAATTAATTAAAAGTGTAAAATATTCATACGATGACCATCAAATATTCTAAATACAATTATACAAAGCCACTAATTAATTTTGAACTATTGTATCAAAACTATTTTAGATCTACAACATATGTAAAAAATTTGAACTATGAACATCGAGGAAGTCAGATCTGAGTCTTCGAGCATGTGGAAGTCATATCTAAACAACATAAGTAAAAATTTCAAACAACATATGTAAAAATTTACTATGAACTATGAACAACTATGAACAACATATGTAATTTTTTTGATACTATTGCATGTGGAAGTCAGGCCGAGATTGAGACTCAGAACTGAGAGAGAGAGAGAGAGAGAGAGAGAGAGAGAGAGAGAGAGGCTTAGAATAAGCCAGATCTTCAGATTTGTCAGATCTGAGCCTTAAGAGTCGACATCAAGGTCTCAAAAGTCAGATCCGGGAGATGGAGAGACAGAGAGAGAAGAAGATCTCGAGAGAATATGGTTATGGTTAGAGTTTCTAGGGGAAGAGACGAGAAGAGAAGAGACAGAGAAAGCGGTTCTTCAAAATGGATTATGGTTGTTCTTTTGATTTCTCTCCAAAAAATGCTTATATATATATATATATATATATATATATATATATATATATATATATATATATATATATATATATATATATAAATATATGGGGTAAAATGGTAACTTCACTATTCAATTTTCGGTTCGATTTTAAAACCGAAGTCCAAATCCAATTACCGAACCGAAATTCGAATATTTGTGGATTCAAAACTGAACTCCGATTCGTTAACCGCAAAACCTAACCGATTGGCCAATTCGGTTCGGTTTTCGAAAAAAGAAAAAACTGACATTTTCTCAGCCCTACTACTGTTGGCATGGACCCCTTCTATGGGTGGTGGAAAGTGAAAGAGCTATAAATGCACAAGTGGAGGTTAGGACTAAATCCTTCTTTGGTTGACCTCAAGTCCATCACACAATATATTGGCACATACACATACTAAAATTCTCTGCTGTTTCCTTTTTCACTTACACTGAGTTCTATATATAGCCCCTCTCTCAACCACCACCTCTTCATCCCATTCCTCTCATCTCCTCTGCTTCTCCAACTCTCTGTTCTCTTTCTTTCTTAG
Source organism: Iris macrosiphon (assembly GCA_036927795.1). Lineage (NCBI taxonomy): Eukaryota > Viridiplantae > Streptophyta > Magnoliopsida > Asparagales > Iridaceae > Iris > Iris macrosiphon. The sequence goes on along the minus strand of JAYESA010000017.1, from coordinate 147,680,576 downwards.
TCTAACAAAACAGAGCACACTTTGTTCTACAATGGGAGCAGATGGTGGAGCTCAGTACTACCAACAAGCTGCTTTCAAGCCAATGGAAGTCTCTATAAACATCAACAACAACAACGACAACAACAACCAGCAGCAACTAACTTCCAAATGTTACGACGACGACGGTCGACTTAAGAGAACTGGTGATGAAGACAAAAAAAAAAACCTAATGCCCTGTTTCATCCAAATCGGTTCTTTGTGTTTGTGCAACTATTACTCAAACTATTCTTCTCCTTTTTTCCATTCATTTTAGGCAATGTGCTGACCGCGAGCTCGCACATCATCACCGCGGTCATCGGTTCGGGCGTTCTGTCCCTGGCATGGGCCATCGGGCAGCTCGGCTGGGTCGCAGGTCCCGCCGTCATGGTCCTCTTCGCTTTCGTCATTTACTACACCTCTTTCCTTCTCGCCGACTGCTACCGATCCGGCGACCCGATCACCGGGAAGCGCAACTACACCTACATGGACGCCGTTCGCTCTAACCTCGGTGAGCCTCCTCGACATATAATGAAAACGGTGTAAATGGTGCAACAAATACTAATTGAGTTGGTCAACTAAAAGTGATATAAATGGTGCAACAAATGTTGAACGAGTTGGTTAACTAACTCTGTCCGGATTTTCGCAAACAGGTGGGATGAAGGTCAAGATTTGTGGTTTCATTCAGTACCTGAACCTTTTTGGCGTGGCGATCGGTTACACCATAGCTGCTTCCATTAGCATGCTCGCTATCCAGAGGTCTAACTGCTTCCATGAGAAGGGGCACAGGAACCCCTGCCACATGAGCAGCAACCCTTACATGATCATCTTCGGCGTCACGCAGCTCGTCTTCTCGCAGATCCCCGACTTCGACCAGATATGGTGGCTCTCCATCGTCGCTGCGGTCATGTCCTTCACCTACTCTTCCATCGGCCTCGCCCTCGGCATCGTTCAAGTTATTGGTAAGCAAGCTTGTAACTCACTAGGACAAGTATATTGGAGTTGGTCATGCTTAAGTTTTGATCTGAACTGTTTGTTGTGTGTTCTTTGCGAACAGCCAACGGTAGCATCAAGGGGAGCCTCACCGGAATCAGCATCGGAGATGTGACCCAGATGCAGAAGATATGGAGGAGCCTTCAAGCATTCGGGGACATCGCCTTCGCCTACTCCTACTCCATCATCCTCATCGAAATCCAGGACACAATTAAAGCTCCTCCGCCATCGGAAGCTAAAGTGATGAAGAAGGCAACGCTACTGAGCGTCGCGGTCACCACGATCTTCTACATGCTCTGCGGCTGCATGGGCTATGCCGCCTTCGGGGACGCAGCTCCGGGCAACCTTCTCACCGGTTTCGGCTTCTACAATCCCTTCTGGCTCCTCGACATCGCCAATGCCGCCATCGTTATCCACCTCGTCGGCGCCTACCAGGTCTACTGCCAGCCCCTCTTCGCCTTCGTCGAGAAATGGGCGCAGCAGACGTGGCCCGAGTCGGAATTCATCACCCGGGAGATTCGTGTGCCTCTGGCACCAACCAGGTCCTTCAACCTCAACCTCTTCCGGCTAGTGTGGCGGTCGGGATTTGTCGGGCTCACTACGGTCATCTCCATGCTCCTCCCCTTCTTCAACGACGTGGTCGGCCTGCTCGGCGCTCTCGGGTTCTGGCCCCTGACGGTCTACTTCCCGGTGGAGATGTACATTGCGCAGAAAAAGATCCCGAAGTGGAGCACCAGGTGGGTGTGCCTCCAGATGCTCAGCCTCGCCTGTCTGGTCATCTCTATCGCGGCCGCGGTCGGTTCGATTGCCGGCGTGCTTACCGACCTCAAGGTCTATCGGCCATTCAAGTCCAGTTACTGATTGCCTCCTTCTCCGTGTGGTGGTGGTGGTCTTGTTGTTGTTGTTGTTGTTAGTACCACTGTAATTGTTACAAATTTAAGTGATTGACTAGTAAATACTAAATCGATGGCGATGATTGTTGGTCTTTTTTTACTTGGCTTTGGGAGTTTTAGTCATCAATGTGTATATCTCAATATATAGTTTTGCTTAGTATTGATATATGCACATTGAGTGGAGGTCCATGTGGGTTGACTTTTCCTAGAGGGTTTAAGTGTGAACTCCATTATGACAATTTTTTTGTCACATTCTTTGGGAAGTTTTCCTTAGGAGCTAAGCCCCGTAGCGACTCAAACTCGTATTCAAGGGTGCAAAGTGGCACTTTGTTGGCGCACTTTGTACTTTGTAGCGTCGCATGGCGCTCGTGCGCTCCTTTTGTGCGGAGTTTCATGCACGGTTGCTTGCTCGGGCGCATGCTTCGTGGAGCGCACGTGGCCAGGGGCGCATGCAGCTCGGCGTGCTCCTTTTATGCGCGAGTTCCATGCACGGTTGCTTATTCGGACGCATGCTTCGTGGAGCCATATGGCCTGGAGCGCATGTAGCCAGGGGCCATGCGGTCAGGTGCGCATGCGGCTAGGGGCCATGCGGTCATGTGCTCATGCGGCCATGTGCGCATGCGGCTCGGTGCGTATGCGGCTCGGTGCCCATGCAGCCTGTTGCCATGCGGCTCGGCGCCCATGCAGCCAGGAGAGCATGTGGCTCGGTGCCCATGCGACCTGTGGAGAGTCTGACGTGGAGGGGACAAGAGTTGCTTTCGACGTTTGGCGGCACTGTCTGTCTCGTGCAGTACAACGTGTCAAGCGGTGCGAGTGGCTGCTTTTGGCATTTGGCGGCACTGTCTGCCTCGTGCAGTGCAACGTGACTTGCGGCGCCGACGGCTCTAACACCTGGATTTGGGCGATCTGGTCGGGCGCTTATGCGGCCTGGAGTTTCCTTATGCCATATAGGTGCTGTTTTCTTCTATTATAAAGGACCTCATCTTTCATTTGAGGAGAGATAATACAGATGAAAACCGAGTTTACCAGTTTATATGAGGCTCAGAGTGTCCCCCTCTCACATGGTGCTTTTCGAGTATTTTCGAAGGTGACATTGAGCGTTCCAGAAGTTCATTTATGAACTTGCTGGTTTCTGGGGGCAGATCGTCTGTACGGCCAGCAAGGAGCTTCTCTTCAGTTTTTTTTGCTTCGTTCTTTCTCATTGTAGCGTCTGTGAACGTAGTAAAGAGAAAAATATTTTACTTATTGCTTTTTGTAATCTTCATTTTCTTCGGAGCCAGTTTGTAACCTATTCTTGGTTCGTGCTTCGTTGGAATCAAAAAATATCAGAAGAGAAACTCTTGTGTACATATCTGATCTCGATGACAACTTGGGTTCCAGTAGAGAACGAACCTTCGGATCTTGCTAGCAGCTTTGCTATGGCTTGCGTTCTACCATCTTTGATCCGTCTAAGGACCAACAATCTCAAAGTAAGATTCGAAGAAAGATGTAGAGCATCCGATCAAATCTTCACGACAATAAATTTTCACAAACTTGAGAAGATTAACGGGATACACTTCGAACATTTGGATGAAGGAAGGAGTCATTTGTCAAATGTTGAACGTGAGTTGTCAAAACCTACCATTTTCTAGAATGGAGGAGTTAGAGTTTGAAGGACGCGCATTCCAGTTGGAAGGAAGATTACAAGTTGACCAAGGATTGTAGAGTATGCGCATAACAAGACTTACCGCATGACAGTTCTTGGCGGTTGGCAAGACTTGACCGCATAGTGCCGCATGAAGACTCCTGTCGCATAAAAGACTCTTAGTAGATGACAGATTCTTGGCGCATTGAAGGTCCTGCCACATGATGGAGGTGGCTGCATAGTGTCTTAGGCGCATGCAGGACGCATGGAGGCTTATACGCATGGCATGACTTGTCTCATGGAGGCTTTGCGCATGAAGGTCACTGCTCTGGCAGGAATTGATGCATGGCTAGAATTGGAGCTTGAAGCAGAACCAATTCGAACCAATATAGTAAGGTATAGCTAAAATTTGGTTCCTTTGATTACTTGACTTGGTTTTTATGATTGCGCAGGTTGAATTATCAAGCGTGCATACTGACTTGTGGATAGACACTGGTGCATTCGTTCATGCATGCTCTGTGAAAGATATGTTCACCAAGGAAGAGCACTATCTAAGAAGGAGGTCTCTATGGCGAACAAGTGTCAAGTAGAAGATCTAGGGATCATGATTATGATTCTGGACTTCCGGCTTGAGGAAGAGATTGCTCTTATTGAGTTGTGTCGCATCTGACTAAGACATGTCTTTTCCAACAAAGATGTCTAATTCAGGGATATCTCCAAAATATGGAGGGTAAGGAGGTGGAGGTTGGTGATGGCTATGTTCAGACATAGGTAGTCAGAAAGCTGTTTAGACAGATGACTACAAGTACAGATCCTATGGAGCTGGTGCGCTCAGATATCTGTGACTTCTATTCTCTACAAAGGGCCGGGGTAAAATTTATCCCTTCTTTCTTTGACGATTTCTCGGAAAACGCGTTCACGTATCTTTTCATAATATAATGATGAAGCGTTCGAGAACATCAAGGACTTCAAGTTTGGAGCTGAGCGTCATATCGGTCTACAACTCGATAGACTCAAAAGTTTTCTTTACGAAGTGCATCGTTCTTTGGATTCGTATCATTCAGCTTGGAACATAAAATTGACCATGAAACATGCATCGTTCTTTGGATTCACATCGTTCAGCTTAGAACATGGAGTTGACTATGGAACATGCATCGTTCTTCGGATTCACATCGTTCAGCTTGGAACATGGAATTGACTATGGAATATGCATCGTTCTTTGGATTCGTATCGTTCAGCTTAGAACATATAATTGATTATAGAACGACATCTTCGTACTCTCCATGTCATTTGAAGGTGCAGATAGGAAGGACCAACAGTTGACAGTAATGATGATTTCTATATTGTAGTACAAAGGGTCTTACAGATTGTCTGTGGGAGAAGATTGCACTTACGGTCAGGTCCTTAGTATCGTTCATCACTTCTGATGTAACTCTGGTTCAAAGTTAGATCCACATAAAGATCGTTCGATTGTGGGAGTTTTTCGGAGGACCGTATCAGCCAGAGTTGTTGAAACTTCTGTAGAAGAAGACATAGTCCAGGAATGAGTTATCTTTTAAGAGACAACATTTAAACCAAAACTTGAAAAGCTGTCAGCTAGAAGAGTCAGGAGGTCAAAGGACCAAAAATGATCTTATCACCTATCATATGGAAGTCGTACAACTTACCAATGATGAGGTGATGAAGACCAGGGACTCGGACTACTGGGAGGAGGCAGTCCATTAAGAGATTGATCCCATAACAACACTTGAATGTTGATCAATCTGCCCGAAGAAGCTAAACCTATAAGATACTTATATATCTTTAGTAGAAGAAAGTAAAAGCATCCAGAACAGTTGAGTTCAAGAATAGGCTTGTAGCCTAGGAGTTTTCTCAGATAACAAGGGATTTAGTTCTTAGGTACCTCATTGAGGGTGTCATTTATCAGGATGATGACGGCCGTAGCTGCTATTCATAAGCTGATTGTTTATCAGATAAAGGAAGACAGTCATGAGAGATTCACGAACAACAAACAGAATTATTGTCATTCAGGTTTGAAGACAGTCTGCGGATTGGTGATATCTCAATGCGGCCTAAAGCAAATCCCAGGATGTGGCAACAGAAGTTTGATAAGTCATCTAGTTAAAGTTATCGCAGGATCAGCAAGACAGACTAGTGTGTGTACACAAAGTTTGTTGATAAGAAAAGAGTCATTTTTGTATCTATGTGGACGACTTCCTAAATTCCAGCTGTGGATATCACTAGAACAAAAATATCCTTTTGTCCATTTTTAGGACATGGGATTGCTGAGGTCATCCTAAGGATATAAGTCAATTCGGATGCCAGGGGGGCTTATTCAGTCACAAGTTTTGTGCATAAAGAGCTGATCACATATTTTGGGTATCAGGGATGATACTCCTCAGGTGTGACATGGAGATGAAGCCTAATCTAAGGAAAAGTATCAGACAGTTGGTGTACTCAAGCATCATCAGGTGAATAATTCAAGCTGTGAGTACCACCAGGCCTGATATAGCTCTCGCTGTAAGGATGCTGAGTCAGTTCATAAGCATTATGTGTATTGTTGAACACTGAAAGCTGTGAAAAGAGTCATCTGTATTCTCAAATAGACTCAGTGGTATATCCTATACTACATCAATTATCCAGATATGAAGGAAGGCTTCAGTGATGCCAGTTGGTGCTAAAAAAAAAGAGTGAAAGATCCACAGGAGGATGTTACTTCTCCAGGAGTGGCGTTGCTAGATCGTAGAAGTCGAAGAAGCAGTCTTTACACTCATATTTTTATGCACTATCAGCTGCAGCATATTAAACAAGATGGCTCTGGAAGCTCTTACATGATCTTCCTATGGTTAGTACACAGATTCGGGTGATACCAACATACTGTGAAAACCAGGAAGATGCAGCAGTGTCATCTATTCATCTCTTCCAAGGTCTGAAGAGAACTGTGTGGATAAAATACAGAGCACTGAATGAACGCCGCTAGCGTGGATCATTAAAGTGGTTAATGTTCGGAGCCAGGTGATTCTGGCGGATCCGTTCATAACAGGCCAGTACATAACACTGAATGAGCGCAGCTGGCGTGGATCATTATAGTGGTTAATGTTCGGAGCCAGGTGATTCTGGCGGATCCGTTCATAACAGGCCAGTACAAAACACTGAATAAGCGCAGCTAGCATGGATCATTACAATGGTTAAAGATCAGAGTCAGGTAATTCTGGCAGATCCGTTCATTATTGGCCTCAAGCGCCAGTTGATTGTAAGAACTATAAAGAAGCATAGTACTCCATGCTACCGAGGGGTGACACCACCATAAGGTATCTCGACAGGGTAAAGCCTCGGCTTCGGGCCATGTCACAGCAGCAGTAGCACCGCATATAGTCAAAGTCAAGCACTATAAAGGAGCGTAGTACTTATGTTACTGTGGGGTGACACCACTATGAGGTACCTCGATATGATAAAGCCTCGGCTGCAGGCCATGTCACAGCGGCAGTAATACCGCACATAGTCAAGGACACAGCAGATATGGGCTTAGAGGACTTCTGGTATTGCGTCTCTGCAATCCTACCATTTAGTTTTATGATATTGGTTTAAAGAAAAATCTACCAGGCATCTAGCTATTAGTTCAAGGGAGGACTGTTGACCAGGAGAATATCAGGTACAGTGAGTAGTCCTCAGGGACATTGTGGAATACATACCCGGAACCACTATGGTCTATAATTTGTTATTGATCAAAACATTTCCTTTGGGAGGATGGCTTTAATACCTTAATGAGTTATCGGACAGAGTGAATGTCCAGCGTGCATTACAGGAAGCACGAGTAGTTTCAGCACTATAAGGGAGTTGTATCCCATACTACAGTGGCATGACACCACATGAGGGAGTGAACCTCAGCTTTGGGCCATGTCACAGCGGCAGTAGTACCGCACATAGGCAGGTAGCCTAATGCTGAAAGGAAATAGAGAGTGGTAGTACAACAATACAAAGAGGCATGTGACCTCATGCTATAGTGATTGACACCACATGAGGGAGTTAACCTCGACTTCGAGCCATGTCACAAAGGCGTAGCACCGCACGGAAGCGCAAGGCTTTATGCTGGGAGGTAGTACAACACTACTAAGAGGTATGTCACTACCAAAAAAAGTCAAATTAGCGACGCCCAAAAACGTCGCTAAATGACAAAAAAACGTCGCTAAAATAGTTTAGCGACGTCATTAGCGACGTTTTAAAGTAGTCGGAAGAAACCAAGTCGCTGAACCGAAATACGTCGCTAAACGTCGCTATACCGACATTTTTTAGCGACTTCCATGAGTCGCTAAACGTAGCGACGTTTAGCGACGCCGCGTCACTAAATGGCGACGTTCTATAAAGTCGCTAAACGTCGCTAATTAGCGACTTATATAGCGACGTAACAGCGACGTATTTAATGACCTGGCAGTACTGCCATGTCACCAATTTGCGACGTACAGCGACATATTTAGCGACGTTTGGCGACGTCGTTAGCGACGTCTAATGACACGTCGCTAAGTAGCGACTTTTTTAGCGACTTATTAAAACGTCGCTAGACGTCGCTAAACGTCGCTAAATACGTCGCTAAATTTATAAAAAAAGTAAAAAAAAAACCTTAATTGTTCCAAGCTATTGTTCCTGTAATTTTAAAATTTCTAATTAAAAATAGACCCGGAGCAACCCTCCGTTGAATTCAATGGGTTCGCCGACCCCTTCGGTGGAACACTCAACACCGGATTAACAATATTTAATATGAATAAAAGTATACAGTCATACAATTAATACACACAAATATTATAGACAGACAATAAAAGTATCACAGTCATAAAAGTATCACAGTATCACAGTCACACAAAATGGGCATAAACAACATCACAAAATACATAATATATAAGTATCAGAGTATCACAGTAACACAAAATTCATAATATATAAGTATATGAAACATCATAGTATCAATCTCGAGGATTTCCAAAACGGGGCAGATACCAGTCCCTCAAATACTGCGCATAAACAGCGTTTATGTTATCAAGCTCCGCTATGGGTGCTGGGTGACTGGAACTCCCTGTCTGAGATACAGCCGCGATAGGTGCTGGGTGACTGGAACTCCCCGCAGGTGGTATCTCTTCCTCCTTAACAGTAGGAGGCATCACTTCCTCCTTAACAGTAGGTGTCGCTCTCTTGGGTGCCATCTGGTAAGATAGATGAAAACAAAGAATTAGCAAAGAATTAGCTATTGGACCGGAACGGAATAATTAGATGACTCACAAAGAATTAGCTGTTTGTTGCAGTATAATAATGATACCATAATATCTTATTTATATCCTACGTGTCACAAAATAAAATGATCGATACTTTAATCCTCGTATGTACCGTTCTTTCTTTTTCTTTTCTCTCCCTTTTTTATTCTCCCACTACTTCTTTTATATATATCAATAATGCTAAGTTTACTATCAAATGCTTACAACCTTCTTGTAACCCTTTCACCTCCACCTCTCTCCCAATAAACGATCGTCACGTAGCGTTTCGACCATGTTGCGACCACCCTGACAGGCTTTCATCTTTAGATTTTTCAAACATCAAGTTTAGAATAATAGAGTGAATTGCTTTTGTATTACTTAACTCCACCCTTAACATATTTAGAATATAACAATGAGGTTCCAAACTCATATTCATATCATTAACTAGCAGGTTGTGTGCATATCATTAATTAGCAGGTTGCAAGCCAAAATAACACTAACTTCCTCTAAATTCCACGTTGAGTCAAACGAAGGAATATAAGGCACAGTAGGATTGAGAAAGAAAAGGAATGCTACTCTCTGATTCATAACATTAACAATATATTTTTAGAAAATATATGTTCTCTCTTGAGAAAGAAAAGGAATGCTACTCTCTGATTGTGTCTGTGTGTGTGTGTGTGTGTGTGTCTCTTTAGAAAATATATGTTCTCTCTTGACCAGGTCTAACCCTAACCCTAACCCCAGGTCAAAAAACCTAACCCTAACCCTAAACCTAACCCTAACCCTAATATGCGTCTGTGTGTGTGTGTCTGCGTGTGTGTGTGTGTCGTGTGTGTGTCTGTGTCTGTGTGTGTGTGTCGTGTGTCTCGTGTACCACTTGCTTTTGAGAAGATGAATCTGACCCTAACCCTAAACCTAACCCTACCCTAACCCCAGGTCAAAAAACCTAACCCTAACCCTAACCCTAACCCTAACCCCAGGTCAAAAAACCTAACCCTAACCCTAAACCTAACCCTAACCCTAATATGCGTCTGTGTGTGTGTGTCTGCGTGTGTGTGTGTGTCGTGTGTGTGTCTGCGTCTGTGTGTCTGTGTGTGTGTCGTGTATGTGTGTCGTGTGTCTGCGTCTGTGTGTGTGTGTCGTGTGTCTCGTGTACCACTTGCTTTTGAGAAGATGAATCTGACCCTAACCCTAAACCTAACCCTAACCCTAACCCCAGGTCAAAAAACCTAACCCTAACCCTAACCCTAACCCCAGGTCAAAAAACCTAACCCTAACCCTAAACCTAACCCTAACCCTAATATGCGTCTGTGTGTGTGTGTGTCTGCGTGTGTGTGTGTGTGTGTCGTGTGTGTGTCTGCGTCTGTGTGTCTGTGTGTGTGTCGTGTATGTGTGTCGTGTGTCTGCGTCTGTGTGTGTGTGTCGTGTGTCTCGTGTACCACTTGCTTTTGAGAAGATGAATCTGACCCTAACCCTAAACCTAACCCTAACCCTAACCCCAGGTCAAAAAACCTAACCCTAACCCTAAACCTAACCCTAACCCTAATATGCGTCTGTGTGTGTGTGTGTGTCTGCGTGTGTGTGTGTCGTGTGTGTGTCTGCGTCTGTGTGTCTGTGTGTGTGTGTCGTGTATGTGTGTCGTGTGTCTGCGTCTGTGTGTGTGTGTCGTGTGTCTCGTGTACCACTTGCTTTTGAGAAGATGAATCTGACCCTAACCCTAAACCTAACCCTAACCCCAGGTCAAAAAACCTAACCCTAACCCTAACCCTAACCATAAATCTAACCCTAACCCTAACCCTAACCCAGGTCAAAAAACCTAACCCTAACCCTAACCCTAAACCTAACCCTAATATGCGTCTGTGTGTGTGTGTGTCTGCGTGTGTGTGTGTGTGTGTCGTGTGTGTGTCTGCGTCTGTGTGTCTGTGTGTGTGTCGTGTATGTGTGTCGTGTGTGTGTGTCTGCGTCTGTGTGTGTGTGTCGTGTGTCTCGTGTACCACTCCTCAGTGTCTGTGTGCGTGTGTCGTGTCTGTGTGCGTGTGTCTTGTGTCAGTGTCACATGAGAGAGAGAGAGAGAGAGAGAGAGAGAGAGAGAGAGAGAGAGATTACCTAGAGCTCGAGGAGGAGGAGGGAGATGCCGGAGTAGCCGCAGCGGTCGGAGACCCGGTCGCCGGAGAGGGGGGGGGGGGGCGGGGGAAATCGAAGCGTTTCGAAATTTTCGACAGATGGAGAAAAGAAAACTGAGCCCTAATTAATCAAAATTTAGCGACGTTTAGCGACGTCAAGGTAAAAACGTCGCTAAAATAAAAAAAATAGCGACTCCAAAGTCGTCGCTAAATACGTTGCTAAATATTTTTGAAAGATACGTCGCTAATTACGACGCTAAACGTCGCTAAATAAGATATATTAGCGACGTTTAGCGACCTTAATTGAACTTATAGCGACGATTAATTTAAAATCTTAATAAAAGTCGCTAAACATCGCTAAATGTCGCCATTTAGCGACGTCTAGCGACGATATTTACGGAGTCGCTAAGTTAGCGACGTTTTTACTTGGAGTCGCTAAAATACGTCGCTAATCCCGCTTATTCTAGTAGTGTGTGTCCTCATGCTACAATGTATGACACCACAAGAAGGGGATCCTCTGCCTTGGGCGGCCATGTCATGCGACGTAGCACCGCACAGAAGCGCAATGCTTTATGCCGGATAATAAACTCTCTATAGTCAAACAACTCACCTAATTGTATGGATAGAGATATAGGCCGTCTCTTGAGAGAAAGCTTGTAGACACCCAAAATACATACACTGAGACCAGGTCAGCACAGGGCCTTTAACGTGCGACTGGATGGCACAGCTGAGGTCATTGTGTGAGTGGAAAGAATAGTAGCTATGGAGCAGAATTCAAGGCCTAGTCCATTCTTGTATCGTACTGTTGTTTGACCCATGCGAAAAGATTCAAGTCATCGGCGACATCTATCCTAATGCATGATGTCAGTCACTGTGAGGAACGCTCAACCATATATTGTGATATATGTGGAAGATTGTTGGTATTTTTTACTTGGCTTTGGGAGTTTTAGTCCTACATTGGAAAACCACCAATGTGTATATCTCAATATATAGCTTTGCTTAGTATTGATATATGCACATAGGGTGGAGGCTCATGTGTGTTGACTTTTCCTAGAGGGTTTAAGTGTGAACTCCATTATAAAAATCTTTATTTTGTTACCTCCTTTGGGAAGTTTCCCTTAGGAGCTAAGCCCCGCAGGGGCTTAGCGGTTCGGACTCGGACTCGGACTCGGACTCGGGCTCTTGCTCAAGGGCACAAAGTGACACTTTGTTGGCGCACTTTGTACTTAGCACGTCAGCATCGTCGTATGGCGCTCGTGCACTTCTTTTATGCGAGAGTTACATGCTCGGTTGCTTGCTCGGGCACATGCTTAATGGAACCATGCTGCCTGGAGCGCATGTGGCATGGAGCGCATGCGGCCAAGGAGCATACGGTCAGGTGCGCATGCGGTCAGGGGCCATGCGGTCAGGTGCTCATGCTGCCAGGGGCCATGCGGCCAAGTGAGCATGCGGCTCGGTGCATTTGCGGCTCGGTGTCCATGCAGCCGGTTGCCATGCGGCCAGGTGCGCATGCGGCTCGGCGCCCATGCGGCCAGAAGCGGATGCGGCTCGGTGCCCATGCGGCCTGTGGAGAGTCTAACGTGGAGGGGACATGGCCTGCTTTTGGCGTTTGGCGGCGCTGTCTGTCTCGTGCAGTACAGCGTGTCAGGCGTTGCGAGCGGCTGCTTTCGGCATTTGGCGGCACTGTCTGCCTCGTGCAGTGCTAGGTGACTTGCGGTGCCGACGGCTCTGACACCCGGTTTTGGCGGATCTGGTCGTTCAGAGCTTATGCGGCCTGGAGTTTCCTCAGGCCACATATGTGTTGTTTTCTTTTATTTATAGAGGACCTCCTCTTTCATTTGAGGAAAGAGAATACAGATGAAAAATCGAGTATACCAGTTCATATGCGGCCCAGAGTGTCCCCCTCTCACATGGTGCTTTTCGAGTATTTTCGAAGGTGATATTGAGTGTTCCATAAGTTCATTTGTGAACTTGCTGGTTCCTGAGGACAGATCGTCTGTACGGCGAATCTTGCTTTGAGCAACGGTGGTTTTGACCACCCCAGCAAGGAGATTCTCTTCAGTTTTTTATTTGTTTCGTTCTTTCTCATTGTAGCGTCTGCGAATGTAAAGAGAAGAACGTTTTACTTATTGCTTGTTGTAATCTTCATTTTTTTCGGAGCCATTTTGTAACCTGTTCTTGGTTCGTGCTTCGTTGGAATCGAGAAATATCATATAAGGAACTCTTGTGTGAATCTCTGATCTCGACGACAACTTGGATTCCAGTAGAGAACAGACCTTCGGGTCTCGTTAATAGCTCTTCTATGGTCCGTGTTCTACCATTTTTGATCTGTCTCGAGACCAACAATGATTTCCTAAAAAAAAATGGTTACAATAAAAATTCTTAATATTAGACTAGTTTTGGATGGACGTTCCGGAATTGAGGGTTTCAACCACTGAAAATGCTTGGTGTGGGGATGAAGTGTGTCTGGACCATTGCAGTTGCTAGTATTTGGACCATGTTGGATGGTCCGAATGGGTCGACAACGTCGACCGCTGATGCAGAGTAGGCGGCTCGATCTGTGGTTCGTGTCCGTTGCAAGTGGCAGAAGCTATCTTGGTGTCGTATCATCGCGTTTGGAATAAGTACTCGTCCTATGGCGCACTTTAGGAGATGATGATGTGGGATTGGAACTTGTGTAATGTTAAGCTACTAATGCAGACAATTAATCACCTACGTTGAACAAATATGGATACGGAGATATAATTGTCACTATGAATAAAAATCAAGATCCAACAGTAGTAATCTATATTTGATCCAACAGTAGTAATCTATATTAACATAATAGAAGTTAGTGAATCAATTAAAGTATCTGAATTCTGAAAAAAAAATTATTATTGATGGTCCGATACCATAGATATTAATAAATAAAACTTTTATTTATTTGCTGAATAGCCAAATAGGCCAAAAATACTATAGCTATACTTAATATTAAAACATTCGAAAAAGTCCTCATACGATGAAATGTCCAAATCTCATTGATATAGTAACTGAAAATGGAAGAAAATGTATTATTCATGCATATTGATATGCATGTTCCATAAAATAAAATAAAAATTCTATTCTTATAATCATGTCTGATTCACCATTTTTCTCTTTTTTCGTACACACTGTAGATTCGGACATCATTTTTTCAGTGTCTGAACAACATAGTTCCAAAGAATAAGCTATTTGTAGTGTCCAGCTCCGGACGTGCACTATGTGTAGGCTTGGTGGCTAGTTTGACTCAATCGGAGCTGAATTTTGAGGAATCTTTCGGCATCTAATCAATCTGGATGAATGCATATAGAACATTGCCAATTTATGGATTCACTTATGCTGGAGTGAGTCTAAATACAACGGATTGTGTCTTGCCGAATGAACTCTATATAAGATTCTATTTTCATTGTTGTTTTCTTTGCACGTTTTCGTTGCTTTGTTTTATTGCATGTGCTTTTGGTTTTCGATGATTGTTTCTATTACCCGTTCGATGTTGGTGCCACTATAGGAGGACATGTAGATGAAGTTTAATCATTAGTGATTTTCCTTCTCTGGACGAATTCTCTTTTTGTTGGATAATTTCGGCCTTTTTTTATATTCCTTCAATTCAAACCTTAACAAAAAGAATTGTTTGTATCCTTGCAACGTCCTTAGATCGATGATGCGTAATATAATGTAATAGATAAATAAAAGTCACATTCATGTTGTAATACTATGAAATCGAAACATTGAATCGCTATAATTGTTAAGTGCATCTTTGCACGAGATTTATGTAGTATGAGTTTCATACGAGAAACATAATATATGTGGAGCGATACCACATAATAGTCGAAATAGTTTGAGACTAATATGTCACCAATCGAAACAACACTGAATCGCGAGAATGAACTGATGTTCAAAAGAATTATCAATCATGCACGTTCTTACCTTGTACAAGTGTCATTTAGACTTGCACAATATTATGTTCAATGGCAATTTAGCGATTTTACGAACAGAAACATGACAAATATTAGAAATTTCTTTTATCCGTGCAGAGAAATTATTCCAACTAATCTTTCAATTGCTGGTATGTCTTGGCGTATCTTTCTTGATAATCTTCTACAAGTTGTTAAATGACTTCATAAGCATCAAATTCGGGGGTGATCGGTATACTTTTGGATATGCTTCTTCCTCACAGAACTGTGAAGCTTCTTCCAATATGATTAAGACTTTCACTCATGACGATGTAGAAGCATAGAAAATATGAGTCCATGCACCATAAGATATGCCCTCAAAGTCTGCCTTAGTTATGCTACAGAGAAGCTATGCGACCAAGGGACTCGTCTAGATCCCCAAAGCAAGTCTGCAAGTGCATCCTTGTAGCTAGACTACAAGCCACAAAAATACAAGATCTATGCGTCAAACTCTCCATGAGCCAAGTTCTCTATGCATCAAGCTATTTATGGTCAAGCTCTCCACGAGGACCAGACTCCATGCGCCCCATGCGTTGAGGTCGATCTGTCCCTGTGCTCTGTCTTATTATCGATGCCACAGGATTCGTCTAGCCACATGCGTCCCAAACTCCATGCGCTCCATGCGTCCCAAATTTCATGCATCCTATGCGACCTCGACTCTATGCGCCATCGTCCTCATGAAGCCAGAGTGTTCATCAGACCAAGGCCAAACGAGAGCACGTATGCGACAACGGCGCTATGCGACAGTCAGTTTGCAAGATCGTGTCGTTACAACCGAAAAGATCTTCACATAATCAATATTGACTACATGTACAGTTAAGCAAGTCACGCACACAACGGGTTGAGAACAACCCCGAGATTTTATCAACCACATTTTCCAACCGAGGCTACGTGGCATCCCACCTGTGATAGGCGTCCACAGTTCCAACCATTTGCATGATGGCTATAAATAGGAGAAATTTGGATGTTCCCAGAGGCCTTTTTTTAGAGACCGCGTACGAGAGCACACATGCGACCTCGACTCTATGCGTCCTCGTCCTCATGAAACCAAAGTGTCTATGAGATCAAGGGCAGACGAGAGCACACATGCGACCTCGACTCTATGCGTCATCGCCCTCATGAAGCCAAAGTGCCCATCAGACCAAGGGCGGAAGAGAGCACATATGCGGCCTCAACTCTATGCGTCATCGTTCTCATGAAGCCAAAGTGTCCATCAGAACAAGGGCGAACGAGAGCACATATACGGCCAGGACGAATATACGGCCGAGAAGTTATGCGGCCTTCAAACTTGCAAGATTTTTTTCGTTGCAACCGAAGAGATCCTCACGCAATTAGTGCATACCACGTGTCTAGCTGACCAGGTCGTGCACATAATGGGGCAATAATGACCGCACCCCCTTCACCGAGATTGTATCAACTGCATATCCCAACCAAGGTTATGTGGCAGCACGTCCGTAGTATGCAGCCAAATTACAACCGTATTCTATTGAATGTGCCCCCATGCGGCCACCAAACAGAAGCATATGCGGCATCTATAGTCCGTCAGTCTGATGGCTATAAATAACAAAGGTAGCATACCCAACAGAAGGACGAGCAACAGGCACAGGAGAGAGAACAGAAAAGAGCTTTCTCACGTCTGCATCGGACCGTCAACGGAGTAAAAGAGTCACTGCAGCACTCAATCTCCTTCATCACGTTTCAGAATTCAAAATTGTATTTAGACGGTCTATCGATGATCTCTTTGTACTTTCTTTAATTTGTTATTAAAATAAGTTTTTTTAAACAACCCCATTTAATAGCGAACAGACGAAAACCAGCCACTTACATTATTTGATACAGAACTGCCTTTCCGTTCTTTTATAGTTTTTGTGTTCAATTTCACTAAGTTGTACTTTTCTTAAATTGGTGAGATTCTGCAAACTTACATGACCTGTTACTGAAGTTTGTCTCAATGGAACATTTGTCACCAGAACAGTAAGCTCTAGACAGACTTCCAAGAGAAGAGAAGAGAAGAGAAGAGAAGCCCATCCCCTGCCAATTGTGGCAACGAAACACACTCAATTGCCATTTTTAGAAGAAAAAGTGAGGCTGTGTTCAACAACTATGACCGAGTGCAGTTATCATTTCATTCCTGGGCAGCTCTTCCGTGTCAAACATCATCAACCAACATTTTCAATTATTCAGTAAACCTGGTTCACCGTGCATCCTCCTTCTAATCCACTTGATGTTATGAAAATGAATGCATGCAATAGAATTTTTTTTATTTCCATGCCATCAATTGGATGAGGAGGAGGATGCATGGTAAGTCCGGCACACTGAATTATTTCTCCTGCACAAGGACATATCGGTGGTCCTTAGCTACTCCATCTCTTGTACTAGAGTTATCAGGCTTTCTATCGCCCATATCATAGCTCGTGTTAAGCTTATGAATGCAGATACAATACAGACACGATGTGGATACAGAATACGTCAATTGACAAAAAAAAGCTATCAAGTCTTAATGGGTGAGATATGATTTATGTTGGTTCTTAAGGAGAGAGATTGAATTAAGTCTTCAAAGTGTACCGGGACTAGTAACTATTGACGTTGTGCTTTAATTTTGCTGCTCTCATAAAAAGAGTTTGATTTTTTTTTTCTTCTGCTTGGGGACAATTGTAGCCTCTAAATTTAAGAAGTTTACAAAGAGAGCTATAATGTGGAGCTGTTGCTGTATGACTAATATGAAGCTAAGAATTCTTAGAATTGTGTGGCTGTAGAAGAAAATAATAATATCACGAGTCTTATTCTTAATCAATTGGTCATAAAAAATTTATAAATTATTCAAGTGACACAACTTTCATATATTTTAATTTAGTTCTAAGATCTCGTATATAATATTCAAAATTTATATTTAGATCTCCATTTTAGATATCCGTTAGGATAAGATCCAAATCCTCCGCTAAACAATAAGGAGATCTAAACTTAAATTTCCAATATTATACTTAGATTGATAGAATAAACATCATTTCTGCAAGAAAGTACAAATGAAAATAACTTAGACAGCATATACATACTACAAAAGCTTCTTTTTATTTTATTTTCCTTTCAAAATGTCATTTTCTGGTGATGACAAACTAAAGATAACAACATGAGAAAGCAGATGATTCAGGTGCAGGCATTTCCATATCACATGAGAAAATACAACAAGATCTTGATCGAGGCTATGGAATTATATGCCGGCACCATCTGTACGTGGGAGTGCTTCAATGTTCTTTGTATAACCCCTCCTCTGTGTGTCTCCCCATTCTTTAATCCCAGCCCGGCCCAAACTGGCTGATCGATTAACATGAAAAGGCCATTCAAAACTGAGTCAAGACATCGACAGAGCTAGAGGCACTTCGCTCTCGTTCGATCTTTGGGACGATTCCTCGTCGTTAGGCTCCTCCTTACTCGTCGTCTCATGCACAGCATTCCTGCCCGTGCCGCCGCCGCCGCCGCCGCTTCTGCGCTCGTCTGACGCCATTTCGGTCGCCCCTCCGAACCTCACCCTCCTCGCGACCCCGGGAGATTCGACATCGCCCTCCTCGTAAACGTCCGCCGCAGTGGTAGCCCCGCTGGCAGGGGCCACCGTGGCGGCCCGGTGGGGCGCTTTGCCGGACGTGCCGAGACCGACGCTGCGCGTCACCAGGCGGTAGGCGCACGTGAGTATCCAGAAGATCCAAGGGATGCCGATGAGGACGATTCCGGCGATGGGGAACCAAGAGGTGGCGGCCGACACGGGGAGGACGAGGTAGAGCACGAAGAAGGCCGTGCCTACGAGTATCGTGACACCGAAGAAGCACGTCACGAGCCCGATGCAGAGGTTGCCGCTCCTCTCGTTGGAGGGCCGCAATTGCGCCCGCGAGATCGTCATCGTTGCGTCTTCTTCCTCCTCCTCTTCCGGGTTATTGATGTGATCTTGTCAAGATTTCTTCCTTCGCCATTTTTCTTCTTCTTGTTGTCGATCGTACGTGTTTCTTTCTAAGGAAGAGAATGGGCTTCCTAGAGGGAGAACCAAGGATCTTCACAATGTGGACATATTCAATAGAGTCTAGCATTCAACAAGGACGACGAAGGAAACATTCTTTGCTGTTTGATGGACACAGAGAGAATGGCGGGAAACCCTTAACTACTTTCCAAAATAAGGCTCTTGTTGTTTCAAACAGCAGTTATTAACATGACACAATATATAGGAAGTTCAACCAAATATGAATACATACTGTTGCTTAATAATAACATCAACGCATAACATTTTTATTAGTTGCACACACCATGACGAGTTCACTGCACAAAATGAAACAAACAATGCAAAACAAAAGCTTAATTAATGCATGCTGTAGGTATAGAGAGAGTTGTCAAAATCAGCAGAAGCCTTCTTCCTGAAGAATATGTCTCCAATGAGAGGAACAATGGGCTTCTTCTTCAATGTCTTCGCCTTCTTCCTTCCTCCGAACTTGTCGTCCATCTCGCCCAGCCTCAGCACGGCGGACAGAGAAGGCAAGTACTCCAAGCTGGCTTCTCCGTCGACCCCCCACCGCTCGCTCGCCATCATGCTCAGCTGCCCTTCGATGGCCGAGACGCTCTTCGCTGATGCCGCCTTTGCCCCGGCCACTGCGGCCTCCATCTCGGCCAGCTTGGCCATGTTCTTGTGGAAATCCGCGTTGAGCGAAGCCAGAGCTAGTTCCGTCTCGGACTCCCTCTTCTTCAGCAGCTTCAGCTCCTCCTTCGTCTCCTCCAGCTCGGCCTCCAGCTTCTTGAGGCTGCTTAGGATCATGAGCTCGTCGTCTTCCCTGTCTTGGTTAATGAAATGGGAAGAGGAAGAGGAGAATGACGGCGGCGAGGAGCATGCCGAGTATATAGGCTTGGCAGTAGTACTGGAAGCAGAGTATATAGGCGTCTGAGGAACTGAATAAACTGGCTTTGTAACAGCAGTTACTGCGCTCGTCTTCTGAGCATACGCGCCATCGCGGTCGCCGACTAGAATACGTTGGCCGAAGACCGCGACCGCCTCCCTGACCGAGCGGAACGGGCGGCTGGTGTCCACCTCCGATCGCGCCGAGGCCACCGTAGCAACGGCAGAGGAGGATTGACCTTCCATTGCAATTGGTTAATTGTCAACGCAAGGGAAGGGTATGATTGGGGAGTTGAGAAAAGAGGAGGTCTGGGTATTTGATTGATGCTGAGCTTGGGTTTTCTTTGCTTCCACTTCAGTGCTGCTCTGGTGAAAATACCAACAACCATTGTGTGAAACAAAAGTTTTGAAGCAGAGATAGGTACTTCTAACCTAAATGACTGCTTGAAATAGTAAGATGGAGAAGGTTAGTTCCCAAATCTGTTACATATTACTGATCTTTCTGAACAATGTGATCAAAGTTGAGAGCTGATATTGTATGAAATTAAGTAACTATCATCATCTTCTTCTCTAGTAGGTAGACACCAAAGAAACATCCTACTCTACTTCTATTGTTCACAATGTTCAGATATGTTACCAACTATGCAACCATCAGAAACTTATGTCCATGTCAAATTAATGACATATTTCATATTGTTAAGTCAAAGAGCAACAGCTTTAGATTGCTTTGGTAAAGTCGACGTCGACGGACTTGTGATTGATATTAATTAGTATGGTTCGATCTCCAAGACAGTATATAAATTTGATCTTTGGTGTTAGCTTTCTTAGTCTTCTTCTGAGTTTTTCAGTACAACTTGACTGAGCCTTATTGCTGGCTCGTCGGAGAATATGACTTCACTGTGGGAAACTCTGCATTCCCTATGTTCAGCGGAACCCCCGACCGAAATTATGCTGCAAAGGTTTAAAGATTACTCTTGCTTCCTATTGCCCCGTTGCCTTTGTGAGTCTTGACTATGTTTTGAGCTCTAACAGTAGACATGCTTAGGACTGAGCATTAATCGGTTTAAAACCGTAAACCGAACCGGACCGAACCGAATAGGCTATTCGGTTCGGTTCAAAACAGTTTCGGGTCGAATTCGGGTTTAGAAACCAATAATATCGGTTATCGGTTTCGGGTTCGGGTTTTGAATTCGGTTTCGGGTAAAAACCGAAAACCGATATACACAGTGTAATTACCAAAATACCCTCAGTCCTAACCCTAGGTATATAATATCGTTTCTCTCTCTCTCCGCTCATTTCCTTTCTCTCCGCTCCTTCCCTTCCCTTCCCTTCCCTTCCCTTTCCCTCAGTCCTCACTCAGATCCCTGCTGCCGCTCTCTTTTCTCTTCCGGTGACCGGTCTTCCCTTCCCTCAGTCCTCACTCAGTTCACCTCTCTTCTCCGGATCCCGCTGGTCGCCGTCGGCTGGCTGGATCTGAACTGGATCTGAAGTTCTGACTTCTCACCGCCGTCGGCTGGCTGGATCTGAACTGGATCTGAAGTTCTGACTTCTCACCGCCGTCGGCTGGCTGGATCTGATAGTCCTGCCTCTTCTCACCGCCTCTCTTCTCTGGATCTGAAGTTCTGACTTCTGAAGGCTGGATCTGAAGTTCTGAAGGCTGGATCTGAACTTCTAAGGTCTGGATCTGAACTTCTCTACCATTTTTTAAAATATTTGTCATATATTTTTTGTTTATTATTTGTTTCTCCTAACTTGTTCAAATTTGTTTTTCAGATCTACGGATCTGAACTTCTGGAGTCGGGATCTAGCAATATAGGTAGGTAATATTTTTCTCTAGCAGTATATGTCATATTTTATTTATTTCTTACATTGGATCTAAACTTCTCTACCTTTCTGGAGTCGGGATCTACGGATCTGAACTCTACCTTTCATTTAGAAATAAGTATTTATCTAGCAATATAGTTGGGATCTGAACTTCTGTGGCAGATCAAATGGGATCTGAACTTCTAGCAATATTTTTCTCTAGCATGCAGCATGTTTAGATCAAATGTGTAAAAAATAACAAATGTTAGTTAATGTATTTCTGTTTATGTTTCTTATGCATGCAGCATGTTTAGATCAAATATTGTGCATAATTATACATATTTTATTTCTGTTTCTTATTATATTTAGCATAATTATACATTTTTTTTTTGTTTCTTATTATGCATGTTTAGATAAAATGTTTCATGTTTAGATTAAATGTGTAGATCAGTAACTTGTAATACATTTCTTATATCTTATTATTTCTGGCAATATATTTCTCTCATTTATTATTTATGAAAATATATTTAAAGTCTGGAATCTGGTTATAGCAATATATTTTCTTTATTTATTATTTATCTTGTTAGCAATATTTTATTTGTCAGATGAGTAGATCAGTTACATTAGTAGAGTTATTTTGATAAAATGTGCAAATTAGATATGCATGTACATGTTCTTGTAAATTAGTAATTAGATATGCTTTGTATACTGTTTCTGCATTCTGTGACTGCACACTGCACATACTGTTTCTGCATTTTGATTAGTAAATACTGCACACTGCACATACTGTTTCTGCATTCTGTGACTGCACACTGCACATACTATTTCTGCATTCTGTGACTGCACACTGCACACTGCACATACTGTTTCTGCATTTTGTGACTGCACACTGCACATACTGTTTCTGCATTTTGATTAGTGAATACTGCACACTGCACTGCAATACTACACATTTATGAGTAACCTATGTCTGTTTCTGCATTCTGTGACTCTGTAATGGGACTATCCCTATCTGCAATCTAATTCTGTATTCTGCCCTGGCACATTGAGACACTGCATTAGTGCATTTAGGACTAGTAGTGACTAAGGTCTATTTATGTAGGTTGGAATTGGGTAAGGGTTAGGTAGCATAGCTATAGGTAACTTAGGTTACTCATAAATGTGTGATGTTCAATAGGTGTAGCACCAACCCAATCAATGGCAACAACTTCATATTCATGCAATGTGCGTATTTCTTAATTTTTGGACTCAATTTTGTTATTTATATTTCATATATTCAAAGTACAAATTTATTGTTTTAGATGTCGCAAGAAGGTGATCATCAACCACCAACTAGTTCTCAAGCCACAAATGAGCCTCTTCCTGTATCTAATATAAATTTGAAGCTTCCGGTTACAAGAAAGCCTTCGAAGGAAAGAGCTCCGCATTGGAAAGATTTTAAAAAAATTCTTGACCCGGATGGTCGTCCAAAAGCAAGTTGTAACCATTGCGGAAAAGAATATCATTGCCATAGTAAGCTAAATGGGAGTACTAGTGTGAAAACCCACTGGAATGCATGTCCATTGAATCCAAAGAATCATGAACCTAGTCAAACAATACTCAACTTGCAATCAATTGCAAAGGGCAAGCAAATACTAACTAGTTGGAAATTTAATCAAAACGAGGTGAGAAAGGCCTTGACACATATGATTATCGTTGATGAGCTTCCTTTTCGATTTGTGGAGTGTGAGGGCTTTAAAAACTTTATTAATGTGGCGTGTCCTAGCTTTCGTATTCCGTCAAGATGGACAGTGGCTCGGGATTCTTATGATATTTACTCTATTGAAAAGAGTAAGTTCAAAACATATTTGAAAGAGTCCAAGCAAATGATTTGTCTTACAACGGATACTTGGACATCGTTACAAAAAATCAATTATATGTGTCTTACGGCACATTATATAAACGATGATTGGGAGTTGAAAAAAAAAATTATAAACTTTTGTCCAATTTCAAGTCATAAAGGTGAGGCCATAGGGAAAGCGGTAGAGAAGTGCTTGCTAGAGTGGGGTATTGATAGAATATTCACTATCATGGTAGACAATGCGAGTTCCAATGATGTTGCTATTTCATATTTAAGCAAGAAAATTCAGAATTGGAGAAATGGCATTCTACAATGCAAATATTTACACATGCGATGCATTGCACATATAATTAATCTAGTTGTGGTTGACGGCTTAAAATTGATGTCACCATCGGTTGCTCGTGTTCGAAATGCGGTGAGATATGTGAGACATTCTCCTAGTCGATTTCAAAAGTTCAAGGAGTGTGTTGAAGCCGAAAAGATACAAAACAAAAAAATATTGTGTCTTGATGTGAGCACCCGTTGGAACTCTACATTTTTGATGTTGAACACGGCGCAAAAGTTTGAAAGTACTTTTGAGAGATTCGCCGGACAAGATCCATGGTTCAAACTAGAACTAGCAGAGAATGGTGGGTTTCCTACCGAGGACGATTGGGCTAATACAAGAAGAATGTGCACTTTCTTAGAACACTTTTATGAACTAACTTTGCGTATCTCGGGATCCTTATATGTCACTTGCAATAATTTCTTTGACGAAATCACATCCATTGATATTCTTTTGCGTACTTCAAGGGAGAGTGAAGACTTTGACTTATCTCTCATGGCCGACAAAATGAGAGAAAAATATCAAAAGTATTGGGGGGACATTGAGAAAATGAATATGGTGATATTTATTGCACCAATTCTAGATCCTCGACATAAGTTGGAATACGTGGAATATGCTCTTGATCATCTCTATGGACCGGAGAAGAGCGATTCCATGAAAAAGAAAGTAAAAAGTGTTGCGTACTCCATGTTCAATGAGTACAAAAACATAAGCTCTTCTCAAAGTGGTGGTGTTGCTACTAATAGTGAAAGAGTTGAACCTTCTTGTGCAAATCAACCGGTGCACAACTTGCAATTGAAGAAGTTTATGAAAGCTCAATTCAAGAAACATAAGATGGAATTGGGTGGTGGTGATACTAAATCGGAGTTTGATCGATATTTAGATGAGAGCACGGTAGATGATGATGATGATGAGAGTGATGAGTTTAATATTTTGGGATGGTGGAAGCTTAATTCTCCCCGTTTTCCGATCCTTTCGAAGATGGCTCGGGATGTGTTGGCCGTTCCCATATCTACCGTGGCGTCCGAGTCCGCTTTTAGTACGAGTGGTCGTGTGCTTGATTCATATAGGAGCTCCTTGACTCCAAAAATAGTTCAAGCTCTTATTTGTTGTCAAGATTGGTTACGTAGGCCTTCTGATCGACCTATAGTATCTATTGTTGAAGAGGAGTTTGAAGACGTGTATAAAGTTGAAATGGGTAATTTTTTTATTATTTAGCATGAATTTTTTTCTAGTGTATCTATTATTGTGTGTTTTAACTTCTTAATTGTTTTAACTTTTTCATTTAGATTTGGGTCAGTTGACGGTGGAATCAATATCAACGTCAACAAGCGAGGTTTGATTAATTCTGGTCTTTAAATTAGGACTTTTGGAGGGATATTTGGGAACACAAACTTTTAGTTGGAAACTTGGAAGACAATGTGTAATATTTTTCTTGCTGTTCTCATCTTTGCTGACTTGCTATTTTCTGCTGCTATTTTCTTCCTGATCTTTGGGAACACAAACTTTTAGTTGGAAACTTGGAAACTTGGTTACTGCTGCTTTTTTCTTGCTGTTCTCATCTTTGCTGACTTGCTGTTAGTTGCTGCTTCTGCTCACTGCTGTTATTGCTTGTTATATAATATATACTACCTATTACTTTGCTGACTTGCTGTTAGTTGCTGCTTCTGCTGACTGCTGTTATTGCTTGTTATATAATATATACTACCTGTTACTTGCTGACTTGCTGTTAGTTACTGCTGCTGCTGACTGCTGTTATTGCTTGTTATATAATATCTCCTACCTGTTACTTGCTGACTTGCTGTTAGTTACTGGCCAGGCATAAAATCCAGCCATTGGCGACAGACAATGGCATGGCATAAAATGCAGCCATTTGGTAAATCTATGCTGCTAGTTTATTTACAATGACGTGGCATAAAATGCAGCCATTTGGTAAATCTATGATGCTAGTTTATTTACAATGGCGTGGCATAAAATACAGCCATTTGGTAAATCTACGATGCTAGTTTATTTACTCTTTTCTTGAGAAATTTACTAACATATTACATGATAAAGTGGCAATGATGATGATGGCTTGAGAATAGGAGAACTGATACTACATGGCATCAAACAATGATGCAAAAATGAGCCTTATCTGAGCCACAATTTAGTTTTCTTCATCTTCTTTTGATGTTGTTGTCCAGGTCCTCCAGGGGAAGATATGAGATTCACTGAGATGAGCACCAGTTTGAAATTGGAGGACTTAGGAATTAAATCTCAGCTGCATTTCATTGTTGTAATTTTTTTATCTAGGAGAACTGTATGAACTGATAAAGTTTGATATCTGGAAACAAGATTTTATTTGTTTTGTGTGTACATTTTTAATTTTTTTTGTACAATATCAAAACTGGCAGTCTGGCACTTTGTGTGAGTCTGTGACTGCATTTCATTTTTTTTTTTTCTAAATGAAATTTGGTTTGTATATTTGATTGTCCAGGTTGGGTTTGATGTTATTTGTTGTAAAATGGGCCTTTCAACAATATATTGGATGGGCCAAGGATAATTTTATTTGTTGGGCCGTTCAATTCGGCCATTTTGTTCGTTGTTAAATGAACCTTCCCGGCCCATTACACACAAGGCCCATGAACCGAATAACCGGAATAACCGAACCGTAAATTTTCGGTTCGGTTTAATTCGGTTTTGAAATATTGCGGTTCGGTTCGGTTCTTCACTATGTCGGTCCGATTTTTGTTCGGTTTTAAAAATTTCGGTCCGGTTTGGACCGAACCGCTCCGATGCTCACCCCTAGACATGCTTATCAATGTTTTAGACATTAATGGATTGGTTTGTGAATCCATTGAGTTTAAAATAAAGATATGAGTCCTCTGAGCCTTGAATATTGTCCCTATCTTGAGACGCTTAATATTTTGGGTTATTTTGTACAAGGGTACCGGTTTAGGACTTGGGTATTGAATTTGTCCGTTTTAGACTTTAAATATTCGAACTGTTTAGTGACGTATTTTAGTGACGAACATTCGTTATTTATTAAAAGGCTTATTCCGTCACTAAAATGTGTCACTAAAAAGACTCGAGTATCAAAAGTCTAAAATGGACAAATGCAATAACCAAAGTCCAATTAGAACCTAAATATGATATCCTTGTACAAAATAATCCAAATATTTTGAAAGGTGACGATAGAAATCGTGCTATATGTCTTTTGATGTGATATTCTTGTCAGTTATACTACAAGAGGCAGGCAGGCAGGCTACCTTTTGGACCTCGGCATGCCGTGTGGTTTTCGCATGCATTCAATGTTGGATGCATTGACTCATTTGCAAGACCTGAATCATGAGTATATTGAGTCCTACTGAATAATACTTTTCTACTTGACTGATAAAAGGTGTACTGTTGCCACGTTTGAATGAAAGCATCATTTGATCAAGTGGTACAGTCTAACCTTCCTTGAACTTGAACAAGATAATACAACATAGACTTGACTAGTAATATAACTAAGCTCATGGACAAAAATCAAACGACTGATTGAATGGATCCCAAACACAACCCATCCTGATCTATCTATATTGTCGTCGGATCCTCCTCAAATTCTCGAGTTCGACCAGCTGAGGTTCGGGCTCAAGAAGATCCCTCCCGGAAGCAGCTGAATCTTGAAATCACTTCCAGAAAAATCCTGGCCAACACAATGGAGACGAAAAAACCACCTACGAAAGTCACGACCATGACCAATATAGCGAATCTGTCGAGAGGTGGTGCCACCGAATCCTGATTGACTGTGTCTTTATTCTCATCAAGAAGTATGTCTTTGTTTCCAGTAAGAGTAACACGAGTCCAAGGTAGGAAATGCGGAGGTATTCCTGAGAGAAGGTTATTGGAGAGTGCCAATAGCGTCAAACTCGACATTTTAGTCAATGATGATGGAACCTCACCAGTAAACTCATTGTTTGAGAGGTCAAGGATTTGCAATTGTTGCAGATCACTAAGATATGAAGGTATAGGTCCGGTTAGGAGGTTGCTGCTGACTCAGGTTGAGGGATATACTCAAGTTGCTTTTTGGCATTACAGGGACTTTCCCATTCAGCTTGTTGTTCGCTAGGTTGAGCTCCATAAGGTTTCCCAAAGCACTGATTGTGTCGGGGATCGAACCATTTAGCTTGTTACCTTCCAAATTCAAGCTTGTAAGCCTCCGTAAACTGGAAATTTCGGACGTTATTGCACCAGTGAGGGAATTGTGGCTGATATCCAGTGTGCCCAAGTTTTCTAGTTTAGAAAGTTCCTTCGGAAGCTCCCCATTTAGATTGTTGTCTTGAAGTTGCAGGTTATAGAGCCCCGAAGAAATATTTGCAGGGAAAGCCCCTTGAAGGCGATTGTGGCTCAAATCAACACATAACAGAGTAGAAGAGGAGAGGAGGTCAGATGAGATCCCCCCGGTAAGCATATTGTGGGACAAATGAAGTTTTTCTAAACCAGAAAAGCTAGATAAGCTATCAAGTGAGCCGGCCAATATGTTTGCGCTGAGGTTGAGTAACTTCAGCTGGGAAAGTCCGCTGCAGTTGGAGAGGAAGGAGGTGGGGATGGAGGCGAAGGAGTTGAGAGAGAGGTCGAGGGAGTCGAGATGGGTCAGTTGGCAGAGTAGATCGAAGAAGAGGAGGATGTGTCAGTAATGTTAGCGGGGAGACCAAAACCAGCGAGGGAGAGAGCAGTGATCACTACCTGTGAAGTAGCGGTGCAGCTGACTCCTGTCCAAGTGCACGGATCACTCGAGCCTCTATTGGCACCGGGCCAATAACCTGCTGGTAATTGATTGGAGAGAGCCCTCATGGTCTTCATGTCATCATTTTGGGTCAGCTACTGCTGGTTTGAGTTTGCAGTAGCATTATGCACAAACAACAAAAACAACAACAAGAGGAAGTAAGCATGACCATAGCTCTCCATATTCCTCTTCATCTTAATTTTCCTCTCTCAACAACACTATATGGTCATGGGGATGATATGGGATTTTTGAATATTCTAGGTATGCTTTTATTGAGTTGACTAGTTGACTTATAATAAGAATGTCGTTTTTTTTAAATAAAGTAATATATTTATATATAATTGTAAGAAAGGGAAAGAGTTTGGTAAAATTATAGGAAAGGGAATAACTCGCCAACTGAGTTGGCGAGTTGTTGGAGCCCGCCAACTTAATTGGCGGTGAGAGTTATATATATATATATATATATATATATATATATATATATATATATATATATATATATATATATATATTTATTTATTTATTTTTTCTAAATTAATTAAATTTTATAAATGAATAATAACAAATTATCTATTATAATATTACAAAAAATTACATTGATAATACCAAAACAAAAATATTTATTAAAAATTTTAAATCTAAAATTTTAAATAATACCAAAAAATATCAAATAAATAGTATTATGAGATATTTTAGCAAATGTCCCTACAAAAAATGTCAAAAGTAGTATATACCCTAGTAAAAGAAAAACTAGCAAATCCTCCAAAAAGTAGTATATATTATTTCTTTCTAAAGAATTTCACTTATATATATATATATATATATATATATATATATATATATATATATATATATATATATATATATATATATTTGTTAACATATGTTTTTGTTAGATATTTGCATATATCTACATAATTATCTAACAAAAATATGTTAGATAATTGTTAGATATTTTTTGTTTAACAGATAATATAGATAATATATATTAGATAATTTTCACTAATATACAATTATCTAATATATATAGATAATATATATTAGATAACAGATAATTTTACTTTTTTGTTTAACAGATAATATTAGATAATTGTATACAGATAATATAGATTATAAATATATACAAATATCTATATACAATTATCTATATATATATATCTACATAATTAGTGAAATTCTAAATATATATAGATAATTGTATATATATATATATCTATATAAATCTATAAAAGTAAAATTTTATCTATACAAATATATATAGATAAAATTTTAAGATATGTCCGCACTCTTTTAACTGATTTTTTTTTATTTTTTGAAGATTTGCTAGTTTTTTTTTTACTAGGGTATATACTACTTTTGACATTTTTTGTAGAGGCATTTGTTAAAATATCCCATAATACTATTTAGTTGATATTTTTTCGTATTATTTAAATTTTTAGATTTAAAATTTTTAATAAATATTTTTGATTTGGTATTATCAATGTAAATTTTTTGTAATATTATAATAGATAATTTGTTATTATCCATTTACAAAATTTAATTGATTTAGAAAGAAATTATATATATATATATATATATATATATATATATATATATATATATATAACTTCCACCGCCAACTGAGTTGGCGTTCCCAACTCCACCCGCCAACTGAGTTGGCGGGCCCCAACAACTCGCCAACTCAGTTGGCGAGTTCTTCCCTTCCCTATAATTTCACAAAACTCCTCCCCTTCCTTGCAATTATATATAAATATATTACTTTATTTAAAAAAAATCGTAAGAATGCTGACTTATTGTAGGAAAATTAATTAGGAGTGAAAAATCTTCAAGTTTTTTTGGGTCTTATTATTATCGAGTAATTTTTTTCACAGGAGTCTTTGCCTTTGCCACCCAGTTTAATTGGACCCTAACCTATAAGAACTATCCCAATTTCTAGATGATAGATTTAGAATGTAGATGCTCAAATTGTAGAGTAGGAACCATTATAAGTTCCAATTATTATATTCTTAGGATCAATTCATCCATAGGAGCTATAAGTTGGACCTGAGAATTTCTAGATTCAGAATATAGGAAACCATTTTTTAGAATACCAAGTTCCAATTTGAAATCCAATTTTAGATTTACATTATTATTTTTCACATTAATTTTTGACCACACAATCTTTGGAACGAAAGCTCATTTTAGCATTCTCTACTATTCTCATACAAATTCAACAAATTCTATATTTACTTTTTTTTTTAATTGTTGGACGTCAAGATAAAAATTTTGAACACCATCTACTAATGATGCTATTAGATGTACTAACTATTAATAATGCATGACGTATAAAAGGTCTAGGTCTACCTCCTTTCGTGTATTCCTCACCTCCTCCATAAGGATGATCTATTGGATTCATTGCAACACCACGAACAATACGACGTTTGCCTAAACACCGATTTTGTTATGTTTTTCTAAGCTTACGTACATCATGGTTGGAATTGAAAAAAGTTTATCTTGTCATCAAAACGACTAGCAAGCCGTGCTACGCGTCCAAGTCAGATGGGAAAGATGCAGAAGAAACATAGTTTATCTTGTCATCAAGAGGACCCATTGGGAGACTTTCATTTACGAATTCCAGTCGAGCATTCAAACAATTTCACTCTCGTGATTGATTGTTAGATGAACCTCAATAATTTTTCACCCAGATTAATAATAAAATATTTCAAACTGCTATTCTTGACCATTATTGCCATAGTCTAATTAACCATATCAAACTCTAAATATCTTCAAGTTAAATGGAAAAGGTTTAAAAATAAGAAGAAAAAGAAATCAAGCTAATTAACCAAAAGAAAAAAAGACATAACAAAGTTATTTTATGTAAAGCATGTTGGACGACCAACCTACTGTTTGGACAAGGGATCCGATGACTCAGAATATAAAGTAATATTCGACAAAAAAAATTGCTTGAGGAAGTAGATTAGACAGAAGCACATAACATACTCATCTGGAAAGTTGAAAGTGATTCCCCACAGGATTGAAATTCCACATGTTCTAAAATGGAGAAACAAATCGTATTTTGCTCGAGGAAGTCGATTTTTTAATGTACGCAATTGTCTTCATGCATGTCGCATAGAGGTGTTTGGGCACATTCTTGACATATAGTATTACATCCCCTCTCTCATATAATAAGAACCAATCTGATGTGTATTCTCCACCATTATTCGGTGCACACACACACTTGATCTTCCTGCTAACTTTAACTT
Source organism: Iris macrosiphon (assembly GCA_036927795.1). Taxonomy (NCBI): domain Eukaryota; kingdom Viridiplantae; phylum Streptophyta; class Magnoliopsida; order Asparagales; family Iridaceae; genus Iris; species Iris macrosiphon. The sequence goes on along the minus strand of JAYESA010000017.1, from coordinate 147,648,887 downwards.
TCAACCTTTTTCCGAAACTTTCTTAACATCTCCATTACTTTGCTTTCTTATCTTTTAGTTATCAATTTTGCTGTTTATCTTCCAAAAAAATGGGATGATGCTACAATTTTTAATCCAAAAAATTAATCACCCAAATCTTTTAATTTTAAAGTTAATGTTAATTTGTTAATTTTAATTTTACTATTTAAATTTGCTATATCAACTGTCACATAATGGGAGATGGTATCACCCAAAATTTTGGGTGACAAATAATATTTTTGTTTAGTTACAACGATGAAGGATAATAAAATCTTATCCATAATGTGTGACATGTGGGTCACCTTATGGAAAGATTAATTTTAATCTAACATAAATGATGAAGCAACAACTGGTTTTGTCATTCAAGAATCTGACGGGCATTGGATGCTTCTCTTTCAACTCTCTGTCGCCAGTGGGAGAGTGGTTTAGGTGTGAGCAACGGTTCGGTTCGGTTCAAACCGAATCGAATATCCAAAAACCGAAAATCGTTTTTTGCAAAACCGAAAACCGAACCGAATTTGTAAAGACCGAAAAAAACCGAACCGAATTAAATCGGTTTGGTTCTCGGTCGGTTCGGTTTTTTAGGTCCAAGTGGTGAGTGTATTTCAAATTCAGAAAAACCGAAAAAAAATCAAACCTAACTGAGAAAAACCAAAATTGTGTACCGAAAATAACAATAAACTAATTTTATACCAAGTTGTGAGTGTATACCAAATTCATAAAAATCGGTTTTTTTTTCTTTTATAATGTAGTGATTCGGTTTTCGGTTCGGTTCGGGTTTCGGAATCCAAAACCGAAAACCGAACAGATAACTGAAATTAATCAAATGATAAAACCGAAATCCGAACCGATTGATTAAAAACCGAACCGAATTTCAATTTCGGTCCGGTTCGGTTCGGTTTTCGGTTAAAAACCGAGAATTGCTCACCCCTAGAGTGGTTTGGTCGAAAACACATTATGGCGACAATTAAGGATGGATTTCTTAACTAATTAATTTGTGGTATTTTCCGATTTCATTCTGCATAAACTTGTATGGATACATAAAATGCAAAAGAGACAACTCATTAGGTTCTTCAATCAATGAAGTGATACAAGTGATGTTATGTAGAACATCATTCATTTATTTGGAACTGGGATTTCAAGCCCTCACTACTTTCTCTAATTCGTTCTTCTCATCGGAAGTTTATTTGCAGCTCGTAAGTGACGGTCGATGCGTCTTAGCTTCTTGAGTTGTTTCAGAATGGAAGGTTGGGAGTCTTCCGCTGAAGAAGCAACTACACCTTCATGTTTAGCTCGACGGAAGCACTTTGAAATGATGACTGTTTCAAAAAATCTCGCAAATAAGCCCGAAGCAACAAGACCTCCCACAAAGGCTGCAACCATGATCAGCAACGCGTGCTGGTTACGAGGTTTCAGATTTCTCTCGATGTCGACTGTGTGTGTTTGTCTAGGCCTAGGAATGCCGACAGTAACATTATTTCCAGTGATGTTAACTACTACCCAAGGAGGAAATTCAAATAGAGTTCCAGAGAGATTATTATATGAGAGAACCAATTGTGTCAGGCTAGCCATATAATGTAACGGTTTCGGAATCAGACCTGAAAATCTGTTATTTGAGAGATCAAGTACAGTCAGTTGATCAAGTAGAACAAGTTCCGCAGGTATATTTCCACTGATGAGGTTGTTGCTGAGGTTAAGTGCTAGCTTCGAACTGGTTGGCATTCTTGGAATTGTTCCACTCAGCTTGTTGTTCCCTAGCCAGAGTCCGATCAGACCTTGCAATGTACCGATCGTCTCCGGTATCGAACCGTTCAGTCTGTTGTCCTCCAAGTTCAAGGTGGAAAGACTTCGGAGGCTGGAAATACCGGAAGGAATGGGTCCACTGAGAGAGTTGTGGCTAAGATCCAAATCGAACAAGCTCGTCATCTTCGTAAACTCGGCAGGGATCCCCCCACCTAAATTGTTTGATTGAAGATTCATGATCTCTAGCTGACCAAGATTGGCCAGCTCTTTTGGCAGGCCTCCGCGCAGTTTGTTCGCTGCCAAATTCAACAGCAACAGGCCTCGGCATTCCTCCAACTGCGTCGGGATCTCTCCGTCCAGTTCATTGTTGTCCAGCTCCAGATATGCTAAACTTGGTTCCGCTGGAAATCGGATCGCAATACTACCGCTGAGAGAATTGCCACCGAGTCGCAAGCGATGGAGGCTACGAGAAAAGTTGCGTGGGATCGGCCCATGGAGGAGATTGGCAGTGAGGTCGACAAACTCTAAAGTCGGAGAGGAGAGAAGGTCCGGCTCTAATCCCCCGCGGAGCTGATTGTAGCTGAGGTCTAAAGCCCGAACGTAATGAGTGATTCCGATCGGCACCTTCCCGTTCAACTTGTTCGTGTTCGCGGCAAATCTTTCCAAGCCTTTGAGCAAAGAAAGGCTATCGGGGATATCCCCGGTTAGGTTATTCGAAGAAAGTATGAGAGTTTGCAACTCGGGGAGCTCCCCGATGCCGTATGGAATAGGCCCAGATAACTTGTTCGTGGCAAGGTCGAGGAGAGTGAGGTTCTTCAATTTGAGAGTATCATTTGGTATGTTCCCGCTGAAATGATTATTGGACAGCACCAGCTCCTGAAGACCAACACAGAGAGGAGGGATGGTGCCACGGAACAAATTGTTGCTCAGGTTCAGGCTCTTCAAGTTGGCTAGCCCATGAAACTGGTGCACACCAACACGTCCTCCCAATTGATTGTGGGACAAGTCGAGTGTTTCTAAACCAGGAAAGCTTGAGAAGCTACCAAGAGTGCCGGCCAATATGTTTGAGCTGAGGTTGAGGGACTTCAACTGGGGAAGTCCACTGCAGTTGGAGAGGTAGGAGGTGGGGATGGAGGTGAAGGAGTTGAGAGAGAGGTCGAGGGAGTCGAGATAGGCCAGCCGGCAGAGCAGGGCGAAGAAGAGGAGGGACGAGGATACGTCGGTGGCGTTGGTGGGGAGGCCAAAGCCAGAGAGGGAGAGAGTACTAACCACCATCACTTGAGATGAATGAGGAGTAGTAGCGCAGCTGACTCCTTTCCAAGTGCATGGATTTGAGTCTCTGGCAGTACTAGTCCAATAGTGTGCAGCTGGTACTAGTTTGGAGAGAGCCCTCATGGTTTGCATGTCATCATTTTGGATCAGGTGTTGGCCTGAGTTTGCAGTAGCATCAACAAACAACAACATGGAGAAGAACAAGAGGAGGAGGAGGAGGAGGAGGAGAGCATGACCATAGCTCGTCATAGTCCATACTTGTCTTCATCTTTGTCTCAAGAACACTATATATACTGAGAACTTTGAAGTGGAAAATGGATATTGGGAGTTTTGAATTTCCAGGTATGGTTTGGTCGACTTGAAAACTTTGAATGATCAGAAGATTAAGTCTAATTTAGATGATGTGTGATTGGTTGTTAATTTAATTGGTTCATGAGTAATTTGTCGATAAAAAAAGAGAGTCATCTGATTATGGCATGTTTGTTAAGTTAGACCCATAAGATTTACCAAGTCGTGCTATGCGTCCATTGTGCGTCACACGAGAAAACTTAGTTTCATTGACTACTGACGAGGAACCTTACAGATATTTTTATTCATGAATTCCTATCCACTGGTGTCCTTTGAAACATATTTCCGAGTAGGTATATGGCAATTCAGACATAACATTCTCTTTTTCGATCAATTCTACAATAATGTAAAAACATAATAAAATTGTAAAAGCAAGTAAAAAATTATTTATCTATCACATGTAAACCAATCGACAAGGGTAAGTACTATTTCATTTAATTTCTAATTTAATAAGAAACAACATAGAAAATACTTAAAATTATGTCTAAATGTATAAAATATTTTTTTTTAAAATGTTAATAATTTATTAATAAGTATTTCTTTTCTGATACCAAAAAAAATCTGATATTCCTATCCAATATTGTTGATAGTGTCGATACAGCCAATCATGATACTCATATGAATGGTTCAATACCTATTCCGATATCAATACTGCGAACCTTGACCCCCCCCCCCCCCCCCCCCCCCCTAATTCTTGGTAATTTTTGTGATTCACACAGGAAAGATTTTACTTTGGAGATGATGTCCTGCCTTGGTTTGAAACTCGAATTCCTTTTTTACTGCAACACCTTCAACAACTTCCAGATGCAGACAATGTGAGCAGTAATATATCTATTGAGATTAAATTGTATCATTAAATTGCATTTATGGTGATTAGCTATATATGGTGATTGACTAACTATATATGATGATTGGGGTATTGGGATTAAATTGTATTAAATTATATTTATGGTGATTGGCCATGTGACTTAGGCCCCAAGTTGATATCTGGATGTATATATATGTAATATCATGAGAATGAAATGCCTAGAATATTATCTCCTATCACTTCTTCACATGGTATCAGAGCCTGATGGCTAGGTCACATTTTCTTCGAGCGGCGGCGATGGCGGTATTTCGAGCGGCGACGGCGACATGACGAGCGGCGGCGGCGGTGGGACTTCTATGCCGGCGGCATCGCGGATCGATCCCACATCCCCGTATTACCTTGGTTCTAATGACAATCCGGGTAATACAATTACGAAAGTGGTGTTTCGTGGAAAGAATTATGAGGAATGGTCGGGATCTATTCGGCTTTCAATACGGCTCGACGGAAATTTGGATTTGTTGATGGGTCTATCAATAAACCTTCGGAGAATGATCAATTGGAGGATAGGTATTGCGTCCAATCGATGCTTGTGCAGTGGATTTTGCATACTATCGACGCTTCTGTGAAGAAGACAATACCATACTTTGAGGAGGCAAAACCATTATAGGATTCGCTCAATGTCCGATTTAGCGGACATGCGGCTGCTGGTGGTAGTGGACGTGGACGGGGTGCGAAAGTGCGTGTGGCAGTGGCAAAACGTGGCTTCGTTGCTACACAACCGCATATGGAAGATGATGATGTAGGCGGCGGCGGTGTGCCGGGATTGACTCCGGACCAATGGCAACAACTTATTTTTATGCTTAATAATTCTTCGGCCAAATCTCCGGAGGATCGTATGGTGGGTAAGTCCATTGCACCTTGGATTATTGATACAGGCGCTTCGAATCATGTTACGAAAAATTTAGATTTATTGTCGAGGGTGACGGAAATGGAGGAGTGTCCGGTTGGACTCCCGGACGGACTGCGGTTGCCTCGTGCTGCGGGCGTGTTGCTCTTGCACCGGACGTGATTCTCATGAATGTTCTATTCGTACCTCAATTATATTACAATTTAATTTATGTGGCCCATCTTATTGATGATATAAATTGTGTTGTATAATTCACTAAAAATTTGTGCGTGATACATGACCCCAGTTTAGGACCCTGATTGGCGGTGAACGGCAGGATGGACTCTACTACTTTCGTATTGTACCGAAAACTCAGGCCTTGGCAGTTACTGGGACGACTTCTCTGGACATTTAGCATCAGCGACTTGGGCATCCTTCTGATAAAGTAGTAAAGTCACTTCATGTTGTCAGTAGCTCTAGTAGTTCAGTGAATAAGACATGTGAAGTTTGCCATCAGGCAAAGCAAACTCGAGGTATCTTTCATGTTACTGACTCTCGGGCTGTTGTAATTTTTTATTTGATACATTGTGATCTTTGGGGGCGTATCCTACGCCTTCTTCGTGTGGAGCTCGATATTTTTTGATGATTGTGGATGATTTTTCTCGTGCTGTTTGGACATTTTTGTTGATTGACAAAACTGAAATATACAAGATGTTCTCGTTATTTTTTTCTATGATTGAACGGTAATTTAATTCCAAAGTTCGCATTGTGTGAAGTGATAATGGTACTGAGTTTAATTGCCTGCGCGACTACTTTGCACAGAATGGTATTTTGTTTCAGACATCTTGTGTAGGTACACCTCAGCAGAATGGGAGGGTCGAATAAAAATATAGGCATATTTTGAATGTGGCACGTGCTTTACGTTTTCAGGAAAGTTTGTCAATTTCTTTTTGGGGTGAGTGTATTTTGGCAGCTGGTTATTTGATCAATCGAACTCCTTCGAGCCTTCTTGGTTTTAAAATCTCCTATAAAATATTATTTGGTTCTCCTCCTTCTTATGATGAATTACATATTTTTGGTTGTCTTTGTTTTGTCCACAACCAAAAAGCTAAGATAGATAAGTTTGCTCCTCGCAGTCGAAAGTATATTTTTGTGGGATACCCCCATGACAATAATGGTTGAAAATTGTATGATCTAGCTACTAGTGATTTTTTTGTCTCTCGAGATGTTAAATTTTATGAGAATGAGTTTTCCTATTCTGTTGAAGATGATCGTGGTGATATGGTTCCACCTGACCTGGCGCCCCTTGTCTTGGGCGATGATGCTTTGGGGTTTGATCTACCTCATTTGGATGGGATGGCTGTCATGGATGTCACGACCCGATTCCGTGGAATCGTTGGGGCGTCCCCCGAATCGTGATGCCGTGCGGGCCTGGGGTTGCGCCCGCACAAGGCTAAAGTATTTTTGCATAACGAGCACATATTCAAAGTACGCAGATAAATTGAAACACAGATTTGAAACATGGAAAAGTTCTCTTTATTGATAATGAACATCTATTACAAACTCTTGAACGAGTCAGCTAATTTGCTGCACGGGCTTACAAAAGTATTGACTCAAAATGAGATAGCAGTCATGTACATTACATCCCTTTACTAAACTTCAAAATGATAAAGACCTCCGGGCTGGAGGACGGCTTTGCCACGAAGCTGCATTGTGTACAGAGTTGCAAGCTTCTTCCTTCAAAATGCTTCAAGGGGGCACGATCAGGATGCGCCTACAGCTGGACTGGATCGGAAAGACGACTTCGGCTCCTCGCTCGGTTCGCCTTAGTGCGGAGAACCTGTTTCAACGAGGGTCAGCATGTCGAAACATACTGGTGAAGGCGAGCCAACCGAACTATACCAATCAACACTTGTTTTAATGAAGCATGCATATTATTGTGGGTTTCTATCTTACCTTAGTTCATTTACAAGTAAGCAGCATATAGAATTTACTGAAATAAACTTGCCACTGTTCGGTGACTTTTACCTGTCCGTCTGAACGACCTGCACAATACTTACCATGCCTTCCCTGCCACGAAGACACAAGTTAGTTTACAACAAGTTTAAATATACAGTGGATCACTGGCGGGATGCCATAATGGACGATTTAGTCTTGAAGACTTGGAAGCAGGGCTAGCTAATCGGGATGGTAGCCACTCACTTAGTTGGTTGGAAGAGAGAAGGAAAGAGGCGCTTCACGACTCCGCTCGCAAGCCGCCTACTGCTCGTTCACCTGCATTGCACGAACAACTCGATCAATACTTCTTCCTCTCTTTCCAATTCTCGGAATTGAAGTGCAATTCAATGAACGAAAACAATGAAATCATCGAAACCGTTCAAGTAAACCCAAGCAAATCCAAAACCAACTCAAAGCACGAAAATAACAAGCGACATCGAAATCCGAGGCAATAAAAGATAGCAGCGGAGAGGTCCCTCCTGACTCTGCCGCTAAGTCGATCCCGGGGGCACGGTCCACTGAATATGGGAATCGATTCCGAAGAAACAAATCCATAACGAGGACGAGTTCTTGTTTCAATCTATCCCGATTGAACGATACCATCTTGTATTTCTTAGCCGCGCTTCCCGCACCGGGGGAACGGGGCGCTACAGTTAGCAGGTATACTTCCAATCCTGGAAGGGTACATTGGTGTGGGGTCAAGTGAATTATACGATATCTTCAGGGCACTGCCGATTGGAGACTTTCTTTTAGTGGTGACGAGCCGAAGCTGGTTGGGTATACCGACACCGATATGGTTGGAGATGTAGATACGAGGCGATCGACTTCGGGCTATGTGATGATATTTTCTAGTACAGCGGTATCATTGCAGTCGTGGTTGCAGAAGTGTGTTGCCTTGTCGACGACAGAGGCAGAGTACATTGCTGCGACGGAGGCTTGCAATGAGTTGTTGTGGATGAATAAGCGATTGCAGAAAATTGGGCCAAAACAAGATTAGTATCATTTGCTTTGCGATATTCAAAGTGCTATTCACCTTGTGAAGAATCAAACGTTTCATAGCCGGTCCAAGCACATTGAGACCTGGTATCATTGGATACGGTATGTTATGGAAAAAAAAAAAGAAGCGGCACTTGAGAAGCTTCATACAGATGACAACGGAGCAGACATGTTCACTAAGATTCTTCCAAGAAAAAAATTTGAGTATTGTAGGCAAATCGTCGGGATGACGACCTCCTCCACATAGTTGTGAAGGGGAAGATTTATTGGAGTCGGTGGGGTTCCCAACCTATGTGGAGAATACCCCGGAGTGCGACGAGTGTCATCCGTTTTATGAAAAAACTCGGAAAGTGCATCGAGCGCCGTATATTGGAACATTTATGGTAAACAAATAATATGGGATTTCCATCTTTAACTTTAATTATATATTTATGATTGGATCTTTCATTTATTAACTTTCCATATAATTGGATTTTCAATTTATGGCAAATCAATTTATGATTTAATTTTCATTAAATATATGATTGAATGTAATTGGATTTCCATAAATATGTTTGGCTTCCATATATAGATTTTCATATAGAAATCATAATTCATGCAAGGCTTTATATTAAGGCTCATGCAATGTACAACAACAAAAAGAAGAAGAAATAAGAGAGAGAGAGGGAAAAAGGTGGCAAGAGTGTCAGTGCAGTGTCATTGCAACTTTGGAGAGGAGAAAGAAGCATTGGAGGCCGTTTCGGAGAAGGAGATCAATTTGGAATATTTTTCATTGTCTTTTTTCTTCGTTTGCGGTGATCCGTGTTGGATCGGTGAGGAGCTTATAGAGGGTGTATTCTCTTTATTCCATTAATGGAGGTTCTTCAGAGTTGGACTCCGATCGTCCCGTGGTTTTTTTCGTCTGGATTTTCTACGTAAAAAATTGTGTTTGCGATTTGTTTTTTTGTTTTTGTTTTTTGAAGTTTTGTTCGGTTTTCTTGTAGGTATTCTCTGATTTGAAAAACGATTTCTGCATTTCGTTTCCAACAATTTGAGGGATCAAGTATTTGCAGTTGTTGCTGATCACCAGTAAACTCATTGTTTGAGAGATCAAGGATTTGCAGTTGTTGCTGATCACCAAGATATGAAGGTATAGGTCCGGTTAGGAGGTTGCTGCTGAGGTTGAGGGATATACTCAAGTTTCTTGGCATTACAGGGACTTTCCCATTCAACTTGTTGTTCCCAAGGTGGAGCTCTATAAGGTTATTACCCAAAGCCTTTAAGCCATTGTAAACTGAAAATTTCGGACGATTTTACACCAGATAAGCATGTTACCTTCCAAATTCAAGCGTTCAAGTACATGTAAACTGAAATTTTTGGTCTTCATATTTGTCTCAAGAACGCTATATATATCGAGAACATTGAAGTGGGAAATGGATATTGGGAGTTTGGAATTTCCAGGTATGGTTTGATTGACTTGACAAAGTAGACTGATCAGAAGATTAAGTCTAATTTAGATGTAGTGTGATTGGTTGTTAATTTAATTGGTGCATAAGTTTGTCTAAAAATGAGTCATCTGATTATGACATGTTTGCTAAGTTAGACCCGTAAGGTTTAGCAAGTCATGCTATGCGTCCATTGTGCACCACATGGAGAAAACTTAGTTTCAGTGATTACGAGGACCTGAAGGAAAATACATTTGATTATATCTTTGAAAAAGATTAAATTTGATCTTTGACTATATTTTTAAAGAAGAACAATTTTTTGTCAAGATAGAGATATTAAAAAGATATATTTGACCATATCTTCTAAAAAAGATTGATTTTAACTTTTGACCAAATCTTTGACAAGAATAATATTGGATTCCTAAGCCTACATATTATTGAATTCATATTCCTACATAATGTTGGATTTCTATGTATAGACATATGGCATGCTATATAAAGGGACCAAAGGTTTCTCCAAGAGTATCTCAAGAATGCTCACGTAAGTTGTTGAATAAGTTCAACACAAGAGTATCTCTCAAATTATGCTCAATGATTGTTGAATAAGTTAGATATAAGAGAGCAAAAAATTGTTAAATAAGTTTAACACAAAGTTTTTTTAGAGAGTTTTTGTAGAGAGTTCTTGAGAGTAAGAAGAAAAGTATTGAGAGAGCAATTGTAATTCTTTTTCTTCTTCATAGTGGAATTGAATCACCTTCGTCCATAGAAGTAGGCATCTTGGCCGAACCACATAAATCCTTATCTTTGTAGTTGTGAAGTTTCTCTGAGACGTTCTCTGATTTTCTTGGGTTTATTTTTGTTGTACACCAATAATTGGTATCAGAGCTTTGGAGTTCTCAGAGAAAGTTAATTGTCACGCCCCGATCTCCCGCAGGCAATCGGCCGTTCCCGCTAGGCGGGAATCACCCTCGCCAGCGCTCCCGCGGAACGATCGCTTAACCCATCCGGGCGTGATGCCGCACGAGCGTGAGCCACGCCCGTGCAAGGCCATGGTTCATTGGCTGGCGGCAAGAGTTCTAAGCCACAGAGTCGCACAGATTGTCCGAGTGCAGCGGAGTCATGAACGCATAGGCGATCGGTAACAGGTTCACTGAGTCGACAAATATAGCGGAAGCATTGAAACAAGTAAAGTAATCTCTTTATTGATATGAAACATGTATTACAGGCGGCGTATAGCCGAGATTACAAGTCGCTCAAGCTTCTCTCTCTGAAACAGTAAAAGCGTGCCAAATGGCTACAACTGTGGAATGATTGTACAGGCGATGGTCAGGCGATGTTCACAACTTATGTCTTGTATATGTGCTTCAGTCCCGGACGCACCGTTGCAAGGCTTCAGAGGAAACTCCTGGCCTTAGCACGCACGAAGGAGGCGTCCGCACCGCACGAGGTTCTCCCGCACCCTGCATACAAACTGGTGGATTATCAGTACATTGAATGCACTGGTGGGGAAGCTACTCACCCGCTCGACAAATCCAAACACGTAATACAGGTTCCGTGCACAACTATTAAGTTGTCTTTCTAGTTGTCTTAGGATCAGTTTCATGCAAACATTGAATAGCTTATCGTGTCGGACAGTGCGCCGTGCGATGTTTGAGGAAACACGGCGAGACTTACCAACTTACCATTTCTCCTTCCCTGTCCAAGGCAAACATGATTAATTCAAGCAGGAACATGTATAAGCATTTAGGAGGCAAGCATATGCAAACAGGAGGATCGTTTTAACATGATCGTTCAGGTGTTTAGTTGTTCTTGATGCGATGCAGTGACTCGCACGCGGATAGCCGCTAAGCGAGGATGACTTATCTATATGAACACGGTCGCTGACAAAGCCATTATGGACACTAGTCTTAAACGAAGATGGTTTGCAGCCAATGAACAGTGGTGCCATAAGCCATCTCGTCCAGTACAGTAGACTATACAGTAAGTTCAGCCATGGAACGGATGGTATGCAGCGAAAGAACGGTGGGCGCTGCATACTATCTCGTCCAGTACAGTTGGCTGAAATAGTGGAGTTCCATCCGGATCGGAGCGGCCCCAGTGCCCCGGAGACCGTCCGTGGAACTATGCCTCGTTTCCGAGTTGTCCGCGACATGCAGGTCAGGGTCAGGGTCAGTTTCCCCTTCACTAGATACTCGAGTACTGTAGAACATGAGTACAGTGGTACAGTGGTACAGTGGTACAATAGAACAGTATAACAGTAGTACAGTAGTGCACGATTACAGGAGGTGCTTGAATCATGATTCTGTACAGTGATTAACTTGTCTTGATGCATTCCCCTGGTTCGGGGCTGCCTGGTGACCTAACGGTCCCGGATACTTGCAGGAACATTCAGGCACGGAACGACTACGTAGTAGTCTCCCGGAGTTTGGATGAAAACACGGTAACAATCAAGCAGACAAGCATGCGTTTCTAGGAACATAAGCAGGCACGTTGCTCGGGCCCGAAGGTAGTCCGAGAGATGAAACCGTTAAGGGACTTAGCATGCGAGGGTCTGAGTATAAGCAGTATTTCATTTCCATGTTCTAGCAAGCAATATGAGTTGGGATTATTCCCTTAGCTAGGTGCGTTGGATTTATTAGCATGCAGGGGTGAATCACCTAGCGACTAGCATATATGATTCCAAATTTTATGTGTGCTGGCTAAGCAAAGACAAGTTCACCGTAGCCACCCACCTTAGCGATGATTCGCCTCGGTAGAGCGATACGTCTGAGCGAGCCTCTGAAAGTCCAAGCCGGATTCCTTTAGGGACAAGTCTGGATATCCTTTGCTTCTTGATCGAGGCAAAGCAGGTCGGGACAGTTGCACTATTGCCGATTGAAACGGCAGTCCGCTTGAGCGGAACGGGGTGTTACATCCTACCCAACTTAGAAAAAGTCTCGTCCTCGAGACTTACTAAGGACAAGCAGAAATCTAGGGTTGAGGCAATCCTAGACAAGTCGTTTGTACTTATTTCATTTGGATCTTCACTTGCACAAGCTTCGAAATCAGCATATCGCTTAGACTGGATCGTGCGCACTTTCGAAGGTACCCTCTAGCGTGAACACGTCAACCAGCTCAGTGATAGCGAAGTCTCAGCACTCGAGTTTCACCTTTTCTAAGTCTTGGATGGTGCACTAGTTCAAGGCGTCCCTCGAATAGATGCATTCAACCAAACTTAGGGTTAGTGAAAATCGGACAAGCTACTAGCGATACTCTCAGGGATTCGCACAGGTTGGCACAAAGGCCACTCACAGCATACAACCAGACAAGCAAGCATAACATTCAAAACGCATTTTGAAAGTATTTAGACTTATTGTTGGAACATCCCATCGAGGCATTGAGAGAGAGCGTGCACATAACCCACGAACGAGCTTTCGAAACAGAGATATCGAATTGAAGTCCAAAGGCGTAGAAGCCAGGCTCTGATACCAACATGTCACGCCCCGATCTCCCGCAGGCAATCGGCCGTTCCCGCTAGGCGGGAATCACCCTCGCCAGCGCTCCCGCGGAATGATCGCTTAACCCATCCGGGCGTGATGTCGCACGAGCGTGAGCCACGCCCGTGCAAGGCCATGGTTCATTGGCTGGCGGCAAGAGTTCTAAGCCACAGAGTCGCACAGATTGTCCGAGTGCAGCGGAGTCATGAACGCATAGGCGATCGGTAACAGGTTCACTGAGTCGACAAATATAGCGGAAGCATTGAAACAAGTAAAGTAATCTCTTTATTGATATGAAACATGTATTACAGGCGGCGTATAGCCGAGATTACAAGTCGCTCAAGCTTCTCTCTCTGAAACAGTAAAAGTGTGCCAAATGGCTACAACTGTGGAATGATTGTACAGGCGATGGTCAGGCGATGTTCACAACTTATGTCTTGTATATGTGCTTCAGTCCCGGACGCACCGTTGCAAGGCTTCAGAGGGAACTCCTGGCCTTAGCACGCACGAAGGAGGCGTCCGCACCGCACGAGGTTCTCTCGCACCCTGCATACAAACTGGTGGATTATCAGTACATTGAATGCACTGGTGGGGAAGCTACTCGCCCGCTCAACAAATCCAAACACGTAATACAGGTTCCGTGCACAACTATTAAGTTGTCTTTCTAATTGCCTTAGGATCAGTTTCATGCAAACATTGAATAGCTTATCGTGTCGGGCAGTGCGCCGTGCGATGTTTGAGGAAACACGGCGAGACTTACCAACTTACCATTTCTCCTTCCCTGTCCAAGGCAAACATGATTAATTCAAGCAGGAACATGTATAAGCATTCAGGAGGCAAGCATATGCAAACAGGAGGGTCGTTTTAACATGATCGTTCAGGTGTTTAGTTGTTCTTGATGCGATGCAGTGACTCGCACGCGGATAGCCGCTAAGCGAGGATGACTTATCTATATGAACACGGTCGCTGGCAAAGCCATTATGGACACTAGTCTTAAACGAAGATGGTTTGCAGCCAATGTACAGTGGTGCCACAAGCCATCTCGTCCAGTACAGTAGACTATACAGTAAGTTCAGCCATGGAACGGATGGTATACAGCGAAAGAACGGTGGGCTCTGCATACTATCTCGTCCAGTACAGTTGGCTGAAACAGTGGAGTTCCATCCGGATCGGAGCGGCCCCAGTGCCCCGGAGACCGTCCGTGGAACTATGCCTCGTTTTCGAGTTGTCCGCGACATGCAGGTCAGGGTCAGGGTCAGTTTCCCCTTCACTAGATACTCGAGTACTGTAGAACAGGAGTACAGTGGTACAGTGGTACAGTGGTACAATAGAACAGTATAACAGTAGTACAGTAGTGCACGATTACAGGAGGTGCTTGAATCATGATTCTGTACAGTGATTAACTTGTCTTGATGCATTCCCCTGGTTCGGGGCTGCCTGGTGACCTAACGGTCCCGGATACTTGCAGGAACATTCAGGCTCGGAACGACTACGTAGTAGTCTCCCGGGGTTTGGATGAAAACACGGTAACAATCAAGCAGACAAGCATGCGTTTCTAGGAACATAAGCAGGCACGTTGCTCGGGCCCGAAGGTAGTCCGAGAGATGAAACCGTTAAGGGACTTAGCATGCGAGGGTCTGAGTATAAGCAGTATTTCATTTCCATGTTCTAGCAAGCAATATGAGTTGGGATTATTTCCTTAGCTAGGTGCGTTGGATTTATTAGCATGCAGGGGTGAATCACCTAGCGACTAGCATATATGATTCCAGATTTTATGTGTGCTGGCTAAGCAAAGACAAGTTCACCGTAGCCACCCACCTTAGCGATGATTCGCCTCGGTAGAGCGATACGTCTGAGCGAGCCTCTGAAAGTCCAAGCCGGATTCCTTTAGGGACAAGTCTGGATATCCTTTGCTTCTTGATCGAGGCAAAGCAGGTCGGGACAGTTGCACTATTGCCGATTGAAACGGCAGTCCGCTTGAGCGGAACGGGGTGTTACATTAATTTGGTTGATTCTTGATGTGGCTCCGTCAAACAAGATTGAGAAGTACGAAATTGAGAAGTTCAATGGGAAGAATGATTTTGATTTTTGGAAAAGCCAGATGAATGACGTTCTCATATCTCAAAAGCTTCACAAGGCTTTATGTGAAAAGTCGAAGAAGCTCGCTGATATGACCGATGATGATTGGGATGACATGGATCTCGAAACATGTGCCGCTATTCGCCTATGTTTGGAAGGAGATGTCGTCTCCTCTGTGAAGGACGAAACCATCGCCGCTGGACTCTGGCTAAAGTTGGAATCACTCTACATGACGAAGACTCTTACCAACCGACTTTATATGTTAAAGTCATTCTACAGACTGATGATGGAGGAAGGTACATCAATTCAAGATCATATTTCTAAATTCAATCGAATTATTTATGACCTAAAGGATGTTGACATATATGAAGATGATGATGGTTTGGCACTAATCCTTTTTTTTGTCCGATTCCTATGAGAATCTTATTCAAACATTACTATATGGAAAAGACTCGATTTTTATAGAAGAAGCTACAAGTGCCTTATTGTCTAATGAGGTGCGGATGTTGGCGTCTAATGGCTGAAACGGTGGAGACCATGCTCAAGGTTTGATGGCAAGAGAGAGGACAAATGATAGAGCATTTTCCAGCAGAAGTGCAAGATCCAAGTCCAAGATACCTATTGAGAATGTGAAGTGCTTCAACTGTAATGAGAAAGGACATTATGGAAATAAAAAAAAGGAGAATAAGACAGAAAGAGAAGGTGATGAAGCAAATTGCGCTTCAGAAGCCGACAGTAACGAAATTTGTTTTTTGGTGGCACATGACAACATGAGTGACCGTTGGATTCTCGATTCTGGATGCTCCTACCATATGTGTCCAAAAAGTGAGTGATTTTCTTCCTACAAGGCGACGAATAGTGGTTCCGTATTGATAAAAAATAACAACACATGTCGAGCTGTTGGAATTGAGTCTATCAAGGTGAAGATGCATGATGGAATTGTGCGAACTTTGACCAATGTCAGACATGTTCTCGACCTTAAGAAAAATCTTATTTCTCTTGGTATGCTTGACTCGAATGATAACAGATTTGTTGCCGAGGGTGGAGTCTTGCGGGTTGTTCGTGGTTCTTTGGTGGTGATAAAATATTACCGACATGGTAACATTTATATATTATTAGAAAATACTGTGACTGGGACTTTAGCAGTAAGTACATCGGATGCGTCTGATAGCACACGTCTTTGGCATATGCGGCTTGGGCATATGAGTGAGAAGGATCTGACCTTACTAAGCAAGCAGGGGTTACTGAAGAACTTGAAGAAGCCAAGTATGAATTTCTGTGAGCATTGTGTTTATGGCAAGCAGCACAGGATGACCTTCAGTACAAGCAAGTAGAAGACATGAGGTATTATCGACTATGTACATACAGATATTTGGGGACCTAGCAGGATTCCTTCTAAGAAAGAAGCGATGTACTATATTACTTTTATTGATGATTATACACGTTATGTTTGGTTGTATTTCATCAAAACAAAAGATCAAGTGTTAGAAAAGTTCAAGCAGTGGAAAGCGATGGTGGAGAACAGAACAGACAGAAAGGTAAAGACATTGAGGTCTGACAATGGTACTGAATATACCTATGGACCTTTCAAAAATTTCTGTGCTCAAGAAGGCATCGTGCGACATTGGACTGTCAAAAATACGCCACAACAAAATGGGTTAGCAGAGAGGATGAACCGAATCTTGCTTGAGAAAGCAAGATGTATGCTTTCCAATGTCGATTTAGGCAAGGAATGATGGGTAGATTCTATACACATGGCACGGTACTTGATTAATTGATCACCAACTCTAGGTATAAACTGTAAGACTTTATATGAGAAGATGACCGACAAACTAGCAGATTACAACATTTTGCGTGTGTTTGGATGCAAAGCTTACTATTATATCAACGATAGTAAGTTAGATCCGAGAGCCAAGAAGGCTATTTTCTTGGGATGCACAAGGAGTGAAGGGATACTGTCTGTACTGTTTGGAGGATAAGAAGTTCTTAATCAGCAGGGATGTCATGAGTCTTCAGTGTTTACTTCAAGCAAGAAGAGTGAGTCTGATAAGGATAGTGGTGAATCTAGCAAATCTCAAACTGTTGAGATTGAGTCATCTGAGGATGCATCAGATGAGGTGGAGGTTTCTGAAGATGTTCATCAAGTCTCACAAGAACAACAACCAAAAGAATAGCAACACCAACAGCAAGATTCTTTGGCTACTACTAAGCCAAGGAGACCGGTCAAGCCAGTACACATGCATGGATATGATGAACCGGTCAAGCACTATGGACAGTTGAATCTGGTGGCATATGCATTGCCAGTGGAGGATGACGAGCCTATCACCTTCAGACATGATATCAAAGATACTAGTAGCGATAGTTGTATTATAGCTATGCATGAAGAGATTGAGTCTCTCTGTAAAACCCCTATTTTAAAAAAAAAAAAATTTGTATTTTATTATTTTTTTTATTAATTTATAATTTAAATATAGTATTTAGTGGCTAACTAGGAGAAATAGATTTTTAATAATTTTTATATTAGGTGTTCGGACCCTTAGATGACTTATGGGACCTTCAGGAATTTTTCGGAATTTATTCCATGTAGGCGACCCCTTGAGCAGTTGCTAGCCTCACGATGTGCAATATCCTAATCTATAAATTTTCTTATGAGTATATATATATATATATATATATGTATATACAAATATATATATATATATATATATATGTATATATATATTTTATAAAGAAAAGAAAAGAAAAGAATTAAATAATTAACTAATATAATAAGTATAATAATAATAACAACCAACTTACTACTCTTCTACAGCAACTCCTTAGTAATAAGGAATCAAAGTAAGCAATTCCCAGAGACCGCTAGCAAATTTATTTGCTTCAGCGGGTACCCAGGGGAGCCCGCCCATTAGACCCCTTTCAGCCCTTTGTTCACCCCACGGCCGCTCCATATCCTTTTCCCTCTCTCTTAATATATAATATATATATATATATAATTCTCTCTCAAAATCCTAACCTAAAACTCCAGACTTCCTCTTCCCATCTATAGCCGTCACCGCAGCCAGAGAAGCCTCCCCAAGCCATCCAACCATCCCGTCGACGCCGACATCGCGAACTGCAGTCTCCCACTCGAAGCACCTTCGCTCCGGCGTGTTTTTCCGTTGACTCGCTCATCCAAACGATGTTCCGTTTTCATAGGTATGATCTTCCCTCAACCCTCTCCAGTATTTGTTTTATAGTCAACCTCGGAAAACGTGCGCCCCTAGGTGTAAATCAGCGTCCAAAATGGACGGACAGACAGAATTCTGCAATCGCAGAATTCCAGATTGACCACCCGTATTGTCGAGTTCGTATCTCCCACCACAGAGATCCGAATTCGGTGATTCTTTTTTATACCTGTAGATTACATGATCTAGTTTATTTTCTGTATTATAACCCTAGGCTAATAGTTGCTGTGGACATAGTTATGTTCGTCACAAAACTGTGCGCACCCACTTTTTTCGGTTTTCCAAAGGTTGGAGAACGGAGCGCGCCCCGCCAAACGGGACCGCCCCGCCGTGTGCCAAGTGTACCGAATGGTGCACGCAGCATAACGGGACACGTGAAAATTCGTGGGGACTGATTCGGACGCGTGTGCGCGCCGGAATCAGACCGTATCCGCGGACACATTTCGTGTCGCCACTTTTGTGGAACTCGCGAGTATTTTGTGCACGCTTGTCAGATTGCGACAAAACTTGCACCACTGGACTCGTGGTAACGCGCTGGTCCTGTGACCCAATTTTCACGCATTTCTGAGACGGTTGACCAGATCGCCAATTGGCGGGCCCCACAGTTGACTTTTTGGACCAAATTGTGTTCGGCCCATCGGAATCCATATTTGGACATACCGTTGCGTTCGTAATGACATTTAGAGTTGTTTGACCCATAGTTTATCCCATTTAGAGACTGTTACCCTTGGCACACTTTCGGTGCAAAGTGGGCCACACGTGGACCCCACTTTTGTCCGAAATTACCGTTTTGCCCCTATGTCCAAATTGGACGAAAGGGGTGTGCTTTTTAGCTATTTTGCTCATTCTGGGAACGTTGGTGATGTTTATTTCAGCATCCGGAGACGTTCATTCTGAGGCCGTAGCTTCTGACTCTTGGTGTTGACATTGGGACACTACATTTTGCAGCTTCTTGCCAGGCAAGATACCTTGCCAAATTGTTTACAGTGCTTTGCATGCTATTTATATTTATATTTATTTATTTCATTTCTGTATAGTTCTTGCATGTGTAGTTTTCTTTCAGTCATTACTATGTATTAGATATGTTGACACACACATGGCACCTAGTATCATAGAGGACAATCATTAGGCGTATGGGCTTTTAACCACTCTGGTAAACCGTAGTATATAGCTCGCACTACGGGCGTGTGTCGCGCTGGTCGCTACCCCAGAGGTATGTCGATTTCTGTAGAGTCGCGCTGGTCGCTACCCCAGAGGTATGTCGATTTCTGATGTCCATTGACGTGTGTGTGAGTTGTGAGGCTTAGATCGAGTAGACTACCCTTGCCCATACGTCGAAAAGTTGTCCTCATTTGCATTCATATAGATTGTCTTATACAGCGTACTTATTTATTTTCAAATTATATGCATGTTTACTGTATTCAAGTTGGCTCGTATTTTCTGTATCTTGTTACGTCCCTCTGAGGACCTGGTCCTCTGCCAGGTGTATCTGCTCTTGAGTATTTGTAGGAGTACGGGCCTGGACCTGACGCATTCCTTTCTGTCGAGGAGGTCTTACCTTCTGAGCATCGTTGATTATCTGACGATGGATTCCTTTAGCTGATACACTTCTGTCTTCATATTATTTTATATTGGAGACTTTATACTCCTCTCTCATTTTAGTTTTGGATATAGTCTTTGGTAGTGGATTTGTCTCCATCCGACTATTATTTTCTGGATATTTCAGACTCCTTATTCTAGCTTAGTATTTCTTTTCTATGACTTGTTGTATGGATGAGATTAGCATATCTGTGACTTGTGATATTATTTATACCACATGTGAGTTTATATTCATATTACAGCGTACGTTTGGGTTATGGTTTCCATATATTGGAGTTGTCATATCCATGCGGCTGGCATGCTTACGTGTTCCTAGTCCTACGTATTTGGGACTGGGGCGTGACACTCTCCACAAGAATTGTACATGGAATTTGATTCATTGTCCAAGGCCAAACAAGCTATAGGCTGTAAGTAGGTGTACAAGAAGAATGATGCTTCTCCACAGTCAGGTGGAGAAGTGTTGCTTGCGAGCCCTCAGGGGCGGGATTGACGAGTGGTTGATTTGGTAAAAATATGCGGTTGAAAAGTGTGTCGGCTCGATTTTGTGACAAAACCTTACCGATGTGGAGATATGAAGGAAAATATATTTGAGCATATCTTTGAAGAAGATTGACTTTGATCTTTGACCATATATTTGAAGAAGAACAAATCTTTGACAATGTGGAGATATGAAGAAAGATATATTTGACCATATCTTTTGAAGAAGATTGACTTTGACCTTTGACCAAATCTTTGACAAGAATAATATATTGAATTCCTAAGCTTACATAATATTGTATTCCTATTCCTACATAATATGAAATTTTTATGTATAGACATATGACATGCTATATAAAGGTGCCAAAGGTTTTTCCAAGAGTATCTCAAGAGTCTCATGTAAGTTATTGAATAAGTTCAACACAAGAGTATCTCTCAAATTGTGCTAAATGATTGTCGAATAAGTTCGACATAAGAGAGCAAAAAATTGTTGAATAAATTCAACACAAAAGTTTTTGAGAGGGTTTTTGTAGAGAGTTCTTGAGAGCAAGAGAGCAATTGTAATTCTTTTTTTTTCTTCATAGTGGAATTGAATCACTCTTGTCCGTGGAAGTAGACATCTTGGTCGAATCACGTAAATCTTTGTCTTTGTAGTTATGAACTCTCTCTGAGATATTTTTCTGATTTTTCTGGATGTATTTTCACTTTGCGCTCAACAGACCCTTTCATAGAATTTTATTCATGAATTCCCATCCACTGGTGTACTTAGAAACATATTTCCGAGTAGGTGTTTGGCAATTCAAACATATCATTCTCGTGGATATATTTGTTGAAGGAGTTGATTATTAGAATCCTAAAAGTATGTTTCACCGTAATCTGTATTATTATAAAATGACTTCAAAATGACAAAAAGTAGACCGTATATTCTCAATTGATTTAAAAATTACTAAAAATATATTTACAAAACTAACTTTAATATTAATTAAAAATTAAAGAAAAAATCGTTATTAATAGCTTAACTATTTAGTCATATATCTTTAACAAATTCTAATTAAAATATAAACATATCTATAACAAATTATATATATATATATATATATATATATATATATATATATATATATATAGAGAATAAGGGAGGTGAGATGGCACCTCACTCTAAAAACAAGGGTGGCGGTGACGTGGCACAATCCCAACCACACATTTCATAATTGGCAATTTGCACTTAACCCCCTCCCCTCGTTTGTGTGGTTGAGATTGTGCCACATCACCGCCACCTTTGTTTTTAGAGTGAGGTGCCATCTCACCTCCCTTATTCTCTATATATATATATATATATATATATATATATATATATATATATATATATATATATAATAAATTTTAATTTAAATATTTAAACTATATTCAAGAAAAAAATTATTTTATATGTAACACACATGAATTTACTAGTTGATAAAAATAAAAAAAAATCAAATGTGTTTATTCCTTGACCTTTGTCATCATCTTCGTTACAACAGTAAAATATTTTCTACTTAAATAGAAAGGTTAAAAAATCGAATAAAATTCACTTCAAAATAGAACAAGTCGAAGATTGCAAAAGAGATGGGGGCATGTTTGGATTTAGCAACCTTATTTTTTGAATTGTTAAATGACCCTAGAAAAATAAAATAAAATTATTTAATAAAATTATATGCTTTCACATAATGATTGTGTCGCGTTGGATGAGTCGGATTGATACGCTCACCAGTATATTTCTTAATATACTGACTCTCACCCCTACATGTAATGGAAATCAATTGGACGTACAAAGACATTAGAATCTCGTTCAACTCCATCGGAACTCTTTCTTTTGAAGCTTTTCAATTCAGTTTAAAATATTGCAGTTGAAAGTCTCGGATTTTTTTTTTTCTTATTTTTTTTTTAGCAAAGAAATATGATATATGAAATAATGTATTTTATTTTAGTCTCAAAAGTTGTAAGTCAAATTTGACACATTTCAATAGTCTTTTGAGTAGGTTTTCGTTGTGAATTGTCAATAAAAAGAATTTTTTTTTTTATTTTTTATATGTTGTGATTGAATTTTTCGGTCTTCTTTTTGCTGCATTAATCTACAAAATGAGTCATATTTCAAAATGTGTACGTTCATGTTTTGTACATATATAATTTAGATTTACATGATATTATATTCAGTTGTGACTTGTCAATTTAAGTGAATTGAAACGTGACAATTAGCACAACTATAGTTTCCTCCTCCTTTAGACCAAGTCCCAACAACACAGAGAGAGATCATATAGAGTGCTACACAGAAAAAGAGCCCCGTCCAGATCCGAACCCACTAAGCTAAAAGTTTCTAGTCAAAGCCAAAGAAAAGGGGAAGAAAAAACCTATCCGGGTTGGGAATTGGGAGAACCCAGATCCGAAACCCGGTCAAATCTTGGTCAAGTGTGAGGTTCCTTGAGAAGAGGTTGGATGCAGACCTTACCTACTTATACAAACTTCTTCTTTTTTCTTTTTCCTTTTTTTTTCCAACAATCAATCTACAATTCTACTATTTGTAACTCAAAAAATTGAGTGACTCTCGTGATGTGATATCTAACATAACATTTGACGTAACAAATTTTAATAAAAATATTAATCATCCAATTTTTAAATATTAATATTAATTTTAATATTAATATTATTATTAATTTTAATTTTAATGTTAAAATTATTTAGATAATCTATAATGAAAGATGCATCATCCAAATTTTTGGATGACGCTTATCATTTTTTATCAATCTATTATAAAACCTCTCCTTTATCAGTCAAAGTCTTAAGTTTTCTATTCTCTTTCATTTTGACCTTTGATATTGACTAATTTGCATTTGAAATCTTCAAAGCACTATTTTTGTTTTGCTTTTGTAAACTTATATGTTATAATTTCTAGAATATTTTGGAACAAAGGTTAGATGTCAATTCAAGTTTTCTTTCTTATTTATTTAAGGAGACTAACAAACTTATTTACAGTCTTAGAGATTGAACAATCCTAATTTAAATTCTGGACGTATGTATGCAGTAAAATTGTAAAATTATATTATTTTATATCTTTTAAAGCATTATAATTTTATACATTTGCATACATGCATAAACTTGCTACATCGTTTGACATTTTCTTTTCTTTTGTTAGCTCCAAATATTCATTGATGAACTAATACCCAGTATAAACAACAACAGAAATATATGATGATCTAATATTCAGTGATGTCCTTTGCATACTATCTTTTACGTAGGGATTGATGTACAAAGAAATTAATTTATATAGATATTTATGATTATTCTGGCATACCATACAACAGAGAGAATTATATTTCATGTTTCAGATTTTTTTTAGAATTCTCATATTGCAATCAAAAAATTTATTTTACCGATAATAAATTTATATTAATTAAATATAGCGATAAAAGTTTTGTAAATTTTAAAATAACGATAGGAATCGCCAGTTGGGCTGGCGAAAATTCGGATAACTTGATTTTCGCCAACCCAGCTGGCGAAAATCCAACCAAAAATCCGACATGGCAAAAAAAAAAAAAAAAAAAAAAATCCAAAAATCATATTTTTGCCACAACTCAGTTGGCGAAAATTGGGTCCTTGGTTTTTTTTGTTTTTTAATTTTGTTTTTTGTTTAGGGGTTTGTTTGGTTTGGTTTTTTTTGTTTTTTTTGTGTTATTTTTTTTGTGTGGTTTTTTTGTTTTTTTGTTTTTGTAGGTTTATTTTATAGGTATGTTAATATTAAGTCTGTATATTAATAGTAACTGATATAACAATTTTATCGACATCTCTTGGCTAATTCTCCATAGTTCGGACGATTAATCTCTCTTAGATTGAGTCGGTCCCTCTTTTCTCATGTATTCTCCGGGGCCGCATCATCACCACCTCCTTGACTGTCCTCCACTTGAGATGGCATCGGTGCTGATGGAGTTGTCAAGATATGCGAATAGGTGGTAACGTCGGAGACGAATAGGCTATCCCACTGAGAATCTCTCTCAGGGGCCCACTGAGAATATCCCTCGGGGGCCCACTGAGAAGTGTCTGCACCGGCCGTCGCCTGAGAAGTGCCCCACTCAGGCCAATGAGAAGTGCCCGCATTATCCCACTGAGTAGTGCTCGCACCGGTCGTCGCCTGAGAAGTGCCCCACTCAGGCCAATGAGAAGTGCCCGCACCAGCCCACTGAGAAGTGCCCGCATTATCCCACTGAGTAGTGCTCGCACCGGCCGTCGCCTGAGAAGTGCCCCAGTCAGGCCAATGAGTAGTGCTCGTACCAGCCCACTGAGAAGTGACAGCACCATCCCACTGAGAAGTGCTCGCATCGGCCATCACCTGAGAAGGGACATCATCATCTTGCAGTGACAGACTATCATCTTGATACCAAACTGAGGTATACTTCCTAGGGGGGCGTGCTTGTCGTTGTGCAACCAGACCCTGAGTATAATCTCCTGGAATAAGTAAGGGAGGGTTCGGAGGAGTCGGTCCTCGTTGCCACCTCCTTGACTGTCCTCCACTTGAGATGACATCGGTGCTGATGGAGTTGTCAAGATATGCGAATAGGTGGTAACGCCGGGGACTCCCAAATTTTTGCCAACTCAGTTGACCAAAATCTGTCTATTTCCGTCTAAAAGTCGAATTTTTGCCAACCTAAGTTCTCCAAAATTTCGATATGTATTGGAATTTAAAAATTTTCCAAATTTCTATCGTTATATTTAATTAATATAAATTTATTATCGGTACAGTAAATTTTCTGTAAAAAAAATCAAAAATAAAATTAGCGAAAGTAAAATTTGGAGGTCGAAACATCATTTTTTGCAATTCTAAAAATTTAGGAAGTCCGTCAAACGGTGAAACGGTTTATCCCGAAGTACTTTTCCATACGGTCATTTTGGCACAAACTGGACCTTGTTTCGATCTCCCAGTCAAAAGTTATGATACTTTAAAGTTTTATATTTTATATTTTTGCCTGTAACATGTACGTCTTATTTCGGATGAAAATTCTCTCTACACGAATTGTGTTACTCTTGTCGAAAACATACAAATCGACCTATTGTTTGACGAAAAACGATTTCAAAACAAATAGTTATGGCCGTTCGAAGTCTGCTCGACGGCAGACGTAATATTGTTACGGTAGATTTTTTTTTTTTTTGTTCAATGATAACATATTTCATTTTAGATGTTAAATTTTATTTTATTTCTAATTTATTTAAGAAAATTATTGCTAAAACAACTTTTTTTAAATAGAACTAAACCTAAATAAAACTAGACACAACAAAACCTAAAAATCAAACAAAAAAAAAACCAAAAAAAAAAATATTGGCATATTTTTGCCACCCAAATTTTCGCCAACCCAGTTGGCAAAATTTTAAAAATATAAAAAAATTATTATTTTATATTTTCGTCAACTCAATTGGCGATATGTATCTTAATTTCAAAAAAATTCAAACTTCTATCGATATATTTAATTAATATAAATTTATTATCGGTACAGTAAATTTTTTGTATTACAATTTTCCTATCTACACAAGTTTAGTATCAGTCTAACATATCTACAACGAGAATTAAATATGTAAGAATCAATTAAGAAAACTCAATAGCTCAATTTCAATAATCCACTTTAAAATATGCATGCAAATTAAACAAAAACAAGAGGTGCTGGAAATGCTAAAACTAAAACCTAGAGTGTATGGGATGTAAATGAAGAAGAAAGAAATATACAAACAAACTGTCATTTAGAATCAACAATTATGCTATTCATCGTTCAAAATATTTAGATGATGTTATCTTCCATTACGTAATATCTAATATAACGTATGGCATAATAAAATTTAATTCAAAAAAAAAAAAAATTCCCCCCCCCCCCCCCCCCTCTCTCTCTCTCTTTCTCTCTCTCTCAGTTCCCAGTGCATTCCAAGAAGAAGCAAAAGCAGCAATCAACAACTTGCATTGGTCAGTCTTTAAAAGATTCACCCAACTCACCTTCAATGTCATACTTAGGGGTCCAGTGTACACTAGTGAAGAATTTCCAAGTAGTAATTATTTTTCCTGAAATGAGTTATAATCAGATGAACTTAGCAAAAGGACTTGTTCGAATGATCAGTCAACTAATCAAGTCAATCCATATGGTGCAGCAGCTGGTAATATTTAAATGACTCACAACTCAATTCATTAACAAATAAAAAAACTAAGAAGAGAGAGATGTTGAAAACAGCTACGTTCTGATATTACGTGTTAGACGTGTCGCGAAAGTATTTTGTCAATTCATTTGAGATGACCAACTAATCTACGAACGTCAAGCACAGATGAACACAAGTATATGGTGGTGACTACGTCACCTAGACAAATCTTAACATTTATAACTCGGATGAAATTATAAGATTGTAAAAAACTAATGTTGAAACCATTTACCCTAATCGGTTCAACCTCCTCACCACACTCAAGAAGAAAAACAGAATATTACAATTGAAATCATTCACCAATCTGTAGCAATCTCCCTAACCGAAGTTGACGACTCCTCGATTAGATCTCCTTCTTGGCTTCTTCTGTCTTGGATGCAAGGGCGGAGCTAGGATTTTAGTTTACCCTGGGCTGAGTTTAAAATGTCCTTCAAAAATTTGACACAAAAATTATTTTTAGAGTAAATTTCGAACACGAAGAGGCTACAATTGTTGATGTTTCTTCTCCACGTTTCTTTTTAAAGAACGAAAAAATAGTTTTCACTTTTTTTTGGTTCTTGATTGTCCATCCTAATAAAATAGAAATGAAGCATATGAAATTAGTTAGAAACCTAAGGGCATTAGAGATTTTGAACTTTTTTTCTATGAATTTCAAACCATCCAAGGTTCAAGATACTAAGGTTCAAGGGTACCAGAGAAAGTCACATTGAATTTCTATCAAGAGGTAGGAAAATATCAACCCTAACTTTCACATTGGACCATCATCATATATGAAATCAAAACTGTTGGGATTCATTTCAGAAAGGTTTGATAGAAGTCTTCTTGCATAAAAAAGACAAGAAAAAACCATGCAACATATTCAAGCTATGAAATAAAAAACAAACACTTGTTTTCAACTTTCTGTACGAGTTGACACGTATAATTTTCCACCATGTCCTTCAATTGCAATATCATATGAACAGAGTATCTATGTCCCTGTAACAATATTGTAAGATACCAACATACTTGCTCTTTTTTTGTTATCGAATTGTATGACATTCATGTCCACAACAAAGTATGGTATCCATGCCCATGTTAACTAATTATAGGATTTAATATGAACTGGAAATTCAATTCAATCCTGGTTCATGATGGCATGATTGAGTTCCATCCTGATTGTCATCTATGTCCATGTTAACATATACTTCAAATTAATAAATCATAAAAATAGACAAGTTCTTACTTGTTGTGATGAGTGTCAGACGAGTTTTAGTAGGGACAAATGTCCAAGCTGACATAGACTTCTGTAGTTCTGTGGTTACAGGTTATTTTGAGCTCCATTATCAGAAAATATTCAACCAATTGTCAACCAATCGTGCTCAATAAGCTTAATAAATCTTAATCTGTATGAAGACTTGTTGGTTAGGTTCTTCGATAAGCTTATTTCCAGTTTCCAGACAAGCAAGAAAACTTAATTTCTCTTAAACACACCGATATCAAATGATAGTGTTACTGGAGGATATACAATATTGTAAGATACCAACATACTTGCTCTTTTTGTAGTCATCTAATGGTAAGACACCCCTGTCCACAACAAAGTCTGGTATCCATGTCCATGTTAACTAATTATAGGATTTAATATGAATTAGATAATCCATTCAATTCTGCTCCATGATGGTATGATTAGTTCCATCCTGATTATCATCTATATGATAGTTTTTCGATTATTTCCACAATCAGCAAAATGACCTAAATGTCTAAATGGAACTCAGACATTTAAAATAAAGTTGGGACATTCCTTTCAGTCACAAAATTGGTAATTATAGTGTTACTGGAGGCCCTCCCAAATAATTACATATATAGATCAAAATGAGAGAACACATTCTCTTAAAATTGGTTTCGGAATCGATTTCGGAGAGTGGATAATTACACAGTTTTCCCCATCAAACACGCCAATATAAAAAATTTACTTTGAGATGTACCAAATGAATTTGCTATACACAACACAATAATGAACATTTAACCACATGGCCCGCATCAGAATATAGATCAAAATGAGAGAACAAGAAGAATAAAGGAAAAAAACCGAATTTTCACCTTAAAAATTGATCGAGACCCAGGAATTCCAAATTTCACCTTGGAAGTTAAAGCTGCAGAGGAGTCAGGGACTGGGACAGGGACAGAGACAGAGGGGCGCGCCGCGCGCGGCTGGAAATTCTGCTTCGTGTGGGCACTGGCCGTGGTCTTGGTCAGAGTATTTCTTTTAGGTATTTCATCTGGGTGGGCTGGAGACTGATGTATATGGAACAAATTGGAGGTCTGGGGTGTGGGCTGGAGACTGATGTATATATGGAAAAAAATTGATGGGCTGCGGGGTGGGCTGGAGCCCACCTCAGCCAACCAATGGCTCCGCCCTTGCTTGGATGGCGAAGTCCTAATTCAGACCGGACCTTGAGAGAGAGAGAGAGAGAGAGAGAGAGAGAGAGAGACTACTCTTATCCTTCTTCTTAATAGTTGGTGGTGACGATTCACAAACCATGCATGCTCTCTCTAGACTTCTCCCTCCAATCGAATGGGGCGCAACGAACCAAAATCCATTCTCCTGGTATACAGTCACCCGCAGTTCCTCAGGCTCAGCCAACCCTTCTTCTCATGTTCGAGTGACCCCATCTCTTCCTCCAAAGCGCTTATCGCCTCTTCATGCACATCGCTTCCTCTATCAAATACGATTTCTTTAACCTCCTCTGCAAGCTAAGCTCGACTCTCTCCAGTCCCTTGATCTCTCTTCCAACGACTTGTACTCCATCCCCACCTCCTTCCTCTCCAACTGCAGTGGACGTTCGTTGCCAACCATAATAAGTTAAGTTTGTGGGGACAATTCCAGCTGGAGTTACTAAACACATCAACAATCTGGACCTTAGCTACAATATGCTTACTGGGGGGATCTCATCTGAGTCAGCAGCAACCTCCTAACCGGACCTATACCTTCATATCTTGGTCAGCTGCATCAATTGTAAATCATTGACCTCTCAAACAATGAGTTTACTGGTGAGGTTCCATCAGCATTGACTGTAATGCCGATCGAGTTTGACGCTATTGGTACTCTCCAATAACCTTCTCTCAGGAATATCTCCACATTTCCTACCTTGGACTCGTGTTACTCTTACCGGAAACAATGACATACTTCTTGATGAAAATAAAGACACAGTTAATCAGGATTTGGCGGCACGACCTCTCCACAGATTCGCTATATTGGTCATGGTCACGAGTTTTGTAGGTGGTTTTTTCGTATCCATTGTGTTGGCCAGAATTTTTCAGGAAGTGATTTCAAGATGTTTTTACAATGATAAATACGAGACTTCAGCTGCTGCTTCCAGGAGTACTCTTCATGAGCCTGAACCTCAGCTGGTCGAACTCCAGAATTTGAGGAGGATCCGACAACAACTGCATGCTGCTGCTGCAAAGTATAGATAGATCAGGATGGATTGTGTTTGGGATTCATTCAATCAGTCGTTTGATTTTTGTCCATGAGCTTAATTATATTACTAGTCAAGTCTATGTTGTATCATCTTGTTCAAGTTCAAGTTCAATGAAGGTTAGACTATACCACTTGATCAAATGATGCTTTCATTCAAACGTGTTATAATAATGGCAACAGTACCTTTTATCAGTCAGGTAGAAAAGTATTATTCAGTAGGACTCAATATACTCATGATTCAGGTCTTGCAAATGAGTCAATGCATCGAACATTGAATGCATGCGAAAACCACACGGCATGCTGAGGACCAATAGGTAGCCTGCCTCCGATAATCGACTTCACTAAATATGAACCGAAAGATCGAAAGAATTGTCTAAAACATACCTAAGCTTGTATACTAAATTCCAGCCGCATCAAATAGACAGACAAGGGAAGCCAACCAGTTTAGTATTTATTCCAAGCAAGTCCCTGCAATAACAAGTTTACCATATATATAAATGATACTCGAAAGTTAAAAGCAGTATGCTTAATGAAACAAAATTTAGCATAGAGTAGTACTAGCTTTGTGTAGCACCGAGTTCTAGCTACACTTACTAGGGGCTGTTTAAAATGGCTCGGATCAAGTCACACCTCAGCTACATATGCAACACCACTTTATCACTTCCATGAATGTTAAGACGAGGGTGACAGTCATTTTGGAACACATAGGGTTTGACGATAGGTTCAGTTCAGGTGCCAGAAGAACGATTGAGCCCTCATAGGGGTGTGCAGATTATTGTAGATGATGTCAGAGGTACAACTCCAAAATTTACCAATGGCTCATGAGTAGAGAATAGCCCCACAGATTCATTGGCATAGAAGGCCTTAATTCAAATTATTTTTGAGTAAGCTTATAGGAGAAGTTCTGATCTCCATTGCCATGTACTCCTACCAATATATAATTACTTGGTCCAAGTGTAAAAGACATTTCTCACGATCAACTTCCCTTTGGTCCCAGCTTTCTACCAGTGCAGTTTTGAGTGTATGCTTGAAAACCGAACTAGCAACGACTTCAAGAAGCAACAAAAATGGGTCGGTCATGAAATCAGTAGCGATTTGAGTATTATTTTAATCACTTATTGCAGCTATCCTGGTTAACATCATTGCAGCCTAAGCAAATTAGTTACATGACAAGCTAGCTTCGTGATACCATTTACCAACTTTGCTTGCTTTTTGCTGGTTAGCAAGCATGATATATAGAAACGTCCTATTTTAAACTACAACAATCTTATTTAACTGAAAAATAACAAGAACCAACATTACCGCTGACGGACTTATGCTGGAAACAGATCAATCAAAAGCACGATAGCTTCCACTGCTCAACAAGAACTCGGATTGCATGTGTTACTTTCAAAACAAAAGTAGTCTCACATTCACCCATTGTATCCTCAGTGATTTTTTGGTAGGGTACAATACAATGCAATGGTTTGGCTTTTGGTTATCAGTGGTGATATCTCCATAATAGACCATTAAATTATCGAAGAAAGTATTGAAGAACCGTCAAAAAGAACAAGGGAAAATTGGCTGAGAATTCTATATTAGAAATTTCCCCTTTAGTCGATAGCATTGCACAAGTTGCATCCTAGATTTGAAGAGCATCCGCGATGGAGCCAGCAAGGCTCAGCACCTCAAATGGAGCTCTGTTTGCAATCGCCTTCACGGTAAGAGGACAAGAATCTGTTATCCAAAAGTAAGCAAATGGGCACCCTGAACCTACATATTGAAGGAGACTTGTAGTTAGACACCCAAAATTAAAACAGAAAAATAGATGTGCCAAGACTGAAAGAGGATCCTCACCATCATTAGTATTTGTGAACCGTTCATACGAGCTCTTGGGAAACACACCATGGGTCACATAGGCACTAACTTTGGAAGCACCATGAGCAGCCAAAACTTTCTGAAAAGAGAGATGCCGTCAATTCTTAGGATGCAGTTGTTGCAGGAATTTGTTGAGGAAGAGATCATTATTTAAAGTAGAAAATAAAAACTTCTGATTCCTACCATTTACTCTCAAAAAAGAAAAGTTCTGGGACAGGTTCTACATAGAGAATGCAACACTGCATTCATCATCAAATAGGGATCAAATTAGGGCATTTCACTGATTCAGAATATCACTAGTACCTCAGATATCTTGTACTTTATTAAAACTCTCTCACTGTTGAGTCAGGATTGGTCAAGATTTCCGTGAAAATGAGTGCTACATACTAAAGTTTGGTTGGGTGAAAATGTTGACCAGGTCCCTGCTATGCTGCATATCAAGGTTCAAATGGCAGCTCTAGTATCAACTATTGTCACACGAAGAACTTGGAACAGCAAAGTAGTACGGCATGTAGATGAACAGAATGCAGCTTTTAGTAATACTTCTTATCTTCGATTTAGGTGGGGTGAGGACTATGAGAACAAATCGTATTCTCATAGAAACAACACCTAGAACTGTGCTTTTGTAAACCGTAAGGCATGTATACATAACGAAGAGTTTGTGGCAACATTCATTGCAAGCGATGGTGACTGGAACTAAGCTTGTTTCACGCACACTTGATTTCTTAGTTGGCAATGCAGGAACTTATAAATCATCCAATGATGAAGCCTACTAATGCCGGTATTTGGAACTACAATTGAAGCGATGAAGAGCATATATATGTTCAAAGTATACAATTGTCAACAAACATAGGCACTCATGATGCAAGCCAGAACACAAGACACCAACTGTGAAAACCCAGTTCTTGGACAATGGATCCATGGATTTTAACCAGGATAAAGTAAATGCAGGAACTTATAAATCATCCAATGATAAGGCCTACTAATGCCGGTATTTGGAACTACAATTGGAGCGATGAAGAGCATATATATGTTCAACGTATACAATTGTCAACAAAGGCACTCATGATGCAAGCCAGAACAGAAGACACCAACTGTGAAAACCAGTTCTTGGACAATGGATCCATGGATTTTAACCAGGATAAAGTATTCCCCTCTGGAAACAGCTTCAAAAGGAATTATTAGCTAGAAAATACCCTCCTATGGGGCAGACAGTAAATCTTGGGAAAGTCAACTGTGCACAAGTTGCCCACTTACAGACAATAAACACATTCTTTTCTGTCCAAAAATCTGTATATTTCGGAAAGAATGCGCACCAGAGATGATGCAACGAAATGTAATTAAAATAAGCAATCTTCAGAAGTTTACATGTTCCTTTTAAAGGGTCATAAAGCACGATATCTTGATTTAGCATTGTAGGGTAATTGACAAGATGGAAAGGATGGGAATTCAGAGCGAGAGTGCCTAGTAAATTATGGCTTCAGTCATGAATAGCAAATCAAAGAGGAAGAGCATATAAATGCCCACACAGGTAACTTGGTATATTGGAGGAGCATATCTCCACTAATTAGTAATGCAAGTTCTTACTCCTATAGTTTAATAATACAATGCAATAGTGTTCTTTGAGTAATGCTAATATGGGATTAGGTTATGCCACAGATGTTTGGTTTAAAGATTCAAGTATACAACTCAAGTTGGAACAACAAAACTCAGTTAAAAAATGTATTAGCCCATACCATCCCAAATTCAAATTAGTAGCATAAGATGCCAAATGATGATAACAATTCATATTTGCAATAACCTAACATCAAGATGTGGCTTGCGTACCAGGTCCCATGTGGAATCAACATGTGGTATGGCTTTTAGTTGGTATTTCGAATGATTATGGTTTCTACTGTTCCATTTGGTTCACTTCCATAAAATGTAAGAAACTGGCTACTAGTTTTTACTGTTCTCTTTCCGTCAACAACTCAAACACTAATTTCAATTACGCAGTATGAACATATCATAAAAGTTCCCACTGGTTCGAACTTTGAAAACAGTAAAACGGTAACAACTGCACCTATAATTTAGCCCAAATAGTTCAATTTCGCCCAAGAACTGCCAAAGATACCAAATTCTTGTTTGGGTCAAAAGATGGATCAGAATTTACAATCTGTGCGTCATCACGTACCTGGCACTCAATAAGCGTGCCTCCAGACTGCACCAAATCATCAACAATAACGACATGCTGACCTTCAGGATTACCCTCCTTCAGTCGAACTATCCTCTTATCACCCTCACGCACCTTAGCACAAACAACCTGAAAGCAATATTTACACAATATTTAAGTAACAGTAGGCCATGACTTGATAAGAAGAACTCCATTTGCCTTAATCTATATCAGCCGAACCATGGGGAAATGCTGCAACTGCTTGTGAAATCGCTTCCATGCCCCGTCATCTGGGAATGCGATAGTAACCTGAAGAAAGAAGGGACAATGACAATTCATTTTAAAAAGGGTCAACAGGAAGATGCCATATTCTTAAGTAAAAAAGATATATTAGTGCTCACATTGTCTGCATCTGGAAGTTGTCGAAGGCGCTGCAGTAACAAAGGAATTCCAGTTTCAAAGCAAGGCAGGACATCATCTCCAAAGTAAAATCTTTCCTGTGTAAATCACAAAAAATTATCAAGAATGAGGGGAAAACAGCACTAAAACAACAACCTCAAATTAGGAAAAGAGAGTATTCTGCAAGCATAATGATTGACGCACCACTAACATGAAAACATAATATTATTGTGGCCAAAGTTTTGCATTCCACTTAATCCTTGTCTACCTAAATTTCATAACAACGGGATGCTATTTTGCTTCCATGATGGGGTGGGTAATTGGAAAGTAAATAATACCAGTTTGTCCCTTTCATGCTCAGCATCCAATCGCTGTATAGGGATAACATTTAGCACTTTCTCCTCTTACCCTGTATGGTCACAGCTAAATATGGGCTGTGTATGTTTCCATGTTGAGAAATCAGAAAATTCGAGAAATAATACAATTCATTCAAAACCAACCCATATTGATGGAATAATTACATTTATATCTTTTGTTTTATTCTCTCTTATTGTAATTCCTTCGCTTTTCCGTGAAATTGAAGTTACTGAGCACATCCTATTTGTCACTATAACATGATACTGAGATAAACATTCGACAGATGAAAGCAACAAAAAAGAAGCTAACAAGGCCAGCCTGAAACATATAAATGAAACAACTTTTTTTTTGGTCCACTATCTACTTCAAATTTTCATCAATTCGATATATACAAATTATAACATGATGAATGATTGAATTCACAGAAATATATATACGTTGAGAAATGTTGAGAAATTACAATACATATGCATGTGTGGTTGTGTGCGTGAGAGAGAGAGAGAGAGAGAGAGAGAGAGAGAGAGAGAAATATTCCAAAAAGTGACAATGAAGCAAAAGAAAGACCTGTGATTGAGTAAAAACTAACCTGCAAAGCATGTATATCATAGATGACTAAACTAGTTGGGCCACCCCTAGACTTGGGTATCATCGACAAAACCCGTGCCATAGTAAATGCAGTAGCGACGTCTCCTTCTTCCTCCATGCGCTCAAAAGAACCAGTTGGAAAGAACGGTAAAACCAATGTGAAGGAAGCAATAAAAAGTTTTGGCAATGCAAATATCACCGAAATCTGTTCAAAGATAACTGCAGGGGAGCTGAAAGATGCTAAAAATGCGACATGCTGCCCTCTTATATCGTGGGCGTTGTTGATGAAAAGATTAGGGAATCCATCTGCAAAGCTTCTGTAATAGGCAAAGATCGGTTTAGGTTACCTTAGCAGATGAGAAAACATACGAGAAAAACAGTGTTTGTTCCACAAATATATTCACATTGGAACTTCATTAGAACTCATCTTAAGTTATATTATTCCATTATGAAAAAAGATCCCAGATACATTTTGTCAAACTTAATACATAAGAAATTTCATTATCCGGTACTAAGGCCAAGAAACAGGCACTTCTAATGATAAAGCATCCATGGTTGGGAGACATTCTTAAGAAGTGCCATTCATCTAAATAGCACTTTTTTCTCAGTCATTTCACTTTCAAATTCTAATGTTTTTGGCAATTAGGACCTTATTGATAAATTTCTGAACTTTTAGTTTCTAGATGACCATGCAACCCCTTCACACAAACGCAAGCTGCACCAAGAGATTGCAAGCAACTTAAGGATGTGTTATAACTAGAAATTCCTAGAATAAACAAAAAGCTCTTGTACAAAAAAAAAATTCAGCAAAACGCACATTCCCGAGATGATCTCCAATTGTCTCTGCATGATGCTAAAGCCACTTCGATGCATCCTATACTACAAGATCAATCTGTAGCATATACTTTCATGTGCACTTAAAAGCAAACCTTTATTTGTTGAGGAAAATGGTGTCCTTAATAACTGCAAGAAACCCATTCTGTAACATCAAATACAAAAGACTTAACAGAGAGAGAGATTGTATGCCTAGGTATGAGCTAACTCTGGAGAAATATGCAAAATGTCATTATCTTACACATTCATCCCCATATTTCATATTAACATTGTCTTAGACTAAAGGTGGGAAAAATTCCCCTGCGTTTTATTAATGGAATATTCAGATTTAACCTAGAGATCTTGCGGGCTAGTAATTGGAAACCTTTCAAACTTTTTGAAATAGAACTTATTTAGTGGCATTACAATATAAATTCAAAAGGATGATATTTAAAAAGGAGATGGGCAACATAAAATATGGAAGTAATAATGACGAGAACAACGATAAAGTCCTCGTCTACTTTGTTGCAGACCTCTATCATTAGCAAATGCCATATTGTTTAGACTGTATTAACCGAAGTTCCTTTATGTCTAAACCTACTCCCTAGTTCTAGTTAACTAAAATCCTACCGCTGTTAACTAGTGCATCTGTTGTCTTCTTTGCACATGTTCAAACTATCTCAGACTATTCATCTCATCTGCAACCTTGAGCTTCCAACAAATGCACATATTTATCCTATCTTTTGGTATATTGCTTGGTATCCTTCTCAGTGTTCTCATTTTAGCTACAGTCGTTCTTTTCATATGTTTCTCAACTATCTAGCATTTCAACCCATAATGTACAACCTGTCTTACAACTTGTCCTGAAGTTGTACTTAGAGAATTTTCCTTTCATCTCCAACGGTATACCTTAATATTACAGAGCACCCTTGAAAGTACTCCACTTCTACCATTCTGCTCTGATTATCAACCTCATTATCATGGTAATGAATGATCAAATCCTAAACAAAAGTACTCTGTTATCATGATACTGAATGATCAAATCCTAAACAAAAGAACTCTTAACTATAGTGCATTGTTAACAGAAAGATATTTCTCCTTGTACAAAGCCTGATTTAGATCTTTTAAATTAGTTGACTTCTAAAAGAAAGGTGTAAGTTCATTTTCCAATATCTTCAGAGATTTCTTGATTTCTGTAAGCATAAAGCATTAAATTAATTTTGATTAACTCGTGTGTGTTCTTCCTCCTAGTTTGCCAATCAATCTTGCATTGTGCTACCATTGAACCACCGGGCAAGGGAAACTACAGTTGGTAGTACCATAGTAGACAAGACCTAAAAGGCGAAGGTGTGATTGTTTGGATGCGGGTGACCCGCAGATGAGTTGATCTATAAGGCATGACATTGGACTTGATCCAACTTGTTTAATAGGTAATCCCTTTAATGATTAAGTCTTTGTAATGTAACCCTCTATATATCCATGCCTCATCCTCACACTAGTTATCATACATCGGGCCAAACCCCCCTTTATAATGCCACCATACTTGGTCGAGGACCGGATGCAAGACACAAACCTAGCAGCAAGAACTAAAGCCTCGGAGGCCTCGCTTTTGGGGCATAGAGTTTGGAAAAGAAAATTGGAGTTCAGTGGTGGTGGTGATGGTGGTGGTGGTGGTGGTGGTGGGGGTGGGGTGGGGTGGGGGGGAGACATTTCTTAAATCAGAAGACACCCTCCAGAAGGGAGGTAGAAAAACTCCAATCTTTTTTCTTCTTCTTCCCTTTTTAACAGAACTCCAACACTACTTCCAAGGGCCTTCACAAAACCCTACTTTCAGAACTCTGAACTTCAAAATAAACCAAACTTCCATTTAACAAACCCCATCCCCACAACACAGAGAAGAAGGATTAAAACTTTCTCAGCTATTAATATCCATTTAATTTGGGGCAACGAACTCGAGCAAAGTAGTCACTAATTCTACACAGAAAATGCTTTCTAACACAATAAATTGGCTGACCCATCAGAGAAAATTCATAAAAAGATCCCAACTTTAATTGGTGGGCAGCATTCAGAGTGAAAATTATGGCAATTCCATAAAAATAAATATTTTTATTTTTATTTTTTGTAAAAACAAGGGTAAGAGGAAGTAGAAGAAGACCTCCAGGAGATGGACTGGAGCTGAATGGCGTCCGATTTATCGGCGATATTTCGGGCGAGATCCTCCGCCTCGGCGCAGTAGAAGAGGTGTATCGGCTTCTTCTTCGCCTTCTCCATTTTCTCTCTCTCTCTCTTCTCTCTCTCTCTCTCTCTCTCTCTCTATTGCTCAGGAGAGATTCTCTATGGAGGGTTCAGAAGAAAAAAGATTTGACTTTTATATGATTTTTTCGATTCTTTTAGATTTTTTGGAGGGGATGTGGTCAGAAGAAAGGCCGATGAATCCGACCAAAGTTCGTCTCCCATTTGTGACTGTCCGCAAAATATTAGGGGTTTTGTGACAGCTTATGCATTGATCAAAAGTTATTAAAATATAGGCTGCCATATTATAACGTTAGTAAAATATATTCAGATTTTAATATCTCCTTATCATATATATTCAGATTTTAATATCTTCTTATCATTATTGTATCTTAAAAATCTTTCACCCCTAGGGTTAGGGTTATAAATATTGGTTTTAAATTCAAAATTATATCTTGGGTTTGTTTTTTGTTTTTTATTTTTACGATATCCGACATAATGATCGAATTTTTGTGCATGTTGTATTACATATCTTTTGGATCCACTGTTTCTAACTTTCATAATTTAATACCCAGTCAAGGCTATTACGTCTTTCCACAATAACCATAAAGGTCATTCGAATTCGACTCTTGGGTTTGGTTGACTGGAACGAAAAATCAAAAATGAAAGAAAAATAAAAGGAGATGAGAGAATTATAGGAGAATTTATCCAACTACCTCCCAAAAAAGTAACTATAATTTATGATTTGAGAATACCAAAGACTAAATAGTAATTATATCTCTATCCACAATAAAAAAAAAATTATTCTTACTTTTTGTTCATCCAAACAAAGGAAAATAAAATTAACTTTACTTTCATTCTACTCTCCTCCTATTTCTTTTCCTTCAAAAAAAAAAAATTCACACTCCGCAAATGTTTTCAAACACAGCACAAGAGTAGAGTCAATTTTGCAGCCTCCATCATGTCGTTCCGTCCCTCCTCCACTTTATCCAACACATTCTTACTTTTGTTGTTTATTGGGTCCACTTTAAATTACGAGCCTTAATTAATACTAGAAATTTTTTCTTCAGTTATGTTTTATGGTCCCCGGGGGCCAGTGCCCTCCGCTTATCTGGCGACCGAAAATTGGAGGGAGGGGACGGATTTTTAGGATAGTAGGGTCCATGTTTAGAGGAGAGGAGCTTGCCACGTCAGCGTTGGCCATTGGTCACCAGAAGCCACAAGTCTTTATTATTTTTTACTTTCCATGATTGACTTTGTAGTGCTTTTAACTTTTTTGCACGATATTCTAATTGTCGTTTTTACAAAAAATTATCTTAAATTCGAAGTATTCGACAAAAGGGATGCTTATTTTCTAAGCAATTAACAATACTCTAATTCCATGTGGTAATTTCTTATTAACTAATGAGTTTGATGCAGTATTTTGTAAATTTAAATAGTGAAATTTTGAGTTGTCTCATCGACTTATTTTATCATATTTTAAGGTACAACTTATCGAATTATCATAATGTATAAAAAAATTACTTTTAACGAAAATTGTTAATAACTAACGGTCAACTTCTTTGACCTCAATTTAAGTAAAATGCACATTAAATTATAATTAAAATATTCTCAAATAAGTGGAATGTAACTTAAATTTTTTTTATTTATTTATGTAGATCAAAGAAGTTTACTGTTGGTCATTGACAGTTTCATGCATTAAGGTAATTCGGTAAGATATACCTTATAAAGAAAATGAGGAACAACTCAAAATTTCTCATTTAAATAACCAATATGACTCACTAAGAAATCATGTTTTGATTAATGGTTGTGAACATCAAATGTCAGCGATAAAGTGTCAATAACCGATCGGGTTTGATGAATAGGATAAACTACATCAAACACTAAAATGATGCTCTGAATCTCACTTTTTTTCTATTGTCTTTCTTTATTGATATTTTTTTTTTTCAAAGATGGGAGAAATTATTCAGTAGGTCGTATTGGGAACGAAATACGGAAATCTTTTTTTAAATCAGAGAACCTGCAAGAGAACCGAACAAAACGTACAAACCAAAAAATATCAAACACAAATCGCAGACACAACAAATTTTACATAAAAAATTCAGATAGAAAAAATCACTGGACGATCGGAGTCCAACCTTGAAGAACCACCACTAATAGAATAAAGATATTACACCCTCGACAAGTTCCTCACCGATCCAACATGGATCACCGCAACTCTTTGAAACAGAAAATAGATTACAACCACGAAGAAAAAAGACAATAAAAAATATCCCAAATTGATCTCCTTCTCCAAAATGGCCTCCAATCATTCTTTCTCCTCTCCAACGTTGCAATGACACTTTTGCCACATTTTTTTCTCTTTTTTATTTTTTTCTCATTTTGTTGTATATTGCATGAGCCTTTATATAAATTCTTGCATGAATTAGGGTTTCTATATAGAAATCTATATATGGAAGCCAAAAATATTTATGGAAATTCAATTACATTCAATCATATATTTAATGGAAATCAAATCATAAATTAGCTTACCATAAATTGAAAATCTAATTATATGAAAAATTAATATATGAAAGATCCAATCATAAATATATAATTAAAGTCAAAGATGAAAATCCAATATAATATTTGTTTACCATAAATGCTCCAATACACGGCGTTCGATGCACTCTCCGAGCTTTTTCGACAAACGGATGGCGCACGTCACACTCCGGTGTATTTTTCACATAGGTTGGGAACCCTACCCACTCCAACAAATTTTTCCCTTCACAACTATGTGGAGGGGGTCATCATCCTGACGACCCGACTGCAGTACTCAAACTTTATTCTTGGAAGAATCTTTGTGAACATGTCTGCTCCGTTGTCATCTGTATGAACCTTCTCAAGCGTCGCTTCCTTCTTTTCAACAACATCTCGTATCCAATGATACCGGATCTCAATGTGCTTGGACCGGCTATGAAATGTCTGGTTCTTCACAAGGTGAATAGCACTCTGACTATAGCAAAGCAAAGGATACTGCTCTTGCTTTAGCCAAATTTTCTGCTGTAATGTCCCGCTCCACGTCAGCATTATGTATCAAGGTGAGTGGGCAGAACTTCGTTCTCTGATTCTTGCACGCCTTAATAATAATCTGAGTTTTTTCTTGCAATGTTTTCATAAGAGAATGATAGAACTTATAATAAATATCATGTCCACTGGGATTGGATTAAATTGAAGTAGGCGTTGGTTTTGTTACAGTTTAACTCAAATGTTTTAAAATCGGACCGAAAATCGGCCCGGTCAAGATATCGAATCGGATCAAATCAATTTAACCAGTGAGTTAAATCGAATTGAACCAATTTTATAGACTTATAATAAATATATTACATAATACACAAATATATATATATATATATATATATATATATATATATATATATATATATACTTAAAAATTATGCATGTTTACCATAGTGAAATTAGTTTTTTTTAAAAATTATTAAGTTTGATTGCATATAAAGTTTGTTGGTGTTTTTTACTTTACTTTGGAAGTTTTTAGTCCTACATCGGAAAATCACCAATGTGTATATCTCAATAAATAGTTTTGCTTAGTATTGGTATATGCACATGGGGTGGTGGTCCATGTGGGTTGATTTTTCTAGAGGAATTAAGTGTGAACCTCTTTATGACAATCTTTATTTTGTCACCACCTTTAGAAAGTTTTCCTTAGGGGCTAAGTTAGCGACTCGGACTCAAGGGCGCAAAGTGGCGCTTTGTTGACGCATTTTGCACTTGGCACGTCAACATCGTTGCATGGCGCTCGTGCGCTCATTTTATGCGGGAGTTGCATGCACGGTTGCTTACTCGGGAGCATGATTCGTGGCACTATGCGGCCAGAGCATCGTCGCAAGGCGCTCGTGCACTCATTTTATGTGCGGTTGTTTTCTCGGACGCATGCTTCGTGGAGCTATGCGTCCAGGGACTATGCGTCCAGGTGCTATGCGGCCTGAGACTATCCGTCCAGGTGCTATGCGTCCTTGCGCTATGCGGCAATGGACTATGCGGCCAAGGGCTATGCAGCCCAGAGCTATGCGTCCAGGAGCTATGTTGTCCAAGGGCTATGCGGCCAGGAGCTATGCTGTCCAGGAGCTCTGCGACTAGGCGCTATACGGCCAGGGGCTATGCGTCCAGGTGCTATGTGGTCTGGAACTATGCGACCTGGTACTATGAGGCCTGGCGCAATGCGGCCTAATATGGAGGGGACATGATCTGTTGTCGGCGGCGCGAGCGGCGCAGGCATCGCGTGGTTTTCTGTGCACGCTGCTGCTTTCGGCGCTGTCTGCTCTCTACGGCTACTTTCGGCGTTTGGCGGCGCATGCGCCTTGGTATCTGGTCTACAATGCATATGCGGCACGCGCTTTCTCGTGCCGCATAGGTGCTGATTTTCTCTATATATAGAGGTGCTCCTCTTTATTTGAGGAGTTCAAAAATATTTTAACTGAACCAGAAAACCAGAGAGCATCAGAGCCTTATGCAGCAAGAGTGAGCACCCTTCCACAAAGAATTTTTCGAATGATCCAAAGGTGACCAAGAGTGTTTCAGAAGTTCTCGTGTGAACTTACTGGATCCTGGGGACAGTTCGTCGTACAGCGCGAATCTTGCCTTGGGCACCGGTGGTTTTGATCATCCCAGCAGGAGTTCCATTATTTACATTTCTTTTCTTGTTTCCGTTCCTTCTCGTTGTAGCGTCTGCGAGCGTAAAGAGAAGAACGATTTTCTGTTTCTTGCAGTGTTTGTTTTTTCTCTTTCTCCTTTGTTTATTTGTAACATGTTCTAGGTGTTTTGCTGCTGTGGAGTTGTTTTTACTGTAGAGACGCTCTCGAGTGACTCACAGTACACCAACTTTTCTAGAGAAGAACTCTTGTGCGAGACTCTATTTTGTGGACCTCATCTACTTTGATCATACTTCGGGACTAACAAGGTTCAAATCAAAAGTCAAAAGTCATGTCGGTTCAAAACCCAACGGATCAGATGGTTCGATGGTTTGACTGGTCGGATTGACCGAGTTAACCAAATTTTTGAAAAAAAAAATATTCAACTGATATTAAATCAATCCAAAAAAGTTATTGGTTTACATGTTGGCCAGTTCAACCGACCGATTTTTAGAACACTAGTTGAACTATGTAGATGCAGCTTCCATACTCGGACACTAGGTTCGATTCTCAACAAAGAAGGTTCTTATATTTTATTTGTGCGGTAGAATTTCAACTTCCGTCGTCTGCTAATTAGTTGGATTCCAGTTGTCAATCCAATTGTCCATCTCCAGCAAATTTTCCTTGCAACAACCCTCATTCTCCTCGCTCGAACAAGTCCTTGTCATGCCACCCCCATCAATGGGTCCAATGAATTAAGGTTGTTCCTTGATATTTGGGCAAAGATTGCAACAGGGCTGAAACCAATGACAAAAGGAATCTATTTGATGATCAGAATAATTTTATAAGCCATTCATAAGAGAACAGGAAAAGTGACAAATAAAAGGAGGCAAAACAAAATTTAATGTCATCACATCACCTACTTGTTTCTCCCTCTATTCCAAAATTTATTCAATGGGACGGTTTCATCACGTAGCAGTGATGAATGATGAATCGGTTGAATAGTATAATAGCACATAACTAACATTTTATTGATATAAATTGAATTTTATATAATTAAAATTAAATTAAAAAAAAAAAATATTATTGTTATATCATTGAATTGACTTACCATTTATCACTGTCACATAATGAGTCCGAATAATTTTTTGCTACAAAGTTCAAACTTTAAAGTACAAAGTGATTGTTCAATGCACTACTACCTATCTTTACTCCTCAAAACCAGACACCATGTTTGTGCATTCTGCCCAAAAGGAAAAGAGGGACAAATTGAGCAATTGGCACAATCACTTACTTTGGGTTAGTGGTTGGGTTAGTGCCCACAGAACCACTTTCATTCATATATATATATATATATATATATATATATATATATATATATGCTGCATCTATTTTAAAGAGAAAGAGGCTCAAAATCGTAACCTCCTAGATAATATGCATCAGTCATCAATCACAAACTCACCACTTAATTTTTTCAAAGAAAAATTAAATGGCGTCCAACATACTCGAATCCGCAACATCCTAGATAATATACATCAGTCTTAACCACTAGGCTAGACGTCATATATATATATATATATATATATATATATATATATATATATATATATATTTATTTATTTATTTATTTATTTAATTTTCGGCATAACGTTAGGGGTCCGACGTAACGTTCGGGACTTTGTGCACATTGTATTTGTATG
This sequence comes from Iris macrosiphon, assembly GCA_036927795.1. Classification (NCBI taxonomy): domain Eukaryota; kingdom Viridiplantae; phylum Streptophyta; class Magnoliopsida; order Asparagales; family Iridaceae; genus Iris; species Iris macrosiphon. The sequence goes on along the minus strand of JAYESA010000017.1, from coordinate 147,604,152 downwards.
TCTTTGGACCCACTGTCCTACCAATTCCCACTATTTATAAATTGAAGGAATAGTATGTTCCCGTAGTTCGATCAACTGATCTTTTGTCACCCAGCCAGTATCTTATACTTCTCCTCGGTAACCATAAGAGCCACTCGAGTTCGATATTCCTGGTCTATATACATGCTAACTTAGAGATAGAAAGATAGATTTAAAGCTTAGATTTCTTTTATTTATTTTTTCCTTATGCAAGTCTACTAATTTAAAATTTACATACAGATGGACTTGAGTTTGGATTACAATTAATTTCTTTTATCTGGAACTTCATTTGGTGCTAAAATACAACGGGAGAGCTAAATAGTTTGCTTTCGAATGGATGATTGATCAAACATGCATGTCATCATTTAGGAGCACAAATGGACATGTTGAAATGTTTCGAAAATAAGCGTCATTCATCCATCCTTAAAACTATAATCCAAACTAAGTCTTAATGCTAACAAGTCAAACGTAGAGTTGTTTTGTTTTTTGTTTTTTTGTTTTTAAGATATTCGTCGTAACGTTCGAAATTTTATGCACACTGCTTTGTATATTTTTTTGGATCCATCGTCTTCCAATTTTCGTCATTTATAATTAGAAGGAACAATACTCTCTCGTGACTCGATATATTGATTTTCTGTCATCCAGTCAGAATTTTATATCTCTTTTTGATAACCACACGGACCATTCGAGCTCGAGGAGTCAAAGGTAGAGTTAAGAACTGAGAGTTAGCTTGGTAAGAATTACCTAGGTAGAAAAACAACACTTAAATATGTATAGTTCAAAGAACCAACTCTCTGAACTTGGTCATTGTTTTGATGTTTTTTCATGGACTGGTTTTGAAAGTAGGGAAGATCTTGTTTCAAAAAATTTACTAATAATTTTGATATAATTAAACCTATCACAGAATATCTAACTAATCATTTCTCTAAAAAAATATTTACAACAATATGCCATTTTAAAATAAGATGTTTGCATGATGTCACAATGATAAACAATCGTCACAATGATAGAAAGTTAAAAAAATTACATCCAGAACATAAAAGTTTTAAAATTACGTACATAGTATAGAAACATCCTTAAAAGAGACGTTTTTGAACAAAAGTCCAAAAGTATCCTTTTTAAAAACGTTTTGAAGCAAATTGTGTATTATAAAATCCGTCTGTTAGAATGAAAAAATAATTAATAATAATAATTGAATCAACACATCATTTTAAAGGACATTTTTGGACATTTGTTCAAAAACGTTCTGTTTAAGGATATTTTATTGTTTTTCTTGAAAATTTTAAAATTTTATTACTCTGAAAGCAATAAAATAAAAAATTTATGTTTTATGTTTTCTGTAAAAGGAATTGCACTAAGTATGCTTCCTTAAATCTTTTCACTAATGGCTTTCTCTCCTTTGGGTTGGGTGGGATTCAATTAAACCCAACGGCTATGTATGTCCCTAAAAGTGTCCCGCCAAAAAAACCAAACGCACCAACAACACGTGGTGAAAGTGATATGTTGAATAGAAAGAGACTTTTAGTGCAACACTACAAAATTCCCTCCCTCCCTCCCATTGATGTCCCCCGTTCAATCCTGCGTTAGTTGAGGAGTCCCAACCACCATTTTGAAACAGTGATCACACTCTCTTCGACTTAAGAACGTTCATCCTCGCCAATATCAAAATCAAGAAGAAGAAGAAGAAGAAGAAGAAGAAGGAGAAGGAGAATTAGAATGGATGACTTTAGCTTCCCAACCATTGGCACAAACCAGGACTCCTCCCTCTGCCACCTCCCCTTCCCCCACTTTGCCGCCTCCCCGCTCTGGTTCCTCTCCTCTGTCCCCGCAGACGACGACAGCCAACTACGACGGAGCCTGTCAGAAGGGGAAGGGGAAGGGGAAGGGGAAGGGGAAGAAGCGGCGGCAAGCATCATCGACTCGCTGAGTTCCAAGGCCCTCAACGAGGACAAGATGGACATGCTGTGGGAGGACTTCAACGAGGAGCTCCGGAGGGTCTCCTTCGAGCTGAAGAGGCCGGACACGGTGGGCAGGGCGGGCGACCGACGCGGCGGCGGCACCTTGTTCAACCACACAAGGCCAAGCCTCGTCATGTTGCTGAAGAAGCTCTTCTTGCTTCGGAAAACTACTTCTACCCATTATAAAGCATAGAGAGCATTGGATATACCTATATCAACTTTACCAAAGTTATCATGTAATTAAGAAAGCATAACCTATATATATATTCTTCTTCTTCAATTTGGATGATATTGTTTTCGTGTATGTATAAATGAGGAAAAGATTTGTGATGTAGGCTTGAAGCTGCTTCTAAGCTTCAATCAGTGATATCTATGGTTGAGCAATCAATGAGTGATGAAGTATGAAAGCATTGCTATTTTCCTTAGGCAAAAGTGACGAAGAACCAAGGTTTGCATTACCGGTATCGGACCACTCCTATGACTCCTATGAGTATCTCAAGTATCAACAGTATCGGAGGATTCGGATCGGAGTATCAAAATTTTTTGGTATCAAAAATCAAGCAATTATTAATAAATTATTAGCATTTTAGAAAATATAATTTATACATTTATGTATAATTTTAAATATTTTTAGTGTTTGTTTTTTAATACTTTTGAAATTGAATGAATATAGCCATCCTTGTTGATTGGTTTACATGTGATAGATGAGTTTTCTTCTTTTACATGCTTTTAGAATCTTACTATAAATTTATTAGTCAAGAGATATCTTTTCCCAACCAAATAACCACCCCATGAGAGGTGGTTCTCAGTTGTAACAAATTTGTTGTTATTGTTGTTCTCAGTTGTAACAAATTTGTTGTTATTGTTGTTCTCAGTTGTAACAAACTGATAATTGTTATACCTGAACATGCTTATCCTCTTCTCCTCTTCCCAATACAAGGGACCTGTATATATATTTGTATACACTATCAATAAAGAAATACAACAAAATTCATCATATTTTCCACTTTACATGGTATCAGAGCCCAGAGACTCTCATTATGATGCTGTCAAACGTATCCTACGATATCTCAAAGGCTCACTTGGTATTGGTATTCATTTACAACGGACGCGTACAGCACAAAGTCTTCTAGCCTTTTCTGATACGGATTGGACGGGGTTTCCAGACAGCAGACGATCCACCACTGGTTATTGTATTTTGTTGGATTCCAATTTTTTTTTTTTGATGTGCCAAGAAACAACCCACCGTCTCTCAGTCGAGTGCTGAAGCGGAATGACATGTCCTTGCACATACATGTGCAGAGACAATTTGGCTGCACCATCTTCTTACATAGTTGCCCATTCCACTCCATTCACCCACAACACTATACTATGATAACATTAGTGCAACATATATGGCGGCCAATCCTTTCTATCATGCACGTACCAAGCACATCGAGTTAGATTATCAGTTTATACGAGAGCATGTCGCATCCGACAGTCAGTACAATTTGTCCCCTCTACTGAGCAATTGGTTGATGTTTTCACCGAAGGCCTATCTAGGCAAATATTTCAGTTTCTAACTTCCAAACTCACCTCCTTGACGGTGCCGAGTTTGAGGGGGAGTATTAGTTAAGAGGATATCTCTTCCCAACCAAATAACCACTCCATGAGAGTGGTTCTCAGTTGTAACAAATTTGTTATTGCTTTTGTTCTCAGTTGTAACAAACTGATAATTTTTATAACTGAACATGCTTATCCTCTCTTCTCCTCTTCCCAATACAAGGGACCTGTATATATATTTGTACAAACTGTCAATAAAAAAATACAACAGAATTCATCCTATTTTCCACTTTACAAAATTTATATCATTGTTGATTTTTTTTTTTTTCCGAATTGATCGGAAAAAAGCTCTCAAATGTCGGTATCAGACAGTATCGGATATCGGATCGGATCATGCCAAACTATATCGGTATCGACCGTATCGGATCGATATCGGCCGATACTGTAAACTATGTGAAGAACAAACCATTGAAGTTTTATCTCGAGCTTTGGTTAGTAATAGTGTAAAATTAGGCTACAGGAAGAAAGACAAAAGCTCAAATTAAGGCTAGCAGTCAACATTTCTTTACTGTATCATTACTTGCATATGCAGAGATGTCAAGTTCAATAAAGAAACCATCTTTTTCTTCTTCAATAAATGAGAGTAACATGGTCTAGATTGTGACTGAAAGATACTAATCACCTCCATCATCAGTGGTGTTTTTGGGTTGAGCACGGCTGATGTAATATGAAACAATTAACACACTGTAAGATTTCCCAGCATAGAAAATCACATATCAATATTTTCCAAAACCAGAAAGAAAATTAAAAGTTTATGATTTTTTTTTTCTAGGTATCAAGTTGATGCGTTTTTCTAGGTATCAAGTTAATGCGTATAAAAGTTTAGGATATTAGGTTCAAAAACTAAAATAGTTGAGGGTATCAAGTTGCAATTCAGCCCATGACTCATAAGCTTAATTTCTCGATAGTTATTACAACTTTGTATATCTTTCTTGTGATACACGTGTACTATAATATTACTTCTTCATTCATCTGACATCTTCTTTGTCCTTAAGATTTTGTTGAATTAATTAGTAAGATACATCAATCATTTTTTCCTTAAACATTTTCAAACCTCAATAGGAATAACATCAGGTACTACTGTTTTTTTATTTTTTTTCGTTAATGCATCATTAACTTTAGAAATTCTAATTTTACGACAATAGACATATGTCTTATTATGAGCTAACTCTGAGTCTAAACTAAGATTTTCTAGGTTGCACTCATTGAATAATTTATGAAAATAAATCCTCCACCTCTCATTAATATCATTTCTTTTACTAATACATTTTAGTTATTGCTCTTGATACACTTAATATTATAAGTTCCCTTTCCTTACTCTTAGTCTTAGTTATTCTATAAAAATCTTTTTCACCCTCCTTAGTTTTTAATCTCCTATATAAATAATCATAGGACTTAGATTTAGCTTTACTAACTACTTTCTTAGCTTCCTTTTTGCTACTTTATATCTCTAAAAAAACTCACTTTTATACTTTTGTTGTCATGCCTCGATCTCCCGCGGTCCCGATCGCCCTGTCGGACACGAATCACCGCACCAGCGCTCCCACGGGACGGTCTTTCTCATCGGGACGTGATGTCGTGCGAGCCTAGAGTTTCTCTCGCACAAGGCAACAACATAAGTCGTCTTGGTTATCATCGAACTGGTCGAGTTTGCAGCGAAGGAGCAGTGTTACAAACAATAGACCATCTGAGTATACGAAGCAAACCTCAAGGCACGAGGTTCTCTGAATACAATGACATCGTTCCATACATTATATCCATCTATACAAAAGCAGCTCAAAGCATCTCGATACGGCTCGAGGCGTCGACACCAGATTTCCGGGTCCTGGAGATGAGGCACGGTTATCGCTTCTTCGGACGATCCAGCACCTGCAAATAAGCAAACTGTTGGTGGATCAGCACTTTGAAAAAAGTACTGGTGAGTATAAATCAACGAACATAAGCAACATTCACTAAAACCGACACTAAGTAAGCATGTGATAAAATATTATATTACCAGTGATCTTTCTAGTTTTACCTAGGTTCGTTACATGCAATACAGGAGCAGAGTCATATTACTTCTTTTGAAAATATCTTTAAAATCAGAGTTCAGTTCAATACAACTAAGCATACAAGACAAGCATTTCAAGCACGATGTGCCGATTCTTATACTATCAAGGTGTGCGCAACGTGTCTCATGATCTATACTCAAAGACCCTAAGGACAATGCAGCATCTAGTGTACTATCATTTTTATACTATTCAAAGTGATCATCATATTTAAGCAAGCATGCAAGTCTAAGTGCAATGCAAGACAATAAGCAAAAATAATATATCACTTATTTAGTGATTCTTACCCCTTGTCGAACGGTTATCCCTACAACAGACATACAAGTTAGAAATATTTGCATATATGAATATGGTTATATTCCATGTCCATCTCTGTATCAAATAGTTAAGTATGCAAGAATGCTAGCCTAGCATGCGCCCTAACTATATGATAGCCCATGAGTCTACTTCCTCATGATTAGTAGTTGTGTTATCACGGTCCAGCATTGCACTAATATACTCGCTCATATACTAGCTGCTTTGACTCGTGAACCAGCTAACTAATGAACATAACACTCGCCTAATAACGAGGACTTTATTGCCTCAGGTTGTTTCGTATAGCCTCTCCCAGGCTGAACGGTCCCAGTGCCCTAGGATACCGTCCGAGAGACCCGATACTTGTGCACAAGTTGTCCCTACAGATACGATGAATGCTCTTCTATAAATTAATAACATTTCAATACAATGCACATGATCATAACAAGCAGACTATTCAATCATTTCTCTTTTGTTCAATCGATCGATAGGTTCAATCTTCTCTTTAAGTATCTAATAGCCATACCCCCCATGATCTCGTAGGACCGATCCTCAAGGTGCACTACTAGTCGTATCATTCATAACAATCCATTAGCATATAACAAGTTATTCATAACAATTCTATCTATCAAGCATCAATGACAAGCAAAACATGGCACGAATATTCTATCTCTTTTAGCTAAGCATGCAGTTCTACTCTTGTTTAGAATACTATGAAAGAACATGTTCAAGTATCTTTTACTCTTCTTATTAGCATAGCAATGGATTGTCATGCAACATTCATTTCTATACTTAGCATGGCAATGGGTCCATCTCTTTTAGACAAGCAATGCGTTCTCTAGTTAAGCATGCAGGTTCTCGTTCTACCATTCTCATGTGAACATTAATCTTTTTAGCAAATAAGCAATACAAAAAACTCAAATTCATTATTAAGGCGTGCAAATTATAGCACAGATTAGCAACAACATTATTGTTCAGCTGAACGGTAGCAATGGCTTACTAGTAATAAATTTTATTTTATCTCTTCCCCATTTTTACTTCAACTAGAACTCCTACCTTAACTTTAACGGACTCCTAGAGTACCTCACCTTCCAATTTTCTTATATATTAAGAAACAAAAATCCTAGAGTAACTCATGAGTTACTCATTCACTATCAAAATAATACATATTAGCGACGCCAACAAAGGTCGCTAATAGGTAAAAAAAATGCAACGTAATTTGCGATATTTTGGTGTTGTCGCGTAAACCATGGTCGTCGACAACAAATTTGTCGCTATTCGTCGCTATAGCGACGTATATTTACGACGCGGCCATATTGTCACGCCCCGATCTCCCGCAGGCAATCGGCCGTTCCCGCTAGGCGGGAATCACCCTCGCCAGCGCTCCCGCGGAACGATCGCTTAACCCATCCGGGCGTGATGCCGTACGAGCGTGATCCACGCCCGTGCAAGGCCATGGTTCATTGGCTGGCGGCAAGAGTTCTAAGCCACAGAGTCGCACAGATTGTCCGAGTGCAGCGGAGTCATGAACGCATAGGCGATCGGTAACAGGTTCACTGAGTCGGCAAATATATCGGAAGCATCGAAACAAGTAAAGTAATCTCTTTATTGATATGAAACATGTATTACAGGCGGCGTATAGCCGAGATTACAAGTCGCTCAAGCCTCTCTCTCTGAAACAGTAAAAGCGTGCCAAGTGGCTACAATTTTGTGGAATGATTGTACAGGCGATGGTCAGGCGATGTTCACAACTTATGTCTTGTATATGTGCTTCAGTCCCGGACGCACCGTTGCAAGGCTTCAGAGGGAACTCCTGGCCTTAGCACGCACGAAGGAGGCGTCCGCACCGCACGAGGTTCTCCCGCACCCTGCATATCAAACTGGTGGATTATCAGTACATTGAATGCACTGGTGGGGAAGCTACTCGCCCGCTCGACAAATCCAAACACGTAATACAGGTTCCGTGCACAACTATTAAGTTGTCTTTCTAGTTGCCTTAGGATCAGTTTCATGCAAATATTGAATAGCCTAGTTCGTGTGGCAGTGCGCCGTGCGACATTTGAGGAAACACGGCGAGACTTACCATCTCCTTCCCTGTCCAAGGCAAACATTGTTAATTCAAGCACGGGCAAGTATAAGCATTCAGGAGCATAGCATATGCAACATGCAACACGAGAGTTATTGAACGGGACAGTATTTGGTGTGCTCAGTTGTATTTGATGCGATGCAGTAACTCGCACGCGGATAGCCGCTAAGCGAGGATGACTTATCTATATGAACATGAGTCGCTGGCTTAGCCATTATGGACCAGTTATAGTCTTGAACAAGGATGGGAAGCAACGAAGATGCAGTGGTGGTTGCAGGCCATCCTGTCCAGATGCAGTAGACTATCGTGCAGTTCGTTATAGTCTTGAACAAGGGTGGAAAGCAACGAAGATGCAGTGGTGGTTGCAGACCATCCTGTCCAGATGCAGTAGACTATCGTGCAGTTCCATCCGGAACGGAACAGTCCCAGTGCCCCGGTGACCGTCCGTGGAACTATGCCTCGTTTTCGAGTTGTCCGCGACATGCAGGTCAGGGTCTCGGTCTGGTACAGGAACAAGTTCGATGCAGTATATATACAGAACTTGTTGAGGCAGGATTCAGTGATTCAGTAGGGCTTGCCAGGCCAGTTGATTCAGTAGTTTGCTCATGAGCTGTGATTCAGTGATTGATTCAGTCAGGGTGCAAATTCCCTGGTTCGGGAATTGCCTTGGTGACCTAACGGTCCCGGATACTTGCAGGTTCATTCAGGCACGGAACGACTACGTAGTAGTCTCCCGGGGGTTTGGATGAAAACACGGTAACATTCAAGCAGACAAGCATGCGTTTCTAAGGAACATAGACAGGCACGTTGCTCGGACCCGAAGGTAAGCCGAGAGATAAAACCGTTAAGGGACTTAGCATGCGAGGGTCTGAATATAAGCAGTATCTCCTTTTCCATGTTCTAGCAAGCAATACAGGTTGGGATTATTCCCTTAGCTAGGTGCGTTGGATTTATTAGCATGCAGGAGTGAATCACCTAGCGACTAGCATATATGATTTCCAGATTTTATGTGTGCTGGCTAAGCAAAGACAAGTTCACCGTAGCCACCCACCTTAGCGATGATTCGCCTCGGTAGAGCGATACGTTCGAGCGAGCCTCTGAAAGTCTAAGCCGGATTCCTGTAGGGACAAGTCTGGATATCCTTTGCTTCTTGATCGAGGCAAAGCGGGTCGGGACAGCTGCACGATTGCCGTTTGAGACGACAGTCCGCTTGAGCGGAACAGGGTGTTACATCCTACCCAACTTAGAAAAAGTCTCGTCCTCGAGACTTACTAAGGACAAGCAGTAATCTAGGGTTGAGGCAATCCTAGACAAGTCGTTTGTACTTGTTCATTTGGATCTTCACTTGCACAAGCTTCGAAATTAGCATATCGCTTAGACTGGATCGTGCGCACTTTCGAAGGTACCCTCTAGCGTGAACACGTCAACCAGCTCAGTGATAGCGAAGTCTTAGCACTCAAGTTTCACCTTTTCTTAAGTCTTGGATGGTGCACTAGTTCAAGGCATCCCTCGAATAGATGCATTCAACCAAACTTAGGGTTAGTGAAAATCGGACAAGCTACTAGCGATACTCTCAAGTGGTTTGCACAGGTTGGCACAAAGGCCACTCGCAGCATACAACCAGACAAGCAAGCATAACATTCAAAACGTATTTTGAAAGTATTTAGACTTATTGTTGGAACATCCCATCGAGGCATTGAGAGAGAGCGTGCACATAACCCACGAACGAGCTTTTGAAACAGAGATATCGAAATGAATTCCAAAGGCGTAGAAGCCAGGCTCTGATACCAACATGTCACGCCCCGATCTCCCGCAGGCAATCGGCCGTTCCCGCTAGGCGGGAATCACCCTCGCCAGCGCTCCCGCAGAACGATCGCTTAACCCATCCGGGCGTGATGTCGCACGAGCGTGATCCACGCCCGTGCAAGGCCATGGTTCATTGGCTGGCGGCAAGAGTTCTAAGCCACAGAGTCGCACAGATTGTCCGAGTGCAGCGGAGTCATGAACGCATGGGCGATCGGTAACAGGTTCACTGAGTCGGCAAATATATCGGAAGCATCGAAACAAGTAAAGTAATCTCTTTATTGATATGAAACATGTATTACAGGCGGCGTATAGCCGAGATTATAAGTCGCTCAAGCCTCTCTCTCTGAAACAGTAAAAGCGTGCCAAGTGGCTACAATTTTGTGGAATGATTGTACAGGCGATGGTCAGGCGATGTTCACAACTTATGTCTTGTATATGTGCTTCAGTCCCGGACGCACCGTTGCAAGGCTTCAGAGGGAACTCCTGGCCTTAGCACGCACGAAGGAGGCGTCCGCACCGCACGAGGTTCTCCCGCACCCTGCATATCAAACTGGTGGATTATCAGTACATTGAATGCACTGGTGGGGAAGCTACTCGCCCGCTCGACAAATCCAAACACGTAATACAGGTTCCGTGCACAACTATTAAGTTGTCTTTCTAGTTGCCTTAGGATCAGTTTCATGCAAATATTGAATAGCCTAGTTCGTGTGGCAGTGCGCCGTGCGATATTTGAGGAAACACGGCGAGACTTACCATCTCCTTCCCTGTCCAAGGCAAACATTGTTAATTCAAGCACGGGCAAGTATAAGCATTCAGGAGCATAGCATATGCAACATGCAACACGAGAGTTATTGAACGGGACAGTATTTGGTGTGCTCAGTTGTATTTGATGCGATACAGTAACTCGCACGCGGATAGCCGCTAAGCGAGGATGACTTATCTATATGAACATGAGTCGCTGGCTTAGCCATTATGGACCAGTTATAGTCTTGAACAAGGATGGGAAGCAACGAAGATGCAGTGGTGGTTGCAGGCCATCCTGTCCAGATGCAGTAGACTATCGTGCAGTTCGTTATAGTCTTGAACAAGGGTGGAAAGCAACGAAGATGCAGTGGTGGTTGCAGACCATCCTGTCCAGATGCAGTAGACTATCGTGCAGTTCCATCCGGAATGGAACAGTCCCAGTGCCCCGGTGACCGTCCGTGGAACTATGCCTCATTTTCGAGTTGTCCGCGACATGCAGGTCAGGGTCTCGGTCTGGTACAGGAACAAGTTCGATGCAGTATATATACAGAACTTGTTGAGGCAGGATTCAGTGATTCAGTAGGGCTTGCCAGGCCAGTTGATTCAGTAGTTTGCTCATGAGCTGTGATTCAGTGATTGATTCAGTCAGGGTGCAAATTCCCTGGTTCGGGAATTGCCTTGGTGACCTAACGGTCCCGGATACTTGCAGGTTCATTCAGGCACGGAACGACTACGTAGTAGTCTCCCGGGGGTTTGGATGAAAACACGGTAACATTCAAGCAGACAAGCATGCGTTTCTAAGGAACATAGACAGGCACGTTGCTCGGACCCGAAGGTAAGCCGAGAGATAAAACCGTTAAGGGACTTAGCATGCGAGGGTCTGAATATAAGCAGTATCTCATTTTCCATGTTCTAGCAAGCAATACAGGTTGGGATTATTCCCTTAGCTAGGTGCGTTGGATTTATTAGCATGCAGGGGTGAATCACCTAGCGACTAGCATATATAATTTCCAGATTTTATGTGTGCTGGCTAAGCAAAGACAAGTTCACCGTAGCCACCCACCTTAGCGATGATTCGCCTCGGTAGAGCGATACGTCCGAGCGAGCCTCTGAAAGTCCAAGCCGGATTCCTGTAGGGACAAGTCTGGATATCCTTTGCTTCTTGATCGAGGCAAAGCGGATCGGGACAGCTGCACGATTGCCGTTTGAGACGACAGTCCGCTTGAGCGGAACAGGGTGTTACACATATTGCATATTATTTTGTTATTAGCGACGTCCAGCGACTCGACGTCGGTACATCAGCGACGGTGTATATTGTCGCATAACGTCGCTAAATCAACAACATTACCAGCGACGTTTTGCTACATCAATGTTGACATGGCAGAAATTGCCATGTCAGCTATTTGGCGACGTATAGCGACGTTTTGACACAGGTTAGCGACGTCGTTGCTACCATTCAGCGACATTTGACACAGGTTTGCGACAGTCTAACCCAAGTTGGATACGAGTTATAGAAGAAGCCAATATCGTGTCGTGTTTTGGCTTTAAAGAGTCATTCCCGTGTTCATGTATACGACTCTCCTTGAGTCGATATCTGCATATAGTATTGTATACGATGCGGATACGCAAGGTTGTGTCTAAACTCAGACAGCTAACTAGAAGAGAGATAGGGTTAGAGTTAGGGTCTGTGTCATGTTCCGTGTCGTGTCAGTGTCTGTATTTGTGTCGTATTATATGTCGTGTCTATGTCTGTATCATGTTCGTGTGTCCGTGCCATGTCATGTTTTGTCTATATCTGTGTGTGTGTCTGTATCCGTATTAGGATTGTGTCCACGTGTGTTAGTGTATCCGCGCAAGTGTGTGTGTGTCCGAGTTAGGGTTAGGGTTAGTGTGTGTTATATCGTATCATGTCAGAGAGAGAGAGAGAGACAGAGAGAGGAGCTCACTGAGTGAGGAGGAGGGGATTTGAAGGAGGAGGAGAGCCGGAGGGAGGAGGAACCGACGGAGGGAGGAGGATGCCGGAGGGAGGAGGAGACGACGGAGAAAGGAGCACGCCGGAGGGGGGTAGCCGGGGTGGGGGGCTAGGGTTTAAAATTTTGGAGATATCGAATAAAATGGGGGAAACAGAAATTTGTCAAACCCTATATGAAATAAACTAGCGACGTCTGTCCCGACGTCGCTAACCGTCGCTAACCGTCACGAACATAATAATATACTGCAACTTAAATACATAAACGTCGGTAAACGTCATTAAAATTAAAAAGTTAGAGATGTTTAGCGACTACCTAGTGTAACGACCCGTTCCGCTCCTATTCAAACGGCACAAGTTCGTTGACCCGGCCCGCTTTGCTCAGTGAGAAGACTCGCTTGAGGCAAAAATTCAGACTTGGCCCTTCAGGAGTTCAGACTTAGACTTTCAAAGGTGCGCTCGGAGTATCGCTCGACCGATGCGATTCATCGCTAAGGTGAGTGGCTACGATGAACATGTCTTTGCTTAGCCTGCACACTTATAAAAAAATACAGACGATACATGCTAGTCGCTAAGTGAATCACCCCTTGCATGCTAATAAAGAATACAACACACCTAGCTAAGGGAATAATCCTATTTTGTATTGCTTGTCTAGAACATGGAAAAGAAGTAACTTGATTTGGGTTTTCCTTATACGCCATCATATATGCTCCTGTACGATTTTATTACCCGTACTACCCCTTAGACCCGTGCTAACGTAAAGGCTTATGTTCTAAAATAGACTATAAGACACGTTTCTTTGTGCTTATGTTTCATACAAATGAAATACTTGTCTGCTTACATGCTAACTAGTACTCGCTCGCCTCGTTTCAATGCTTATCATATAATTTTTATGCCACAATCAGGTAACACGATCTGTGTCTTGCATTCATCTAGTTCGCCGAAAGACTATCTAATAGTCATTCTGTGCAAGTATGAACATGAAAGTATTCATGACCGTTAGGTCGCCAAGGCAGTTCCCGAACGAGGGAAGACTGTATCATGACATGTTAAACAACACTCGTCATGTACTGAATTTGACGGCTTAGGGAGTCGATATGTTTATGAGTGTCACGCCCCAATCCCAAAATACGTAGGACTAGGACTAGGACACATAAGCATGCCAGCCGTATGGATATGGCAACTCCAATATATGGAAACCAAAATCCACACGTACGCTGTAATATGAATATCAAATCCACAAGTGGTATAAACATATGTCACAAGTCACAGGGTATAATCTAAATCTCATCCACGAAAATCAATATAAATAAATAACCAATATCTATGAAACCAGATCTCAATACAAAATATCTAAAGATGATAGTTGGATGGAAACAAATCCACTACCAACTCGAATGAAAAAGTACAACACAATAAACACAATATAAGAATACCAGCTAACGACCACGGGGCTCGAAGAGAAGACATCCTCGAAACATATGTAACCATCCAAATCTGCGCTCCTGCGAATACTCAAGAACAGCTACACCTGGAAGGGTCAAGTCCTCAGAGGGACATAACAAGATACATAAAAGCATGTCAATAAAGTACTGAAATAAATATCCAATGGGTCGCCTAACCATCTATGTGAATGCAGTTTGAGAACAACTTTCTAACAAGTGGGCTATCTGGCCATAAAATGGGATTGGCATGATTCTCTCGAAGAATCAGGGGCCTCAAAGCATGTCATCTTTTGAACGGCAGAGGCCGCCAATTGTATAGGGGTCATCACCGCCCGTATCTCCAGTGGAGCTTCCGGGTTACAAAAAAAAAGTACAAAGGAGCCCAAATACGGTACTTGTTGTTCTCCCCACCCCATGCTCTAAGCATGTCACATCCATGACACAATTTGGTTCATAGCCTATTCTTAGTACCCTAGCCCAATCCTGCAACCAAACAAGGACAAGGATTGGACCACCGTACTACAATAGGCTATGTCCATGGACCTCTAATAACTGCTAAGTCTTCTAGCATACAAAGTTTCTATCAGCAGTCATCCCTAACGCACGGCCCATACGTACAGGAGGCCAGACCTGTCATGCAGTCAGTGATCTATATGAGACTCACACTCGTGTAACAACTGTGTCAAGGCCACTGACCCTAATGATACTACATGATAATGGGGTAGTCTCATAAACAAGGTCAATGCAAATACATAAATAAAAATATATCGCGACGACACCGTCGCGCGCATTTTATATAACAGTTAAAATATATGAAATAAAGACAGAAAATAAAGATGCATGTAACATATGGAATATAAATAACAGTACAATGGCAAGGTATACTTGCCTGGCAAGAAGCTGCAAAATGTAATGTCCAGATGTCAAACACACAGGATTAGAATCTATGACCTCAGAACAAATATTTCCGGGTGCTGAAATAGACATCACCAACATTCCCAGAATAAGCAAAATAGCTAAAAAGTACTTCACTTTCGTCCAATTTGGACACAGGGGCAAAACGGTAATTTTGGGTCAAAGTGGGGTCCACGTGTGGTCCACTTTGCACCGAAAAGCGTACCAAGAATAAAGATCTCTAAATGGGACAAATTATAGGTTAAACAAATTCTAAATGTCAGTACGAACTCAACGGCATGTCCAAATGTGGAATCCGATGAGCCGAACACAATTTTGCCCAAAAAGTCAACCGCGGGGCCCGCCAATTGGCGACTTGGTCAACTGTCTCAGAATTGCGTAAAAATTGGGTCACAGGACCAGCGCGTTACCATGAGTCCAGTAATGTAAGTTTTGTCGCAATCTGACGAACGTGCACAAAATGCGCAGGGCTTTCACAAAAGTTACGACACGGGAATTGTTTGCGGATACTGGCTGATTCTGACGCGCACACGCGTCCGAATCAGTTTCCGTGAACACTTATGTATCTGGGTACACTGCGCGCACCTTTTGGTATACTTGGTACATTACGGGACGGTCCCGTTTGACGGGACGCGCTCCATTTCACAATTTTTTAAAATCTAAAAAAAGTAGATTTTCGGAATTTTCCAACGAATTTAATTCTACATACAGCAGTTAATAATTTTATGTAAATAACAAAAATTAAACTAGGTCAAGTGGTCTCCGTATACCAAAAAAAAAAATCAAATTCGGATCTCTGTAGTGGGAGATACGAATCCGGGAACATGGATCATCGCAACAAAATTTCTGGAATTTAAAAGGACATGGTTTTTCATCGACTTGGCGTCGATTTTTACCTAGGTTTGCACGTTGTTCGAGATAAACTAACACACAAAGATGGAAGGGGGATAGGTGAGGATCATACTGGTAAAGACGGAGTCGAGTTTGGTCAAGCGAGGGCGCGAAAAATAGAGCCTGAACAGGAGTACGTCGCTGTCTAGTTCGGATGTTGCAGTGCGCGGTGGTCGCACGGTCGGCAGGGGTTGGTCACGGCGGTCGGCGGGTGTCACGACCCGCACCCGTATATTCGGGCATGAGCGCGTGGGTACGTCCAGCCTACGCCGCAGAGTCGGCGGTAGTACGCTGTCTAGAGCATAATCACAGGTAATAAATCTAGCTCATTCATAATAATTAAATAGGCAAGGAAAATAGCAGGAAAAGAATGCTAAGATTTCATAAACTGAATGTGACAACAGATCCAGAGTTTATTACAAAACCAGAAATTAAATCGGGGACAAACCCGATTACTAAGATGAAAGAAAAACAAATAGCTAAATGCTAACTACTCTGCAGGAGTAGTCTCCTGGGTGGGAACCGGCTCTGCAACTGTATCACCTGCTGTCTCATAGGGGCCATAATAGGTGGGGGCAAGGTTCTCATCATCGCCTAAACAACGGATCCAGTCAGGAAAGGAGCAAAGTACACAATGCACAACAAGATTTAAACTAAATATTTGTGACAGGGAGAAAATAACTGACTAAGCATCATGATCAGAGTATGTATAACAATTAGTAAAGATTAACTGAGAGTTAATGCTATAAATCAGGACTAGAAGTAAAATATGATTAATTGCTATAAACCAGAAATGAGTAAAACAGGAATAAAAGTGACAGGAAATGTAGCTGTAACAAGACAACAAGAACTGCAACACGACAAGAACTATGTGCGTGAACTTGTGTATTTAGAATACATAGTTGGCATGTAGGGGTTTATAAGGCTATTAAGGCCGTCATAGACGACTAGCAGTCAGGAACAATCAGGAATAAGGCTGATGGTACAGTCGCGTACCAACAGCTAGCAGTCACGACAAGGGGAAAGGTAAACTACATGCCTCCTAGTATTCTCCCACCCGACATGAAAAGCAAGACATGAAATACATTATTCAAGACATAAAATCTAGTATTCTAACTCTACATATAATCATCAATGGTACTATAAAGCAGGGAATTTATTTATCACAATATAAAGGTTAAACTTGAAGTGCAGGTACTTGCCTGTTGTTTGAATCCAATTATAGTTTTGTGTCTCGGGGAAGTTTTCCAGAGATGAGTCCAAAAGCTGAAATAGACATTACCATCACGCTCAGAAGATGTCAAATAGCTAGAAACGCCTGTCCTTGGGTCCGATTTGGAGACAAGGGCAAAAACGGCAGTTTCAGGTCAAAACGGGGTCCGCCGGTGGGCCCGCTTTGCACCGAAAAGCGTGTCAGGGTCAAAGGTCTCCAAATTCACCAAACTCAGTGTCAACAGGTCAGAAACACTGATACGAACCCAACGGAACTTTCAGAATTGAATTCCGATGAGCCGTTCACAAAATCGCCCGTCGAGCAGGGCCTGTGGGGCCCACGACACGCGATTTCGTCAACGTTCTCAGAATCGAACCAAACTTGACCCACAGGACCAGCGTATCGCTACGAGTCCGATGGCGCAAGTTTCGTCTCGATCCGACGTGTGTACACAAAGTTAGGTCGAATTACAGAAAAGGCGGATACGGGGCGATGTCCGCGGATACGCGTTGATTCCGGGGTGCACGCACCCCCGAATCAGCTTCCGCGAATTCCCACACGTCTATATCGACGGGGCGCACGTATCTGTGAAGGCCGCGCGCGACCAAGTCGTCCCGTTTGGCGGGGCGTACTCGGTTCCGGGGTAAAACAGGGTTTGGGTTTGTCCTATTTTTGGATCGCGGTGTGCGATCACCACAGGACGCGATGTCCCGAACAGTTTGTCCGGGCACCGAGAGGGTCATACAGGCTTCACAACGCAATTTACGAAATTAAAAACGGAGCTACGAGCAAAAAGATATACGCACCTGAACGGGACCCGAAAAACCGGGGAAAATCGTGTCCGACTCGTGTCGGACACGCGGATCGAACTAGGGTTAGGGTTCAGGGAATCCGGCCGTAGGCGGCAGCTTGGGCGGCGGAGGAGGGCGGCGCCGCTGCGGGGGAGGCCGAGAGCGGCGCCGGCATTGCTGGCGGAGGCGGCGGCGCGGGCACGGCGGCCGGGGACGGTTGGGGCGGCCGCTGCTGTCTACTGCGGGGTCGGCTGCTGGCGGAGCAGCGGCGGAGCTGGGCGGGAACGGCGGGGGCTGCAGCGGGCGGCGCCGGTGGCTGACGACGCGGCGGATCGGAGGAGCGGCGGAGCAGAGGGGGTGAGCCGGCGGGGTCGTGGTGGCCGGAGGGGGGGTTGAAGGGTTTAATATAGGGGAGGGAGAGGGAGGAGAGAGGGGAGGTCGGCCGGCGGTTGCGGGGTCGTGGCGGCCATGGCACGGCGCTCGCAGCGGCGTGCGGAACGGCCGGGCGCGGCGGACTCGGCGACGGATGCGCGGGCTGCGGGGAGAAGGGGAACGGGTCAGTCGGGTCCGGGCGGGTCGGGTTCAAGCGGACCCGACCCGACCCGCTAGACGGATGGGCTCGGGCCCAATGGGCTGGGCCGGGCTGGAATGGTGGGCTGGGCCGGAATTAAATATAAATAATAATAATAATAAAAAAATAATAATAATAATAATAATTAATAATAATAATAATAATTAATTAATTAATTAAATAGTTTTAGGTGATTTAAAATTAGGTCCGGGGCCCGATAAATTCCAGAAAAATTACCCTAAGTCCAGTTTTCTATTTTACACCCAAAAATATTATTTTCATAATATTTTAATGTTATTTATTATCAATTAAAAATCTTGTAATAATTCAAAACCCTGATTTTAATTTCAGAAAATTCCCAGAAAATTCCAGAAAATTGGGAAAAATCCAAGTTTTAATATTTTTTGAAAAATCAGGGGCTTACAATCTACCCAACTTATAAAAATTTCGTCCTCGAAATTTAAATTATGGCAGGGTTCTCTCTGTCCAGACTCACTTGATTACAGTCTAATGGGTTTCTCTCAGGTGAACATTGCGGTCGCTACCCAACTTAGAATTTTACCCATATACCCTCTAAGGCTGTACAACTAGTAAAGCTAGGTCCCAACTTAATAAATCATGGTATTGAATCTTTAAGTCTGCAACACAGAACACATCACCTAGGGTATTGCCTTAGTCATAAAGGGTTATCATCTAGCACTATAAATCAAACTTATACCAAACACAGGATTCTGTCCTTCCGAAGTAAGGGAAGGTGAGGATCAATAATAAAAAGTTTAAGGGCGAGGTGGTAGAACAGAGGTATAGGGATCAAGGCATTTAAAGAATTCTAATGGGAATGGTCAGGCGGTTATGGATTAAGATTCTATTCTGGTAATCATTTATTCGCATGCTCGTATTAGTACAGTTATGTAACTGATACGATATGCTCAGACGTATTTAGGGGCAAGTATACTAGTCAACTATATATCTCAATCCACGTAAAGTAGTCGTGCGAAGTGCGAATCAAAATGCACTAAGGTTGATCAGACCGTAGTATACTGATTCTGAGCAGACACTTGTATTAGTGGGGTTGATCAGGCCTCAATAATACATGTGTCATGAACAAGCCCGATAAAGGGTAAGCTTGCAAAACTAGGCTATAAAATAGCAGCATAAGTCAAGTTCAGCAAAATTAAGTGCGCTAGATGATGATGAAAAGGAGGTGCAAATTATTGAAGTTCACAAAATAACACAAAATAAGCACAATAGCAAAATCCTCTAAAACAGTTATCAAATTTAAAAGCATACCAGGTATTTAGCAAGTTCAAAATTACTAGGTTGGGGCTGAGGTCACGAACCAATAGGCATGAGCTAAACAATACTAGAAAAAGTATCTACGAATCACTTACGCGCATTAGCTGCTTCCAGAGTTTGCGCGTTCTCCACGGTCATCACGTAAGCTTGTCCGCGTCCTGGAGCAGTGGGGCAGTTCCTCACTTGATGTTCTGTTGATCCACAATATAGACAGGCACCCAGTCTCTTCCTACAAACTTGCCAGGTGTGACCTTGTTTTTGACAAAAGCCACAAGTGGAAACTCGTTGATTCTGTCCTTGAGCTTGGTGTTGGGGTGCTGTGGCTCGAGGGAGAGGACGCTGGGTTTGCTGCGGGGACCTCTGCTGTTGTTGTTGTTGAAAAGGGCGTTTGTTGGGTCCCGTATTTCTGGCATCTCTCTCTCGCTTTAGTTTATGCCCCATGTCTCTCTCAACGCCTTGTGCCACGTTCAAGATTTCCTCATAGGTGCGAGCTCGGCTGGTGGTGACAGCAAGGCGAATATCCGGAGACAGCCCCTTCTTGAATCTACGGGCTCTGTCCTCCGGGGTACGAACCATGTACTCCGCAAAGTGGCTTAACCTGCTAAATTCAGCAGTATACTCATCTACAGATAGGTTACCTTGTTCCAGTCTCTCGAATTGACTTTCGAGAGCTTCCCGAGCCACTTCGGGGTAGAATTTCTCCTTGAACAGTCTCTTGAAGTCCTCCCAGGTGAGGTCAGGAGCAGATAGTTGAGGTTCGTCTCTAAACCAGGTCCGAGCTATATCGAACAGTTGCAGGCTTACAGACTCCACTTTGAGATCATCAGGAACCCGAGCAGTCTTCAGGAGTCTCTCGACATTCTCTATCCACTCATCGGCATAGAGAATGCCCTCAGTTCCGTAGAATTCTAAGGGTCTGAGGTTTTTGAAGTCTTTGGCACTCCCTGGCCTCTTGAGTGGCGACTCCTGGGACTTAATAGCTTCTGAGAGGCTGGTCCGTAGAAGTGCAGTCTGTTCTTTCTGGGATTCCACTAGTCCCTGGAACACTCCGAGTAGCTGTGCCCCATCCAGAGTAACTGCCGGAACAGATAGAGGCGGCGGGAGTGCAAGAGTTTCGGGCACATTCTGCTCAGCTGGTTCTGATGTGCCTCCTACTGTGTTCCTTGTCTGGACCATTCTGAAAGAGGAAGGGATAGGGAGTTCAGAATAGATTACTTGGAAATCAAGGGCGATAGGAAAAATTGATCAGAAGTGATATTAAGAATTGAAATAAGGACCCTATACTGTGAATGAGCTTTTCCTAGAATCCTCAATCTTATTGCAGGCCTGTTCGGTCCCTAAGTTGAAACCGAACAATTTAGTCGTTTGACCTGCATGGGCCACCACAAAAATGTGTCACGACCCGCACCCGGATATTCGGGCACGAGCGCGTGGGTACGTCCAGCCTACGCCGCAGAGTCGGCGGTAGTACGCTGTCTAGGGCATAATCACAGGTAATAAATCTAGCTCATTCACAATAATTAAATAGGCAAGGAAAATAGCAGGAAAAGAATGCTAAGATTTCATAAACTGAATGTGACAACAGATCCAGAGTTTATTACAAAACCAGAAATTAAATCGGGGACAAACCCGATTACTAAGATGAAAGGAAAACAAATAGCTAAATGCTAACTACTTTGCAGGAGTAGTCTCCTGGGTGGGAACCGGCTCTGCAACTGTATCACCTGCTGTCTCATAGGGGCCATAATAGGTGGGGGCAAGGTTCTCATCATCGCCTAAACAACGGATCCAGTCAAAAAAGGAGCAAAGTACACAATGCACAACAAGATTTAAACTAAATATTTGTGACAGGGAGAAAATAACTGACTAAGCATCATGATCAGAGTATGTATAACAATTAGTAAAGATTAACTGAGAGTTAATGCTATAAATCAGGACTAGAAGTAAAATATGATTAATTTCTATAAACCAGAAATGAGTAAAACAGGAATAAAAGTGACAGGAAATGTAGCTGTAACAAGACAACAAGAACTGCAACACGACAAGAACTATGTGCGTGAACTTGTGTATTTAGAATACATAGTTGGCATGTAGGGGTTTATAAGGCTATTAAGGCCATCATAGACGACTAGCAGTCAGGAACAATCAGGAATAAGGCTGATGGTACAGTCGCGTACCAACAGCTAGCAGTCACGACAAGGGGAAAGGTAAACTACATGCCTCCTAGTATTCTCCCACCCGACATGAAAAGCAAGACATGAAATACATTATTCAAGACATGAAATCTAGTGTTCTAACTCTACATATAATCATCAATGGTACTATAAAGCAGGGAATTTATTTATCACAATATAAAGGTTAAACTTGAAGTGCAGATACTTGCCTGTTGTTTGAATCCAATTATAGTTTTGTGTCTCGGGGAAGTTTTCCAGAGATGAGTCCAAAAGTTGAAATAGACATTACCATCACGCTCAGAAGATGTCAAATAGCTAGAAACGTCTGTCCTTGGATCCGATTTGGAGACAAGGGCAAAAACGGCAGTTTCGGGTCAAAACGGGGTCCGCCGGTGGGCCCGCTTTGCACCGAAAAGCGTGTCAGGGTCAAAGGTCTCCAAATTTATCAAACTCAGTGTCAACAGGTCAGAAACGCTGATACGAACCCAACGGAACTTTCAGAATTGAATTCCGATGAGCCGTTCACAAAATCGCCCGTCGAGCAGGGCCTGTGGTGCCCACGACACGCGATTTCGTCAACGTTCTCAGAATCGAACCAAACTTGACCCACAGGACCAGCGTATCGCTACGATTCCGATGGCACAAGTTTCGTCTCGATCCGACGTGTGTACACAAAGTTAGGTCGAATTACAGAAAAGGCGGATACGGGGCGATGTCCGCGGATACGCGTTGATTCCGGGATGCACGCACCCCCGAATCAGCTTCCGCGAATTCCCACACGTCTGTATCGACGGGGCGCACGTATCTGTGAAGGCCGCGCGCGACCAAGTCGTCCCGTTTGGCGGGGCGTACTCGGTTCCGGGGTAAAACAGGGTTTGGGTTTGTCCTGTTTTTGGATCGCGGTGTGCGATCACCACAGGACGCGATGTCCCGAACAGTTTGTCCGGACACCGAGAGGGTCATACAGGCTTCACAACGCAATTTACGGAATTGAAAACGGAGCTACGAGCAAAAAGATATACGCACCTGAACGGGACCCGAAAAACCGAGAAAAATTGTGTCCGACTCGTGTCGGACACGCGGATCGAACTAGGGTTAGGGTTCAGGGAATCCGGCCGTAGGCGGCAGCTTGGGCGGCGGAGGAGGGCGGCGCCGCTGCGGGGGAGGCCGAGGGCGGCGCCGGCATTGCTGGCGGAGGCGGCGGCGCGGGCACGGCGGCCGGGGACGGTTGGGGCGGCCGCTGCTGTCTACTGCGGGGTCGGCTGCTGGCGGAGCAGCGGCGGAGCTGGACGGGAACGGCGGGGGCTGCAGCGGGCGGCGCCGGTGGCTGACGACGCGGCGGAGCGGAGGAGCGGCGGAGCAGAGGGGGTGAGCCGGCGGGGTCATGGTGGCCGGAGGGGGGGTTGAAGGGTTTAATATAGGGGAGGGAGAGGGAGGAGAGAGGGGAGGTCGGCCGGCGGTTGCGGGGTCGTGGCGGCCATGGCACGGTGCTCGCAGCGGCGTGCGGAACGGCCGGGCGCGGCGGACTCGGCGGCGGATGCGTGGGCTGCGGGGAGAAGGGGAACGGGTCAGTCGGGTCCGGGCGGGTCGGGTTCAAGCGGACCCGACCCGACCCGCTAGACGGATGGGCTCGGGCCCAATGGGCTGGGCCGGGCTGGAATGGTGGACTGGGCCAGAATTAAATATAAATAATAATAATAATAAAAAAAATAATAATAATAATAATAATAATTAATAATAATAATAATAATAACAATTAATTAATTAATTAAATAGTTTTAGGTGATTTAAAATTAGGTCCGGGGCCCGATAAATTCCAGAAAAATTATCCTAAGTCCAGTTTTCCATTTTACACCCAAAAATATTATTTTCATAATATTTTAATGTTATTTATTATCAATTAAAAATCTTGTAATAATTCAAAACCCTGATTTTAATTTCAGAAAATTTCCAGAAAATTCCAGAAAATTGGGAAAAATCCAAGTTTTAATATTTTTTGAAAAATCAGGGGCTTACAAGGCACGATGGGCGGCACGGCGTCGAGGGCGTCGAGGCGGTCTGGGTCGGGGAGAGGGAGGATGAGAGATTGAGGGTTAGGGTTTGGGATTTATGATATTATA
This sequence comes from Iris macrosiphon, assembly GCA_036927795.1. Taxonomy (NCBI): domain Eukaryota; kingdom Viridiplantae; phylum Streptophyta; class Magnoliopsida; order Asparagales; family Iridaceae; genus Iris; species Iris macrosiphon. The sequence continues at coordinate 147,580,211 of JAYESA010000017.1, read as the reverse complement.
TATATATAAGAGAGAGAGATCGAGAGAGAGCGGGTCAGGGGGTCTTCACGCGAGGGATTTGTGAACCACGAAACTACTGCTGCTGCTAGTTTTATTCTTAATGGGTTTGGGTCATAACGGGTTGTGGGTAGGATATTCATTATGGAATAATTGTTTTTCTTTTTCTTTTTCTTTCTCTTTTCTTTTTCTTTTTCTTTTTCTTTTTCTTTTTCTTTCTTTCTTTCTTTCTATTCAAAAGCCATATATATATATATATATATATATATATATATATATATATATTGTCACGACCCGCACCCGAAAATTCGGGCACGAGTACGTGGGTACGTCCAGCCTACGCCGCAGAGTCGGCGGTAGTACGCTGTCTAGGTCATATCCACAGTTGAACATCTAGCTCATTCACAAATAATGAAATAGGCAAGGATAATAACAGAAAAAAGAATGCTGAGATTTCAAATGAAATAAATGTGACAACAGCTCAAATGTTTAATACAGAATCCAGAAATAAAATCGGGGACAAACCCGATTACTAAGATAAAGAGCAAAAATAAATAGCTACTGCTAACTACTCTGCAGAAGTAGTCTCTTGGGTGGGAACTGGCTCCTCATAAATGTCATCTGTCCCCTCATATGGGCTATAAAAGGTGGGGGCATAGTCCTCACCATCGCCTAAATCAACGGATTCCAGTCAGGAAAGGAGCAAAGTACCAAATGCACAACAAAGCTTAAACTAAATAATTATGACAAGTAGAAAAGAACTAACTAAGTATCATGTTGAGAATATGCATAAATAAGTAATAACCATAACTAGGAGTTAAATGCTGTAAAACAGGGATATGAGTAAACAGGAAATATAATGAGACAGGAAAAAAATGGAACTACAACAAGATAACAGGAACTGCAACAAGACAAGAAACTATGTGTGTGAACTTGTGTATTTAGAATACATAGTTGGCATGTAGGGGTTATAAGGCTAATCCGGCCGTCATAGACGGCTATTAAACAATATAATCGAGATCCGGCTGATGGACAGTCATGTACCAACAGCTATTAAACAATAGGGGGAAGGGTAAACTACATGCCTCCTAGTATTCTCCCACCCGACACGAAAAGCAAGACATGAAATCCAATAGTCTAACACTACGTGTAAACATCCAATGGTGCTAGTAGAGCAAGGAACTAATTATCACAATATAAAGATTAAACTTGAAGTGCAGGTACTTGCCTGATGTTTGGATCCCACTACGGTTTTGTGTCTCGGGGAAATTTCCAGAAATGCCTCCGGATGCTGAAATAAATATTACCATCATGCTCAGAAGATATCAAATATCTAGAAACGCCTGTCCTTGAGTCCAATTTGGAGACAAGGGCAAAAATGGCAGTTTCGGGTCAAAACGGGGTCCGCATGTGGGCCCGCTTTGCACCGAAAAAACGTGTCAGGGTCAAAGGTCTCCAAATTCACCAAACTTAGTGTCAACAGGTCAGGAACGATGATACAAACCTAACGGAACTTCCAGAATTGGATTCCGATGAGCCGATCACAAAATCGCCCGTCGAGGGACCTGTGGGGCCCACGACACGCGATTTCGTCAATGTTCTCAGAATCGAACCAAACTTGGATCACAGAACCAGCGTATCGCTACGAGTCCGATGGCGTAAGTTTTGTCTCGATCCGACGTGTGTACACAAAGTTAGGGCGAATTGCAGAAAAGTCGGATACGGGACGATGTCCGCGGATACGCGTTGATTCCGGTGTGCACGCACACCCGAATCAGCTTCCGCAAAATCTCACACGTCCGTATCGACGGCGCGCACGTATCAGTGAAGACCGCACTCGACCAAGTCGTCCCGTTTGGCGGGACGTACTCAGTTCCGGGGTGAAACAGGGTCTGGTTTTTTCTGTTTTTGGATCGCGGTGTGCGATCACCACAGGACGCGATGCCCCGAGCGGTTTATCCGGACACCGAGAGGGTCATGCAGGCTTCGCAACACAATTTACGGAATCGAAATTTGAGCTACGAGCAAGAAAATACACGCACCTGAACTGGGCTGAAAAACCCGAGGTCTGAATCGTGTCCGACACGTGTCCGACACGTGTCGGATACAGGAAAATTAGGGTTAGGGCTTGGGATTCCGGCGAGGGGACGGCAGCTCTGCGGCCGGGCGGAGGCGGAGGGGACCGGGGCTGCTGTCGTCGGTGCACGGCGAGGCGGCTGAGGTGGCTCAGGGCGGCCGGAGGCGCTGCTGCGGCCGCTGCTGCTGTTGTGGGTGCTGCCGGGGCGGAGGTCGACGGTGGAGAGGAGGGGAGGAAGGAGGAGGCCGGGGGAGAGGCTGACGGCGCTGCGGTGGTGGTCGACGGAGGGCGCAGCGGGCGGTGGCGGAGTGGGGCTCGTCGAGGAGGTGGCCGGAGAAGAGAACGAGGGAGGGGGAGATTTAAAGGAGCTGGGGAGGTGGCTGGGGGCCGAGAGAGGCGGAGGAGTGGCGGAGAAGGCGGAGGCGAGTTGTGGGCGAGCGAGGCGGGCGGCCGGCCGGGCGGAGCGGCGCTGGAAGCGGGCGCCGCCGGAGTTTGCGGGGAAGAGGGAGAGAGGGGAGACGGGTTGCAGGCGGGTCGGGTGGCGGGCAGATCGGACCCGACCCGGTAGGGTGAGCGGGCTGGGCCCGTGGGCCGGGCTGGGCTGAGGGAACGGGCCGGGCTGGTTTAGGAAAATAATAATAATAATAATAATAATAATAATAATTAATAAAATCATTAAACAATTAATAAATAAATAATTAATTAATAAATAGATTTAGGTGTTTTAAAATAGGTCCGGGGCCCAATAAATTCCAGAAAAATTACCCTAAGTCCAGTTTTTCATTTTACACCCAAAAATATTATTTTCACAATATTTTAATATTACTTATTATCAATTAAAAATCATGTAATAATTCAAAACCCTGAATTTAATTACAGAAAATTCCCAAAAAATTACAGAAAATTGCGAAAAATCCAATTTTAATATTTTTGAAAAATTAAGGGCTTACATATATATACATAAAAAAAATCCTAAAAATTATATTATTGCATACCATTAAGCTAGCAACTGTCCACGGGGTCTCCTACATGGAATAAATTAGGAAAAATTTCTAATGGATCCATAAATCTCCTAAATGCACAAACACCTAAAATAAAAATTAAATAAGTTCTTTTTCCACTATTTAGCTCATAATTACTATAATTAAATTATTAATTAATTAAAAAAGGGTAAATGCGGTTTTTAGGATTAGGGGTTTTACAATGAGCAATCTCGAACTTGAATCTGAATCTGACCTAAATATGTACCTGACAAGAGACCTAAGACTAGAGACTTGCATTGTCACGGATAACTCGTGCACGAGGTATAAGCTTGGATTCCTCGGACGATCACCGGGACACCGGGATCGTACCGGCCTAGGAGGAATTATTGGTGTATTGTGTGCCAACTACGGTTATGGTATGCGACACCAGTTTTGGGGCAGGGCAATACACGATATTCGGGCCTTGGTAGAGCATACTACCTTGGACTAGTCGTCTACCCTTCTGATAGTCGTTTGTGAGTGGACGGGATAACATGGAATACATTTTGTTCCTTGTTCCTTGCGTTGCACCATATTTTCGTCCCGAACGGGAGATAGAGTGTAGAGATTCTTGTACCTCATGCATCTAACCATCCAGAGACTATAACTCGTCCTTTATGGCTATGTCAGTGACCTCATGTTCATATAGATTAAGTCATCCTCGCTTAGCGGCAATCTGCGTGCGAATCATTGCACCGAATCAAAAATTTGAACACCAGAGCAATCTATTGCAGCCCATTTGAGTATATCACATCTGAGTAATTTGTGTAACTCGTACACCCGAATCAGAAATCCGATCGTGACACTTGTGTTGGTGTAACGACCCGTTCCGCTCAAGCGGACTGCCGATTCAAAAGGCAAAAGTGCAACGTTCCAACCCGTTTTACTTCAGCAAGAATACTCGTTTGAGGCAACAGGATTTCCAGACTTGTCCCTTCAGGAGTTCCGGCTTAGGCTTTCAGAGGCTCGCTCGGAGTATCGCTCGACCGAGGCGAATTATCGCTAAGGTGGGTGGCTACGATGAACTAATCTTTGCTTAGCCAGCACACTTAAAAATATGGAACGATACATGCTAGTCGCTAGGTGAATCACCCCCTACATGCTAATAAGAATACGACGCACCTAGCTAAGGGAATAATTTCAACTTGTATTGCTTGTGCTAGAACATGGAAATAAAATATTGCTTATATACAGACCCTCGCATGCTACCTTTGCCTTGTGCAACGAGACCCCTCTATGCCTCGAGTAAAACGATATACATATGCTCTTCGTAGTGCACTGCTTTACTTGCTATATTGTACAACCCTAGATTATGTTGCTCGGTAAGTCCCTTTACGGTTTCACTCTTCGGCTTACCTTCGGGCAAGAGCCAACGTGAATGTTTAAGTTTTCTTATGAACGCAATTCTTGCCTGCTTATATGTTAACCTGTAATGCTGCCTCGACTCAATGCTTGCCACAATGAGATTATGCCACAATCAACAACACAATCGCGTATCGTGCATGCATCGAGTCAGCCAGAAGACTATTGAATAGTCCTTCTGTGCAATATGAATATGCAAGTATCCGGGACCGTTAGGTCGCCAAGGCAATCCCCGAACCAGGGGCATGCATCAAGGCAAGTTGTACACCAAACGAAAACCCTGTCAAATGAGGCAAGTAATACAACTCGTGGAGCAATACCGTTCAGAGCACGAATCAAGATTCAACCACATCGTGTATCTTATATATCTTGTGCATCTCATGAATCTGGATTGACCCAAGACTTGCATGGTCACGGACAACTCGTGCACGAGGTATCTCATTCCTCGGGCGATCACCGGAGCATCGGAATTGTACCGGCCTAGGAGGAATGCATGGTGTATTGCTAACTCCGAAGAAGGGTCTAGTATGCTATCCCGGCTTTGGGGGGGCAATACACAGTATTCGACCTTGGTGAAGCATATTACCTTGGACTCTCCGTCTACCCAATAGTCTCCCTGTTCTGGCGGGATGGCGTGCAACGGCCCTCCAGTGTCTCCCGATTGCCCTGAATTGCTTGTCTTGTACAAAGCGTTGCGCCCCATTCCGCAATTGAGACTATCAAATGCCTGGTCCTTTATGGCTATGCCAGTGACCCCATGTTCATATAGATAAGTCATCCTCGCTTAGCGGCAATCCGCGTGCGAGTCACTACATCGCATCGAGAATACCTGAAATACCTGAACGATCTCAAGTATAATACACTTGTACATATGTAACACTTCAACATCTTCTTCAACACCTGATATTTCGTGTAACTCGTGCACCAGAAGTGTAATCTCACTCACAACACAGTGTTTGCATATGCTATTGCCCCTGAATGTTTATACATGCTCGTGCTTGATTAACTTGGTTTGCCTTGGACAGGAAAGGACAAATGGTAAGTTGGTAAGTCTCGTCGTGTTTTCTCTTATGTCGCACGGCACACTGCCACACGAGTTAGGCTATTCAATCTTTGCCATGAAACTGATCCTAAGGCAACTAGAAAGACAACATAATAGTTGGTGTTTGGATTGGTCGAGTGGGCGAGTAGCCTCCCCGCCAGTGCATTCATGTACTGATAACCCACCAGATTGCTTGCAGGGTGCGGGAGAACCTCGTTCAGTGCGGATGCCTCATTCGTGCGTGCTAAGGCGTGGAGTTCACTCTGGAGCCTTGGAACGTTGCGTCCGGAACTGAAGCACATATACAAGTCATAATGTTGGAACATCGCCTATATATCATGCCACACAGTCAGACAGTAAAGATATGACAATAAATGGATGTATAATAGTATTTCTTTTTTCTTTTTTTTTAATGGCCTTGACAAATAAGATTTGTTGAGACTAATATGAAATAATAAAGGTAGTTATTGAGTGATAGGGGTCTTTAAGCTTGGTTCTGGTTTACTCGACACTTGCTTCTTTGTATTCTATAGGATGTACCAAGTCAAGACTAGGTTACCAGCTTCGTGATACGTCTCAGCACACAATATGAGTATGGTTTCTGGATATTTCAGTTTAAACGGTATGTGGTATGCTTGGATTAGGAATATTAGGTGACTCCATTAACAAGAGCTAATGGAAAATATTATTAACTCTCCTTTAACAGCTCTTAGTAATGGCCAAATTGTATTCCCACAGAAGAGGCAGGCAAATGATAATAAATCTTCTCAGGACATAGGACATTCTTAATAGCTTCTCCTATAAAGGTTATGATGTTGTAAATATCCAACCTAATCCCTCCATTCATTGAGATATGATATATATACATCACATAGGATGCCCAAGGCCCAAAGGCCTATTGGGCTAGACACTAAATATCCATATATTTTCACCCCCCTTAAGCTGGACCATATATATCATACATTGTCCAAATTGTTACACAATAATAGAAAACAGGAAGTAGAAAGAGGCTGGTGAAGAGAGGAGCAATTTGGTCTTTTGATCGAGCAAAACGAGTGCATATTTGATTGCCCATTACAACATCGTGAACAAAGTGACTATACCTCAATATGTTTAGTCCTCTCATGGAAGACCACACTACTCGCAATAAAGATGGTTGATTGGTTGTCATAGTGCATGGGAAGAGGATCTGTATACTGGACACCAAGTTCAACTATCAAAGTCTTAAGCCACATTATCTCGTAGATTGTAAGTGCCATTGCTTTGTATTTCTGCACTAGATCTGGGCACAACTGTCTGCTTCTTGTTGTGCAAGTAACAAGATCGCCACCAACATAGGTACAATATCCAGATGTGTAGATGGTTGTCGTTCTTTGACCCAGCATAGGCGGCATCTAAGTAGGTCCCGATCTTGAGATAACCATGGTTGGTACAAGAGATCTTTCCCACGAGATCCTTTCACATATCTCAAGATTCTAAGGACAGCTTCCAGTGACATTTCTTAGGATTCTCCATGAAACTGACTCATCAGACCAACAACATAGGAGATGTTATGGTGAGTCAGTCAAATAGATCAACTTCCCAACGAGTCTTCTATATTATGTTCATATGTTATGCCGTTATGGTGAGTCAGTCAAATGGATATGTCCTGCCAATGAAACCAGGTAAAATGTTCATATGTTGTCTGATAAGTATTCAAATTGATTGCAGATCACCAGGCAGTCAAGGAAAAATGACTGCTTTGTTATATTCATGGATGAACGTACATTGCAGACATTGTCGTCAGAAGGCCAAAAAATGGACAGCAAATTGCGACTACAGCGTGATCCTTCTCTTATTTTAGAATATTTCCTCAGGCGAAAAGGTTATGAGTACGCCATTTCCAATCACTACGACAGGAGTACTTGCTGTATTTCAGGCAGTTGCATATCACAGATGAACGAGCGTGCAAGCAACACATCAAGCAATGCACATCTTGAAACTGCAAATCTATGGGTCATTTCATGTGAGATTGGGATTTTTGCTCGCCTTCACCCATCCTTTTCACCACATGTTTATTATGTGTTGCTCATGAAAGTATTATGATGGAATCTTTCTCTGTTGTTTTAGATGGGAATATTCAAGGCTACAGGTCATCTCCTCGCCACTGATTCAAGTAGTTTGTAGCTCGGCGTTCCCATTCATGTTACTCTTATTCTTTTGGTTTTTTGTATGCAAATTGTAGAGTTATTTGACAATTGATTCACATGCATGTTGAGATTCTTGTGATACATTGAAGTACTCAGGTACTGTTGTTTTGGTAAATTCCATGTACAGTTTTTCTTTTCTTGCCTCTCTTTTCCTGGCACTGGATCCTAATATTTGTAAAATGGTAGAATTTCGACAATTTTTTTTTTTAACTACAGTGTACGAAGTGGAGCAAAGTGAAAAAACTGGAAATGGACATTTTGAGTACGTATTGCATTGAAGTGGAATGAAGTAAAAAATCTTGGTGCGGTGAAGAAGCGAAGGTTAGAAGTAAAAAAATCTAAAGTTTAGTGTTTGGTCGATTGTTGAAATGAGTAAAAAAGTATAATTAGACATGACATGAATAGTAAATCTTTCTTTTGTAACTGTTAAAGTTGAGAGAAGGTAGTCTTTCAATCAAATGCTCGAAAGTGGGAAGGATTTTCTACTTCCGGGAAAAAAAAATCTATGTCAAAATTTCTATTTCGTGACAAACAAAATTTACTATTTATGTCAAATTATAGTAAATATTGCCTACAAATCTTCCAACCAAACATGTACCAGTTTTCGGCCACTTCTGTGAACCAAACAAGCTCGTAGAGGGGGAGCTATATTTTAGAAGTAGGCTTTACTATTGTTTGTTCTTGTTTCAATTGTATGCCTAAATGAAATGTCACTTTGCATCTTTAGTAGGTTACGTTGGATGCCAATGCCGAGCACTTATGGTTACGAGCCTTTGGCTTAACTAGTGGCATAATATAAGTACTCGTTTAAGTGCGCCGTTTACACTTCTTTCAGATGCATTCTCCATAACAGCTCACTTGCCATACTTAACAGTACCAAAGGTTCAGACAGGCAGGTCTAAGATTGACAGATGATGGTCCGGTTGGCAGCAGTGACATACGTACTAACAGCTAAACGTTTTGAACTCGAAGAACTAGTTACGAACTACAAATGCACTTCTACACTTAATGTACACGAAGCTGGACTAGTGTTCCATCTTCTCATGTGGTTAGGGTTCCTTGGGGACAAGAGAGCTAAATGGTGCAGGCCAGAAATGGCAACATCAAGGGATCAGTGATGCTTAAGCAGCTGCAGAGAGATGATTGGAAGCGTCGCGCACAAAGAAGATTCCTAGATTCCAATTTTTAAAGAATGATGTTAAGGCCACCTATTAACTCAGGCAGAAAATCTAAATCTTGCAAGCTATATCATTAGAGGCTACAAAGCCAGAACATTCACAAATTCACAGGGGCCAAAATCTTTTTAGGTTTACAAAAAGAATTTCTCATACATTGCCTTCAGGAATAGTGAATAAAAGATGTACGACTAGTTTCAACTACTTGTCTAGGATATGTAACCTAAGGCATGCATATTCTCCTTGCAGTTTGTCCTCTACCGCTACTAGTCCTTTAAAACCTGCATTAGAAAGAAAATGGACCGACAACTTTCAATATACACTGAAAAGTATCAAAAAAATTTAATCGTGGTAGTATTGCGACACAAATTCCTCGCAACCAAAAGTAATATTTCTTTTTCTCCAAAAGAGGACTTATTTTTTGATGTGGATGTGGAGGAACAAAGTTTAATGCAGGTACCTTTATCATGTCTGCACAATAAGAAAGAAAAAGAAAACTTGGGACTTTTACTATGTCTACCTTTAAGTTTTCCTTTTCTTTCCCATTGCATACAAAATGAAGAATAACAGGAAAATTGTAGTAGTGGCAGTTATATATGGGGAGTATGTAGTAGAGTGAAATAAGACATCACAGGTAGGAGGTCGTAGAAATAATCATGATTGAATACAAAATACTAAGTCTCATGAGTGGAAATGACTTAAGAGGGACGTTTTAGTTGAAATTCTGAAGTTACCACATAAGAAAACAATATAGTGGTGGTGTGGGGTCCCATGGCAGTGGCAGTGTATGGCAATAGATATGAGGAAAGTACACAAAAAATATTAGCTTGAATTTTGCATGGTGAACACACTTTATGTTAAGACAAAGATCAACTTGAATTTTGCATGGTAAAAACAATTTATATTAAGTTCCGTTCCACAAAGATAGTTTCTTAGAAACTACAGAGAAAATGTGTGCTTCAACAAGTATTCATCTTTGACAAGATGCAAGCTTTGCCTAGTCAATAATTTTAGACATTGACTAGAAGAACAAGGAATAAAGGTAACTGTTGCTAAATTATCCCTTGAATGAGGAATTCATAAATAACGGCGGGTGGGTTTTTGTGTCTCTGTGTGTGTGTGTTGGGGGTTGGAGGGTTGTCCTTGCCATAAAGATTTGTTATGGATTATCTGTAAAAAGAAAAATCAAATAGCAGGAATTCATTTCAAATATTTTATATAGGAACAGTTTCAGAAAATAAGTGTTAATCCAGTCAATCAACAAATGCAGCACAAAGTGTCACGCCCCGCTCCCAGAATACTGGATAAATACGAGGACTGACATGGCCAACTACACCTTGCAGAATACCGAAGTAAGCCGCAATGTGCTAAGGTTGTCTAGAAGACAAATGGGTAGGACTCTATAGCATGCTATGACGTCAGTCCTAAGGCCGACAATCCTAGTATCTCAATCCATCAACAATAATACAAGAGTATATCATACATGAGAGTAAAGAGCCGTCCCAAATTACAAAGACATGATTTAGTTTACCTTGATCACAGCTCATCTTTAATGGAGTCTGACTGAACAGCTGTATCAGACTGAGCAGCAGTTGTATCCTTATTTTTCTTGATGAAATCAATGATATCCTCCTTGGTTCTATCCCCATCATACTGCATGATCTTGCCACTAGCAGATGAAAAGTACAAAGTAGGATAGCCACTGACGTCAAAATCATTCGGGACGTCATTTGCAGTAGCATCCTAGATATTCACGTTGACAATTTGTCAGAATAACAAAATGTTGCAAACCTGAATATCCAACTCAGCTTAAACAGGAAAATAAGTCTGACCAACAAAAAGCGTAAGAAGACTCTGTTTTCTACAATGAAGTATAATAGCATGAATATCCTCTAGAGGACCATATCCATGTTAAGTATCTGTATCCTGATATATACTTAACACTTCTGAAATGCCCATGTATATGTTCCAAGGGGGGACCCAAAACATGGTTGAAAATGAATTAGGCATAGTTGTTAATGTGCTAATACATAATTGAGATATGATAATAACATTTCTCTGCAGCGAGTCCATATATAACTTTTTATATGCAAATAGATGTGCTGTGTGTATATACAACTGCATCCAGGTTGTATCCATATCCTAAATTTTCTATTAAAAAAAATCATATTTTGAATTGATGTGTGTCCATATTCACATTTGAATCTATGCAAACTAGATGATTATGAACAAGAATCACATTTCAAATTGATATTGCGTCCGTATTCGAAATGGCATATATGCAAAGTAGACTAGTAGATGACTGTGAGCAAGTAATAATAGTGATATTGAAAAGTCTGAATATTTAAAACAGAATATAAGTCTCTGAATGACTGCAAATGGAATAAGCTTCTCTTCTCAATGATTATGCATGTGTTAATAAGAAATGGTAGAACATTTCATGAACTAAAAGCTACATATCCATACAAGATCTGACATAACAAGCTCATCACTAAAAGAGCCACATTCAGGCAATGTGCAGACGGGTACATCCATGGACCCATAAACCTATGCATAAGCATGCTACCAAACCACATATCCAAACCCAAGCAAACGCACTTGTAAATATCAATAGATATTCCAAATTCAATCAAACACTATTTTCTTACTAGAATCTATCACTATATATTAGCAACTATATATTAGCAACTAGTCGCATGGATAATCAAATAATGACGACAGAAGACTCAATGTATGCTTGCATGTACACATGAAACAGAAGACAGATGAACAGGATACCTATTATCGCACATGGAATGTTTACTTCACTTATAATAAAGGAAGCTTACCATCTTCGCAATGATCACATCAGCATCATTGTCAAATGAGACAGCTACTTCATCCAAGATAGGCGCAAGTTTTTTGCAATGTCCACACCAAGGCGCATAAAATTCAACCAATACTGTGACATAAAAGACATGATTTATCAGCAGACTTCACATCAAGGGCAACAAATAACAGTGAAGAAAACAACTTAGAAATAAAGAATAATACTTTAACTAGTGTTTGTATGCATGACATTATGTACATATTTCAGAACTTATTTGACTTTGTGTGAAATAAAAAATTTAAGTTTGAAATAAGAATAAAACCTACCCAGAAAATAACTGTTTGGTAATAAGTCATTGAATACATTAAAAATAATCTGATGCCAGTTAAATTTTGGTGACAATTGTCTGATCGAGAGCTGAATTCCTCCAAGGCATACATATTAACATAGAGAGATGATCTAGATGATAACTATCACATTATGCATGATGTTATGTACATATTTTAGGACTTATTTAACATTGTGTGAAATAAATAAATAAAAAGTTTAAAATAAGAATAAGAATAAAACCTACCCATAAAATAACTGTTTGGTAATAAGCCATTGAAAATTGTAAAAATAAATCTGATGCTGGTAAATTTTTTGTGACAAATGTCTGATCGAGAGCTGAATTCCCCAAGTCATACATATTAACATAGAGAGATGATCTAGATGATAACTATCACATTGGGTGATATGAGAAGAGTTTCAATATCAAAATTAAGTTGGATGATAAGTAGATAACATATCTATTCACTTTTTTATGATTTTTTGTTGTTGTTGATATATTGGTACATTTATGCACTTTTGGCATATGAATCCAGTAACCTCCCACCCCCCAACCCCCACCACCCACATTTTCACATAGCATAGTGTCTACATAGTTACTACACTACAGCTACTACTATCTAGACCACCTATTAAGAACACAAAGCCCCACCTCCATATATTCCCATATCCGTCTCCAACTATACAAGGCTTCTGCCTTCCTCTTCCAAGAGGGTCCACCGCAGGTTCCCATATCCGTTCTCCGACTATATAAGGCTTCTGCATAGTGTTCTTAATAGGTGGTCTTCCAAGAGCACCTATTAAGAACACAAAGCCACACCTCCATATATTCCCATATCCGTCTCCAACTATACAAGGCTTCTGCCTTCCTCTTCCAAGAGGGTCGACCGCAGGTTCCCATGACCACCACCATGACCATTGACCAACAAACTGCCCAATCCTCAACCATGTAACATTTCACGGTTTCTCTTAAAATCTACCACCAATAACCGTTCAACTATACAAGGCTTCTGCCTTCCTCTTCCAAAATGGTCCGCCGCAGGTTCCCATGACCATCACCATTTCTCATGGCCACCAAAATGTGCAATCCTCAACCATGTAATGCTTTGGCCTTCCTCTTAAAATCTACCACCAACACTCCAACATCCACCACCCATTTGCTCTGCCAACACAACCTTATGTTGCTCTGGGAACTAGATGGCAGATGTGGGAGGTATGTGGCACAAAGCAATAGATACAAGGAGGTTGGGACAGAGAATTTGGCAAGATGAAGAAAAGAGGATGTAAAAAGGAATGGAGAGAGGGTTTTACAAGCTGGGGCAGATTTGATCAGTTTGGAGCTACAAGCAAAGAGAAAGAATGTTCCAGATTTTGAAATAATGCGTAGTAAACTAACAGTTGGGATGATTGATAAACAGGTTTCCTCCATCTCCTTAGAATATCAATAGATGGGTAAATAGATACCTGTTGACAGGTAGATATAGAGAGCAATGATAGGATGGATAAATGGACTTGATATGAGAGAGAGAGAGAGAGAGAGAGAGAGAGAGAGAGACTAGGTTGTTTCAGTCTTAATTTGACCTCTTCGTTTCATCTTAAACTAAACTACTTAATAATGCCTTAATTGAAGGTTTTCTGACATAGTTTCAGAGGATTCCCAGAAGAAAACAAGTCCACTTTTAAAAACATATTGCCTTGTGTGAAACAAGATTATTTGAAGACAGTTACATAGTTGATGACATAAATCCTTCTCCTTGAAATATTTATACCTAAATGTTCTTGTCGTATTTTGAATTATTTTACTTATCTATATATATATTTAATGACATCTAAAAGTTTTGCCTTATACAATATCAAGTGAATAGGCCAAAAACTAGGTCAATAGGACAAATGAGGAAACTTGGTTTAAAAAAAAAAAAGAAAAAAAAAAGAGGATCAGTCTATCACATCAAGTAATTCTGAAGTAGATGAATATGTGTCAAAGATACAGATGGATGTATTTCATAGTAGTAATTCCAAACAGTCACAATAAAAGATACCTAAAAATAAATTATAATAATAACCATCTAAGATGTTTTCAAAACAATCCCAATAAAAAATAATAAACAAAAGCTGATATGATAAACAGATATTACTCATTATAATAGATAAGAGATTTGTTAAGGGGGGACATACCGTTTTTCCCATATTTGTGGACCACGTCATGAAGGTTATCAGCCACAACTACCTTAACAGGCTCATTGTCAGACTCCGGAATTGGCTCCGACTTTCTAAATGGTTTCAAGTTGCCATCCTGAACATAAGAAACCAAGTCATAAGTATGTACTATGACTACTCTGGAATGAGGAAACATAAAACTTGATGAGGTTAACAAATTACTAGGACTATATGAATATTACATGAAAGTGAAAGGTTGACATCAGAAAGAAGGGGAAAAAACAGATTTCTCACCTTGTATTCCTTAAACCAAGTTGCAACCTCAGCAGACTCCACATTAGGTTTAAGATATTTTGTCCCATCGTTTTCTTGGATGATAATGAGAGGCACTTGATCTTCTTTAAGGCCAAAGTACTGTTGAAAGATGTACTTATCATAAGAACATTCAGATGAATGCTAAAATATGAACAGTAGCTCAATAAATGTGCACGAAAGATACCTGGAAAGCACCTTGACTGGCATCAAGATCACCAATCAGGAAACGTATAGCCTTTACTTTGTATTCTGAAGCAGCTTCTCGATATTTAGAGTTAAGGGCATCAAAATATTCACTGCTGAAATTCAGAAAAAGCAGTGCCTGACAAACCAAAGACGTAATTAGAAAGGCCATAAAAGAGGATGTCAGATTGCAGTTTAAATTCAATTGTACACAGGAACTCTGAAAATATAGTTCTCAGCAGTCGAAATAGACCGTTAATATATATCATCATGGACTACATCACATACAAAAATATAGAACAGAATGAAATCAGGAGATACTAACAAGATCATGTAGAAGTTCCAGTCTGAACCTTCCACGATATTGAAGTAATAACTAATAAAGCTTCAGCTAGGGATACAATCTGGGTGCGTTGCAACATGATACTGATGTATTAACTAATAAGGTTTCAACTCGGAAGATTATCTTGGTGCATTTCAAGAAGAGAACTGCTTGCCGGAACACACCATACCCAAACACCACATTGACAAAAAAAATACATGAATAGACTACAGAAATACCATGAGAATATTCTATTGGATAGTTTAGTGACTTGGTAAGAAATTGCCGGAACACACTATTGGATATTTTAGTGACTTGGTAAGAAATTATATAACAAATACATGGAGAAACGTTTTTCACAAAGGAGAAGTATCTAGAATTCTAGATACATTGTATGTTATCGATGAAGTTCAGGGTGAGCACGCAAATCTACACTACTCATCAGATTTTGAATGAGAACATCGGTATATTGATCTGGACTTTAGAACTGGATAATCACTCTTGTCGGGATACCAGGTTACCGAACCACAAGGACAAGTACCATGGACCCACTGTAGCATATGCAAAAACGAAAAACAAATACTCCTCATATGGGTCAATCTAGAAACCAGTTGATTGAACATTCGAAAGGTCAGAAGAGCAGTTATCAAACACTACGAACCAAAAATCATCTATACAGTGTGTAGATAATGAAATATTGGGAGTGGTGTCATCTTGTTATGTGACAGTGTGTCTGTATTTCAATTTCCTCTAAACTCAAACATTAGGACTTAAAATGCATTTGATATAGAATGGGTAACGATATTTAACATGCACGCAGAAATACACAGAGGGGAAATCATATCACTTCTTACTTTGGCATCAGGGCCATTGAAGAATTTGGAGACATAAGGGTGGTTTGCAGGATCCTTGTTAAAAATAGTGACAAGAGGCATACTTGAATCTTCAATGAAACGTTCTAAAGCTTCCACATGGAAATCCTGCAATAGGTGTTATATATTAGCAATGCACTCAGCAAAATGCAGCAAGAAAGATGAACGCAACTTTTGTAATTAGGAATGCAACTGAAATTGTGACAGTTTTGTCAATAAGAATGGAGAACAAAAAGAACAAGATTAGAGGAGTCAAAACCTGGGAATCAACAACCAATTCGTCAAACGGCTTAAATAGCCTAACAATGGGTCCTTCCGCTGCAGAATCACCACGCGGAAGCAGCTTAGCATCCGAGGTATGACCAAATTCATAGTCAGAGCGCAATTTCTCCGTGACTGCCATAAAGTTCTCAAACTCCTCGCCAGAAAACTTGGGGAACAAACCCACCTACAGCAACAATTAACAAGAATAGAGATGTTCCTCAGAATATTTAAGGTTGTCAAATCGTAGAAACCCAAAACAAGGAAAATAAATGAACCTACAATGAATATTTTCTTGTCGCCGATTAGACTCTCTGCACTCTCTGTAGATTTGATCTCGACAGAAGCAGGACCAACTTGTTTCTTAAGATACTCAACTATGCCTTCTGCTTCCCGAGGACCTTTGTACTCTTGGATGTTATCCCCTCCATTCTTGATGATCTTTAGAGTGGGGAAGCCCCTAACCTCATACTTAGCGGCAAGGTCTTTGTTGGCTTCGTCATTGGCATCAACCTTAGCAAGGATGACTGGCGGGTCATTCTTACTTAGTACTGCTGCCGCCTTCTCGTACTGCAACATATGAGAGAATTTGAACTATATGTCTCATGAAATCACCCCTAATTATGTATGTTTAAAGTTTTGGAAAAAAATATTACCTCCGGTGCGAGGCTCTTACAGTGCCCACACCTGTCAAACATAAGAAATTACTGAATATTCAGTGAATATCATAAGATTGAGAGGCAAAAAGAGCTTCTTCAGAAGATATAATATTCAAGTAAAATTAGGATTATCTCAAATGCAGTACATGTTATTTTGCACGGACACAAATAAGACACAACACGGACACGGCACCTTTTGGCGTGTCTTAGTGTATTTTTGGAGTATATGTGGTGGTGTCTGATACGTGTGGAATCTGTATGCTTCCTGGAGTATATGTAAATGAATAAAGCACACCACGGTTTGCAAAAGATTGAAGTTCTAATAACAGTAGCCCCAAATCAACAACGCCGCATATAATTCGAGACCTATCGTTCACAAAAAGATTACTTTAATTCAAAGGAACATATTTTAAACAGTGAAAAGATCAAATCTTTCAGAATTTTCCATGAATAAAAAATTAACCATATTTATAAAGCAGCCAGATCTCAAATTATAGTAAACAATACATCCAAATTCCTTTGAATAGAAAAAAGCCTAGATCCCCTTTCAGAAAGATCCTTGAAAGAGATATCCGACCCAATCATCAACAACAACGAAGCATGGACACTCCCAAATAGTTAGCGTGTCCGTGTCGCGGTGTCCGTTACGTGTCGTGATCGTGGCCTTGCAACATAGATTGGGATCAGAAACTTACCAAGGTGCGTAGAACTCGACGACGATGAAGGGGTGCTTCTTGATCGCCTCGTCGAAATTCGAGGCGTCGAGCGTCAGCACCGCCTCCTCCGCCGCATCCACGGCTCCGCCGTCATCGGCCCGAACCGAAGGACATGCCGACGAGAACACGAAGAGGACGACGAAGATCGAAGCGATCGAAACCCTAACCCTTGAAATAGAAGAAGAGAGAGCCATTGGAGGAGAAACCAGAGAAGCTCGACTTGACTTTCTAGAGTAGAAGAAGCCGGACTATTTATCTACTGTTCCCGGTCCCACACGGCTTTCCGCGTGAGTCCTCAACAGCACAGACCATTTTACGCGACTAAAAAATAAGACACGTGTAAGGTTATGCATCGGTACGTGGCAGTCGTTAATGCGGAGATCTGCCATCGATCGTATCGATAAGGAGGTGGGTGGGTGACCAGAAAATGGGACCTCTAAAGAAGACGCAGAATGACCTGTAGCATATCCAATGGCGTTTCGCCGCGTGTATTTTCCACGTCATTTGGCGGGGATTGTTGAGATTGGAATTCATCATGCGGGCCGCTGCATATTGATTAATTAGTGAGCGATTCTATGAATCTCTGAAGATTTACTGAGCGGTCGCATGGAAGTTCCATATGCGGGCGGTCGCACGGAAATGGGGGTTGGGAGAGCCACGCAAAGAGGACTTTGCTTGGCGGTTAGTCCATTGGGAAGGCTCGTGAGTCGTGAGAGTGAGAGGCTTTTGTCCTTATTGCTAGCCTGGTCGGGGGGCATGAACTTTTTCATAATATAATAGAAATAAATATAAAGATCACCTATTAATTAAAAAATATTTAACATGTAAATGCTACTATATAATTTTATAAAATCAAATTAAGTATTCGGTGTAAGGTGTTGAACTTGAACGTGGAATGAACAAATATTTAGATGGTATCCATCATATTTTAGAGCAGTGTCTTCACAATATTGATGCAAATTTGAGGTGTTTGTTACTTAGGTATCATGACAAGTGGTGAACATATTTATTTTATGAGTATAAGATTCAATGCCATTATTTTTGTCCGGGAATGCAAATAACAATATGTTATAGTATTTGTTGTTATAAGTAAAATTGTACATACATGTATAGTATTGCATAATTTATAAATATATTATTTTGAATAGCATGAATACAATGTTTACTTTTAACTTGTGTCGTTGTAAGTAACAAAAAAGTTTTGTGACTGTTAACGTGACATTGGACGAATATAAGAGAGAGGTCATAAATGGTATTAGACGAATATAGGAGATATAGTGTGTTATACAGTGTTGAAGTTCTTTTTGTTGAACGAACTCGAATGGCTCTTGTGTTTACCGATAAGAGGTATAAGATCTTGACTATGTGGCAGAATATCAGTGGATCGAATCACGATTCTTCTATTTATAAATGGTGGGAGTTGGAAACAGTTGATCTAAAAGACATGCAATGCAGTGTGAACAAGTCCCGAACGTTACGTCGGATCCCGTACATTATACCAAAAATTCAAAATAAAATTATATATATATATATATATATATATATATATATATATATAGAGAGAGAGAGAGAGAGAGAGAGAGAGAGAGAGATTGGGACAAAAGTTAATTTAAAAGAATTATCACAAAATTGTTATACCATTTCCAGTAAATCAATATTGTAAATCTTACAATTTGTTCCATTTAATTTGCCATAACGTAATGTTTTAATGATTATCTAGCCATGTTTCTCAACACCAGTATTTTCAAGTGGATTCGTTTGGTATTTCAAGTTGATGCATCAACCTCTTTCCTTCTTCTCTTTTGTTATATTGCTCTCCTTTTGTTTTTATTCTGTGTTTTTCTCCTTTGTTATTTCAAGTGCATTAACATCCATCGGGACATTGGGATCGTATCGACCTAGGAGGAACGATGCTGACGTACTAGGACGGGTAGCTGCGTTGATATACCAGTACGGATGATTCAAAAAAAATAGTGGAACTCGCTACACGCACTGAAAGAATTGTCTTATAACCAAGCTACGGTCCAGGAATGCCTTGTCGTGTCAGCTTGCAGACCTAGCTACCAAATATTTGCAGATGCACAACTTGCTTTTTGTCGTGTTGAGACGTTGGAGCTCAGTTTACAACGAAGCGTAGCAACTAGAGATATAGCTTCCTTTTGTATATAGAGGTACATAATGTATGTAACATCACTGTTTGTATAGTTTTTGAGTTTTAAGCCTTGTGTCATATTTTATTGTATTGAGAGAGAGATATTGTAATCGAGTTGTTCTTTGGTTTCGAGTCGTTGTAATTCTGCCGCATACTATCAATAAAGAGGATTTTGGTAAAAGATGGAAAAAAAATTGTAAGAGAAAAGAAATTATGTTGTGTTTATTTTTCATTAATTATGGACTATTTATAGGATTTGTTTGGGGCCCAATGACCAAAAATACCCTAAAAAAATAGTTGTTATATTGGGTATTTTGGTCATTTTTAGCAAAAATGACCAAAATATCCCTAAAACGTTCAAAAAATAACAACTAAAATACCTCCAACAGTTATATTAAAAAAAAAATTTCAAAACTCAGCCGAACCGGGCTGAATTGGGCAAGAACTGGACCGGTCCGGACCAGATCGACCGAATTGGACCGGATCAGGGGGAGTGGGCCGGAGCGGACCGATCCGTTGACCGGGTTCGGTCCGGCCTGGACAGGGTTTGACCGGGCCGGACCCGGACCAGATTTCGGGCTGTCCGTCTTTTTATACACCTTGAAGCTCATCGAGTAACATTTTGAGCTCCAACTGGGCCTTAGAGCATCTCCATCAGATAGAGACTAAAAAATAAATTTTGAGACAAAAGTTTATAATAATGTTATAATTTTAGAATGAATTGGATCCATGTAAGAATAATATAAAATTATTTGGGACACATTTGAAGTATTTTTCTTCCCTATTTTTTGCTCATTTTAAAAATCAAAATGGGTTGTAGCCACCACGGGACTCAAATTGGAGCTTACTTTTATACAAAATGAGCTCGTATATTTTGATTGTAGAAATTCTCATGTCCGCTATAGCTCCTATGGTTGGAAAGCAACTATTATGGGATTCTAATTGACCTTTACTATTCTTTAAAATAAGCTCCTACAATTTGATGGTAGAATCTATAAATTTGAATGAACTATTGATGCTCTCAGGATTTTTAAGGGAGCTACATCAAAATTATTAAAGATCCAAGGGGCTTGTTTGTTATAAAACCGTAGTAAATAGTTTAAATACCTCTCTATGAAAACTGAAACTAGGGTTTAAGTAACCGTTCTCCTCTTGCCAAAAAAGACGAAGCTTTTTCTGGAGGAAAATAATGTTCGGCCAATTGGTGATCGGTCCGCCGGGCTCCGGCAAGACCACTTACTGCAACGGAATGTCTCAGTTCCTCAGTCTCATCGGGAGGTACCTATAACTTTTCCGAAGTTAGGGTTTTGAGTTCGGGATCGCCTCAAAATTGTGTTTTTCTTTCTTTCTTTATCAAATTTATTTGATCATCGACAGATTAGAGATTTTGTTTACAAGGATACCAACCTTTTCCCCTTGCAAATCGATTAGGAACTGCTCAATTAATACTGGGAAATTAAAATTAAAAACTGTTGCTTTAAAAACCATGTTTTGATGTCACTTGAATATAATTTTATAACTGTTGATGGCTACGGTGCACGGACACTAATACTAGGTTACACGTTTCAGAGATGACATCACGGACTAGACACCTCTTTTGTTGTGTCATAATGTATTTTGGAGTGTTTGTGTTGTGTCCGTTACTATATGGACACGAACATTAATTTTTGGAGTGTCTTTGCTCTCTAGGCCGATGGACATTTCATTCTATCAAAAAGATTGCATTTGAACAATGTTTATTTTTACTAAGCTATGCTAGTGTAGGATTTGGGGTTTTTGAAAAACTGGATTGAGGTTTAGAATGGAGGAGAGAAAGAAGACTTGGAATGAAGCAATGAGTTGCAATTTGAAGGCAGTTAGCATTTGGAAGGCTATGGAGGTAGGAAGCACGAGCATTCCAAAACTGGTGATTTGTCCATGTCGCATTGTGTCGTACACTTATCAGACATGCCACATGCACTCCAGAATGCACGAGAACATGCCAAAATCTATGTCATGTCCTTGTTGCAGTTTTGGTATTGTGCCATGTCGTGTTTGTGTTTGTGTCCGAGGCGCAATAGCCTTGGAGAGAAGCTGATGGCAAGTTGAGATGGAGTGGGTCCATGAGGGACATGACTTAATCTACTTGCTTTATATTGCTGTGGTATTGGTCTTCTTCTTTGGGTACTTGACATTATTATAGTTACTACCTAAAACTTCGTACGTCAAATATTTGCATTATATTGATTTCCTTTCTTCAATAGCCCTTGTGTACAGTAGAATTGATATATGTTCCTTTAACACCATACGAAGACTTGTTTTGATGGCTTTTATTTTCACCCATTTGTAACTATGATGCCATACGAGTATCATGAAATAAGTGGTTCAATAATGTTTAACTCAAGTATGTATGTATGATAAGATTTTTCATGGTTAATACATTTAAAGGAGTCAAACCATGTTTTATATCTTAATAGACTGGTATTTGGATTTGGATACATAGAATGAAACTAGCTAACAGTAAGGAAGTGAATTTTATTGTGGGCATATATATATATATATATATATATATATATATATATATTAGTGTATTTGTTTTTCTATGCTGTTTTTTGTTCTTGCATGGTAGGATAGCATTGGATTTATTGTTTAAAATTCTCTACTTGTTTTGGGAGGGTTGGAATATCAGAAAGTACCATAATTTGTAATGCCTTGTGATGAGGCTTCCTTACTCTTGTTTTCTCTTTGGTGTATTGGCTATATCGTATAGGTGCTGGGAACTTGCTGACAGAGGAATCATGAACCTCTTAGATTTGGTCTTTAATAATATTTTTTTTAGTAAAACTGTTATGTAATGATTACAATTCAAGAGGAGATTTTGTTGCTTGCAGGAAAGTAGCTGTTATTAATTTGGATCCTGCAAATGATTCTTTGCCGTATCCTTCTTCATCTCAGTAATTGTTCTGCTACCTTATTATTACGTTCAAAATTTTCTTACAATTTCTTGGAAGCTCTTTCTGGCTTTCCTTGACACCAAAGATAGGTATGAGTGTGCTGTGAATATCGAGGATCTTATAAAACTTAGTGATGTGATGGCTGAGCATTCTCTTGGTCCAAATGGAGGTTAGTTCTGATGCTCGTTTCTCATATTCTTCTTTGAATAATGTGTAATCATCATAGACATGGAACTTCGTGATCTTTAGAGATTAACTACTGATGATGACTTCTTATTTTTGCTCATATTCTTGTGTTAGTTCATGTACATATAGTCTAATTTGTTTAGCACATGTGCCAACCAGGTCTTGTCTACTGCATGGATTATTTGGAGAAAAACATTGATTGGTTGGAGTCCAAGTTGAAACCTCTTATTAATGGTAAGTATCATATGTGTCCTCTTATTGGAATGGCAATATCCAAAATTTGGTCTTTAAACTTAGAGAAGTCATTTTTTATGCCGATGCCCCATGCAAGCTCCACAAATTGAATACAGAATACTATACCCCAACCAAGTATGCTTGTCCATGCAATAACAATTCAGTCCTCTACTCACAAAAAGGAGAACTAGAACACTTAATGGTCTCCATTGTTGGCTATATCCACCTCTTCCCATTTTCTGAGATCCTTCATCTGTGATATCACTATTTTCTAAAGATGCTAGCAAGTTCCAGGGTTCCTTGAATGCCATTAGATTTACTTCTATGTTTGTTTTCTTGTGAGAAAGAAAATACTGGGACTTCTCTTTAGGATCTCTTAACTATTTCTGTTCTTTAGGATGCTTCTTTTCATTACATCGATGCACCTTCTAAATACAATAGTGGACGAGCTATAAATTAAAATGCTAAAGTTGGTGGATTGAGTGAGGAATCAAATTGATTAATGATATATTGCTGGCATTGATAACGAGTGGAGCTGCTTGAGAGTTGAGGTTGATGTCACCATTTTTAACATGAGTTCAAAGAGCAATATAATTTGTTCTTCAGGGGAGGAGAAATGATGCAACATTTGGGTTCCAAAAAAAAAAAATGTGACTTGAGACTCGGGAAAAAAAAAGGAGAGATCTGAAGCTCGAAACCGAATGCGAACGAGCAAATTGAAGATGTGTTGAAATCTCCTCTTCATGTTAGGCCGAGGTGAGCCAGCACAACTACCTTATCTATGTCAGTCAGGACTCAGGCCCTGGCGATGCATCCTGAATGGGATTTGGTAATCATTTTTTCACCTTTAAACTTGGAACGAGAAGGAATGAGATTCCTTTTTTCCTTTTCCTTTTTCTCAAGTGTGATGGTGCCTGTTACTTTGTATATGTTGACCCAGACCATCTTGTGCGAGAAATAAAACCCTTGCCAACATCCACTCGATAAGTAGAAGAAGCATCAGATAATTTTTACCTCATAATGTAGCAGAGTGGCTTGAAAATGCTGTTTCTTTGGTATTTTTCTCTCGAGGTTTCAGTTGAGAATTTCATTGATGCAAACAGTAAGATACTCTCTAAATCACTGCACAGTTGTCAAAGGCATCTATTATTCTTGGAGCTTTATGCAGGCAATATGATCATTTCGCTCAAGTTTATCAAATAGAATATATTGTTCATTGCGAGTGTTAGATCATGAATTGCAAGGATAGTGGTAAACCAAATTGATAATGTATTGAGGTTATAAAAAGGATATGTTAGTTGCTAATACTATAGAGAGGATGCCCTCAATCGAGCTGAAGGGGAAATAACGGTTCATGTAGAAGGTTCCAAAAACTTGCGAAAAGGCTATATATTTGTTATTTTTGTGATAATGGTATTCTTTAGTTACATGATATTGCAGTATGAACTCTTTAACCTTCATGAAGTCCTCAAATCTTAATATATTTTGAAGCTTGAACAACAAGCTACAACAAAATACATGGGATGGTTTAATAGAGGATGCTGCATGGTTCCCATTTTAAATTCAAGAATTGTAGTCTCAGGATCTCAGTTTGTCTGCAGTAAACAAAAGCGTTCTCCCTACGATGGATCATCCTTTCACCATTCCATTTTCAAAAATCAAGATACAAAGAGCTTCCATTATAGTGTCTTTAGATGTCAGTTTTAAATTTACGAAGAATAGTATTCTATATTATATCTAACAAAATATAGACACAAAAATAGAGCATGCATGCACTTTTTTTATATCAGTAGTTCTATACTTATGTGATCATTGCCATCATATGGTTTGATAGTTTTCTCCAACTTTGCTATATACTGCAGATCACTATCTTCTTTTTGATTTCCCTGGCCAAGTAGAACTCTTTTTCCTTCATTCCAATGCAAAGAATGTTATCTCTAAACTCATCAAGAAAATGGATCTCCGGGTATGATGACTGATAAACTATTAGCAATAGCCTGAATAAAATGATAACTAGAGTTCATATAGTTACCAAGTTTTTCTTGGATGTATTACATTCTATTAATTTTTATTTCATGCAGTTAACTGTTATTCACTTAGTAGATGCCCACCTATGCTGTGATCCTGGGAAATATGTGAGTGCATTGCTTCTTTCCTTAACAACCATGTTACATTTGGAACTTCCCCACATCAACGTTCTATCAAAGATTGATCTTATTGAGAGCTATGGGAAACTAGGTATGGTTAAACTGTTGTTTCTTTGTGGTGATGCATTGGTTTCGCTGCATTGCAATCAGTGTTTAATGGTTCTACATGTGGCAGCCTACAACCTTGACTTCTATACAGATGTTCACGATTTGTCTTATCTGCAGAACCATCTTGATCAAGATCCTCGTTCAACCAAGTACAGGTGCTATTTTTGCTGTGAAAACTTGAATAATTAAGGCATCTGATAGTTGCCCATTTAGTGAGACTCGACTTTATCTCTTTGTTCTTTAAAATTATTATGTTGACAATGTTATTTTGGTAATTTTTCTAGATGTGCATTGATATTAGCCTCATATACATTAATTGCACTATTCTGAAAGCGCGTATTATGAGGTCTGATTTTGTTAGTTTTAAAGTGTGCTGCTATTGGTACACAATTGACGTTGGTGTGATAATACTGGAAGGAGAATTACAATACATCATTTTCCTTTAACAATTAAACCTTTCTGATAATATTCTAGTTGCCATTTTCTCACTCAAAATATATAAATTGTACCACTATTTGGGGCGAAGTTTTGTCCTTTGAGGTTGTGTAACCGGAATGTCTAGACACTAGGTTCTAGGAGAGCGTTCAGTGAATCTTGTAATTTGTCTGTTACCAAAACATGTTGGTTACATAGTTTGCAGTATCGTCGATCCTGATACGTATCGACCATATCATATAGGTTTTGGCATGTCCCACCCCGATACCAACCACTCTCAATACCGGCCGATACTGAAATTGGGGGGTCTCTTTCCCCGTCAATTCTGCAAAATTGAACAAAAAAGAGAGAAGCATGGAAAAATTGTGTCAACCCAATGATTCGGTTGTGGAAAAGATGTTATAATGCGTCAATAAGATTCCTTACAGGCACGTTATAGCAATTACCATTTGTTGAAGTTGTATATGTAATAATTTTTTAACATTCATTCATTCATATTAATGTTTTTAACATTTATTGTGGTTATGTTATGTCTAAAGGCGAGTAGATACACAACATCTATTGTGAGCGAACCATTTAACAACGTTGAAAACTATTCTATTTAAAACTAACAAGAAACAACACAATATATAAAATGGTCTAAATGTATCAAATCTTTTCTAGCTTTTTAAATTACTTTTATCAGTTTTGGCTTCCCGAAACTGCCGATATCGATACACTCATTAGAAGGGTCCGAAACCCATTTTCTATACTGATACTGCGAACCTTGGTTAGTAAAGAAAGTTTGCCCGACTGAAGAATTTAAAGCATCAATAATCTAAATGCTTTGCATTTTAGCAGTGGAAACTCTGGTGTCAGATATTGAAACCCAAATTCTTAATTCTTCTAAATGCTAATTAAAGTCCGACTTCAATCTTCAGTAAAATGACAACATCAATAAGAAATTGTAATTTTATGGATAACATATGATGTAACCTAGGTTCTCTTGAGTACTTAAGGTTTTCGGGGAAGGGGGAGGGGGGAGGGGGAGGGGGTGGGGGGCTAGTAAATTTGTATTTCCTGATTGAAGTTGGAAGACTGATAGTTGTTTCTATGGTAACCAATGAAACTTTGTAGTTAATCTGACAGTGGGCATGGATTAGCATTATTATGAAATAAAGGAAAACATATCTTAACAAAGAATGTATACTACTGCACTACCATGCTTAGTCATCTGGCCATGAAGAAGTAATTGAGGTGGGGATTTAGTAAAGCTGGCAGGAGAAAGTGGACTCGTGTAGGTGGCCTAAAAAATTCCGGGAAGGCTTTTGTTGCTGTCGTGGTTGTTTTTGTTGTTTGTTTGGATTTGGTACGTATGAAATGTGTTAAAACATAGCACTATTTTCTGACCTGTTGCAGTACAACTATACAAGTGATTTTGACTATTATTTAGAGTTGGATACAAACTGATACAGATAACTCGAAGAAGACTTTGGGTCTGCAAACATTAGTAGAACTTTCCATTTTCTCACCAGCAGACTAGTTATTTTTCTCCTTAGCTGGTTAGCTGACATTATTAATGCAGTTTTACATCTAGTTGATTGATTCTCAAGTAGATCACTGTATTTATTGTGCTCAACTAGATCCTTGTATGCGTTTGCATATTTCAGTGAAGGGGCCACAAATTTATCTCATCTTCTGTATGTACCTTTGTTCCTTACGTCTGTCAAGCCCGTCCCATGGGCCCACTAGGACATACCTATGATGGGCCTCATGTGCATTATCACTCATCCCACTGGCCAAAATTGTTCACCCGGATGTACACAAGGGTCAATCATTCATATACGAACCAATCATAAGCATTCATATACAAACCAATCAAACTAGTCAAATATGTGATTTGGGACTAAATGTTGGGGTTTCACAGTCACCCCACTCAAAGACAACGTTGTCCTCGCCGTATCCCTTACAAATGACCCAGTCTACCCTAGAGGAAAAAGAATCCACTAGATAGTTCTGATACCATTTGTGATGCCCCAGCCCACTAGTCCGGCATGACATGATCCATGCATGGGCCTAACGTGCATCATCACTTGGACCACTTGTCAAAATGGTTAATCCGGATGTAGGCGTCATGCTCAAGCATTCATATATAAACCAATCAAACTCTCATATCCGATGTGGGACTAAATATGGGGTTTCACAATTTTGTGCTTATAATTATTGTATTGATCGATATATGTTAGTTAATTTTAATCTTCTTTGGAGACCCAAAATTTGGAATATTAAGAACTAATAGATCTTTCTTGGTTTTATCACCACTGCTGAATGACATGCTTCTTATGTTGTTTGTATTCAGTATTTCGTGGTTGGCCTATTCATCTTTGCTACTCTTCCCACCCCCCCCCCCCCCCCCCCCCTCCTCTTTATACTGGTCCCTTTATGCTGGTTAACACTCTAATTGGAAAGACCGGACTTCGGGAGCTTCGTCACTCAAAATTTCCATTTAGAACAATAGATGCTATTTGCTTCTGCTTAGTTCCGATCTCATAGAGTGAATTTACAGAGTCCCTTTGTTGGATCTCCTATTCCACATAAGCTTGATGAAAGCTATGAACCTGCTATGACGCATGTTCCTCCTTTAAAAGAGCTGTAGGGTGTCGATGAAATGAAACCTGAAAGCTGGTATCCCTATCTTCTTTTTTGCTTGGCTAGCTTGGTCCTTTATATTTGGATGATTATGCCCCCTTTTTATATTGACACTCCAAGGCATGATCTTTAGTGAGCTTGAGCTTCCTTTGGAAGCACAATGATTCGACCTATTCATCTTTCTTAATGGAGGAAAATAGGTCTATTCCTGGTGGAGAATCTACATGTGTAGTATATTTTGCCCTTCCACGTTAAATGACAAGAATTTCTAGCCTTTACTATTTGATATAATTTCTTGGATGGCAAGAATATCTTGTTTATAGTTTTGAAGATGTTATCTCCTACCCATTCATTTGTGTCTTCTTACCCATTATGTGATAACCTTGGTTGTATTTGATAGAAGAAAAAGCTTGATAGCTTTGCTTTCCCTGAGTTCCAAATCATTGGAGGTTGAGGGTCATCTTCTTATAGTGTTGTTTTTTCACTACCTTGCTATAGTTTTGATCCTCTTAGTGAGCTTGAGATTAGTCATCCAAGAAATTTCATGTAAGTCTAAACTTTTTTTTATCTTTTGTTTTTACCTTCTTTATGGGGTCATTGTTTGATGCATACTGAATTTGACGCAGGGTGGGGTGGTGGTTGGTGGTCGGTGGTGGGGGGGGGGGGGGGGGGGGGGGGGGGGGGGGGGGTCAGGGGGGTTGGTGTTTCTATTATACGGTACATTAATTTCCACTATGTAAAGGACACTATTTGATATGCTATGCATGGCACTCGCATAAAGAGATTTTGTGGACTGTCAGACGTATCAAAATTCTTCTACACTTTTGCCTTTAAAGGGTTTTTTTCTTCCAAACTGTTTAGTGTATATCTGTTACCATGGCGACATTAGTATTGAGCTTTTTTTGGTTATTCTGACCACAGGAAACTCACTAAAGAGCTTTGTGATGTCATTGAAGATTTCAATCTGGTTAACTTCTCAACTTTGGACATTCAGGTTCGTTTTATTTAAATCCTTTACATTTTTTCAAGTTTGTCCTTTTTTTTATTTTATTTTCGAGTTCATGCTATGTAAAACAATATAACATCTTTCTTTTTCAGGATAAAGAAAGCGTTGGAAATCTTGTAAAGCTTATAGATAAGACCAATGGATATATATTTGCTGGCATAGAGGGGAGTGTCGTGGAGTTCAGCAAAATTGCAGCAGCTCCCCTTGACTGGGATTACTATAGATATCCTTTTTATCTCGTCTTTGATCATCTTCATCTTCATATACCTGATCAGCTATCCATTCATCATGTTTTGCCTCTCTTAGTATATTAGTCTGAATGAGTATAGCCATTACTTTTTGCAATGTGAACAATAATGTTTGGCTAGGTAAAAACACCATGAACAAAAAAGAGGCAAAGTAAACCTATTTTATTAAAATTTATACCTTATTTTGGAGGCTTTGGAAGCCAATCTATACCCCTTCCTAATTGCTGGATTCAAGTGACTATATATACTCCTTTATCTGTATTGAAAATGTATACTATATATTATTATTGAAGGGTGGTGCCTAGTCTCCGCAGCATGCCATACTTGTCATTTTGTTACTTATGGATATAATCATATAAGAATAAAATGTAATAAGGTTTTTGCATCTTACTGAGATGAGATTCTGATCTTCTTTTTTTTCTTTAAGCATTTCCGGCAAAAAAAGCGTAACTGTGTACTGATTTGGCTGTTGTTTTGACTTTTAGTAGTACAACAACAAAGCCTTCCTCCCGAAAATTTGGGGGTGGCTGTTGTTTTGGTAATGGTTTAAAAGTCTGAACAAGTCTTAATTATAGAATTACTGATTGGTCATGTAATGAACTGATGATTGAGACAAAGGACCAACTCTGTGAGAATGGAACGCCACTTGACACTTGTCAACAATCATGAAAACATTTCATACTACACTGAGGAAAGAGACTTGAATTACTTAATGTACGTCTTGCCATAATTTAACAAGCATTGCTATGTATTGAGCATGAGCAGGTGGTTTTTACACTTTTGGCATGCCTCACTCATAGGTTTCTAATCTTGGATTATATAAGATATGCTTCATGCCCGTGTGGTCCTTGTGGTCCTTAACAGATTGCTTTACGACAGCTGCAGTGCAAGAGAAATATATGAAGGATGATGACAATTAGAAAAAAGCTATATGAAGGATGAGAAGTAGGCAAGCTAATGGAGAGTGCACGTTATGCTTATCATTGCACACATCTTCCAAGAACGTTTATTTAGATGATGTACTATAGTGTTCATGGTTCTTCACATAAGTGGGAAGTAAAATTTAATGTTGAAATATAGATACCATGTATGATACAGGTAATACAATTTTGGTGGATGTAATCTTGTTGCTCTGTTTTTGTGCTCTTTCCCTTACCCTTTATTTTTTTTACGGTTACATCCTCTCACTCGGATTCGAGTTTGACACGGTGGAAGAGTATTCTTGCTGTTACTTGAAGCAGTCTTCATTCGATTATGAAAGCCCGAGCGAGCCTGATTTTTCCAACTTTCTCACAGATGTTTCACGTGGTCAAGTGTTTGAGAGGTTCTTTTGAATCAAAAGAGAGTTATATATCAACTATATGTTGTTCCTGCAACCCCATGCAGCACTAAGTTTTTTGCAGTATCAGAAAATTATATATGGGTAAAGTGAT
Organism: Iris macrosiphon; assembly: GCA_036927795.1. Classification (NCBI taxonomy): domain Eukaryota; kingdom Viridiplantae; phylum Streptophyta; class Magnoliopsida; order Asparagales; family Iridaceae; genus Iris; species Iris macrosiphon. Next base: position 147,549,216 of record JAYESA010000017.1, on the reverse strand, counting down.
AAAAGTGTCATGTTTTCTGTTATAGTGTAACGAATGCTGGATTCATGGGTCGAATCAGTTTTTGAGTAATATATATATATATATATATACTTCTTCCTATCTGATGAATAATAAAGATTGCAGATTGTTGAAAATTGAAATGTTTGATATTTGGGTTATTTACAGTAAGCTCTCCTATGTTTTATTACATGAAACTCTCAATTATTTTGAAAATAATTACACGTATCACCCTTATGTTTTATTTTAAGGGTTATTACACAAACCATCCTTATTTTTAAAATAAAACATAAAGCATATGGAAGGTCTGTGTAATTATTTTCAAAAATAAGGGAGGTCCGTATAATAACCATAAAACATAGGGGAGGTTAGAGTAAATAATCTTTGATATTTTAGTCGGTTAGTCGACTAGGGTTATTTACACAAAACTCTTCTATATTTTTGATTTATTAAACGGACCTTCCTTATTTTGAAAATAATTACACTAATCTCTCCTCCCCTATGTATTATGTTTATTACACGGATCTTTCCTATATTTTTGTTTTACGTAAATGATTATTACACTAACCATCCTTATAACATAAAGCAGAGGAGAGGTCTATATGTAATTATTTTTAAAGTAAGGGAAGTCCGTTTAATAAATCGAAAATACATGGGAGATTAGTGTAAAAAATCCTAGTAGACTATGCATAAGAAAATTACTTGGTGGAACTCTGAAAGTTGATGCGAAGATGAAGAAGAAAACTTCCCATAAATCACTACCATTTTGAGCTCTGTATGTGAACTGATTTGTCCATGATTCTGGTTCACAAAAACCATTCATTTTGACACTTTAGAACTCGACTGGTGATTCATAAATTCCCTTCTGGTTAGAAAAAGGAAAAAAGAAAAAAGAAAAACGTATGAATAGTTTAGTCATAAACTAGCCTGCTCAAAATGGTTTAATTTAAAAGAAGCTGGTTTTTAACGCTGGCAGTGATGATTTTGTAAGAAAAGTAATCAACAAAATCCTCGTTTAATGACCCACAAGGGTGACCACTGAGCGTTTGTACCAACATCTATTGATGATTATGATCATGGCTTGAAATCTTGTTGAGCTTGACAATGTAGATCTTGTTTCATGAGTACACTGTCGAGATTTAACGTGTCGATAAAGACGGTCACTATTCTTCTAAAACAATTAATAAGTATTATACATATAACAGTTGTTTAGATGGAAACTGATCATTTTTCTCGCAGAGAGATGTGACGGAGCCCATGAATAATAAATTAAATTCAGGCTGCCTTGAGAGTGAAGCATGCTCAAATGAAATGCCATCGAAAGTCAAATGGTGAAGGTACATGCTGTTATCATCTGACTGTACCTCGCTTTGCTTTAAAACTACTATAGTAATGTCATTGACGTTGCTATTTGGAGGGGCGGTTCACTTATCCGGAAAAAGGAAAAAAGAACAGAAAAAAAGAAAATGTTGAAGAGGTCTCATTTTTACTATTGCACAACTATGGCAAATGTCAGATAGGGGTGATGACAGGATGCTGATAGAGGTGTCATTAGGTTTGGATCAAGACAAAAAGAAAAAAGAAAAATATGAAGTAAAAGTTTCCTTGTTACTTTGCAGACAGCTTCAACCTTTTTACTCGCATTATCGGTATCGGATCATTCCTATGAGTATCGAGATTGGTAGTATAAACAATATCGACAGTTTCGAATCGGAGTATCAGATTTTTGGTATCGAAAAAACAAATAATTATTAATATTTTAAAAAAAATATTTTATACATTCAGACATTATTTTAAGTATTTTCAATGTTGTTTATTAGTAGTTTTGAAATTGAATGAATATTGCGGATTGGTTTGTTTGTGATAGATACATTTTCTTCTTTTACATAATTTTACTCCTTTGCTGATTGAGTCTTTTCCGTTCAATTTTTCTTCCTGAATTGACCGAAAAAGAAACCCCCAATGTCGATATCGGTCAATATCGAATATCGGATCAGGACATGCAAAATCGTATCAGTATCGGCCGAACTGCAAATTATGCCCTTTAGTAAGTAACCAACATTTCAGCACAGCAAGAGGATGCTCCAATCATATGTACCAATGACCAAATCAAAATTTAGTCGAGAATCAGAAGAGAGTAGTTCCAGCCATGAAACCATTCAGAGTAATGTATGAAACGAACCAAAGGTTTTAGTAAAGAGTATTGATATCAGAAGCAAAAGAAGGCGTACAATAGTACAAAAAGAAGACTACAATACAGAGGCATACCAATACATAATTCATTCTACCTAAAGAAGAACACTCACAACTAAAACAAAATCTCCTGTAACTTCTGTTGATTATAAAGTATGGATTGTACTTTGAGTAGGTTCTACCCAAAAAAATAGTGAGCCATTGACTCGTATAAATGTAACAATAAATCTTCATTAGTAATCTCTGATCAATTCTTCTGTAAGTGACTTACATTTCTGCTAACTGTAGCATCTACAAACAAATGAATTAAATAATTTAATTCCTGAAGCTAGCAACAAATCAGCTCAGCATTGTCCTTGCCGTTGCTACTTGATCAGTGTCGGGAATTGATGATCACTTCCTCGCTGGATAATGTCCATCTCTATAATTAGCAGCATCTGATAAACAACGAACTGCATCTCATCAGCAGTCAACAGAAGTGATAGGTTCAAACAAAGCTGTGTTCTCTTCTCATCTCATCCGCAGCCTGGTTACGACAAAGTTTGTTCCATAAACACATTTAGCTGGAACAGAGGCAAAAGTCTGCAACTTAAAACATGGAGCAATATCTCTCTTGTTGTCGGCATGGTTGCTACACAAAATCTCTGCATCTGAGTTGCTACTTTTCTACGAGTAATTTGTCTAAGTGTATTAAAGTTCCAATCTAACCCTACAAAACACCTGCAAAACTGCTGATCAGTTTCTAAATTATAATAGTCAGTCGACAAAACTAAGATTTCTGTCATCAGAGGCCACCGCGGAAGGCAACCATTACTAATTCCTTTGCTAGACCTGCCAAATAAACCAATAAAAATTCTGTACATATCCATCAGACTTTTCCGGAGATGCTTCCCAATATAATCACTGATACTATTATATAAAGGGTAAATGTGAAACCTGGCCTTGGACTTGTATATATATCCTTATCTGACCTCACAGTCAACTTCAAATTGGATGCTTAAGTACCTCCCCCTTCATCTGGGAATCTAACTTCCTCGTAAGCTTTCAGCATCTCTGATGTATAATCTCTCAATGCTTCAAATATTGGAATTAAACCAGTGCTTAAGCTGGAAGAAGCTGCCTCTTGGACCTGTTTCACAATTTCTTCATGTCTAATCCTCTCTTCATCCAATCTTTTCCTCATCAACTCTAGTGCCTGCATGCGATCATCATGGTCAAGCTGACTGTTTTCAGTGGCAGACACTACATCTAAACTTCCATGCAATCCACTACTATTTTGCAGAGAATAGAGCCTAGTGGCATAATCTCTGGAGATATACTCTGCCTTTAGTTTTTGATGCTGTTCCTCTTTTTGAATCTCCCCCAACCTGTGCACATTTTGAGCAAACGATTGCATTGTTGTTGCTACTTTGACTGCTGAAATATCTCTTATTGCATTATATAAATCATTAGAGATGATAAAAACAGCAGGAGCTTCGATCCTGCTTGGGGAGAAAGGTATGATCCCATCAGGTGTTACTTCTTGTACTTGGGGGAGCCATTTCAATAACCATCCATTTAGGGCTTCAATATATGATATCTGGGCAGTAATCAAGTCTTGGAAATTAGAAAACCAGTTCAAGAGCTCAAGCTCTAGTCCCATGGTGGCCTCCACAGAAGAATTTCCATGGGAACCAGTTTTAGCCCTGATATTATGGCTTTTGCAAGAAAGTGTAGCTAGCAACTGCTTTTGGTGGCATTCCAACCAGGATCTCCACATTCTTATGAACCTGCATGCAAAAGTAAAACCTTTTAAGCTTCTAGTTACACATTTGAGAACATGTTATACATAGAATACACAGTGCAACTATGGAGATATTATAATTAAGTGATAGGTTTGTGGAAGAATGGAGCTTTCATACCCTCGGATTAGTTCAGTAAGCTGGGGCTGCAACTCTTCATCTCTTATCTTGTGCATCATGCTTGAAATTGCATTCATCGATTGAATAACGATACTTATCTTTGTTTGCAGCCTTCTCATCGATAACCGAGTAATCTCAATCTTATAGGACTCAGCCCCCGTATTGTCCAAAGATCTCAAGTGCCTCCGTTTTTTTTCATATAGGAATCGTAGTTTTTCTTCATCCTAGCACAACCACCTAAGGTATTTTAAACGGTATACTGATCTTGGAATAAATTTATAAATGTATCTTCATAATACAAAAGTATCGTGTTTCCATACTACTTATCATGATTAGGAACAATTATATTTCATAATCACTAATTCTCTAATATTATCAAGATTCTAAATAATAACAGTAATTTAAAAAAAAAACTTCTTCAGGATAGAAAAACTAGAAAAGTCATTCGACTCCATAATAAAATTTGTAATATGCTAAATTTGACTTCAGCATGATTAGAAAGTGCAGAGAAGGGTGTGACAACCTAGAACATTTTCCTATTCTCCAGGTTACACTGTCTCAATTGAAGATCGATTAGAAAGTTAGTTTTGTTGCTTTAGATTATACGATTTTGGGGATGCATAAAAAAAAGATAGCTTCAGAACAACAAATTATACAAGTTCTGAAATAAAATTAGGTACCTACAGAAGTAGTACATAATAACAACTTATCCACAATAGTTTCCGTGTCACATAAATGTTTCACAGATCAGTTCATTCATTCTCATGAGAATTACTGATACCTTAACTTTCACCAATGCAAGGCTGACTTCATATGATAGATAAGCATAGACACTATATTTCAATTTTCAAATAATTATTCATGATCCATAATACTTTATAAATATATACATTTATTAGATAAAGCAATCATATAAGTTGTGCTTCAGAAATCCAAGAATCAAGAGCTAAGAAATCATAAAACCATGCGTAATTTCTACTGCATGGATGTTTCTTTTCAAGGGAGTATAAATATCATCCGTGACGGTTATCATTTCTTAAAAAACCTGAATAAATGCTCAATTACATTAATGTGGCTTCATAAGAAAAGGCATCCCGGTGGCACAAAACTGATTATATCATAATATATTGTGTACCTTAACTTCCTTGAAAAGCTTCTTCTCCCATACATACAACTTCTCCAAAGTTGATGACAGACTGCCAAACTTCGTATCATTGTCCTTCCTAGTGTTCGCATGAATATCCTTGTTCCTCGAAGCAGAATGTCGTGACAGCTTCAATGAAAGGCGGGAAGATGTCAACATAGACAAACCCATAGGCTCCAAAATCCTAGAAGAGAGAACTGCAGCAATTTTTGTAAGATTACAAACTCTACATTTTTTATTACAAGTTTGCTAGCTCTTTCCCTAAACAGAAGGCAAGATTAAATCCGAAATGTATACAATTCTAAAAACAAAATAAGTACAGGAGATTTACCAACACGAATCATAATTTCTTGCTTGATTTTCCACTTTACAAATTTCAGGGAAAGAATTCAACTATATCAGCATATAGTAATACATCAAGGATAATAAGAACATGCTATTTTGAGATAAATATAATTATAGAATTTTCCACTTATCATACATACTTATAAACCATTTCTGAAACTACTTCTGAAAAACAATAGAAGAATGGAAGAAAAGGATTCTTGTAGCCAGTCTCAAATATTTGGAACAATGGTTTGTTAAAAAAAGTTGTCATAATAGAAATAAAAAAGAAGATACTTTGAGTGCCTTATAGCAGTGACTTCTATGCTCAATTAAAGAAAATATAGTTGACTATATACACCATTTTTAGCTACTCAATGTTGATATGACCAGAGGCTTCAAGAATAAAAGTAGTTAGGACACCAGTATTTTCCAACGAGCAGCAATCATATTGTGAGAGTTAAAAAGGGTAAATTACATATTGTGAGAGTTAAAAAGGATAAATTAACTCCAAATCTTCACCATTTACTAGGGGAAATACATTAAATTAGTTTAATACATTCAAGGGACTAATGGGTGGGCAATCGGAAGATCTAGACTTGGAGAACCTTATCTTGGAAAATGACTTTATCCCCTTAGATGTATATAATCCTTTGGAACAAACATGTGCCCGGAGAGAAATTACGCATTATAGACCTATCATATGGTGATAATGCAAGGCACAGATGTAAAGGTAACAGGTAAAACAAAATTCAACACTCGTATAACCATCTTTCACTAATACGTAATTGGCATCAAGGTTTTCAAAAGAGAAAAAAAAATGATTCCGAGTTGCCCCAAATTAGTTTCTGAATGGGAAGAACATAGTTTTCTATTGTTGTCGGCAAATGAATTATGAAAAATAGCACAACACACAAACACACTGCTTCTTCACTCATACAACAGAGTACCTTTCTCCAGTACTGGTAAATATTGCTCCTAAGAATTGAAAGGACAAAATAAACCCAAGCAGGCCATTCTCTTTAGCAAATTTCTTGAATTGCATTTCAGGAATTTCGGTCAAGTAACACGTACCTATGTTATGTAAATTTTTAGATGATTTGTGATAAGTATAGAACACACTTACCACCAATCCTCAATCTATCCCAGAACCCAAACTTACTTTGGATGCCTAATTTCCATTTCATATTTCTTCAAAATTATAAGCAGGGTGAAGCTAACTTAAATGAAGTTTACCAACATTTCAGTGCAGTAAAAGAAAGCATAATGTGTGAATCAATTCAATCTACGCACCTCTGGAAATCCGACTCATAGACCGATAGTTCAACCTGCCGTACTCTAGAATCCTTGAAACCTCCTCGCCACAATCCCCTGCAGCCCGAAACAAATCCCTAATCTCCGCCACCACTTCCATCACGTCCCTCGTCCCCCGAACAGCTGCCAAGTTGACATCGCTAGGTCCGCTCTCTTGCGTTGCAAGTGAAATCTCCTCTTCTCGCTCCAGCTCCACCTCCACCTCCGAAACCACATTCCCCCCCTTCCTATCTCCTCCTTCCTCCTCTTCCTTGCTCCTCGAACTACTACTCTCACTCTTTTTCTCCTCGGAAACACCCACCTCCTCTTCCGGCGGAGGCGGTTCAGTCTTCGAGCTCCCTTCGCCAAAATCCTTCTCTTTCACCTCCGGCTCCAAATCGTCTTCCAAATCCGGGATCCCTTCCTTCTCCCTAACCTCCTCACTAGAGTGCGTACTGGCCGAACCCGAAAACCTCTCCCGAGAGTAATAATAATTATCAGGCAAGTACTGATCATAATTACCAAAAGGATCCAAAAAGTCCCACGCCGACGCCCCCTCCGGCATCGGGGGCGGCTCCGGAGGCCCCAAATTCTCCTCTTCCGGCGGATTCATCGGAAATCCATAGGAAGAATAGTAGGGATCCTCGTACACGACCGTCGGAATAAAACTCGACGAAGACCTCATGAAGTTGTAATTAGGACTGGGAGCCTTCGGACTCGAATCCTTCTTCGGAGGAGGAGGAGAGTCCTCCGGTTCCGGATCGGACTCCGACTCGAAGTGGATGTGGGAATCGAGAGAGAGGGAGTGCGAGAGGGAGGTGCCGGAGCCGGAGCTGGGCTTCTTGGCCTTGCCATCGGAGGAGGGGAGGCGGACCACCGGAGAGGAAGGCGGAGACGGTACCGCGACGAGGTTCTCGTCTGCGAAGCGGCGGAGGGCGTCGCCGGCCGAGGCGAGGGAGCGGGCGTAGGCTGCGTGGGCGGCGGCGAGGGAGAATCGGCGGTCGGCGGTGGAGAGGATGAGTTGCTTCCTCTGCCGGCAGAGAGTCAGCGGCGGAGAGCTTCCGGCGTTCTTGCCGTCGTCGTCGTCGTCGGCTATGGAGCAGATACATCCCATTAATTGATGGAGAAACCCTAACCCTAATGGAAAGTTTCGTTGCCGTCCATTAAAGAACGGTGTGGATTTATGCGGTTAGGTCCTTCGGGAATTTTGTAGTTTTGCAGTTTGAGGACCGGGGGTGGTGGTGGTCGGAGTCCGTAACGGAAAGGAATGATGAAATGAAGCGGAAATAGGAAGAGTGTGAACACTGAGAGGAGGAGAGGAATTATGGCGCGCGAACGCGGAGGGGGTCCACGTGTCGCTCGCTGTCTATTACTGTGGTTTCTCAATTGGGTCGGGTTTGGATTGCAGAAATAGATCCAAGTTGTCAGACCCAATAACCCGGTAGTCTTTTATGGTAGAATGTTTTAAGAAATTTCACCTATTTTTAGAATAGATTTCCAGAATCCGACCCGCTAGTCACGATCATAAAGCGTTTGGTGGGGTTGGATTAACTTCTTCAACCAACCGTTTCAGTGGGTTCCACCGGTTTAAGTTTGATTTTGTGGGTCCCAGTCCACTAATTTATGACGGAACTCTTGGCTTTTGCCGACAAGAGGAGGAGGAGGGAGGAGGAGGAGGAGGAGGAAGAAGGAAAAAAGTGAGCAGAACAAGGGACCCACGCGCCATTGCGACCGAGCAGTCCTTCTTGCTGGAAACAGCAAACAGAGAGGAGGAAACAATGATGTTAAGGACGAATTAATGACGACTACGACGCTGATACTTGAGTAATATTCTACTCAACAGACGGCCGCGAGGTTTGAGGAAGCTGGTCCTAATGTCTTTCCTCATTAGTCTTTCCAAACACATGGAGATTAATGAAACAGAAGGAACAGAAAATATCAATTTTTTTTTTTTGTTTGGAAATAGTAACAACTTTATAAATGAGATTGTGCTTTACAAGGGGACCGGATCATGGTGTGTATTGAGCCGGTCCGAGCCGGTCCGCGGTTCGAGTCAATCGGATTTGACCGGATTCGGTCTGGGCCGGACTCAACCCGAGAGGAGAGACGGACCGGGATTGGTCGGACCGGTCAGAAAAAATTTCGACCCAACTCGGACCTATGACCCGGTCAGGAGAGGTTCGGACAGAACTGTTTTGGTCCGGACCAGTTTACGGTCGGAACGGTCCAGTCCGGTTAAAATTTTTTTTTTTTACGTTTATTTATATATATTTTATATATAATCTATATGATATAACTTATATGTTAATAAATTCAAGTTAAAATTTATAGTTTTTTTGTTACTAAGTTATTTTTGTTTAATTTGAAATTTATAAGTTATTTGTTAGAAAATATTTTATATAACTTTAAGTATAAATTTATTTGAAATTTATAAGTTATATGTTTAGTATAATTTAAAATTTATAAATTTATTTGTTAGAAATTTATTTAATTTTTTTATATCAATATTTATATAACTTTAAGTATAAATTGAAATCTAAATATTTATAAGTTGATTTTTAAATTTTTTTTGGAATAGCTTATAAAAAATGTATAAATTTATTTTTTGAATTTAAATATAAATTTATAACTTGAAATTTAAAGAAGTTATTTATATAGACATAAAGAAGTTAAATGTAAACAACTAACAACATTAAGTAAGAAAAAACTAAATTTCTTTTATTAGTGGCAATAAAATTATAAATGTATTATAATATTAAGTAACAAAAAAAAATATAGATACTTGTAAACGATATTTTATTTGCATAAAACTTGTAAAAAATGTACAAGACTTCTAAAAAAAAAATTGTCGTCCGTCTTTCGTTGAAGTTTATTGTTCAGCTCCTCCTTCAGTAACGTCATCCATAGTAAGAGATTCAAAGTCCAGCTCTGAGATATCGACACTTTTATCTCTTGAGTCTTGAGTTCTTTGTTCAGCACGGGTCCAATATTGAACGCAGATACAAGCTTCCAAAATATCTGGCAGCAACCGACTCCTCTTCTTGCTTAGCATCCTTGAACCTGCACTAAATCAAGATTTTGATGCTACCGTGGACATCGAGACAATTAGAATATCGCATGCTATAGAAGAAAGTACATGATACATTTTTTCGTATCTCTTCCACCATTCTAAAATTAAATAATAAGATGAAGAGCCATCTTCATCTTCTTCATAAGAATCTAGATATAAGGACAATTCTTGCGTAGGTTGGAAAAATTATTTTTGTTTCTTCTTTTGCAGTACACTTTTAGCATATGATAATTTAGACATAAAATAAGAGCTTCTACCTTGAACGGTTGTACCGGGTCGGGTGGATACAACTCTTTCTTCATATAAAGCAATTAAACTATCTAAAATATCCATAATTTCTACTTTCAAACTACCTACGTCAACTCTCATATTATCTTGAAAATCGTCTAAAAAATATGTACACCATCTAATTTAATCTTAGGATCAAAAATCGAAGCCAAACAATATAGAAGATGTATATTACCCCAATATTTTTTAAATTTGACTTCTATTTTGGTAACGACATAATCAAAACCGGAAATATTTCTATATTTACAAAATAAATGAGACATGTTAAGAATTTTTGTTAAAGCTAAATGAGAAGTTGGATAATAAACTCTAGATAGAATACATGTAGCATTGTAAAATAATTCAAAAAATTCAAAAATAGAAGTAGCAATTAATCAATCATTCTCAGTTACTTGATAATCAAAACTAGGAATAACATTACAATAATGTGTAATAACATCTTTTAACTTAATGGAAGATTGTAACATTAAATAAGTAGAGTTCCATCTATGTGGTGCTTCCTTAACAAATCGCCTAAAAGTAACACCATATTGTGTACATAAAATTTTAAAAGCTTGTTGTCTACTTGCAGAAGAGTTCAAACTATGTAAACATGATCTAAGATTTTCTAAATTTAGTTGAAAGAATTCAAGACATTCTTGTACAATCAAATTAATAATATGATAAGCACATTTAACATGAAAAAGTCTACCTTCTAACATAGTCGTAAATTGTGTTTTCAAAACATTAATAGAAGCTGTGTTATTACTAGCATTATTAAAAGAAATCGAAACTATTTTATTGTGAATATCATATTCACGCACAAATTGCATTAACGTCACCGATTACAGTACCGATATGTGAAAATTCTAAAGGCCTTAGACAAATGATGCATTTTTGCAACATCCATCTTGGATCTATATAATGCGTCGTGAAATAAATATAAGCATAATTTTGCTTAGTAGTCCATATATCAGAAGTTACAGCTAATTTACTAACATGCATAAAACTTTCATTCAAAGTAGCCTTATATTTTTGAAAAAAATTCAGAGTCTCTGCTATAGCAGTAGATCTAGAAAATTTAGTAAAACAAGGATTAAGGGTATTACTTGCATATTTATAATAGAAATCACTCTCACCAAATGTAAATGGTTATTCCTCACATATCATATAACTTGCTAACTCAGTTTTGTTACGAGCATCAGAATAAGTAAAGTTACCTAAAGAAGATCCTTGACCACTGGTACTTAGCTGTGTTTGTCTAGCCTGCAGTGTGTCTTTGCCATAGCAACTTTCATAGTATCTTTTTAAAGTGTCTGTGCCATCATTTTTTTTATTTGTAAATCCGCTTACATTTCTTACATTTCGCAGCTTTAGGTATTGGTTTTTGATCTTTTGGATCTAAAATCGGTGCGCCCTCACTATCAGTGACAAATATTTTTGTATAATATTTTCATAAAAAAGATTGTTTCCTATTGACAATATTTGTAGCCGTGGTCATACTCCTAACTTCAGGAGGTGACATTTGTGTCGGTGGCACAGAATCAGGAATAGGATTATTTTCAAGCACACTATTATAATAATCATAATTTTCATAATGTTGGTTTGAACCTTGTCCATTCATATTTAAAAAAAAAATTCAAAAAAAATTACTTACTTCTCTACCAAAAAGAGAGAGAGAAAAAAAAAATCTCAAATGAGAAAAAAATATTCTGTAATATTAAAGTTACTTGTAACGTCTGTTAGAAGCCTCCAAAAAAAATCGCAAGAAAATGCGTTTAGAGGGAAGAAGTTGGACTCTAGTAATTGATTTCCTTCTAAACTTTGTAATTGCCTTGCTTCTAAACTTTGTAAGAGAGGGAAAAAAATTTGTAGGAGGGAAAAAATTTTGTTGTGTTTATTTTACATGAATTATGGACTATTTATAGGATTATTTTGGGTCCAAATGACTCCAAATACCCTAAAAATAGTTGTTATAATGAGTATTTTGGTCATTTTGCTAGAACGGACAAAAAAGCCACTAAAACGGGGGTATCACGGCTATATTAAAAAAAGGTAAAAGGAAAATCCAGCCAAACCGGACCTGAACTGGGCCGGTCTGGGCCTGTCAAACCGTGCCGTCCGAATTCGGCTCGGCCCAAACAGAGCCGACAATTGGCCGGGCCGGGCAGGGCTTGTGGGTCGGATCCTCCGACCCAGTCCGGACCCGTGGGAGGAGTGAGCCGGAGCGGGCCGGTCCGGACCGGAGCCCGGGCCGGGTTCCGGACCGCCCGCCCTTTAACACACCTTGAGGATCGGGCAAAATAAACCTTCCCCACAAACCCTTCCTACTAGAGCAATCGGCTCTCCCACCTCAATCCCCAATTCCAGCTATGGGGTGTCGAGGAGTTCTAAATATGCCTCTATGCTATGGGCTAGCCCTATCGTTGTACTTTCAACTTCCTCGAATATTTTTCTATTACGTTCTCGCCAAATGTGCCAGACGGCGCACGATAGTCTTAGTTTTGCATTTCTGATCCATAGGTTACCTCTTTGCGTCTGTCCATCAAGCCCAGTTAAAATTCGTAAAATATTCTAATCGATGTCGTGAATCAGTCCCATATGCACCTTATGTATCCTCCAGATGTGGGAGCTGTAGGAACAAAGAAAGAATATGTGATCTTTCGTCTCTTCATGACCGTCACATAAACTGCAAGTGTAATGATCGACTTGAATTTTGAACCGCATAAGTCGATCGAGTGTGAGAAGTCTCCCCCGAAGTGCTTTATACATGTAATATTTGAATTTGGTGGGAGCCCCCTTCAACCAAATTGTCATGTCCCAGAACCAGAATACTGGAGAGCGGGGGCAGACAAAGCCATCTACGTATACTAGAGTATTCTATGCCCCGAGATACGGTCACGGCTGTCTAAGACATGTGAGAGTTTACTCTACAATCCAACAGTCATTCATGGGTCAAGCAATTCCTAGTTGTCTCAATCTCAAGCAATCAACAAGTTACAAGATGTATAATCACCAAACATATAATAGTAAGGCGTCCCAAACTATACATACATAGATGATTATGAAGCTAGTTACCAAAATGAAGAACTAGCAGAGTACAATATTACATGATCAGCTCTAGCTATAGTCTAGAATATGCTTTACATGTAGGCCTGCAAGCAGGATATCAAGTTCGAAAATACGAGCTAAACACGTGCTCGGTGGCTAAACACCTCAAAAGTTTAAGTATAAGATCATGTGGGTGATGAAGAAGAGAAACCCACTCAAGTCCTCGGGTGCTCCACGTGTTCACCATATTGAGGAGGAAAGTACGGAAGATCCTGTGGTGTTGGTCCAATATTTGGCAATACAAAACTAGTGGGGTCAGACCCCAAAGTAGCAAATTATCACAAGGGAGCCAACTTAGGAACTAAAACCAACATACATACAAATCGATAAGAAAGGACATAAGAAAAACAGTAATTAAGTGCAACATGTATAATCTTGCAGTTAAAACCAGTTCTAAAGAAGTATTAGGGAATTAGTGTTCGGGTAACAATGCTCAAGTTACTACTAATTGGATGAAGCAAGATAGGACTAAACTAGAAAATCAAGCAATCACGGCCAATCATGCCTTACGGCTTGCTACCATTAGCTAACTAGGGTTATCACAGCCCTAATGACTAACACATGCAAGTTGATATTCCTTACAGTCATATGCCATGCAGACTATCCGAATTATCTAAACGAAAGGATACATAATATAGATTTATTTGGTATAATCATTTTCTGGTGATGCAAAACTCCCCCTCACGACGGAGAGCTCCAAATCCATCAGGTACGCTGGGATACCGGGATTGCATGCAGCCAAGAAATCTCTCTAGATACTTTCTAGATTAATATTCTAGTTATTAGCCTGGACATGTTATCAAGAATTCCTGACCGTGGTGCTCAAGAATTTGTCTTAGACATGATACAAGACTGGACAGGAGCTTGACAAGTACATTCAGGACGGGGACAAGAAATCAACCACGTGAAGTTATCTTAACGGTTCAGGTATTACATTCTAAGAATCTATCATGTCAGGAGTGCGCTTCATCGAGCCACTATCAGGTATATCAGTGCTTGTCAGGTATATGGAATCAGGAGTTTATGATTAACATTGTAACTACAATCCATGTGCAGGAATTCCATGTTCAGGTAAATGCCACAGTCAGTTTAAAGTATTTCTAAGGAAAATTTGCATTCATTGAAATTCCACAATAATATGCCAAACCAAGGGACAAATCAGCAAACAACAAGAAAATTCCATAAAGTAAATTCTACTAACTAGTGTCACGGGCACATGAGAAAAGATGCATAAAAAGATACTAAAAGAAATGCTAGATAACCAGTCCCGGTGCATGGTATAGACAAGCGCATGAAAGTTGGTTGCATGGGTTATATGGCATATGGAATATACGACACATGGAATCTGTGGAACATGGGATCTGTGGCACATGGGATATGTGGCATATGGGATCTGTGGCACATGGGTTGCATGACGCATGGGAAGCATGGTGCATGGGTTACATGGCGCATGGGATGCATGGCACATGAAATGCATGGCGCATGGTTTGCATGTCGCATGGAAAGCATGGCGATGGGATGCATGGCTCATGTGAAGCATGGAGCATGGGAAGCATGGCGCATGGGTTGCATGGCGCATGGGAAGCATGACACATAGGAAGCATGGCACATGGTCCAGGGGATGCGCCAATGAGCTTCAGCCGAATGGCCTCCTTGCGCATGAACTCCTTCTTGTCCAAAACAACAAGGCTCCATGACCGAAAAACATGAAACCCAATTTTGTTTTCTTTGTAAAAAAAATCTTTTTTTAAACCCAAATCTAGTAAAATAAAGTTCTAAACCACATAGAATCAAATTTTCTTCAACATAGAACAATAAGTTTTCGAAAACAACAAGTTTTTAGAGATCAAAACCATAAAAATCTCAAGAACACTCAAAAGCTCAAGAACACACAATATAAGCAAATAAGATGCAAGAAAAGCTATACAGTTAACAAGTTCTTCATCCTTGGCAAATTGTACTTGCCTAAAGCCATACCACTACTACCACTACTGAAAGGGGGGGGGGGGGGGTCTATGGCCGGCCTCGGGCTCACGGTCAGGAGAGAGAAGGGAAGGAGCGGAAGAGAAAAGAAAATAAAAGGAAAGGAAATGAGGAAAGTGAGGAAGAGAGAGAGAAAGATAGGGTTATATATAATAAGGGGATGGGTGAGTCGCCACATAAACTGAAAATTACATAAAAGCAGTCTACAAAAATCGAGAAAAATACACATGGAGGAATATACAACAATTGCACAATTAAACCATGTACGAATACGAAAATAGTGAGACGAGTCTCACACAAATATAACCATTCCAGTCTGATACTGGATACTTGTCTCTGACTTCCTCGTACGCCTTCCTGTGATTGAATCTCGAGGTGATCGCCATATCCCAGACCCACCGATCGTGGGGGATGTCCAGTTGGATAGGTATATGGATAACCCAACTTGCCACTCTCATGTCGATAGCACTTGAGTTGATATGCCACCGGCTATTGGTTATAATCGAGCTCACCCTCTCGCCTCTAGACATTGCGGCATATGCTACCCAACCCTCCCTGTCTATGCAACTATGATGTAGGGGTGCAATTCGGATGGGCTAAACCTGAGTCCGATCGGGTAAACCCGTTAATGGGTTAGATTAGGGTTGAAGATAATTGGTTCGGACTAGGGCTCGGGTTAAAATATATGAACCCAATCAAAAATCGAGTTGGACTCGGATTCATGTGTTGGATTACCCGAAGAACCCAAAACCCGACACACACACACACACACACACACACACACATATATATATATATATATATATATATGGTTTTATACTTCTTAAATAAAAAGTTTAAATTCTAAATTTCTCCGCCTAAACTCTTCAACTCCTTATCCTAAATCTCATTTCAGTTTGTATTTTGTAATGGTTGAGACTTGATTGCTATTTGATTATGTATTTGATATTACTCTTGTTTAAAATTATTTTAAATATCATATTAGAGTCCGATAAATCCGATCAAACCCGAGTCCAATCTGATCCTCCGGGCTTGGTCTTGGGCTACATATGTTGAACTCGAGGTCGGGTCGGACTTGGGCTCGGGCTAGACTCATGATTCATCGGATTGGGCTCGGGTTGAGATCAAGCCCGACCCAATCTGCCCGAGTTGCACCCCTACTCTGATGATTTGCCAAGGGGTCACACCAAAGGTCGGTAGTCTCCCCATTCGATAACTCTCTTCTGATACAAGTTTTGAATCAATGGTTATATATATATATATATATATATATATATATATATATATATATATATATATATATATATATATAAGGAGGGATCTTGATTTTCGCTCTTAAGCATATATCAGTATTGTTGGATTATATTTTTTGACCGTTTAGATTAGATCAAAATATCGTCAGAAATTGAATAGTTTAAAGATATATTTTGAACAGTCAAAAAAGAAAATCCTTGCTATTTCGAAACATACTAAGAGCGAAAATCCCAAACCCTTTTCCATTGATTCTCTCTCTCTCTCTCTCTTTATATATATATATATATATATATATATATAAAATTTAGTTGTCACATCCCGCTTCCGGAATACGACAAGCCGATTACGTAACAATTATATACTATGAATACCAGGTTATCCGATACCGAATTCTATATTTTGAAAATCAGCTATGACACTCTACTCATCTTACAAAAATTTTGTTTTCAAAATTTAAAATTTAAAGATAAACTTTTTAAAAACAATATTAAGAGAAAAAAGATATTCTACCCACCTTACAAAGGTGAAATATTAATATATTTTCAAAAGAACACTATATATATATATATATATATATATATATATATATATATATATATATATATATATATATATATTAAAAGCTTTTGAAATAAAGGATATTCAGAGATATTTAAATTATCAATGATCTTAATATTTCATAGAATCAAATAAAAGTATTAGAATGTACTTCCAATCCATAACCATATAGGTTCCTTTATATCCATATTCCCCTCTCTATGTTTTCTGACGTGATGTAGTAATCTTGAGCAACACCACTGCGCACATGGCTACAATCAAGATACCGTTTCACTATCAAGATTCATGGCTGCAACTTTTGCTACCACGCCATTGATATCCATAGAATGAGTATGAATTATGATTGTAAGGTAGCCTTATAGTTTAGTATTCTTAATAATCCAAAATATATTCAAAATTAATACTTAATTTCAAGTTTTCTAAATATCATTGACATTACTTATCGTAGTATGAAAACTAATAGATAATATAAGATATACTCATATATCTATACTATCAAAAATATTAAATATTATTTTAAATCATTCAGGCCAATGATTTTTCAAATCCAAACTGAGGTAAGATAAATCAAAATCTGAATATCAAACTTCGAATCCATTACAAAAATTTTGTCTTGATCCCCGAAATCTTATTAAATTACTGAATCATGTTTCGAGAATATAATGCCTTGCCAATCTGGATGGCCACAGTCCGGATGGCTGCAACAACTTCTCTTTTCACGATTCAATTAAGGAATTTTCGGATTCTTGACACAACAAATATTCATTCATATGAAAATTCAATCACAGAAAGTCCAATCAAAATGTTACTTCATAAGAAGTCAAATGAGCAATGAGTGAGTAGTAGATATGGATAATAGATAAATGACAGTTTCCAAAATTTGGGTTGATACTAAAGATGGAATTGAATGGAGAAACAGAGAATACAATTTTAGATTTTTAATCAAAGAACGTTGAATGAAGCAAGGGGATTGAAATTTTTTGAATAAGGCCGAGTTTGTGAAATAATTCGATAACAGAGAGTTTAACAAGAAAATGGAAAACAAGTCGGGACTTAAGCATTGTTAAGGTCAGGGGATTAATGAGTTATATTCTTAATAATATATACAATAGGTATTATACCTATTCCTTATACTACCCATGCTTACCAAATATCATCTGCACCTATAATGCAAATCTTAGGTTATGATTCTTGACTATATAGATGACTATAGTAAATCCATTTAACTAAGGATCCATGAAGCATAATCTAATACAGATAAACCTATGTATATTCTCTATTATGAGGTTTCTTGTAGACTTTTCCTAAGAACATAACTTAGGGTCTATAGCTAAACCTATATGTCTCCTCAAAAGCTTGACCTATATCCTATCCTAGATTCTTTGTTTTTCGAGACCTGCATGTGCCACCACTAAAAGACGTGTCACGTCCCGCTTCCGGAATACGACAAGCCGAGTACGTAACAATTATGTACAATGAATACCAGGTTATCCGATATCGGATTCTTTATTTTGAAAAGCAGCTATGACATTAGTGTGCATTTTGGTATCGGTTATTCACTGAAGCTTATCATAAATTGTATGATTAGTCAGTGTTGAAATTAATAAAAGTAACTTAACAAGTCATTAAGATAAAAAAATAAAATAAAGAGATAAGTTGAAAGCTTGGAGAAGTAAAAAGGTAGAGTTAACCTAACTTTTAAAAGCAGCCCTCCTACCAGCTTTTAAAAGCAATAACTTTTGAAACAAATAAACATAATATTTTTTTAGTGAACACACTTGTGAAAAAAAAAAAGAGGATGAAACAAAAACTACAAAAGCAGCTTTAAGCTAATTGACTCAAAATTGTTTTTGGAGGATCCTCTTGACAGTTTGGTGCCATTGGAAAACATTTGGAGCTCTTTGTATTCATGGATTCATGCAGTTTACATTCATTCTACTAACTTATTTGCTTCCATCTCTTTCTTCGTTCACCTAATCTTATTATTATAACCAACTTATTTACTTCCATCTCCCTCATGCTTACCTCACACTAGGTACTTATGTTCTCTCAACTTCTGTATGGACATACGTCTCTGCCTTTCCAATCAACAATGAGTCGAAATCTAGTAGAGATTACATACTTTGTTAAGAATGCGGGAAGATCCGAAAAGAGTTAGCTACATTAGATAATTACTAGAGGCAACACACAAAGTAATAGAAACTATCACATCTTTTTAAAGAATATGATTATTTTTTGATATTCAAAGTATCCTTCAAAAAAATGTTGAGAGACAACGCATAATTTCAATAGTCCAAACTCCTGTTCCCTCTTCCTCTCACATAACAATTTTTTCTTTTTGTAACATCTCTCTCTTTCTCTTTCTCTTTCTCTTTCTCTTTGGAACCCAATTATTTTCAATAACCCATACTCCTATTCTCTCTTCCTCTCACACAATTTTTTTTTTTTTTGCAACCTCTTCCTCTTTCAAACACAATTATTGGTGGTTTCTAACCTCATTGAGATTTGGAAGCTTTAGAAATCGTAACAGTAGGATTAGAGATGACGAAAGACTGTCAAAATTCTAACAATATATATATTTTCTAGGAATATATTTGTTAGAACTGTCAGATTTCTAGTAGTCCTAAGACAAAAAAAATTATGGCAGTCATAATTACAGCTATAATTGCTAGAATCTTGACAGTTATTTGTCCTCTCCAACATGACTATCACGATTTCTAAAGCTTCCAAACCCCTATAATGAGATTCGAAACCACCAATAATGATGTTCGAAAGAAGAAAAGAATGTAAAAGAGGAAGATGAAGTAGTGTGAGAGGAAAATAAATTTGAATTCGAAATGGTGTGTTTCTCCTAACACTTTTACAACTTAATACCACTTTTACAACTTAAGAGTGATGTTAGCTTAATACCACTTTTACAACTTAAGAGTGATGCTCGCTAACATGTGATAACTCGATCATTTTTTGTGGTACCCTTAGTAATTTTCATCCATTAACCTTGAGGAGTTGATATCAAACTAGGCCCACCTGGCTTGCTTAAAAGGAAAGCATCTTATTTACCTAATGGCTTCATTTTATTATACAACCAGATGAGAAATTCAGACTTTTCCAGATGTGTAGCATCGATCCTACGCAGAGTGGCCAATTTCAAAACCCTTGGGATCCTCAACTGGTTGTTGACCCACCTGATTACAACTGATAGTTGCTTAACCTTATATTCTGTCATCATGCATTTAACCATAGTCTAAATTAATCAGAAGGACGTCAAGCTCTCTCTCTCTCTCTCTCTATATATATATATATATAGAGAGAGAGAGAGAGAGAGAGAGAGAGAGAGAGAGAAAGAGACCGACAATAGTCCAGCATATTTCTCCATCTGAAGGATGTCATGGGAGTTGATCCAAGTACAAGCAAGCCATCATCTAATTAAAAGGTACAAGTTGCCCCAATAAAAAACCATTTGGCCTTTCAGATATGAGGACAATTAGTAAAACTTCGGTATCTTGAAAAGCAAAGCCAAGCCAAGGCAGCCGCGACAAAGATGAGAATGACAATCAGCCTGCACAACATATTCTTATAACATCCTCCAACTGCAACCAACAAAAACACCTCAAGCAGCACTCAAGCTTTCCAGCTATGATAAACCGAGTCAGACCCGAGTAGCTTCCGTAGTGCAACAATACAAACTTTGACCATTCTATCATTAACCCAGCCAGCTAACAAGTGGCTTTCGGAGGGTTGTATATTGCAAAACTTGCTTTGCAACAAAAAAGCAAAACTAGAATCCATATGATTTTGATGTACATCTGTTTCGGTCAAGAAGAATAACACAATTTAATGTAATCACAACCCTTGTATCTAAATCCATCCAGTCATTGAAAACAATGGTCATATACAACTAATATAGGCAAAACGACCTAAACGAACAACAATACGCAATGTCCTTATTATTTTTGGCAACCACAGTATTCTCATTTTTCATGCTATCCTGATGATTCCAAATATTAACATAAAGACAACACACATATTAGGTTCCACTCAATGGGTTCTGTGACTACCTGGTGGTTTGGTTGAAGATGGTTTTGTCTTAGCAAAATCAAGCAAGTCCTTAAAAAGGATGTCGTCAGGGTGGGCTGATTTGGTAGGCGGTGATGCATCTATGCTTCCCATTTGATTTGGTGTCTGATGTGATGATGGGCTAGTCTTGCTCTGGTTAAGTGACAAATTTTGCGATCCATTGTAAGAATTTTCACTGGTTAAACCTACCTGCTGCTGGAAAAATAGCTTTCCACCTGTGGAAGGTTTCTGCTCCGAAATCTGCTTTCCACCGTTCAAGGTTTGCTGCTGCTCAAGAACCTGCTTTCCGCCAGATAAAGCTTGCTGCTGCTCAAAAAATTGCTGTCTTTGGTTATATTTTGCGGGTGGTGGTGGTAAGTAGGAATTAGATGGCTGGCTTTCCCATGTAGCTTTTGGAGCAACCTCTGCAGGAGACTTTGTTGCTTGAACAGGTTCGTCATATTTGGGCTGGAGAGAGAAAGCCGAAGGTGTTGTTGAAGGTGCAGAAGATGACATAGATAGGACCGGCGGAGAAGGTTGATTTACAGTTACATTTGATGATGTTTCTTCTTTGTAGACATCTCCGCTAAGGTAGTCAAATGTAGGCACATTTGTACTGACTGGGTTCTTTGATGATGGTGGTGGAGCAAGAAAAGAACTTTCATATGTCTGTTCCTTCTTGGCATCAGAAATATTCCTACTTTGCCCTGCTGTATTCTTTCTTGAAGTCCTAGTATAACATTCATATGATGAAAAGCTGAACTGGTTAGATATTTACTAATGCCATTACTAAATTTTTAAGAAGGGTAAGATAACGTTCCTATGGGTAGTGTCAGGATATGTCATTCAGAGTTGTGTTACTGCAGTTCGATAATAATTTATTTAGGCTTTTCAATCATCTCAGCATAACTCTCATAAAAACAAGATGAAAAATAGAATTTGGAACATGATATATGCATGTCTGTGGCGGCAATCCCTTGGGAAGAGGAGAAATATGTTTCTTCATCAATCTAGTTACTTATTACTATCCATATTTGAACCGTTAGATTGAAAATCTGGATGAATTCAGATCAAAAGACCAAGTTAGCATGGGTACCTTCTAGCCAATTAAACTTATACTTAATTAACCATAATATAAAGCAGGGTCTAGTTCATGATGACGACTATATGTTGACTGACCTTGTAATACAATTTACTATAGGTATATTAGATCATTCAAATCCTAGTATAGGCACATTAGATCATTCAGGATTTGATTGGCTTTTATTAATCATCTTAGCTCCATATAGAAAAAAGTTTCAAATCAAGTTTCTTTGGTGATTTACATGTTTATTTCAACATATTGTTGTTTCTACAATTCATTAGTACTGATCCTGATACCGAGTTTTTTTATCACTTTTTCAAGCTAAGTTTCTGATATTCTGATACTGACTATCAGTATTTGCTTAAGATAAATCAAATACTGATACCAACTTTCAACCGAGCTATTGTGCACTGTCAGGGATTGATACTGGTACAAAAGCAATGACCTGACAGTGTTCTTGCAAAATCAGAGAATCAGTGCACGCAGACGTGTTAAAAACTTAAAGCTCTTAACAGAGTGAGGTGATACATGTGAAGTTCGCTAAATGTGGTGAATAACCCAGTGGAGACGGACTCAATATTTATCAAAATATCTTTCTCAGATTTTCTTTTATAGAGACCACACGTATTATATTATTTCATTCAGCACTATAAATTGTGATTATGCATCTCATCCTCCTCGACTTCTTCCCAGCAGCGCATTCGTCCATGATAAGAAAATAAAGGCCAAGAGTACATAGTTTTCTTACCTTAGAGAGAGATGGGAGAAGTCATCCTCCAAGTCGTCATCATCATGGTTTATATTAACGACATGAACTGAGGAAGCCGCTGTAACTTCTGTTACAGTAGGAACACCCTTCACTATTTCATCATGTTGCTGGAGTACACGCTGCAAGTCATCGTTCAGTGTAAGGCCCTGACAGAGAAGTTCTTCATCCCTATAGTTACAATAAAAAATATAAAAATGCCATATTATCATGTACTTGCAAAAAAATCCTGAAAGATGTCAAAACTTCAGTACCCAGTACTGCGCACGAGATCCATGACACGCTTCTGATAGACCTGACACTGCTCAACAAGGTCAACAATAACTTCTTGTTTGACACCCTGCCATAAAAGCAAAAGCCAACATTAGTGCCTGCGAAGCAGATACTTAAGCAGCTAATTGTTCTCTCTACTGATTTTTTTTCCTGCTGATATATATATATATATATATATATATATATATATATATATATGGGTAATTTTTGCTAGCGGTTAGCTCCCCCACTCCCCCATTGGAATCCTCATGGGCCAGTCTTGGGAATATTCACTTGTTAGTTATGTTAGTATTCCCCTGTGGGATCGAACCCACCCAGCAAGGGAGCTTATGCCTTCCCCCTCCTTGTCACTTGAGCTAGGAGGGATGGCTATATATATATATATATATATATATATATATATATTGAAACTGGTAATTGTGGCGCACGTCCACCACTGGGAATCGATCTCCTGACCACTCGGGCTGCATGCCTCACCACTACCACTAGGCTAGAGGGTCATTGGCGGGATGGCTATATATATATATATATATATATATATATATATATATATATATATAAAACTTTTATCTGGTAGGCAGACATTACCACATTACCAGGATTATACTACTATATATATATATATATATATATATATAAACTTTTATCTGGTAGGCAGACATTACCAGGATTATACTACTACTAAGTAGATGCTAGATTCTATTAGCTTTATAAAAATATTTCTTATAAAGGTACAAAAGTTATGGTGACTTGCATAGTATTGGTTAATATTCCAATGAAAAAAATCAATTATTTTCATAGTTATTTTAAAAAAATTCATTGTTAATTTCTACTAAATTTTATGTTTAGTATGTAGAAATTTGGAGATACGGGTATAGATAAAATAATATACCATGTAGCAATTAGAAAGAAAGAAATAAATATAAGAAGGTCACCATGAATAGGATTTTGCAAAGGTCTGTCAAGAGGATCATTTGGTTCTAATGAGAGAATTAAGAGAATGAATAAATGAAATCAAAGCATATAAGAAAGGAAGACAATAATTAAACTATAGAAAATGAAAGATTTAGAAGGTGGCTGAATGAACTAACTGGAAACTTGAGGAATGAGAGAAGGATAGAACAAAAGAAAGTATTTGGAATATCTCTACGTAGTACATATAAAACACACCTTTTTAATTATTCATATTGTCTATCACCATAATGTTCTAATAATCATACCCTTTGATGATCTTTTTATAGATACATCATATCTTTTTATTAATATTCTAAACTTCATCATATCTTTTTTATAGATACATCATTATATTCTAACTATATCTTTTAACAACATACAACTATATGTTTAACTCATAAGTTAAGATAATCATATCTTATTGGATTTTCGATTCACCACGATGATCTCCACTGCTTCTCAATTAGCTGCTACATGGATATCTTGGTTCACCCCTATTTATGATTAAGCACATAGTTTGCCGAGGGGATTGGGATTCAAAACTCTGAAGGTTTCACAACAAGTCTTATATATATATGGAAAATTCTTAAATACAAATGTGTATCGATACAAGCAAAATCTGTGTTGATATGGTATGTTGGGTGTCATATTTAAGTATAGTATAAGCACATGGGAATATCCTGAGGACATATTTGGGATGCCAGAATATGTCACAGGATATTCCATTATGAGATTATTGTCATAATGATTGAAATCATTGTATTAATGACTGTAAGGCTATATAATGCCAATGAGACAATCAATAAAATAATCAACTAATTTCAACATGGTATCAGAGCCAAGATTCCACAAACCCTAGCCGTCACCAAGCTTCCACAAACCCACAGGAGGATTTCCTAGATCTCCTCCACCGAACTCTTCCACGCCCCCCCTTTTTTCCCTCCTCTCCTCTTCTCCGCCCTTCGCAGGCCGCCCTTCGCTGTTGCTGTCCCGTCCCGCTACTGCTGCGGCTACTACTGCTGCTGCAGCTGCTGCGACTGCTGCTGCTGCGACGGCGGTTGTGACATGCGTGCTGCCGCCTCCTCCGCACCAGCACGAGGCAGCGCCTAATAGGGATGCCTAGATCTGAAAAAAGGGAAGACATGTTCGGATCTAGGAGCGGACGACGAGGACAAGCGTGAGTCGTGGAGCGAACGTGACGTGACTGGATAGACGACGCATCGATGGAGGAGATCATCAAGAAGCTAGATTCTGCAGAGGTGGCGACGTTGATGAAGTTGTTGACGATGTCGGCTGGTGAGAACACGACACGAACGTCGCCGGAGTTGAAGCTTCCCTCCATCGATCTGAAATTAGATGGACCAGCCACCTATCTGAGTTGGTCACAACGGATGAGAAGAACCCTCGCAGGAAAAAACATGGAGGGGTTCCTGACGGGCGAGACGACAGAGCCGGACGAGGGCTCGACAGGACACGATGAGTGGAAGTCCACTCATATGGTGATCTACATCTGGCTTCTCAACTCTTTAGTCCAGTCTATTGCCGCCACAGTAGACGGTATTGAGATGGTGAAAGATGTGTGGGAGAAGTTGAGAAGGACCTATGATGGTGTGGGGAATAACTTACGGGTCTTCCAGATAAAGGGGGAGATTGATGATACCGTACAGGGAGAGAAGACGGTGCAGGAGTATGCCACAGAGTTGGAGCATCTGTGGTTGGATTATGATCACTCCTCAGATCGGGCGAGCTGCGGGGACCCTAAGTGTAAGGAGAGACAGGTGTGTCTGCAGGAGAGGACGATGAAGTTCCTCAAAGGGCTGACTGCAGCTTTCGCACAGAGGACGGCCCTACTTCTAGCCCAACCAAAGATCCCTAGCCTTGAGGAGGCTATCTCAGCCATGATCCAGGAGGAGACACGCATCAGTCTGCAAGCCGGGACAGGTGGTCCCCCCGAAGCAAAGTCAGCACTAGCGATCACCAGCTCAGGTAACACAGGATCTAAGGGAGAGCCCTGGCAGCATAACCGGCAGTGCTACAATTGTGGGAAGATGGGTCATCATCGGTATGCTTGTACCAAACCACCTAGGGAGGGAGATTCAGGTGGTGGACGAGGACCGTTCGGCGGACGAGGATATAATGGAGGACGTGGTCGTGGTCGAGGGGATAGACGAGGCGGCCGAGGAGGTTATCGGGCAAACCTCCTGATATCAGAAGGGAACGGAGAAGCTGATGACACCTTTACTGTGGAGGACCAGGCACTGGGAGACATGAGGAGTAGAACAGAGGAGGCGTCCACCTCATTCTTTGTTAGGGGCAACGCTTCTATGTATGCCCATCCATCAGAAGGTACTGACGAATCACTTGCCCTTGCGTCTATCTCTTCCCTTAAATCATCAGACTGGATTATCGACTCGGGAGCATCTCGGCATGTGACGGGGAATGCTAGTGAGTTTTCTTCCTACACTCACCTAGCATCAGCAGACAGCATTCAGACAGCTGATGGCACTTTCCAGCCAGTGGTCGGTAAGGGTACTGTTAATTGTACAGGTTCAGTAAGATTATCCAATGTTTTACATGCTCCATCCTTTCCAGTCAGTCTCTTGTCCATTAGTTCTATAATCCTCCAACTTAAATGCATTGTTTCTTTTGATATTCCTAAGGTGACCTTCCAGGAGAAAGGGACAGGACGAAGACTTGGGACTGGCACTTGGCATGAGGGACTGTGGTACCTAGATCGAGAAGGACTGGACTCAGCATTGGTATCTATGGCAGAGAAGGCTGGCATGGAAGGACTGCAGCAGAGGACTGAGGATACCTTGATACTCCATCATCGGAGGATGGGACATTCTTCCTTTGATACTCTAAGTAAGTTGTATCCAGAGATTTATGCAAAAACAAATAAAGAAAAATTAGTATGTGATGCGTGCGAGTTAGGAAAACTTACTAGGAGCTCATATGTTGGCACGGGTCATAGGAGCACTTTTGCTTTTGAGGTAGTACATTCTGATGTCTGGGGTCCATGTGCTACTAACACTATGAATGGTTATAAGTACTTTGTTTCTTTCATTGAGTGTGCCTCTCGTGTTACCTGGTTATATTTGATGAAAAATAAGAGTGATGTACCTGCTTGTTTTCGGGATTTCCATAAGCATGTCCAGACTCAGTACAAAGCAGTTGTGAAGGTACTGAGGTCTGACAATGGAACATAGTATACCAACAGGACGCTTGCAGAATACTTGTCAGCACACGGAATACAGCATCAGACCACATGTGCATACACACCAGCACAAAATGGAGTTGCAGAAAGGAAAAACAGACACCTTCTGGAGGTCGCAAGAAGTATGATGATCGACATGAATGTCCCACAGAGTCTGTGGGGGCATGCAGTGTTGACAGCAGCTCAACTCATCAACAGGATGCCCTCGAAGGTCCTCGAATGGAAGTCCCCATGTAAGGTATTGCAAGGCAATAATAGTGGGATACTCCCACTGAAGGTGTTTGGGTGTGTGTGTTTTGTGAAGGACAACAGGCCATCAGTTGGGAAACTTGACCCTAGAGCGGTCAAATGCATCTTCGTAGGCTACTCGGCGACCCAAAAGGGGTATGTGTGCTGGAGTCCAGTAGAGAAGAAGAAGTTTGTCAGTATGGATGTCCACTTTCGGGAGCATGAGCCATACTACCGCCAGGACGGAACTTCACACAACACGCCTAATACTGCCAGTATTAGGCGAGAGGGAGAGATGGAGAACTTTGTGGTAACCGATTTAGAAGTTTGGCATGGAGGCACGGAGAAGGGACAAGAAGGTGAAGGTGTTAGGCCTACGGCTCAGGGAGAGTTACTTACCTACAGCAGGAGAGAGAAGCAAACTGCAGGACCAGTACCGACAGTGCCAATGCCAAGTCCCTTGCCTGCGTTCGTCCCAACTCCTGAGGCACCGACACCAACCCCCCTTCAGGTGATATCCCCTCCTTCACAAGATATCATTCCTCCTACTACTACTCCTCCCACACCACTATCTGTACGGAGGACCACTCGCAGCAATGCAGGAAATCCTCCAAACAGATATGGTTGGGATATTGCTCAGTTTATTTCTTATGACCATATCCCTTCTTCTCATGGAGCATTTATAGCATCTTTGGATAGTATTACTGTACCTAACAATTGGCAGGTTGCCAAGAACGATCCAAAGTGGAAAGCGACAATGCACGAGGAGTTGGGAGCTCTGGAGAAGAACCACACTTGGGAGCTTGTGAGACTGCCAGAGGGGAAGAGAGCAGTTGGATGCAAGTGGGTCTTTACCGTGAAGCAGAACCCAGATGGACAGATTGATCGCTACAAAGCTCGACTAGTAGCCAAAGGATACAGTCAGACGTACGGCATCGACTATGACGAGACCTTTGCACCAGTTGCAAAGATGAGCACTGTCAGGACTCTGATTTCTCTGGCAGCGAATGGTGGATGGAAGCTACACCAACTGGATGTGAAGAATGCGTTTCTTCACGGAGATCTAGTGGAGGAGGTGTACATGGAGATACCACCAGGATTTGGCACCAATCAGACAGTAGGCAAGGTCTGCAGGTTGAAGAAGTCCCTCTATGGACTGAAGCAGTCTCCTCGAGCGTGGTTTGACAGATTCAGAAGGGTGATGATAGGGATGGGATATCAGCAGATCAATGCTGATCATACTGTGTTCTTCCGTCGGAGTGGAGGCCACATCACCATGCTTGCGGTGTATGTGGACGATATGATTATCACAGGAGATGATGAGCAGGAGATCGTCCAACTCAAAGGAAAGCTTGGCAAGGAATTCGAGGTGAAGGATCTCGGCCTTCTTCGGTACTTCCTTGGGATTGAGATTGCTCGAGAAGCAGAGGGGATTGTTCTCTCTCAAAGGAAGTATGCACTGGACCTTCTCACAGAAACTGGGATGTTGGGGTGCAAACCTGCAGCGACACCAATAGATCAGAGGTTCAAGATTGATGCTGAGGCTGGAGAACCAGTTGATCGGGACAGATACCAGAGACTAGTTGGCAAGTTGATCTATTTGAGCCACAGACGTCCTGATATCTGCTTTGCAGTAAGTGTGGTGAGCCGCTACATGCATGACCCACGGAAGGGTCATATGGATGCAGTGTACCAGATTCTGAGGTACTTGAAAGGTGCTCCCGGGAAGGGACTAATATTCAGGAAGAATAATCACGTGAGCATCGAGGGCTACTGTGATTCTGACTGGGCTAGTTGTGCTGATGACAGGAGGTCTACCTCGGGATATTGCATATTTGTAGGAGGTAACTTGGTCTCCTGGAGGAGTAAGAAGCAGTCTGTGGTGGCCAGATCGACAGCTGAAGCAGAGTACAGAGCTATGGCCTTGGGAGTTGCAGAGCTGCTATGGTTGAAGAATATGCTGGTGGAGCTGAAGCTGGATCAAGGAGCCAAGATGAAGCTGTGGTGTGACAATCAGTCAGCTATTAGTATCGCCAACAATCCAGTACAGCATGACAGGACCAAACACATCGAGATTGATAGATTCTTCATCAAAGAGAAGTTGGATAGAGGATTACTGGAGCTTGGCCATGTTCCAACCAGGGATCAAGTAGCAGATGGACTAACCAAGGGACTCGCCTCAGTGAGCATGATTAGAGGATGTGACAAGATGGGCTTAGTGAATATCTTTCACCCATCTTGAGGGAGAGTGTTGATATGGTATGTTGGGTGTCATATTTAAGTATAGTATAAGCACATGGGAATATCCTGAGGACATATTTGGGATGCCAGAATATGTCACAGGATATTCCATTATGAGATTATTGTCATAATGATTGAAATCATTGTATTAATGACTGTAAGGCTATATAATGCCAATGAGACAATCAATAAAATAATCAACTAATTTCAACAATCTGAACCATTGATTGTTAATCCAATGGATCAGATTAGAAGGACTTTCTTGTACTTTCACAATTTTACAATGCAATTGTATGGGATGTAACGATACATGCTTGTATTGTAGAAGGACCCTATATATATATATATATATATATATATATATATATATATATATATATATATATATATATATATACTTACAGGTTTTGGAACATTCCAAAGCATAAAGCTAAATAACTTGTAAAAAAATGAAAATTTTCGAATTTTGGTTTAGATATTTCATATGAAAAAATGAAAATGATCATGATAACAATGTGGATTTACCATTTAAAGTGACAAACATGTAACTTGTATAGTTAGGATTTTGGGTGCAACATTGGACACTAAATAACAAGGTGCCAAAGTTAGACTTTGACCTTATTTAATTAAAAAAAAAATGTGTTTTGGAATTTAGAGCCAAGTCCTTAAATATTTATTCATTTCAATTTTAGGTCCCTCAAAATTTCTCATTTGCTTAGAGGTATCCCAAATTATAGTGGACCCATGGTCAAATGCACTAAGGGAATCCTGTTGACCCAGATATGCAAATACTTTTGATATTTGTCCATCTTTCATCTTTATAGATGATATAATGTTTTTCTTCTTTAATTTCCCATTGAATGCCATAATGTTTTTCTTCTTTAGTTTCCATTAAATGCTACAATGCTTTCTTCATCCAGTCTCCTCCTAAACCCCATCTTCTCTCCAACCCATAGAACCTGCACATCCTCCTCCAACCTTCCCGATTGTCACCATCAATGTTGCATCCACCAGCACTTGCATCTTCTCTACTACCCTCATTCCCCTCCTACATCGTCTCCAACTCCCTGCCCTCCTCCTTGCTTTATGTCACCTTTGTCACCTTATCCTGTATAATCCACCATCTAACCTCCCTCCTTGTCACCAGGCATCTCCTCCAACACCTGTTCTTATAGGTAATGCTAACCGCTAACTCTGAAACATTTTAGTCTTCCTATGTCTGTGGTCAGGGCCGGCCCTGAGCTCACAGGGGCCCGGGACGAACTTTCAAAATGAGGCCCCATACATAATGTAAAAAAAATAAAACAAAAGTAAAATAAAAAGTATGCCTCCACCAAGATTTGAACTAGGAACCTCTTGTGTGCAAGTCTAATGTAATAACCACTACAGAACAATTGCTTTGGGATAAGAATGGTCAATGGTAAATATTAGTTCTATTTTCGGTACAAAATTATTTATATATTTAAACAAACAAAAATTTTGGGCCCTTCTGGCCCATGGGGCCCTGGGCGGTCGCCCTGTCCGCCCTGGGCCAGGGCCGGCCCTGTCTGTGGTTAGTGCTAACCCAGGGGTTAGGTTACTTTATTTAGACTCAGGCAAACTCTGATCTTATAACTAATACTACCACAATGGTTCAGATGAAGAGTTATGGGACCTACATCAGAATGGACAAGATTTAAAGGATTAATATCTAAAAGAAACCCAAATAAAAATACATGATAACCATATTAAAGAATACAAAATTGGAACATTGTCTCATGGAACCATGTAAATACTTGCCATGATTCAGGATCTTGGAAATCGAATCAAATATACATATAATACAAATATATGCTACTTAAAGTTCCACAATAACAGGTAGTTCTCAATCCAACATATTCTTTAACAATTGGTAACCCTCAAGTCAGCCAACTGTGACAATAGAGATGAATATAAACATCAATGTACTTTTGGATGATAAATTTACCAAAGAATAATGTGATTTCGGTGTTGTCTCAGTAGAAAAAGACATGCAGGATACAATTACCCTATGCAATCTTAGAAAAATGAAGAACCCACCTCTGAGTTATGTGGACCTAATGCGCTGAGCATTTCTGCTAACACGTCTGCTATACCTCGAGCATTATGAATTTCCTGCAAACTGTTTCATAGGAGCAGAGCACTAATTAAATCACTTGAACAGGAAAACACAAAAATGATGAAGTTGAAAGTACTAGTTAGAAATAGGGTATATTAGAGGCTGAAAGTAAAAGAAGTGGCTGACAGTAACTATAGAACATTTCCAATTAACTCTTTGATGGATAAGAACTAGCGACGTTCCCTTCTCTATTCCCAAGGCTTCCTAGACGCTGCCGGTACAAAGACTATTGAACAGGTAGAAAGAAGCCACATAGCCTTG
The DNA here is from genome assembly GCA_036927795.1 of Iris macrosiphon. NCBI lineage: Eukaryota > Viridiplantae > Streptophyta > Magnoliopsida > Asparagales > Iridaceae > Iris > Iris macrosiphon. The sequence goes on along the minus strand of JAYESA010000017.1, from coordinate 147,516,904 downwards.
GCTCTGTGGAAGCAATGGAGATACATGAGGAAGGATGGCACAAAAGAGAAACAAGGGGGGGAAATATTGTAGTTACCTTCATGCCCGCCATCACCACCACCTTTATATGAACCCGCTACCTTTTTGTTGCTTTGGGAGAGAAACCAATGAGCACTTCTCTAAAAATCGGCCTAAGCGCCTAGTGCTCGTCCGATGTCTGCCTAGGCGCCACCTAGCCCACCCGACCCCCGACTATACATGTTTTTGGGTTTTATAGATTTTTTCTGCAATTTTCAGTAAATTTTTTTGGGGGGTTTATCCTTTTTTTTAACCGCGGCCGCCTAGGTGCCTGGTGCCCGCCCAACTAGCGTCTAGCGCCTTTTACAACCTTGCCAAGGAGAATAAACGGACTTGGATTATGGTTTTAGTTACCAACCAAACCCAGTCTGTGACTTCAAAGATGAGTTAATCCATGAGCCAGAACTGCACCATATTTCCAGTACTAGATATAATTTCCCAAACTCAACACTCATGACCGAACTTGCCCCATATTTTGAGTCAACGGGGGCATCCCTTCTTAAATATGACTTTCTAACATTTTTTTTTATCTGACTAAACTTTTGTGCTTCTAAGGATCCTAATGATTACAAGTTTGCAAATTTCATGGACCCTTCTAGATTTCAATACAAATGAAGTTTATTTATGCTCTAGCATGCAAAACTAGATTTTGGCTACTAGAATGATAGAATTTACAGGGCATGAGTACTAAGTTAAATGGTACATACACTATAAGAATTAATAAATATCACATAAATTTATCAACTGCTTCTGCCACGCTTTCAGTATTAGAGAACTTATATATCAAAAGACAATAAACAAAAAGTCGAACACACTACAATGTTGAAACATATAAATGGATCTATGTATTCACAGATAAAGCACCTTAGAGCAGAATCATCAGATTGAAGAGAAGCTTCTAGAGCTGCATCTTCATACGTTGATGCAACAGGTGGAGCCGCAACTGAATGAGTTTGGGGAGGGGTAAACAAGGAAGCACTGTTTTCTGTACGCGGTGGAAAATCTACTCCAGCAGACTGTTAACAGTAATAAAATTAAACGTGTATTATCAAGACTCAAGAAAGAACATGACACATTAAGCAAAACGTCTTTCGTACAGACTGTCTGAAAGACGAGAAGGCCAATACTATCTTCCTAATTATTTAATCAAACAGACCCTCCAAGTAAAACTGAACAATAAACAGAAAATATGGTTGCATTCCCTGATTATTAAGTTGTGTAGAATGTATATATTCATACTAGGAGCATTTTCCTGAAGCCATTTTGCAACAACTGTGAGAAAAAAACGTTTTTCTTCTTGCGGCAATACAGGTTTGTATCACTTTGTCAACAACATAAACACATCCACAGTAATAAAAATAACTTCGTTGGACACAACGCAGGCATTCATCCCTCATTTTCTGACTGTTAGCAAAAGGATACAGATCATAGAAGGCTCAGTTATTAACAAAAAACGAAGACATGTCAAGCAGCATGGACCCAAAACCACGAGTCAGGTAAAAGTGAAAAGGTCAGGGTCCAAAAAATTCTGAGCAAGATGCTATATGCTTATCTTTTATAAAATTATAGTTCAGCATTATATGCGATATTTCTCACTTTAATGACTAATTTCAGTCCTTGTCCCAAAGGTCACATGTTCAGATCTCGCTAATTCCATATTCTATATGTAGATAATCGGCCGGTTCTGGGTTTAAGATCTTAGTTCTTTACCTATGTTGTCAATCTTTTATGATACACAGTACATATGGGACAATACGGAAGGTTTTTGATATGGATCATACAGCTGTATCGGATGGGACAGAGACTCGTGCAATATGTTTTTGTATCGTCTGATACGATATGATACATCCAATACTATACATTTTTTTGTTTTTATTTCGCTGCTTACCTAAATTCTATTTTCTTTGTTTATTTATCGAGATTTTTCTTCTCCTTTGTTTTAGGATTTTTTTCCTTTTCTTTTGGGTGTTTTGAACATTGTTTTCTAGTATAGACCGTGTGGTATTTAGTGGATAAATTTATGGATGTTAACTACTTATAATGGTTGTCTATTTATTGTTGCTTTGCTTAATGTGTTCAACTTATTCTTATATGTTATGTTAATTTTTCAATGGGATTATGTATCTTACGACCCACAAGACAATACAATATACGAAATCAAGCAAAACGTTACACGATATGTAACGATATGTATTGCGATATGACAACATTGTTCTTTACTTTCAACTGGGTTGTTAGCACATTCTTTATTGGGATGGGATAAAGTTGGGTTAAGCAGTCAGGTTCTTATACTTATTGCAGTTTGACTGTCACTCAGAAGACGCAACGGTGTTCCCTGGTCCAGCTTCAACTCAGTCAGCAGTGCTCTTATCCACAACAACTCTGACACTCCCAGAGCCATAGCTCTATATTCTGCTTCAACAGTCGTTCGTGCTAGCACAGACTGTTTCTTGCTTCTCCATGAGATTATGTTACCCCCCACAAAGACACAGTACCCTGAGGTACCTTCTGTCATCCATGCAGCTTGTCCAATCTGCATCGCAGTACTCCTCAACACCCAGGTATCCATTTTTCTTGAACCATAGCCCTCTTCCAGGAGTCCCCTTCAGATATCTCGGGATACGAAAAACTGCATCTATGTGACCCTTCCTTGAATCATGCATATAGCGACTCACTACACTTATAGCAAATGAGATATCAGGACGAGTGTAGCCTAGATAAATCAATCTGCCTACAAGTCTCTGATATCTCTCACGATAAACAGGCTCTCATGTCTTTGCCCCCAACTTATCTTTCTGATCGATCGGAGTGACTGTCGAACGATATCCCAGTATACCAGTCTCTGTGAGCAGGTCTAGTACATACTTTCTCTGAGAGAGGACAATCCCATCTCTTCCTCGGGCCACCTCGATCCCGAAAAAATACCTCATCATTCCTAAGTCCTTCACTTCAAACTCATTGGCGAGTTTTGACTTCGGCTGGGTGATCTCCTCCTCGTTATCATCTGTGATCACTATATCATCCACATAAGTATGATGATGTGGCCTCTTGCATGCTGGAAGAAGACTGTGTGATCTGCATCGGTCTGGCGGTACCCCATGCCTGTGACAGCCTTCCTGAATCTATCAAACCAGGCTCGAGAAGATTGCTTGACTCCATACAGTGATTTCTTCAGCTTGCACACCTTTTCCGTCGACTGCTTTGTGCAACACCCAGGGGGGGTCTCCATGTATACTTCCTCTTGTAGATCCCCATGAAGAAAAGTGTTCTTTACATCCAATTGATACAACTGTCACCCATGGTTTGCTGCAAGAGAGACCAGTGTTCTCACAATGCTTATCTTTGCCACCGGAACAAATGTCTCATCATATCGATGCCATAGGATTGAGTGTATCCCTTTGCACCAACCTTGCCTTGTACCGCTCCACCTTACCTTCTGACGTCTCCTTTACTGTGACCTATTTATATCCAACTGCTCTCTTTCCTTTAGGCAATGGAACAAGCTCAAGCTCCCATGTCTCATTTCTTTCGAGTGTCCCAAGTTCCTCTAACATTGCATCTTTCCACCTTGGATCTTCCTTCGCTTCCTGTCAACACTTAGGCAAAGAGGTGGTGTCTAACGATAGAAAGAATGCTCGATAAGTAGGAGATATATTCGAGTAGGATAAAAAAACTGGCAATATCATGTTCATAACCATAACGATTAGGGACTCTTCTCGCATTACTGCGAAAAGATCTCCTTAAAGGAGCATGAGGTAGTGGTGGAGAGATCATACCATCCGAATCAGAGGGATCCGGTGCGGGAGGTGCATCTTCAAGAGTTGGGGCAGGGTTAGGCGAGGGACATGGCACGGTAGGGACAATAGGCACAGTAGGAAATTGCTGCTTTCTCCTTCTGTAGACTTGGAGCTCTGTAGATTGTTCCTCCCCCCGTACTGGAGCATCACTTTCTTCCTCCTGATTGTGTGTATCCTCATCACTCTCCTCACCCTCGCTATCTCCCCCTTGTTCTCTTGGACCAGCTTCTATCATTGGGCATGGAACTGACCCGACAATCATGCTTGGGCCTATCTCCCCCTCACTCCTAACACCTCTTGTGTTATGTGTGTCACCAAATGCGGAGCCTTCATCTGAACCATTGTGGTAGTATGGTTCTATCTCTCTGAATGTAACGTCCATGCTCACAAAGAGCCTTCGCTCCACCGGATTCCAATGAGAGTATCCCCTCTGAGTCCCTGAGTAGCCACCAAAGACGGACTTCACTGCCCGAGGGTCCAGCTTTCCCACCGTAGGCCTGTTATCTTTCATAAAGTATACACATCCAAATATTTTTGGGGGAACAATGTACTTATTCTCTCCTGTAAGCATCTCAAACGGTCTCTTCCATCCTAACACCTGAGAGAGCATCATGTTGATGAGATATGCAGCCGTCAACAAGACATGCCCCCACAAGTGTTTAGGAACATTTATGGAAAACATCATTGATCGTGCTACTTCCAACATGTGCATGTTCTTCCGCTCTGCTACGCAATTCTGTGCTGGTGTATAGGGCCTATAGGCACACAAAGTCTGATGCTGTATCCCATAGACTGATAAGTACTCTTCAATAGCCTTGTTGGTGTATTCTGTCCTATTGCCAGATATCAAAATCTTCACTTTAGCACTGTACGGTGTTATAACCCTGCGATAAAAATCTTGAAAGCATGCAAAGACATTACTCTTACTCTTCATTAGGTATATCCATGTGACACGAGTGTAGCAATCAATAAAGGTGACAAACCATTTAAAACCATTAACCGCGGTTGTAGGACAAGTTTTCCACACATCAGAGTGTATCATATCAAAAGCAGCTTAACTTCTATTTCCAGAACTCACATAAGAGCTTCTGGTATGTTTTTCAAGCTCACAAGTATCACAAACCAAGTTTTGATTTTTAGCCTTTTGATACATAAATGGATATATCCGACTCAGTAGACTGAATGTCGAGTGTCCCATGCGCTGATGTTGAAGTAATAACTATGCTTCCACAGTTTTTTGCGGCTCCTTCGGTTGTGCTTCTTCCACCAGTGACGCTAGTGCTGCATCCAGTCCACCCCTGTCCAAGTACCATAGCCCCTTATGCCAAGTGTCAGTCCCCAACCGTCTCCCCGTTCCCTTCTCCTGAAAAATTACCATAGGAATGTCAAAGGAAACAATACAATTAAGTTGAAGCATAATGACACTAATGAACAATAGATTAACAGGGAAAGATGGAGCATGCAAGACATCAGTAAGGGTTATGGAAGGGGTGCATTCAACTGTGCCTTTATCCATAATGGGTATAACCCATCAGCAGTCTGAATGCTTTCAGGCGTCGTCAGGTGAGTGTAATCTTGGAACTCATTATGGGCACCCGTGATATGGCGGGATGCCCCAGAGTCAATTATTCAACCTGGTCTGTGGATAGATGTCAGGACATGAGTAGGTATACCTGTGCTTGTATGGACATAGTAGGTGATGTTACTCCCGGAGGTGGTTGGAGTTGATGCCCCAGAGGTGTTGGCTCGACTGTCGCTGGTTCCAAGCTTCATTCTTCTCCATATTTCTAGTATTTCTCTCTCACTAGGGGTCATATTGGGTGACTGACTCTCACTTCCCTCTTCTGCCAGGTTTGTCTTGTGCTCTCTGGAATGATAACTTCTGCCACCAACATAGTCTCCTCTGCCACCCCTACGCCTTCTACGACTGCGTCCTCGGCCACTGGACTGGTTTCTCAGGGGTTTCGTACAGAATCTGATAAAGTGTCCAGGGTCTCCACAGTTGTAGCACCCTCCCCCTCCGGAAGGGTTTGGATTAAAAATTGCTTGAGCTGATTTTTCTTCCAGAGAGCTAGTGGTGCTAGGCATCAGCTTCAGTCGTGCCTCTTCTTGTGCCATAGCAGCTTTGCCTCCTCCAGTGATGGCAGGCTGGGTTGAGCAAGTAGGATATTGTAAACACCCTATTTTTTCAGATAATTTTTAATATAATTTTTCCCGGATGTTTTCGTCATTTTGGATGAAGAACCGAGGTGTTTATGAGTTAAAGAATTTTACAGGCAGTTTATGGGTGTTAAAATATTCTGGAAGTAAAAATTTATGGTGTATAATGGAGAACCGGACGCATGGCATTTTTCGGTGAATTTATTGGACGCCGGAGCAACGAATCGAGGACTAAAAGCTATAGAATTGTGAACCGAACCCGAACCAAACCAACCCGAAACCCGCAGGGGAAACCCTAGCTGCCGGAGTTCCTGTAGCAGCTATAAAGGGGCTGCCTCGACATCCGTGTTGCCCTCCAACTACAAGCCGCCACCGAAACCCTAGTTTCATCCTCCGCCGCCGACTTCATCCATTCCCCGCCGGACGAGCAACCCCGACCCCGCTGTGTTTCCCTTCCGAGGACGAGCAGCCTCGACCCGAGCGTCGCCGTACCCCTGCTCTGCTCGGCGCGACGCCGCCCCTCTGTCCACCTCCGCCGACTTTCCGTTCAGCTCTCCCTCATCCTCCCCGACGTCACCGCCCGAGACCCACCGGCGCCGTCCCCTCCGTTCAGGCCGACGACCAGCACCCTCCCCTCTCGAGCGCCGCCGACCAATCCCGCTGTGCTCGACGCCTCCCCTTGTCGACCCGACCCCGACGCCTCCCAAGCGTCGCTCCGCTGACCGGAGACAGAACCTGGGACTCGACTCCGAGATCCAGCGGACACGAGTGAGGAAGAATCGGACGCCAGCAGCGTGCGAGGACACGACCAGGACACAGATTGGCTTTCGGACACGTGAATTTCAGAACTCACGTGGCCCTGTTCAGGTACCGATTTCTCCCAACGCGTATCTCCGATTTCGATTCCGTCAGTTGCTGTGCATAGACTGTGTAACCCTCTCGGTGCCCGTGCAACTTGCTCGGCGCATCGCGTCCTGTGGTGATCGTACACCGCGATCCAAAAACAGAAAAAATAACGCCCTGTTTCGCCCCGGAACTGAGTCCGCCCCGCCAAACGGGACGACTTGGTCGCACGCGGTCTTTACCGAACTGTGCGCGACGTTGATACGGTCGTGTGAGATTTCGCAGAAGTCGATTCGGAGGTGCGTGCACCCCGGAATCAACGCGTATCCGCCGACGACACCCAGTATCCGTCCTTTCTGGAACGTGCTGTAACTTTGTGTACACACGTCGGATCGAGACGAAACTTGCGCCATCGGACTCGTAGCAATACGCTGGTCCTGTGACCCAAGTTTGGTCCGATTCCGAGAACGTTGACAAAATCACGTATCGTGGGCCCCACAGGCTCCACTTGACGGGTGATTTTGAGATCGGCTCATCGGAATCCAATTCTGGAAGTTCCGTTGGGTTCGTATCATCGTTCCTGACTTGTAGACACTGAGTTTGAGAAATTTGGAGGCCTTTGACCCTGACACGCTTTTCGGTGCAAAGTAGCCCACATGTGGAACCCGCTTTAATCCGAAAATGACCTTTTTGCCCCTGTGTCCAAAATTGGACGTAAGGACAGGCATTTCTAGCAGTTTGATATCTTCTGAGACTATTGGTGATGTTTATGACAGCTTTTGGAGTAGTCCCTACCGGTTCCACTGATCCAGGGACTATTGTTGATATTCCAACATCAGGCAAGTGTACCTTGCCAGACTCTACAGTATTGTTATATATTTTCCTTGCTTTATTATAGTGATGTGCATGCTCAACCTAGGACCGTGTGACGTACTTAGCGTCCGATTATCAGTCGGGTGCCGACACTGTACGCAGTGTTGGGTACGGTCATCTAGAGATTGACATTCGTGACATCTTATTTTCGTACTTGTCCTATCAAGTACCATATGACCCAGGACACTTGACACTATTCATGAGACAGGATTTTCCCGAGATATTCGTGGTGATTCTGTATAGGATACAGGACATGGACATTATACTCTTAGATACTTTATGACTTGATGCATTAGCTATGATCGCGCTTGACATGGACATGAGACGTTATGGTCATGATATGCGTGGTTACATTGGGTGGGGAGAGACACACAGGCTACAGGCTGTTTCATATATCTATCTACTACTATTGTGAGGCCTCAGACTCTCGTAGCAGAGCTAGGCACATTACGTGTTTATTACCGCTACCGGCTCCCCGACACAGAGCTTGTAGTGGCTTCAGCCTGAGTTTTAGTGCTGCTCTCATCTTGCATTTTCACATAGATGGTTACTTACTTGCCCTATTTATTCATTATTTGCTGCACTGTATTTATTTTGGCATGAGCTTTCTTGTACCTTGCTATGTCCCCTGAGGACCTGGATCCGGATTTTGTCCCCAGATTTTACAGACGAGGCTTATCCCGAGGTTTACGGGACCGGAGCAGGAGTTGATCCAGGAGCTGTACCACCACCCGAGGACGAGGTTTTAGCTGAAGATTTCTCTTGAGCAACCATGTTCATGCTCAATTTTTATTATGTATTTCAGTCATTTACTTTCTGGTCTGTTGAACCATTGTACTAGATATTTATCGGGTTGTTCCCCGAAGTACTCTGTGAGACTTGCTGATGATTTACATTCCTTATTTATTCTGTGGATCATATTTTATATCTTGTGTGGATGAGATTAGTTGTGTCGTGATTGTCGTAGACTTGTTTTACAGCTTAAGTATGCCATGATGGATCCATTACATTGAGTTGGTCCATCGGTGCGTACTGCTGGCCATTGCCACGTGTCTAGTCCCACGGTAATTTGGGACTGGGGCGTGACATGGTTTTTGTGGTGGCCCATGCAGGTCTACGACTAAATTGTTCAGTTTCAACTTAGGGACTGAATCAGCCTGCCCTAAGGATAGGATAAGTTCTAGGTTCTCATCCATCATTTAATCCATCGTTGAACTCTATATCGACTTGAAATCTTTACTTGAACTGCATCCTGTATTGATTCCTCTGTGCGTTCTTACAGTTTATATTTTGATTGCAGAGCAATGGATTCCGGGAACAGAGATGATATTCCTTTGGATACGCTACACGACGCTGTGGTTACTTATGGAGACGGAGTGACCCCAGGGAATGGAGGACAAGCATCGCAGAGTGATCAAACCGGACAGCCTAATCCAAGGTTCCGGAGAGATGACATCCCACCTCCACCACAGTTCACTCCCCAGATGCCAGTATTCCCGCCGGGACAAGCCATGGACGGGCAACAAATGTTCCAGATGATGTATGCTATGATGCAAGCACAGCAACAGATTCAGCAGGAGGCCCATCGGCAGGAGGCCGAGTATCTGAGGACCAGCCTGGTATCCGCATTGGAGCAGGCTAATCCAGCAGCGAGACGAACATCGACGGGATCTATCACCGACTTCCGTCATCTCAAGCCTCGCACATTTTCTGGTAAAGAAGGGCCAACGGAAGTTCATGAGTGGCTCACAAACATTCAGCATCAGCTGGAAGCCGCTGAACTTCCAAGAGAGAAGTGGATGACTGCAGTCAGAATGCAGTTAACTGATAATGCGCACCACTGGTGGTTAGCAGAAGAGAGGAGGCTTGGACAGGACCGAGTCACATGGGAAGAGTTCTCCAGACTCTTCCAAGAGATGTACATTCCAGCCGTTGCACGGTCAGAGCTCAGAGACAGGTTCAACCGCCTTATCCAAGGCAGCATGTCAGTGGAGGAATACAATGCGGAATTTATTCGCCTGAGCCGCTTTGCCCCGACATTGATTTCGACGGAGGAAGAAAAAGCAGAGAAGTTCTTTGACGGCTTGAAGTTCGAGCTTCAGAGAGTGATTGGATCGGTAGCACCTACATCTTATACCGATGTCCTTGCAGCGGCCCGACGCTTGGAGCGCGTCACTAGAAGGGAGTCTAATCTGAAGAGGCCTATCACGTCAGCACCATCCAAGGCAGCACATGGAGATTCTGCAAAACGATTCCAGAGGAGTACGCCAGATAGAGCAGCACACAGGCCATATCCCTTCCTACTTGTCATCACTGCGGCAAGGTAGGACACATTGAGAAGGAATGCAGGCGTAAGTTGGGACTATGTTTGAGCTGCGGATCCAGCCAGCACTTTTCCAGGGACTGTTCCGAACGCAGAGACGGAGCACCAAGACTAGCTTTACCTGCACCACGACCAACTTATCCAGCAGCAGGAGCCCAGCAGACAGGAGTTGGTGGGGTCAGACCACCAGCCCCAGGAGGGAACCAGCAGAGACCACCCCTGGCACCACAGGCAGCTTTATTCCAGCAGGCTCAGCAGCAGCGAGGCCCAGCACAGGGGCGAGGACAGGCATTCACTTTAGCGGTTGAGGAGGAGGCTACAGCAGGTGAGGTCATCGCAGGTACTATTTTAGTAGCTTCATTACCAGCTGTAGCATTATTTGATTCTGGAGCATCGCATTCATTTATAGCAGCTAGTTTTGTAGCCACCCATAGAGTAGCTACCGCACCCCTTCCGAAGATGAAGATGATTCTTACGGGAGGTGGAATTATTCCGGTTAGTGACGTCTGTAGATCATGTTCTGTAGTAGTTTGTGGCCGAGAAATGCGAGCTCAATTTCTGATCTTTTCGATGCCTGACTATGACGTCGTACTTGGTATGGACTGGTTAAGTCAGTATCATGCGACTCTTGATTGTCGGCTTGGGCGGGTTATATTTAGACCGCCGGGACATCCAGAATTCGAGTTTCTTCTAGGAGCAGTAGAGCAAGGAGTTCAGCCTACTCTTAGGGTACTATCTGTAGAAGGGGAGACAGGTTACCCAAGAGTCATATCAGAATTTGTGGATGTATTTCCTGATGATCTTCCAGGTTTACCGCCTGATCGGGAAATAGAATTCACAATAGACTTAACTCAAGGAGCAGAGCCAATCACTTCATCAGTTTATCGGCTAGCACCTAAGGAGTTAGTGGAGTTGAAGGAACAGGTTGATGATCTTTTGGAGAAGGGTTTCATTCGGCCCAGTGTTTCACCTTGGGGAGCACCCATATTATTCGTGCCGAAGAAGGATGGAACGGTACGGTTGTGCATTGATTACAGGGCACTAAATGCTGTAACCATCAAGAACAGGTATCCCTTACCACGCATTGATGATCTATTCGATCAGTTGAGTGGTGCAAGGGTATTTTCGAAGATTGACCTTAGATCCGGCTATCATCAGATCAAGGTGAGGAAGGAAGACATCCCGAAGACAGCTTTCAGGACGAAGTATGGGCATTATGAGTTCTTGGTGATGCCGTTTGGTTTAACCAACGCGCCAGCAGTGTTTATGAGCTTAATGAACAGAGTCTTTCATCAGTTCTTGGATAAATTCGTGGTGGTGTTCATTGACGACATCCTCATATATTCCAAGAGCCCTGAAGAGCACGAGGAGCATCTCAGAATCGTGTTAGAGATCTTGAGACAGGAGAAGTTATATGCCAAACTCAGTAAGTGTGAGTTCTGTATGGACAAAGTGCCTTTCTTGGGACACATCATATCAGGAGAAGGACTTTCAGTAGATCCAGAGAAAGTTGCGACAATAGAGACTTGGCCTACACCCACATCAGTTGCAGAGGTGAGAAGTTTTCTCGGACTTGCGGGATATTACCGAAGGTTTGTAGAGAATTTCTCGAGGATTGCAGAACCGATGACGAAGCTGACACGCAAGGACCAGGAGTTTATATGGTCAGAGGACTGCCAGAAGGCTTTTGAAGAACTGAAAAGAAGATTAACAACAGCACCTGTCTTGACTCTTCCTTCAGGGTCAGGAGGTTTTGTTGTTTACAGTGACGCATCAGGCAGTGGACTAGGGTGTGTCTTGATGCAACATGGCAAAGTCATTGCTTATGCGTCAAGACAGTTGAAGGTCCACGAGAAGAACTACCCGACACATGATCTGGAGCTAGCAGCAGTTATATTTGCATTGAAGATATGGAGGCACTATCTTTATGGAGAGAGGGTAGAAATCTTTACAGATCACAAGAGTCTGAAGTATGTATATACTCAGAAGGAGCTTAACATGAGACAGAGACGTTGGCTTGAATTGATGGTAGATTTTGACATAGATCTGCAGTATCATCCGGGAAAGGCGAATGTTGTTGCAGACGCACTCAGCAGGAAGCCTACGGCTTATTTCTTGACGATGCAGCCCGAGTTGTTGAAGGATTTACAGGAGCTACAGATAGAGGTTGTCGTACCAGGACAGAATGGATTGTTGGCTAATCTTGAGATTCAGTCATCCCTTGTGGAGAAGATTAAGGAGGCATTGCCCACCGATGCTAGATTCCGAAGACTCAAGGAGAGGACAGAAGCAGGCATGCAGACAGGACTTCGCATCCACGAAGACGGAACATTGAGGTTTGGAAACCGCCTGTATGTTCCAAATGGAGAATTGAGACAGGAGCTAATGACTGAAGCACATAGCTCTATGTACTCTGTTCACCCAGGAGGAACCAAGATGTATCGAGACTTGAGACAGTATTACTGGTGGCATGGAATGAAGAGAGAGATTGCAAGATTTGTGGCCAAATGCTTAGTCTGCCAGCAAGTGAAGGCAGAGCATCAGAGGACTGCAGGTATGTTACAGCCGCTTCCTATACCAGAATGGAAGTGGGAGCACATCACGATGGATTTTGTCATAGGATTTCCGAGGAGCCCCAGCGGAAGAGATGCAGTATGGGTTATTGTGGATAGACTCACTAAATTGGCACACTTCTTGCCATTTAGAGTTGGGCAGTCCACAGAGGTACTAGCTGACATGTATATGCGACAAATTGTCAAATTACATGGAGTGCCGGTCAGTATTGTATCGGATAGAGATTCGAGATTTACATCTCATTTCTGGAGAAGCATGCAAGAGAGTCTGGGCACCAGACTCAAGTTCAGCACGGCATACCACCCACAGACAGATGGCCAATCGGAGCGCACCATTCAGATATTGGAGGACATGTTACGATCATGTATGCTAGACTTTGGAGGTTCTTGGGAAGATCATTTGCACTTAGTGGAGTTCTCCTACAACAACAGTTATCAGGCCAGCATCCAGATGGCACCATTTGAAGCTTTATACGGAAGGAAGTGCAGATCACCTGTGTGTTGGAGTGACGTTGGTGAACGTCAAATACTGGGTCCAGAATTGGTAACGCAGACCGTGGAGAAGGTGAAACAGATTCAGAATCACCTACGAGCAGCTCAGGACAGACAGAAGCATTGGGCAGATACACACAGGCGTCCCCTAGAGTTCAAAGAAGGAGATCACGTATTCTTGAGGATTTCGCCTACTCGTGGTACTATCAGATTTGGGAGCAGAGGCAAGCTGAGCCCAAGGTATATTGGGCCATTTGACATCCTCGAGCGTGTTGGTGAGGTGGCTTATCGGCTTGCATTACCTCCATCCTTAGAAGGAGTGCATGACGTATTCCACGTCTCACAGCTGCGAAGGTACGTGACCGACCCAAGTCACGTAGTCGATCATTTAGAGATCGCAGTAGGCCCGAGCTTGAGATATGAAGAACAACCAGTTGGTATCCTCGACGTCAGTGAGAAGACATTGCGGGGACAGACAATCAGATTGGTTCGTGTAGCTTGGAAACACCATTCACCTGGAGAATCGACTTGGGAACGAGAGGATAGTATGCGCCAGCGATACCCCCACTTGTTCGAAGAGGCAGTTGTAAACTAAGCAATCTTGTAATTCCACAATTCTTCTTTGATAGCTTATTCTTTGATTGCGAGGACGCAATCCTTTTAAGGAGGGAAGATTGTAAACACCCTATTTTTTCAGATAATTTTTAATATAATTTTTCCCGGATGTTTTCGTCATTTTGGATGAAGAACCGAGGTGTTTATGAGTTAAAGAATTTTACAGGCAGTTTATGGGTGTTAAAATATTCTGGAAGTAAAAATTTATGGTGTATAATGGAGAACCGGACGCATGGCATTTTTCGGTGAATTTATTGGACGCCGGAGCAACGAATCGAGGACTAAAAGCTATAGAATTGTGAACCGAACCCGAACCAAACCAACCCGAAACCCGCAGGGGAAACCCTAGCTGCCGGAGTTCCTGTAGCAGCTATAAAGGGGCTGCCTCGACATCCGTGTTGCCCTCCAACTACAAGCCGCCACCGAAACCCTAGTTTCATCCTCCACCGCCGACTTCATCCATTCCCCGCCGGACGAGCAACCCCGACCCCGCTGTGTTTCCCTTCCGAGGACGAGCAGCCTCGACCTGAGCGTCGCCGTACCCCTGCTCTGCTCGGCGCGACGCCGCCCCTCTGTCCACCTCCGCCGACTTTCCGTTCAGCTCTCCCTCATCCTCCCCGACGTCACCGCCCGAGACCCACCGGCGCCGTCCCCTCCGTTCAGGCCGACGACCAGCACCCTCCCCTCTCGAGCGCCGCCGACCAATCCCGCTGTGCTCGACGCCTCCCCTTGTCGACCCGACCCCGACGCCTCCCAAGCGTCGCTCCGCTGACCGGAGACAGAACCTGGGACTCGACTCCGAGATCCAGCGGACACGAGTGAGGAAGAATCGGACGCCAGCAGCGTGCGAGGACACGACCAGGACACAGATTGGCTTTCGGACACGTGAATTTCAGAACTCACGTGGCCCTGTTCAGGTACCGATTTCTCCCAACGCGTATCTCTGATTTCGATTCCGTCAGTTGCTCTGCATAGACTGTGTAACCCTCTCGGTGCCCGTGCAACTTGCTCGGCGCATCGCGTCCTGTGGTGATCGTACACCGCGATCCAAAAACAGGAAAAATAACGCCCTGTTTCGCCCCGGAACTGAGTCCGCCCCGCCAAACGGGACGACTTGGTCGCACGCGGTCTTTACCGAACTGTGCGCGACGTTGATACGGTCGTGTGAGATTTCACAGAAGTCGATTCGGAGGTGCGTGCACCCCGGAATCAACGCGTATCCGCCGACGACACCAGTATCCGTCCTTTCTGGAACGCGCTGTAACTTTGTGTACACACGTCGGATCGAGACGAAACTTGCGCCATCGGACTCGTAGCAATACGCTGGTCCTGTGACCCAAGTTTGATCCGATTCCGAGAACGTTGACAAAATCACGTATCGTGGGCCCCACAGGCTCCACTTGACGGGTGATTTTGAGATCGGCTCATCGGAATCCAATTCTGGAAGTTCCGTTGGGTTCGTATCATCGTTCCTGACTTGTAGACACTGAGTTTGAGGAATTTGGAGGCCTTTGACCCTGACACGCTTTTCAGTGCAAAGTGGCCCACATGTGGAACCCGCTTTAATCCGAAAATGACCTTTTTGCCCCTGTGTCCAAAATTGGACGTAAGGACAGGCATTTCTAGCAGTTTGATATCTTCTGAGACTATTGGTGATGTTTATGACAGCTTTTGGAGTAGTCCCTAACGGTTCCACTGATCCAGGAACTATTGTTGATATTCCAACATCAGGCAAGTGTACCTTGCCAGACTCTACAGTATTGTTATATATTTTCCTTGCTTTATTATAGTGATGTGCATGCTCAACCTAGGACCGTGTGACGTACTTAGCGTCCGATTATCAGTCGGGTGCCGACACTGTACGCAGTGTTGGGTACGGTCATCTAGAGATTGACATTCGTGACATCTTATTTTCGTACTTGTCCTATCAAGTACCATATGACCCAGGACACTTGACACTATTCATGAGACAGGATTTTCCCGAGATATTCGTGGTGATTCTGTATAGGATACAGGACATGGACATTATACTCTTAGATACTTTATGACTTGATGCATTAGCTATGATCGCGCTTGACATGGACATGAGACGTTATGGTCATGATATGCGTGGTTACATTGGGTGGGGAGAGACACACAGGCTACAGGCTGTTTCATATATCTATCTACTACTATTGTGAGGCCTCAGACTCTCGTAGCAGAGCTAGG
Organism: Iris macrosiphon; assembly: GCA_036927795.1. Lineage (NCBI taxonomy): Eukaryota > Viridiplantae > Streptophyta > Magnoliopsida > Asparagales > Iridaceae > Iris > Iris macrosiphon. The sequence continues at coordinate 147,500,963 of JAYESA010000017.1, read as the reverse complement.
CACATTACGTGTTTATTACCGCTACCGGCTCCCCCACACAGAGCTTGTAGTGGCTTCAGCCTGAGTTTTAGTGCTGCTCTCATCTTGCATTTTCACATAGATGGTTACTTACTTGCCCTATTTATTCATTATTTGCTGCACTGTATTTATTTTGGCATGAGCTTTATTGTACCTTGCTATGTCCCCTGAGGACCTGGATCCGGATTTTGTCCCCAGATTTTACAGACGAGGCTTATCCCGAGGTTTACGGGACCGGAGCAGGAGTTGATCCAGGAGCTGTACCACCACCCGAGGACGAGGTCTTAGCTGAAGATTTCTCTTGAGCAACCATGTTCATGCTCAATTTTTATTATGTATTTCAGTCATTTACTTTCTGGTCTGTTGAACCATTGTACTAGATATTTATCGGGTTGTTCCCCGAAGTACTCTGTGAGACTTGCTGATGATTTACATTCCTTATTTATTCTGTGGATCATATTTTATATCTTGTGTGGATGAGATTAGTTGTGCCGTGATTGTCGTAGACTTGTTTTACAGCTTAAGTATGCCCTGATGGATCCATTACATTGAGTTGGTCCATCGGTGCGTACTGCTGGCCATTGCCACGTGTCTAGTCCCACGGTAATTTGGGACTGGGGCGTGACAGATATTCCTCCTCTGCTCGAATGTTGGGTCGAACCCCTTCAGGAACTTCATCATCCTCTGTCGCGAAACATACTCCATGAACTTCTTATAATATTTCGCAAATGCCGGTTCTACTTGCTCATCTTCCACGCCAATGGGGTCATAGTGGTCGAGATCTGACTAATACTTATTCAGCATAGCCGCATACTCAGAGATTGTATGATCTTCTTGGACCACCTTATCAAGTTCATCTTGTAGTTGAAAAATCCTCGTAGGGTTGCCTAAACCTGAGTACATATTTCTCAACGTCATCCAAATGTCACCAGCACCCTCCATTGCTTCCACGTTGGCCGACACTTGGTCGGTCAATGAGGCTGTCAATCATCCAGCAACAATATTATTGACGATCTCCCATACAACAAATTCCTATGAGGAGTGATCTTCAGGTGCCTTGGTTTGACCATTCACATAGCCCACCAAAGCCTCTTGCCTTCAGAGTCCGCATCGCCTGAAGCGACCACTTCAAGTAGTTGAAAGTACCGTCCAACTTTATCTCCAGTTCTCCAACTTTTCCATTTTGTATGGTGAAGGATCCACATCTGCGTGTGCACCACGGGAGCTAGTCTCGGTCAGCCTCTTGGAGAAGAGATCGTCCACCAAAGCCTTCATCTCTTGGGCCGTCAGCTTGTTGTAGATCGTCTCCATCGTCTTCTTCTTGTCATCTTCCATCAGCAAGATCAGCAAGACGGTGGCAGATCTAGATCGTCTCCTCCTTTGATCGCCGTCTTCTCAACGTCTACTGTTCCTCCTTCAGCGGCAGCGGTGTCCCTGAGAGTCGCTGCTCACGTCCCGTGCATGACTTCGACCCGAGGTCGCATGACCTGACGAGAAGGAGGAACCATCAGTTGTAGTCGAGATCATGAGTTCAAACAAAAGTTCCCTCACTGATATACCTCGATCCAACTAGTAACTATATAATTAATATTCCGATTACAACTTGCTGCTACAAAACAATAATCAGAAAATTAAATTTCTCGGTCTTCCGTGCAATCACAGTTGCATATGGACAGAACCGAATTACAACTTGCAGGAGAGAAGACGAAGAAAAAGAAGATCGTCGGGGTCGGGGGTCGTCGGGATCGCAGCGGCAACAACAGCAGTCGTGACAACAGCCGTGGCGGCGGGGCAGGCCGACGGCGCTGCAGCGCGCGGCCAGGCGACGCTGGCCGAGGGACGGCGTTGTGGTGATGGAGGGGTCGGCGGGGAAAGAAGGGAGAGGGGGTGGCTGTGAGAGGGTTAGGGTTAGGGTTTGGAGAAGGGTAGGGGGGTTTGGCTCCGAAACCAAATAAAAATTTGGTTTAATATTTGGCTTGATTTTATTGATAGGTGGGGTTACATATATATAGGAGAGACTAACCCCTCTCTCTACTATTCTACTAGATGTGAGACTAAACACCCACTAATACTCTCAACATTAATGTTCACTAAGAGGCAGGTATATTATAAAGAAAAACTATATAAACAGAATGGTCTAATAATAGAGCTATGTTGTACGCTCCAAATTCCTTATGGCTGGAACCAACACAGTTCATAGTGGGGCTACATATATATAGGAGAAGTGGCTGCTTGAAACTGTTTCAAGTTGATTTGTACAGGAATGAAAATGGTGTTATTTAACTGCATGAGTATGTTTCATCATGGTACTAAAACTCCAACCCGTTAGAATAAGTTTGTAACTTAAGCATCCCATTACCAATCCACCCCTGCTTCCTCCAGGTTACAGAACACTGGACAATTAGGATATGTTAACTTACTAGTGTCACCAATCCCATACCCTCCCTAACCAAGTAATGTCATTTACTTTTATTTTTACTTGTTCAGGATTGGGATGCGCTTAGTACGAGAAATCAGTTTGGGGTGGAGGGAGGAATAACAGGAAACCTAATCCCACCATAAAACTCATAACTTCTTAGATGAACCTACGAATTATTATGTTCTCAAAATTTAAAATACCTAGCATTTGAGTTATCTACTACACCCTCCCTAATTGTGCTGCTGCATAAAACTGACGATCTTCGTAACTTCAAATAACATGCTAAAGAAGATGTTTATGTTGATATAGTATGTTAAAAATGAGATCATGCCAGGATGAGAATCAAAACAGGAAATAGTAAGCAGGAATTATCAACATGAGAAGGGTGACCACTTTTGACAATAATATATTGGAATAAACATACCCTCAATTCTTGATATGCAGCATAGTATTGTGGATACCTCCCTCCTGCTCCTCCAAAAGCATCTTGCCATGTATCAATGAGAATCAGTATCTTCTCTCTTACATTTAAATCTGGCTGCAAAGGTAAAATCCGACATAGTATTAAGAAATCTCAAGATCATAAAGAATATATAATCATAACATGTAATCAATAAGGTACACACTGTGCATGAAACATACTTTTTTCTTCACTATTTTAACCATTTCGTGTAAGATATCACGTTCAGCAATCTGTAAGTGAACATTGTCCCCACAATTTTTGCTTAGTGTCTCGAGCACCTGCATAAGCAATTCCGAAAACCAGTATGTATTATAAGGACATGGTACAACATACAATAACCACTGTCTAAATTAAAACTATCCTATATGCATCTATATGGGAGCAATTATTTTTTCCTGGATTTCACATATTCTATATTCCTAGTTGGGTATAGTGGATGGTGGGCTATCCTCATTACTGATCCACATTGTTCACAAACATATGTTAAGACATGCAAAAATCAAAAGCTTGCATAGTGAAATAATTGCCACCAAGCATTAAGTAATTACAAACAAATGGTTTTTTAATACTAAAATTAAGAAGGCAAGTTGATATGATTAGATGCCTCAGAAATACATTTTTATTTTATTTTTTGATTTTTTTTTAGTTTTCTGAATATTTACATGAATTTATTCACCAGAAGAAAAAAAATATGGAGAAGAATATATTCCTCGAGTTCCATTTATTGGAACATTAATCCTTTTTTTTTCTAACTCGTTAATCACCCCATGTTCCTATCTACTATGTTTGTAATATTTTAGCTGTAGAAAAGACATAAGGAGTTTGCCTCAAATGAATAATAGACACTACTCTTGCTTTAGTTTTACTCATGTCAGCCGCTTTGTTATCATGGTTGTACCCATTAAGTTAGGTTACAGCTGGAAATACATTCTACCAAATACCAACCCAATATTCTTAACAATAAAGATATCGGAGATCCTTTATATCTAGCTCTTGGGTTTTTCCAGTACACCTATGTTGATGAATTAGTACTTAGTTTTCTTGTTTCTTTAGCACCTACAGTAGTTAATATACCTGTTGGGTTTTTTTTATTTTTATTTACAGCAAGTATTCAGGCTCTTGTTTTGCAACTTTACCTGCAGTTTGCATAGGGGAATCTGAGGAGGGCAGACTAGCCAACAAAATATTTCTTTAATCTTTACTGTATTAAGGTAATTTTTGGTTCAAGAAAGTATACTTGGCTCTAATTGGAAAACAAATATAATACAAATAAATATGGAACCTATGCAAATATGACTACAGTTGTAAGACGGAAGATAGAAGTAATTATGAAATTGTGAAAAAGCTTTGGGTTATTAAGTCATTGGTATGTCAGTATGTCCAGTGAAAAACTGAGAAAGAGAAAATATAAAAAAACGTCCAATTTCGAAGAAATAGGGAATTCGTGCCAATGATCCAAACCATTAATCAAAAACATCAATAGCCTTTATCCCAAATTTTTGGGACAACTATTTGGATCATAGTATTCCATTTGGTTCCGTTAAGGGTCATGCCAACTGTAACACTAACAGATCTTTAATACTTCAAACAATGTTCGTCTAGGTCTACCCATAATCCTAGCGGCTCCATTTACTATATTATTGCTCCGATTAGGTCAGCGTTGCACATACCTAAACCACCTAAGTCGATTTTCTCTCATCTTGTCCTCAATTTGCAACGCCTCCAACTTCCCACGGATACACTCATTTCTTATCATATCCTAGATTTTTTTTTTTCAAATATCCATTCATCCATCTTAGTATTCTCATTTTGGCTACACTAATTTTCTGAACATGTTTCTTAATTGTCCAACACTTTGATCCAAACCATTAATCATGATCTATAAAACATAAATTGCATGTGGATTTGAAAAGTTTTATCTATTCATCAAGTTATAAGAAAATGAACGGTTTTGTAAAGCCTTTTAAATCCTAATCACTTAATGCATAGGCAAAAGGATCAAAGCTTCAAGATTTTTTGCATAGATTTTACAATATATAGATCATGGTTGACGGCAGGGATGCAATGTTAAAATATTTTTGTTACAAACAATAACATAAATATTTATACATATAAACATCTCCAAAACAAATGCAACTCAAAGCCTGTACTGAAACAATAACATACGAATAATGTCATCAAAACAAACCAGATCTGCCCAATTAGCAAGTAATATTAAGTAGTACAGTATATATGAGTAGTCTTGTATACTCACGAAGAGAGCAAGAAGCTGAATTTTGGGATTCCTACTTCCCAACCGCTTCCTAAGAACCTTAAGTGCATCCTTTGCCTGTCTGCATACAATCACAAAAAAAGGAAATATGAATGTAGGAACCTTGGAGTGAAATTATCGTTAACAAAATAGGAGCAAAAAAAATTCAAACATCCTAATATTACGAGGACTATGTAATAAAAAAGAACAATGATTTCATTATGAAATAAAAATTGCCTCGACTTGCTTGAGCATGTGAAAACGATGCTCATCTGCAAAAACAAAACAAAAAAACTTGGTAATTTTAACAGGTTATAAAAAGAAAAATGCATGGAAATAAAAATACCATGGCCCCCTTCACTAGCACAGATAGATGCTTGCAAACTTGAACTGCATCACCAATCCGATTCTGAAGAGTCTAATCTACTCATGGCGATGCAGCACGGTGATTGAACCATGCCAAAGTAAAAGGAAAGGGGTTGCTTTGTTAGGTTTCCGGTAGATAGTGCCAATTACTGCAACAAAAAAAGTTGAAATACCTCCCCTACCTCCCCCAAAATTGCGGCAAAAAACGGCCACAACACCATTAACAACAACACTATCACCCCGTTTCCTTGCCTACTCTCTTAATTCCCATGTCACAAGATCCCAACCGAAAAACAACTTTCTACTGACAGCAACAAGAGTTGCATAAGAAGGTCCTAATTGCATTCACTCTAAGGTGGCGTTTGGATGAAGGTTTTGTATTCCTCGGAAGGAATTCTCATACCCATGTTAGGCAGGTTGGGAATATATAGTCCGAAAAATTCAATTTTCTCAATCCCATATTTGGTTGGAATAGGAATCTTAATCTGTTTAGTTTTACATAAATACCCTTTCATTAATTGCATGATGCTGTTGTTACCTAAATCCAGTTGGTGTCGTTGAGGGTATTCCCGTCCAAAAAAATTATAATTAATGTATCCAACCAACATTCCCAATAAAGCAAAAATATTCCAACGGTGGCCTTGGGCCTTGGGTTTTACTTTCATATGTGGGAAACTGATTCCCAACATATTCCCACCCAATTCCCAATCCCAGCCTTACCAAACATAGGGTAAGGAACCCAAAACCCATTCGCAAGCCTCTAAAACTTGAACCAAACAGCACTAAACACCGGATCTGTAAATCCTGCAACAATTCGCCTACCATCCTTGCCACTAATGGCAACAGAAAGCCTAGCTGAAGACGGAAACATGTCAAGAACCTGCGCTACTAAGACATATGACTACAAAATCTCGGTACGAGAATGAATGAATGAATGAACCAAATGAAGAAGAAGAAGTATACCCAGGCTCGATGTTGATGACGTCGCACAGCTCGATGTTGACGGCCCAGTCAGGGCCGATGAGCATGTCGCTCGTCGCCCTCTCCGCGCACGCCGCAGCACTCTCCATTACAAAAACAAAAACGAAAACAAAACTGCCGCTACACCTGCAACAAACAAAATCCTAGCTAGAAGGAAAGGATTCTTCCGATTTCAGAAGATAACCAACCTGAAAAAGAGAGAGAGAGAGAGAGAGAGAGAGAGAGAGAGGGAGAAGAGATTCGTTTCTTGAATGAAGAGGAAGATGTGAATCTAGAGACTTAGAAGAGCCTTGGTCATTCCTTGTGAGCAAGAAAGTTGGGTGAGACTATTCAAAAGAAAGAAAGGAGAGTAGAAAATTGTTGAAAAAGTGGACTTTTCTTTCTCTCTCTCTCTTATAATAAAGTAGTTATTATTGTTATCATTAATTAAGTTAAAATTTGATTATTAGCATTGTTTGTACCTACCTATTGAATGAGCCTCCTAGATATCCTCTCTTAGTAGTACATCGCCTAATTGTTATATCCTTAATCGTCTCTCTCTGTCTGTCTATTCTGTATTGAGGGTCAATGACTCCCTGGAATGGGCTGGGTGGACTGGACGGTCTCATAGGAAAAAAAAAAAAAAGGAAAAAGGAAAATTTTATGGGCTGGAGCCCACCTTAGTCCAAGTGTGATTCCGCCCTTAGATACAACCAAAATATTTTTGTATGATCCGCATGTAGCTCAATCTTCCTTGTTTACAATGGACATTGCTAGACTGCAGGATTGTCTGACCGCCATGGTTGGTAGGAAAGACAAAATATAGAGATCTTGAAGATTGCTTCTATCCTTAAATACATATTCAAATTTCACACAATAAAATCACAAACATTGTACGGGACTTTGTTGGGATCAAAGGGTTGTCTGGTTGGACGAAATAAATAAAAATAAAAAAATAAAAAATCTTAAAATCGATATCATGCGTACACGTTATATGTACATTTTTTTTTTCAATTTCTTCATTTTGTTGCTTTGAAGAAGTGGATGTTATAAGTAAAAAAAATTTAAAATTTTGTGTTTTGTTCGTCGTTGAAGTGAGTTGGAAAGTGAATATTTTGTAATTTAAAAATGTTTAAAGTAGAGAGGATTAAACCTCCAACCAAAAGCGCGATGTCAAAATTATAATTTTACACTTCATAGAAATCACTTCGGAGAAGAAAAAAAAAGATTTCTATGTCAAAATGAGGAAGTGCTGGTAGAAATTTTTTATTTTTCATATCAATTCACAATAAATATTGTATGCAACCAAACATGTGAAATGGGCTTTACTTTTTTCAAATCCGAATTTGAGTCCAGATCACTCCTAAAATCTGAATGTGAGAGGATGAAAAGTTGTGAAGACGGAGTTATGGTTAATTGACATATATATATATATATATATATATATATATATATATATATATATTCTTGATCACATTACATCTTTGTGAATTTTTTGTATATATATATATATATATATATATATATATATATATAAATCACATCACATCTTTGTGAAGTTTCACAAAAAACTCTCCACAGTGACAACGGCTATCACACTTTTCGTTTAGACCTTGTGTGCATCTTTCTTACAACCAAATCTAAATAGATGTTTATCAAGTAAGATTCTAGAGGGTTTCACTAATATATATATATATATATATATATATATATATATATATATATATATATATATAGTATTGTTATAAAACCATTCGGGTGGTTTCATATTATAAAATCACCCTATGTTATATGAGTTGGATTTGGATTGAGTGGTTGAGATTAAAATGTGTGGATCCCACCACCTTTTAATCTCAATCATCCAATCCAAATCTAAATTCAATTCAAATAACATTGAATAATTTTAGATCATTTATATATATATATATATATATATATATATATATATATATATATATTATAGCTTAGTTGATAGAAGCAGTACTATTAGAAAGTGAAACCCTCTAGAATCTTGCTTGATAACGTCTATTTAGATGGTTGTTGATAAGGGCACTATACAATTTACTTAGGACTAGCCCATTGAAAACTTTCTAAAAATTACAAGTTTGTCACTCCTCAAAGTTACTTAGGACTAGTCCACACCAACGTATATAAGTCAAAATTATTTCTCTCTTTGTTTTTCACCCTCACATGAAAAAATCTTTCATTCTCTAAGTCCAAAAATCTAAACCTAACTTTGGAATTTGATAGTTGTGGTCCCAAGTAAAAATTTTTTTGCTTTGGTGATTGTCCAACGAATATTCTTCCGGTATGTCTTCGATAACATACGATGAATAAGTTTTGCGATTGTCACAAATATACTTAGTTATATTTGACTATTGTAGGAGCGATGCATGAAATTATTTTCGATGAAGAAGTCGGATCATGCAATCCATTAAATATGCACTCCGGTCCTTCCGAAGAACATGTCGGTTGTTCCGAAGCACGTACGGTACGTAAAATGACAACCCTATTTCGACAGTCATCGTGTAAGGACTGTATAAAATTCGACAGTCCTATATAAATATAGGACTGTCAAAATTTTGACAATCCTATATACTAAGTGGACTGTCAAAATAGTGACAGTCCTGAATCTTAAAGACTGTAAATTATTTGAACTGCCAATTATTTGAAGTTATTATTTTTTAGATTACTTTATATTGGTTATAGGACCAACCTTGTACAGATGTTGTGGTACATCCTGCTATTGGGGTTGATGTGGAGAATATATTCTCAACGGATATTTGGAGAATATATTCTCAACGGATATTCAATTTGCATCCCAGGAAGAAGCATTAGATTGGTGCAGAGAAGTTGGAAGACGACATAACATAGTCATTGCAAGTCCATCAGATCTCGGCCGGACCGAAAATATGTAGAACTAGGCTGCGAAAGAGGAGGTGTGTTCAGGGAGCATCATAAAAAAAAGGGTGGTGTTGAAAAAAAAAATCTCCAAGAAAAACGTTGGGACGAGAAAATGTGGTTATCCATTTAAGGTGTTGATTGTAAAAGTAGAAGATGTGAAGTAGATAATCGAAGTTAAGAATGGAATACACAATTATCCTATTCCAGAGACACTTACGGGTCATGCCTACGTGGTACGGTTGAAGGAGGATGAGAGAAAGTTGGTTGAAGAACTGTTCCTTTCCGGAGTTGCATCGAAACAAATTTTTTCTGCCGTGCGACAAAAAGAAGATGGGAAGAAGTCAACCATGAGGACGATCTATAATAGTTTGGCGAGAGCGAAATGTAATAGTATGAATGGAAGAATGGCGATGCAGCAAGTATTGAAGTTGCTTGGGGAGCATCACTACGTGGAGTACCATAGAAGACATCCACAAAATGATGAACTCCTTTCATTGTTTTGGGATCATCCTGATTGCACACACTTGGCTCGGTCCTTCGCAGACGTGTTGGCCCTTAATTGTACATATAAGACCAACAAGTTCAAGATGCCTCTTTTTCACGTTGTTGGGTTTACGTCTACGGGAAAAATATTTTCAGTCACTTTTTATTTTATGAAGAGTGAGACAGTAGAGGATTACACTTGGACGTTGAGAAAACTACAATCCCTTTACACAGGATACAAAAAGCCCTATGTTTTTGTTACCGACAGAGAATATGCGCTGATAAATGCTATAGATATTGTATTTCCTCATGTGCATAGACTACTATGCACTTAGCATATAAATCGAAATATCCAAGCTCAATGCAAGAGAAAATTTGAAAATGTGGACAGTAAAATCGACATGCTTCGCTTCGAAGAATTCTACAATGATTGGAGTCTTGTATGGCGAGCAAGTACTACAGACAGCTACGACACATCATGGTACATGTTCAAACAAAAGTGGGAGACGAGTAACCCGACATGCATATCTTATATCAAAGATACTTGGCTAGAACCACATAAAGAATAATTCTTCTTAGCATGGACGAACATGGTGAAGCATTATGGTACAATCACTACGAACCGGTTCGAAGGATCACACTCAAGTTTAAAAAGATATCTACGGTCATCGGTCGATAATTTTGTCTCCGTTTGGCAATCGATTCATTTGATGATTATTTTTACGGTGAACGAGATTGTAGCATCATTTGAGATGAGCCTCAATATTGCAGAACATAATACAAGCATAATTTTGTCTCCGTTTGGCACGACTCCTTACAAACTTCTCACCAATCCAAACGGATCACCACAACTCTTTGGAATAGAGAATAGATCACAGATAAACGAAGAACGAAGACGACGAGAAAAGAATTACCCGAAACCGATCTTCACTTCGAAATAGCCTTCAATCTCTTCATCTCTCCTTCCAATGTTGTAAAAGCACAATTGCCTGCTTTTGCAATATTTTTGAGATATATGATATATTTTATGGTTAGGAGATACCTAATATATATAGCCTCAAACCCACAACTAGTATTCCTATTATATATAGGAATATCCAATCCAAATCCATTGACATATTCCTATTATATGTAGAAATATCCAATCCAAACTAAATCTATTGAAATATTTCTATTATATGTAGGAATACACAATCTAAATATATTGAGATATTTCTATTATATATAGGAAAATCCAATCCAACTCCATGGTATTTTTCACATAGATTGAAAATTTCACTCACTCCAACCTGAAGGATGCAGTGCGTTTGGTACATCCAATAATTTGTTGGCAAGTACACATGAATTGAGTGTATATATTTGAGTCACTAATTACTGCTTCGTTTTGCATCAAGTTCAATAGAAACACTTTCTGCCAATCCAACAAGGATGTCAGAAATATTATGTACTCCAGTTTACAAACCAGTAATTATACAATTAATTGGAAGCACGACATTAACTCCCGTTATGGATAGCAAAAAAATCTAGCACACCCCTTTGAAAATTTATTCTGATCATCAAACCACAGGTAAAAGAAGCATCCATGGAAAGAAGAAACAATCAAAAGAAATATTACACATTCCGTGTTACAATTTTTTCTAGCCCAAATCATCAGCTCATACGTATGATTGAACATTTCCCAGAGAGAGAGAAAAGATAAAACAAGGATCGTTACAATAGTGTTCCTGTTTCTCTCTTCAACATTCTCAATCATCAACCCCCATTGATTTGCCTCTGTGTGCGAAGGGATAGCAGCTGCCTATAAACCTGCAATATCAGAACAAATACGTCAAGAAACCATACTCTGTACCCCCAAATACTGCAACTTATATATATATATATATATATATATATATATATATATATATATTGAAAGATTAATGGCTGTCCGTTTCCTTGGTTTATAGCACCATGAACCCCTCTTATTTATATTTCGAAAAATTGTATAGAAAGCATAAAAATTTATTTTATTGTGTAAAAGTTACAAAGTTTAGAAAAATTGCAGATACAGTCCCAATACATCCTTTTGAAGGACATAATTTTAGATTTGACAAATTACGACCTCCTAAGGGGCATAAATTTTTCTCCAAACTTTTAAAAAATATTTTTTACAATTTACGTCCCGTTTTAGGACTTAAATTTGTTATCATCAAACCTAAACATACGTCCTTTAATCTGACGTACTGGGACTGTATTTACAATTTCACTAAACTTTGTGTCTTTTACACAATAAAATTAAACTTTTATGCTTTCTATACAATTTTTTTGTTTATATTTTTTTTGTGTATCTTTTCTGATTCTGCTTTCAATTTTTTTGTATATCTTTTCTGATTCTGATCAAATTACAGCAGAAGAAAAAATGCGGATAAAATTCATATTGCTTCAGTACTATCATTATGAATCAAAGAATACATAACCTAAAAAAAAAATTCAATTAATGATCAGTAACTTCTCTTGCAATTCTAGTTCTTCCCTGTAAATTCAACATATCTTAGTTGTTAAGAGGAGTGAGTACCTGCTGCTTATAGAGCTACGACCGTTGGTGCTACTCCTACTGGTGGTGGTGGTGCTGCTGGAGCTGTTGCTATTCCTGCTGCTGGTGCTGCTGGCCCTCTCCCCGAACTCCGTGCTCCCCCGGTCCCCAGCCCCGTCCACAGACGAAGGCTTCGACGGCGACACCTTGCCGGACTTGCTCAAGGTCTGCTGCCTCTTGCCACCCAAAACCACCGGCATTCTCGGTATGAACATCTTCAGCATAGGCCCTCCTGAATCCAAGCTCTCGCTCCTCGACACCCTACTCATAATCCCCCCTTTCTTCTTCTTCTTCTTCTTCTTACTCTTCTCCTCCTCCTCCTCCTCTGCTTTCATCGTCTCCGTCACTTTTGGGGACTCCACAATATCTATAAGGGACAATTCGTATGAATTCTCGGGCATGTCCCGAACCAAATCAAGCATCTCCTGCCGGTACTTGGCTATCGACACCGCCCGCGAACCGTTGCTAATATGCCTGTCCTCCTCGTCGAACCTGCGGCTTCCAGCCGGAGAAATCTCGGCCGAGCGAGCCACCGCTGGCGGCTTTCCTGCAGCCTTCCAGAGCTCCGGAGAAGGACTGCCGGACTTGTCGCGATCGCTGACCGAACTCTTTCGGGACCACGGGCCGAACTTGACGTCCTCCGGCCTGCCGAAGTAGTTGTACTTCCCCTTGATCTTCTCGGCCCACTTCCCGTACTCCATTGCTGCTTCCGGAGGGCTCGGGCCTTCGGGTTTCGTCGTGTCGGAGAAGCTGAACTTGTCTGCAGATTCGCGACACGGATGAGGTAACATTGTGGATACAAAGACTGATACAACCAACAAGAAGTCTGTTAACGTATATAGGAAGTTTAATATGTATGAATGAATGCTTACTTCTCTTTCAAGTTCATGTATGTGTTGATTGCTTCCGTTTGTAATTTTAATTGGAAAATAACGATGGTGGAATTAAAAGTCGTTGGCTTCTAGATGAGAGCACACGTCAGTGGTGTCGCTGTGCTTTTTTTTTTTTTTTTTCCACAGGAAAAGACACGAGCTTCACAATCTAAGCAACCTTTTGTTGTGGCGGGATCCATGCGTGTGATCTCACTTTTAGGATTGTGAAAGCAACTTTTCAGTTAACAAGAAAATAAAATAAAATTTAAGTCTCCTCTCGTCGTGTTAATTATTAGTTATCAAAGTCTACTAGCATTGTTTCTTCTAATACTTTCCGTTTTAAAAAAAAAAAATGACGTGTAGGCTTACAATTGGATAAAGAGTTGCGTGTCATGCCTGTTCGGTAGGAGGTTAATATCTTCCACTAATATAATGCGCTTAGAACCGACTCCAAATTGAACGGTACAAATTAATTTAAAAAATATATAAAAAATTTAACTACCGTAGTTAATTCTCTCCTCATAATTTTTTTTTTAAAATATAACATCTTTCTAACTATCTGAACATGTATAAATTCTAAAATATATTCTATTTTTAAATTATATTTAAACTAACTAAATGATATTATCTAACTAAATACATATTCAAAATTTTAAAAATATATTTATAATAAATTATAATTAAAATATATCCAAATTATATTTAAAATATACTAACATAATTTAATATTCTATCTTTTGTTTTTAGCAATATTATATTTTCTTTTACGTGCAACGTATGTGAAAGTAACTAGCCTTAGATTAAAGGTAATGTGTTGTGATTTTTATATGGTATGAGATAGATCACAATGTCTTTTTAGAGGATAAGATTATATATGCAAAAGACAATGGAAGTAGAAAAAGTCTTCTCGGATGCAAAAATATTGAGATACTTATTATTATTATTTTTGACTTCCAAGCCAATTTATTCTCTTCTTCATTTTTTTTTCTAAATATTTTTATTCATAATTAATGATATGTAGGCGAAGACATTATCAAATTCATTATCTAAAACTAGACAATAAATTTCACAATATTTTTTTTATAATTTTTGCCACATAAGCTACACAATTTATTTGACAATTGTATTGGAGATTTTTTTTTTTTAATAAAAATTTTGTTATTTGTATAAGGCAACAACTTTTTTCCAAAATCTTGGAGATGCTCTAATCTAGGGTTAGGATAAAAAAGTGGAAGGAAAAAAAGAAGAAGAGAATAATGTTCTTTTTGTTTGGTATAGAAATGAAAAGTCGAGAGATTATTTTTCATTCTAATCTAAAAAAAATTTAATTCCTCCATAAAAATAGAAGAAAAAAATTTAAAAAAAAAATTCTTATTTACAATTATATTCTATAAAAAATTATATTATTTAAAAATTATATTTTATAGAAAAATAAATAAAATAAAAAATTAATTTTCTTTCCTTTCCTTCCCGTCTAATAAGGATTGGTCATGGCAACAAAACTTGCTGCTTGGCTATGATGGCCAAGTAGACTTTCTTTTTTCCACTAGAAAGATGTGATTCATGCCGTTAAGTAAGTTCACAGCCCATTTCTTTGGAAAAACTTTTCTTTTTCCCTTCTGGAAGATTGAGATTCGCACCTTCCGGAAATGACTCTGGCTGCAAGTAAGCACAGACTAATGGTTTGAAAAAAAAGAAGTACGCGTCTGCTCTTTCATTGACCAACCTACATCATTGTGCCTCCGTTTGCCAGCTATTTTTAGTAGCTGTGATATCTATTGGGAACGAAAGCGTAAAAATTATTTTTTAAATCAAAAAATTCTACAAGATATCGTTTTCAAAGCGCAAAAATCATTTTTAGTAGCTGTGATATCTATTGGGAACGATGCACAATCTTCTAACTTAGCATAATCATACATTCGAACCACATCGCATAAGATATTCTATCCGGCCAAGTTAAGCAATACAACATCATCACATCAAGCATCTCGATTTTCTATGTCACTTGTATTCCATCGATCTAATCCATCTATAATTCTAGCGTAATGTCTTTTCGCGGAGCGGGATATTACATAATATACTACTCAGAAAAAAAATTCGTCCTCGAAACTTAAAGAAATAACTCAATTCGCCATATCACTTAAGTCATCCCGCGAAAATGTTCTATGTCAGCTATAGCTCAATACTCATTTTCCATCTCTCGTCAATATTGTTCATTCATGAATCTCGTATACTTATGCATTCCGACCATCTCTTTTCTTCCCAATTGATTTGTTCATGTTTTTCCGTTCATCAATACTCCCTTGCAGCTCCATTTGAATTTTGTTCACCATTTCGCCTAGATCATACATACATTTCAGGCGTCCCCGAAATATAATGCACTCAACCAATGTTAATGGTTAGAGAAACCAAACGGCTACAGAGTTAATTCCATTCCTCATTACTGTTCATTTAATACCTTCGGTCAAGATGTTCTTGTCACGCCCCAGTCTCAAAATACGTAGGACTAGGAATATGTAACACGCCCAGCCGTATGTATATGGAAACCATATACACACGTACGCTGTACATGAATATTCAATCCACTAGTGGTAATATACTGTCACAACAAGTCACACACAATCTATATCTCATCCACAACACAAATAATAAGTAGGAATAAAGAGCTGAATATCAAAGATGAGTATCAAGTCTGATAGCCGGATGAAAATAAATCCACTACAAAATGACTATACTGAAGTAGCAACAAGGATCTCTAAACAGTGGTAATAGAATCACAGATACTCCGAGTGTAAGACCTCCTCCATCTGGTAAGTAGCGTCAGATCCAGATCCGTACTCCTGCGGATACTCATGCTCGTCTATATCTGGAAAGGGACCAGGTCCTCAGAGGGACGTAACAAGATACATAATAACATGCCAATAAAGTACTGAAAAGTAAACATCCAATGGGTCGCCTAACCGTCTAAGTGAATGCAGTTTGAGAACAACTTTCCAATACGTGGGCTATCTGGCCAAAAAAATAGGATTGACATGGTTCTCTTGGAGATCCAGGGGCCTACAAAGCATGTCGTCTTTTGAACGGCAGAGGTCACCTGATAATATAATATATAGTGGTCATCACCACCCGTCTCTCTAGCGGAGAATCCGGACGCACAGGAGAAAAGTACAAAGGAGCCCAAACGCTTTACTTATTGTTCTTCCCACCCTATGCTCTAAGCATGCCACATCCATGACACGATAAAACCTCTAAATAACTGCCAGGTCTACTAGCATACAAAGTTTCTATCGGCAGTTATCTCTATCCGTGACACGACCTATACGTACCACTGGCCAGCCGAATACGCAAGTCTGTGTCCTACATGTGACTCATACTCGTGTAAGAATAGTGTCATGGCCAATGAAACATAAAATACCTCATAATAATGGGGTGGTCTCATAAAGTAGGTCCAATGCATATATACATAAATAAAACAGAATACGACGACACCGTCGTTGCACCCAAGTTTCCTTGGACGCACAATTTATATAACAGTTAGAATATATGAACTAAAATAAACAGAAAATAAACATGCATGCATCATATGGAATGTAAATACTAGTACAATGACAAGGTATACTTGCCGGGCAAAAAATTCGTATAGTGCAAGCGTCCAAAACAGTGTTTAAGTTTGGTGGAAGAATTGGAGTTAGGGTTTGGGAGAGTTTGTAATATATATATAGAGATAAAGAAGCGGTGGGGTAATTTAGTGGTTTCAAAAACTACTGCTGCTGCTGTTGTTTCTTTCTTTGTTTGTTTTGGTTTTGGTTTTGTGAGATTTTATTAGTATAATAGGTAAAGAGGCGGTGGAATGAGTCGGCTCACACGTGCGGAGAAGGGAAAGAAAAGTTAGTTTTTGCTACTGCTGTTGTTGATATTTTTCTTCTCCTAACGGGTCCGGGTAGGGGCTAAACGGTTAGTGGGTTTAAGCGGGTAGGGTGTTTTGGGTTTCGGGTTGAGATCTAATATGAATTTCTTTGTGCATACTATTGAGCTAGCAACTGTCCAAAAGGGTCTCCTACATAAAATAAATTAGGAAAAATTTATAATGGCTCCATAAATCTCCTAGATGCACAAACATCTCAAATAAAAATTTAAATAAATCTATTTTCTCTATTTAGCTCACAACTACTATAAATAAATTAAATAATTAATAATAATAAAATTAATTTGGTTTTCAGAATTAGGGGTTTTACATTCTACCCAACTTATAAAAATTTCGTCCTCGAAATTAAAACTAAGTCACGGTAGAAAGTCAAGGATGGTATAAGATATAAATTTATAAAGTAAATTTATACCTTGGTCTGTGAATAGGTTCGAAAAATGTTTGCGCATGTCGTCTTCGCGCTCCCAAGTAGATTCTCCTGGCGCGCCATACTTTCATGCCACGCGGACCAAGGGAATAGATTGGTTCCTCAATACTTTCTCTCGACGATCAATGATTCCCACGGGTTGCTCTTGATATGACAAGCTCGGCCTAATGGTGATATCCGAATGGTCAAGAACATGACTGCTGTCTGCCACATATCGCCTGAGCTGCGACACATGGAATACGTCATGTACTCCCTCAAGTGAAGGTGGTAGCGCAAGTCGATATGCCACTTCTCTCACTCTCTCTAGCACGTCAAATGGTCCAATATACCTTGGACTTAACTTCTCGCGCCCTCCGAATCGAATGGTGCCTCTGGTAGGTGATATTCTCAAGAAGACATGATCGTCCTCTTTAAACTCCAAGGGACGACGATGAAGGTCTGCCCATTGTTTCTGCCTGTCTTGCGCTGCTTGCAAGTGTCCTTGTATCTTCTTAACTGTCTCAACGGTGTTGACCACTAACTCTGGTCCCAGAATCTAACGTTCTCCCACGTCACTCCAACACACAAGAGACCTACACTTTCTTCCATACAATGCTTCAAATGGAGCCATCTGAATGCTCGCCTGATAGCTATTGTTGTAAGAAAACTCCACAAGAGGTAGGTGGTCCTCCCATGATCCTCCAAAGTCTAACATACAAGCCCTCAACATATCTTCCAATGTCTGAATAGTACGTTCTGACTGCCTATCTGTCTGCAGGTGATAAGATGTACTGAACTTCAGACGAGTTCCGAGACTCTCTTGCATGCTCCTCCAAAAGTGCGATATAAAGTGCGAATCCCTGTCTGATACAATGCTGACTGGTATGCCGTGTAATCTCACGATCTGTCTCATATATAAGTCAGCCAAAGCTTCTGTAGATTGGCCAACTCTAAAAGACAAGAAATGGACTGACTTGGTGAATCGGTCCACTATTACCCAAACTGCATCTCTACCACTTGGACTCTTGGAAAAATCCGTGACGAAGTCCATAGTGATGTGCTCACACTTCCACTCTAGAATCGGAAGTGGTTGTAATAACCCTGCTGTTCTCTGGTGCTTCGCCTTTACTTGCTGACATACCAAATATTTAGCTACAAAGCGAGCTATCTCTCGTTTCATTCCATGCCACCAAAAGTGCTGTCGTAAATCATGATACATCTTGGTGCCTCCAGGATGAATAGAATATATCGAACTATGAGCTTCTGTCATAGCTCCTGTCGAATTTCTCCATTGGGAACATATAGACGATCACCACATCGTAATGTCCCGTCATTATGGATGCGCAGTCCTGTCTGCTCTCCGGCCTTTGTCCTTTCCTTTAATCTTATGAATCTGGCGTCTGTAGGCAATGCTGCCTTGATTCTTTCTACTAGTGATGATTGTACGTGCAAGTTGGCTAGTATCCCGTCTGCTCCGGGTAATATCACTTCAATGCCAAGACCTTGCAAGTCCTTCAATAATTCCTTCTGTGTTGTCAAGAAGTAGGCTATTGGTTTCTGGCTTAACGCATCTGCTACAACGTTAGCCTTGCCTGGGTGATAATGTAGCTCTATCTTAAAATCTTTTATCATTTTGAGCCATCAATGTTGCCTCATATTTAACTCCTTCTGTGTGAAGACATACTTGAGGCTTTTGTGGCAAGTATAGATTTTTACTCGTTCCCTATATAAGTAATGTCTCCATAACTTCAGAGCAAATACAACGGCTGCAAGTTACTGATGTTGACTTTTGCTTTAATATATATTGTCCAAGCAGATGGAGCAATTTACTGATGTTGACTTTTGCTGGAATGAAAACATTAGAGCAAGCAAAAAGTAAGATAAATGTCACTAAAAAAATATCACTTTCAAATTAAGTTACAAAAACAAAATAACAGAACCATACTTATGCTCTCCTTCATCAATGAAAAGTAAGCTACAACTCTACTTCATCAAGCGAAATGGAACTACTACTTGATATGGAATGCAGGTTCATAAGAGACTAGCAAACATATATCCAACCAAACCAAACCAAACACAATAATCTGAATTACGCAATATCTCGTCTTCTGAAAAAAGACAACCAATCTGCTTGATATAACTAGTCAATTTAAGCTAAATTTTCATATAAGAAATAGCATTAATCTTCTCCCTTGAATATGTGCATGAAATCTTTTCTCTTGAACTCTCTCCAAATCTATCTATTTCTATCATTTGACACCAAAAATTGCAAAAAAAAATTATAAAATAAAAACTTACATTTATATAAAGTTAAATAAAGAATAAGCATAACACATTCTTTATGCGAATTATCCTACAACACAATGAAGAATGATAAACTATTCTTTTGGACCTGTGTGTTGCTCATCACCATGGAGGTATAAATTCTACAGTATAAAAAAACTTGACATTAACTAAATATTTATGAATGTGCTTCACATATTCTAACAAAGAACATTACCAGAAAAATCATCTAATACCTGATTTAAATCGGTCATGTAATCATCGTTTTGGAACATGCTTGTGAAAGAAATATTATGTTGATAATATTGATAAGCAAGACTAGATTCGTGAAAAAAAAAATATGTGAGTGAAATAAAAATAACATTATGAAAATCCATAAGTAATTAATAAGATAGGCAATAACACATTTGAATATGACTATTGTTGTTCTAAATTTTCGTGATAAAAGAAGAAAAATAAGAGAGACAATTAATTCCATCGGTTTTGAAAGGAACTATCTTCCTATATATTTTTTCTCTCTCACAAAAATAGTCACCAAATTTATGGCTAACAAAATAATAATAATAATCATAATCATAATAATAATAACAATAATAATAACAACTTTTCTTTCTTGGTAGTGAAGCAAACAATGGCCTTAGTTAGTGTACCCATAGGAGTGGGAAAAGGAGTCTAAAATGTACACTACTTTATTATTATTTGTAACCTTTTTTTTATGTGGTCCGACATTTCACACAAAACTTTTTACGCATGCTGCATTGCACGTCTTGTGGGCCTATTGCCCCCCTCAATTTCCACCCCACTGTCCTCTCAACTCCCACCATTAATAAGTAGAAGAAATAATACGTCCCCGTGGTTCGATCCACTGATCTTCCGCCACCCAGCCGAAGTCTTATACCTCTCCTCGGTGACCACAAGGGTCACTCGAATTCGGTATAACCTCACAAGCAGCCTTATACCTAGTGCACTTGTAACACACATTCCAAATGAAACGTTTTTTATTATTGCTCTCATGAGAAAATACAACATACGTAAAACAAGTCTCCTCCAGGGTGACACTGAACCAGAAGACCACCACCCTTGACAACATCCAAATTGGCAAAAAAGTAATCCTAGCACAAAGACCAACGAGCAAGGAAACAACAACGACAACTAGTGCATGGACAAGGAAACTACGACACTTACCATCCATGTTAACTTGCTGCCAGAAGGAATGGAAGGCCAACCTCACCACTGAATAATTTTTACGTTGGAAGGGAGGGAAAAGGACGTTAGAAGATGAAAATATAAGTTATTTAGCAGTGCATGAGAGTTCTTTGTTAACTTTTTCGTTTCCTTACCCTATCTTAATCTAATGTGGAGTTAATTTGCTATGAAACAAATCACTAGCCAAGTGTCAAAGATTCATTGGACCGTAGTCACCATTCACCACAGCCAGCTGGTGAGTCCGGACCACCTAATAATTTCTCGTTAGACTGGCCACGCTACTCGCTAACATCTTCCACGCCTCATCACTCGTCCCTATCCAATCATAAACCAAATAAATTACAAAAAAATTGTTCGTACGGAATTTTTTTGTAAGAAATAGGACATGGGGAAATAAGTCTGGAAGAAATGTATAGAAAAACACATTCTGTCAATCGGACCGACGGGTGCACAGATCCCGCCAGACTGGCAAAAATTGAGGTTCAATTTTCGTCAGAAGGTCTCATGAAAATAAAGCAGCGACAGTGGATCTCTTTGCCTAATATGTAGTTCATTAGAAGCCCATTAAAGTAATTGATTCGTCGGCAAGCAACAATGTGATGATTTGATGACTGCTTATAGCTGGCCATTAAACTTCTGCTGCAATGTTAACATTACTAATCATTTATATCCCTACAAATATTGCAAACATAACAACCCTGCCAACAAACCAGAAACCCATTGTTGTTGCTTGATTTCCGGACTGGTGGAATCTGTACGTGAACAGATTTTGCTAGTCAGATTAGCAGAATATATTCTTCTATACATTTCCTCTAAACTTCTTTTTCCATGTTCTATTTGTTACAAATCTCTTTCGTACCAACAATTTTTCTGAAGAAAATATCAACACAATTAGCAGTATTTGATTGCATTGCGACATTTCCATTATATGACACATTTATTTCTAAAAAAAAACTTGTTTTGCGACAGACACGGCAATTAAACAACAAAATACTTACAATTTTAAGAAAGACGCATCAACCATTCCACACATCAACCTCCATCACCTTCTTTCCATCAGCATAGTCCTTCTCTATCGCTGTCTACCTGACCAAGACACTCAAGACATCTGTGAATAAGAAATTGTATTTTTGGAACAGATATTGTTGTTATCACAATAATAATACTGCCATCCACACACTACTGTTTAATCTCAATGTATCTTACTGCATGGTCCATTGAGATAATAACAAGTGTCCATAAGGTTTTGGTAGGCAGTAAACCAGTCAAGGCCAAAGATGCACCACAAACCACACACATTATCCAAAATTTTCATTTTGATGGGGTCAGTTTGAGAATTAGAATATGGTAATTGTTAAAAAATAAAACACAAAGAAAGAATTCGTGTAATCGACCAATAAAATGAAGGATAAAGACTTCATTGTTGTGGACGAAGTGTAACTTTAGTCGGTACTACGTGTGGTACATTAATAGGGCTGAAAGCAATGGTTTTGAATAACTGGGATTTCTGATTTAACAGGTTGACAATGGCCATCTACTTGCACCTGATATTCTCTAACTGTAACATCAAGGTATTGGACTACTATGACCCCCACCCCCCCCCCCCCCCCCCCCCCCCCCCCAGGTTGACAATGGCCATCTACTTGTACCTGATATTCTCTAACAGTAACATCAAGGTATTGGACTACTATGAACCCCCCCCCCCCCCCCCCCCCCTTCTCTCTTCTCTCTCTCTCTCTCTCTCTCTCTCTCTCTCTCTCCCTCCCACCACCCACCCACCTAATCTCATAAATTTGTTTTTTTCCATCTTAATACGTGTCCAAGAACTGTGACACAGAAGAAAAGAATTGGCTACCACCTACAAGTGTATGTCAGTATTATGTGCATGCATCTAATTCAAATGTCTCGGCAAGATTGACACACTTAATAGACCCTAACCACATATCCTTTCGACACATCAAGTCATGGTAGGATCAAGATACCATCATCAAACTGAAATATATAACATTATTACACATCAATATAAAATCTAGCACAAATGCTGTTGAAAAATACAAATAAACTGGCCAATCCATAACTGCCCCAGTTTCGAATACAGAGGAAAGTCTACATCCGTATCTGGTTTGGATATGTCTGAAAATTTTATGTCAGGGCCTACAACAAAAGGTGGGAAAGAACACTGATTAGCACCAAACGGATCTGAAAAGTGCCAAAATGTTGGGTTTGGAGATAGATTCCACTAAAAATTTCAGATAAAGTTTCGTATATAAAAAAAAGCCAAATAGCTTAAGGGGGCAGGTATTGCTAGATCTATTTCCTAACCTGACTTGCCCAATACCTTCCCTGATATGTGTAAAAAAAGATGAGGCATGTACAATTTGTTAAGATTTAAAGTGCATTTCTTATCATGAATAAATGCATTTTATGATAATTAATTAGGTTGCATTCATGCATCAAGTTATGCCATTCAAGAGTCATGAGTTATACAACTCGAGACATGGGTTACAAGTAGCCTAAGAGCATCTCCAACCCTATTGTCTTGTAATGTCTAT
Source organism: Iris macrosiphon (assembly GCA_036927795.1). Classification (NCBI taxonomy): domain Eukaryota; kingdom Viridiplantae; phylum Streptophyta; class Magnoliopsida; order Asparagales; family Iridaceae; genus Iris; species Iris macrosiphon. The sequence continues at coordinate 147,477,283 of JAYESA010000017.1, read as the reverse complement.
GTGGCATGAGCCATAATGTCTTTTCTAAGTGGCAGACTATATTCACAAAAGACAATGAAGTAAAAAAGACTTCTCCAATACAAAATATTGAGATGATTACTTTTTTCCAGCTTCTACGACAACTTCTCGTCTTCTTTCTTTTTCTAAATATTTTTTATTTATAATTGATGATATGGAGGTGAAGACATTGTCAAGTGCATTGTCTATAACTATACAACCAACTTCATAATGTCTTCTATAACTTTTGTCACCTAAGCTTCACAATTTACTTTGCAATTGTTAGAGAATTTTTTAAAATAAAATTTTGTCATTCCTATGTGGCAACAACTTTTTTCCAAAGTCACAATAGGGTTAGAGATGCTCTAAGTGTCATGTTAGTCATAGAGTATTATATATATATATATATATATATATATATATATATATATATATATATATATATATGCGTGTATCATGTCATTCCATGACAAGTTGAATAAAAAATATTTTTCACTCCATTTTCAGTTCCACCAAAATTTTGTTATGTTCACATTTGTAATTCATAAATGGACTAGTGTGTATTTTACACTACTTGAGAAAAGTGAATTTTCTTCACATGGTATCAAAACACAAAGAAGGTGACCGGTGTTTGCGTAATTTTTCTTGGTGAAGAAGAGCAATCAATATTCCATGATGGACAACGGAGGTAATTGTGGACTTGGCGTCGTGGTGATTACTTCTTCCAACTACAAGATTTTACGGACTTTTTGGAGTCGTATCTTGTTGGCAAAGAACTTTGGGAGTTTGTTGATGGAGAGTCCAAAGTTGCTCTGGATGATATACCGGAAAATGCGGAGACTTTGAAGAAATGGAGAGCTTCAAACGCTAAAGCAACTTATGTCTTGAAGAGAACCATTTTGCATGATCTCTTTGGACATATTATCAGATGCAAGTCGACGTCGGATATATGGAAGACTCTTGCACATTATTCAACAAGAAGAACGTGACCTGGTTGCAATTGCTAGAGAACGAGTTGGCAAATGCTTCACTAGGTGATTTTTCCATTTCACAGTATTTTCTAAAAATCAAAAATCTATGTTCGAATATCTCTATTTTAGATTCGAAGGAGCCAATTTTGGAGGCACGGATGAAGGACAACATTATTTGTGGGCTTCATCCTAAGTACATTCATAAGTTACATCAAGTCAAGGGTGGAATCAACAACCATCTTTGGTGGAGTTTGAGAATCTTCTTTCTTCACAAGAATCATTGGCTCATCAAATGGTTGCTTCCTCTCAAACCGAGGGAGAAGGCGATCCTCTTTTTTTCTAGCTAGAAGAAAAATCATTAGAAAGAAAACAAAAATTATGGCGGCCAATCTTCTTCAAAAGGTGTCAGAAATCGAAAATGGGTCAAGTGCTACTAGTGTCACAAATATGGGTACATCAAGAAAGTTTGGCATGTTAAATTGAAGCTGAGCAATGATGCTAATAAGGAGGGTGCCTCCAAGGAGGAAGATTGGGTCAAATGTTCATGGCATAAACTACTTTCGTAGAAGCTTTTGTCTCAATCAACTATCAAGATAATTAGATCGTAGACTCTGGGTGCGGACATCATCTTACGGGCGACGACTTCAAGTTTTCACCCCTCTAAAGTTACAAAGGCAATGCTGCTATTGTCACGACGGACAATACCGTTCATGCGGTAGAGAAGGAAGGTATTGTTAAACTCAACAATGATGATGATACTTTAAGTTAAAGAGTGGGTATCATATGCTTGGGATGAAGAAAAACCTCTTTTCGGTGGCCAATGTGGCAGATGCAGGTCATTACGTCTTGTTTGGACCAAAAGATGTAAAGTTTCTTTGGAATCTCTTCGGGGGACTTCATCCACACCAACAAGAGAGTTCGTGATTTGTTTGTTCTCCCAACGTCTTCTTCTTATGTTGGAAAGATGGGTACAAACGATGGAACTTTTACTTGACATACGCGATTGGGACATCTTAGCATGGATAAGTTGAGAGCTATGGTTTCAAAAAAAAATTGGTGAATGTGTTGCCTAATCTCTCTTTATGTTGGTCATGGCGTGTCAATTTGGAAAGGCACATCGTCTTCCATTTGACAAACCAACTATAATTCGTGGTGACAACCAAAGCGTCTTGAAGCTTGCTACGAATCCAATTTGTCACGCGAGGACGAAACATATTAAAATCGAGCATCATAGTTTGCTACGAATCCAGTTTGTCATGCGAGGACGAAACATATTGAAATCGAGCATCATTTTATTCGGGACAAAGTATTTGACGGGACCATTGAAACCTTGGAAGTGCGGAGGAAGGAAAAAGTAGTCGATATATTTACAAATCACTTTCCTGTCGTTCAAGATTTTTCGTTCGATACTTGAAGTTGTTTAAAAAATGCACTTTAAGGGGGAGTCTTAAAATTTAAAGTACATTTTTTATCATGAATAAATCTATTTTGTAATACATTTTATGATAAATAATTAGGTTGCTTTATGCATATGTAATTCAAGACTCAAGAAGTGTCATGTTAGTGGTAGTATATATATATATATATATATATATATATATATATATATATATATATATATATATATATATATATATATATATATATATATATATCATTTTATTTCATGACAGGTTAAATAAAAATTATTTAACCTGACGAAGTTTTGGTATTGATAGCTCTTCTGTCTCCATATGAAAATGATGTGTCTTTGTTGCGATCGTAATGGCTCTTTACAAGTCTTCCTCACAAATCTTGGGAAACATAATTATCATTTGGAAAGCATGCACTTCTCTTCTGGAGCTTGCTCCATGTCCTCTAGCTAGGGGGCATCAAGAAAACAACTAAAATATTAAGCTCTTGCGAAAGAATATACATACTTTCTAAAGCTTGCAGTAGGTTCCTCTCTACAGGTCTTCGAGAAACCAACTGAAGGCAACCAAGGCGCCATAAGGTACTCATTGATCAATTAGTCGGAAATTAATCAGTCTTGAATCAAAGAAAATAACATACCTGCCTTATGTTGCTAAAGAAACAGAATCCTCAACTGCTGCCCTCAAGTCCTAATCATATCTAACCTCATTATTTGTTTTCCTCAATTTTCCTTCATCAAAAAGCTGCGAACATAAGAGAAATGCCCATCTTAAATCCGCGGTGATATCTACACAGTATTTCCATTTGTACTCAATATTTCACATATTTCCTTCCTTCTCGGATGGATTTTATCTTTTGACCATAAACCCATGAACCTTCCTCTCAATCTCAATCCAGCTGCATCCTGGCTGCTTACCTCAGCTTCCTTAGCTTCCTCATTCTCCGAACATCTGTCCACCTCCCCATATCGGCATACATGTTTGAGAGAAGAACGTTATAAGTTCCAGAGCTCTCAAAATCAAGCTCCATGGATTCTACATGAAGCAAGCAATGAACCCCATAGAACTGAATCCGGCGTGATTGGCATCTCCTCAATGAACTTCCTCTCCTCTTCAAGGTAACCAGCCCGTCCTAGCAAATCCACCATGCATGTGTAGTGATCTTGAGATGGAACCAAACCATACTCCCTCACTCATGGACTTAAAAATATTGACGGCCCTCTTCCACCATTCCCACATGGCTACATCCAGAGAGAACTTACAATCATCGTCACATTATCTGGCACCTCCTCTGACTTCAGCATCCTCCTACATCTCCGCTGTAACGTCCCGCAACCGCACGGTGCGTTACGCTGAGTCGGATTGAATAAAACAAATGCTGGTTACATTTGATTTGTTAGATTTTGGAAAGAAATATTGATTGAGTTCGTTTCATGTGCAGATGGCTAGCGGAGTTCGATAGGAATCAGGTGTTCGTTCAGAACAGTACTGAGATAGCTGGATGGGAGCGATAATGCCGTCTTCCTTAGTCCGATCGGTCGGATGATTTGGAAAGCACGGCCTGCTCGCACGGTCATACCAGTTGAGTAGATCGCGCTTTGCATCGAACAACGGGTTCAAGGGCTTGACCGTATCGGCAGGACATGATGCTTAACGGAATCAAACATTTTGAGTGGGCTCTTTCCCTTCTCCTCTGTTCCTTCATGCCTAATAATATGGAAAACACGTAAAGGCTTAAACACTTGGACTGAAACTTGGGAATCGCTACACTGAGGCGTGTATAGAGTATACGTCGTTTGCTTGGATAGGATTGTGGCTTGAATTGATTTGCGCGTATGACTAGTTGGAGCTAGAGTTGGATTATACACTTGAGACAGTTGGTTGAATGATTGGGATTATGCTACGACAGTTGGAATGATATATTGAGGCATTGGGAACATCGGGAATTCAGGCGAGCGAGCGTGCATCCGTGCACGAGTATCACTTGGTCGCTTTGTCTTGCAAAGCGAGCAGTTGTGGTTCGAAACCGAACAACTGCATCGGCGAGGGTATTGTGCCACTGATGGGGCATTGTGTCACTGTTGCGGCATTGTGCCATGGAATTGTTCTGAGCGTGGGGTGTTGCACCCAATTTGAAACACTGTGTTGAGAGCGGCATTGTGCCTATGGACATAACTTGAGATTTGGTGCCTTGGGCTATATGTTGGAAGAATGGTTATGGATTATTTGGTTATGGATATTTTGGTTGGATATTTGGTTGAACGAGTCTAGAATCGCTTGGTGGGGCGAGAATGTTCGATCCTCTCGTCATACCTACTTGGTATCTGCATGTCATGGACAACTTGTGCACAAGTTTTGGCATTTCCTCGAAACGGCATTTCCGGAACACTGGAACCGTATCGATCCGGAGGAAAATATTTGATTCGTGCTAGTCGCGATGTATTGCGAGATCTCCAGCAGGGCTTGCTACCCGGGCTGATAGGGCGCGCCGTAATGCTTGGAATATGTCCTTTATGGCTTGGCCAGTGACTTCATATAGATAAGTGTTGGCTTGCTTTACTTTGGTTTGTTTGTGCTTCGTGTAGGCGCGGCCACCTTGCCTCGGCAAGAGTGTGCACTTTGAGATTGGATGATAAGTTTTGGTTAAGGAAGGATATTGAGGCTTGGTTGATGGTTCATTATCTTATCGTGTTGCTTGGGCTTTGAGTATGATGGTTTGCATGCTAGAATCCCTCGAGTTGGTTATGCATTGCTTGTCTATTGGATTGAGTTGAATGCTTGCATGCTTAAACTGCTTTACAGATTTTCTTAACATGTCATCCTTATGCCATGAAATGAATTTAGGATTCAACTAGAAAGATCACCATATAACTGTTTGCATTCACTATTTACTTAGTGTCGGCTTAGACGAGTGGGTTACCCCGCTCACCAGTACGGCTGTGTACTAACCCACGTTTGTGGGCAATATTTCAGGTATGCAGGTGTAGTGGCGCTGCTTGGATATACGAGACATGATGTATGAACTGTAAGTACCTTTGTGGGCTAGAGAAAACAAGAGTATTTGATCGCCTTTGAGGCATTTCATTTGGACCCTATCGAGAGCTTCGCTGCGTATTACTCTGATGTGTGCTTGGTACACAATACTTGACTTTCGTTGCAACTTGGTTGTTTCAATGATAACTTTGGTGTTTGACAACATCGCCTTGTACGAGCGCAACTCCATGCTCGTACGGCATTACGTCCCGAAGAGAACGATTGTCCTGCGGGAGAGCTGCAACGTGGTGATTCATGTTCAGCGGAAACTATTGAGCTTGCGGAAAATTGGGTCGTGACATCCGCCACCCCCGTTTCGAGCATTCCCCAAAATCATAGCATTCCACGATAGCTTATCCCTTCCGGACATCCTCTCAAATACACTAGAACCGTCATCGATCGACCCACACTTTAGGTACATATCCACAAGCGAGTTCCCAAAAAAGATATCGGACTCGTCCCACCTCAAACCGGAAGCCTTGCTTCAACACATGCCCATGTGCTTGCTTGCCGAGTTCAAGATTCGCAAGGTTGGCGCACGCATTTAGAACATTCCTAAATGTGTAGTGGGTTGGCTGGAGCGGCACCCTCTTCAACTGAAGAAAGAGAGCGAGTGCTTCCTCATCTTCTCCGCTCTGGATGTAGGCCCGCAATAAGAGCATTCCAAGCTATAATATTCATCTCCATCCTCCCCGAAAACATAGACCTCGCATCCTTTGTCATAGCCAGCCTCGCATACCCGCTAAGAGTTGAAGTTTCCGAAACCACGCACCTAATCAGCATGCAGTCAAACACCATCCTCGCCTCCCTAATCCTCCCACACTTTGCGTGTACATGTCCACCAATGCATTCCCAATAACCAAATCATCCCTAAACCAACTTAATAACACGAGCATGGACCTGGGTCTCTTACCAGAACGTCGAGAGGCCCCTCGCATGCGCTAAACACACTAGCCATCCTTCCACATCCGGCTCATATCCAGGGCCAGCCCTGGGGTAAGTCGGACAAGCCATTGGACTTGAGCAACCCTCCGGTTAGGGCAACTCCTAGGCCCCTAAGTCTTCACCTCTCCACCAATAGAGCCTCTGCGGTCCATCCCAACTCCTCTCTATCAGTTGAACTAGTAATCCACCAGGTACATATTTTGAGTTCCACCGGTAAAGTCTCGAGTAGCTCAAGGAGAGAACTCTGAATCCGAGCTCCATGCCGTCGTCAAAACTAGAGACTTCAACGCCGCTACCAACTTTAGCTCCGACTAGGACAACCAAATTTAGCTCCGGCTAGGACAACCCAACCCCCCGGGCCGGCCCTGCTCATATCCAGACTCCATCATCCTTACAAACAACACCAAAGCCTCTTCCACGGTTAGTATTGTTCGAAACAAGTAATCAAGCTGTTCCAACACACAACATTCCTTTCGGTACGAGCGCACCGCCCATGTAGACATCACAAGGGAGCGGGGATTTAGATATCAAGCTGTGGATTTGAACGCCGACCCGTAAGCTGTGAAGGCCGGCGCAAGCGCTGAGCGCGCTGGAGAAAGAGTACCCGTTGGGAACAAAGTCCACCCGGTGCATCGTCGCGAAGAACCGGAGGGAGTGCTCGAAGCGAGCGCCCCTGCTGCGCGAAGCCGGAGACCATGGCGTTCCATGAGCACTGGGCTGGGAAGGGCATGGGGAGGAACGCCGCCTAGGCCACGTCGAGGTCGGAGGAGCGGAAGAGGGCGGCGAGGATGGCGTTCCACGGGGGATCCCGTCGAACACCTGGCGAGCGTCGCGGAGGGAGCCGCGCCGGGAGTAGTTGTTGATGAGGCAGTTGCGGAGGAAGCGGTCGGAGGAGAAGGATAGCGTTGACCTTCCGGCAGATGTGGAGTGGAGCGAAGCGGCGTCGATGGAGAGCGACGGTGCGGTTGTCGGAGGGGACGAGGTTGTTTGAGTTGGGAATTGGGATGGAGAGCGCGCCATCCCATGAGCATTATGAAGGCTGAAGGAAATTTTTTTTATTTTTGACCCATGGGTCATTGTTGGGCTTGGGATTGGGCTTGGGCTTGGGCTTGGTATTGTTGTGGAAGTTGAAGCAACTTGCAAAAGCACTGTTTTCTTTGCGTTCCCAAAATTAAAGTTGGGCTGTAGCAAATGTATGTGCCAAGTCGGTCGGTCGAACATTAATTTATTTTCCCCTTCTTATTGTCCAATGGTCGGTCCCATGAGGCATGCATTTGGACCAGGGCCGGCTCTAAGCTCATAGGATCCGTACTGAAATCCTGAAATGGGGTCCATACATACATAATGTAGAGAGAAAAAAATTAAGTAACTAAAATAAATATAAACATAACAAAAAAAAATTCGTTGCCACGCAAATTAGAACTAAGAACCACTAATGCGTAACCTAACATTATAATAACTACACCACAACTTTTTTGATTTGATGGTAGCCCATAGTACATATGCATTCCCTCTACTGGTAAAGTACTTTGTAAACACAATAGGTCACACTGGACCCTTTTATTATTATTATTATTATTATTATTATAGTAATTGTTATTATTATATCAATTCACGTGATTGGTTGAAAGATTTACAGACAAGATTATTTATTATAATTTGACATGAACAATAAATTTTGTCTGTCACTAAATTGAAGTTTTGATATCAGAGTTTCTTTTTTCCCTCTGAAATAGTGCGCAGAATTGGAAATTCTCGTTATCACGTCGGACTTTTGCTTGGAGGCCACCTAATTTCTTTCTACTTAAATTTTTTTTTTATACTATTTATGTAACTTTAGCAACAACAACAACAACAACAAAAAAAAAAACTTTTTCACTCACTTCAACAACCAACCAAATATTAACCTTTTGAATTTTTCTCTTTTAATCTCCACTTCTTCAAAGCACCCAAATGAAAAAAAAAAAATATTGCTTCACTCAACTTTGCTTCACTCTATCGCATTGCGTAAGTAAAATATCAATTTCTGCATTTTCTGCTTCGTCTAATTTTGCCGAACCAAACAGCCCCAAGGCTGAAAAGTACTTTGTAAACACAATACTTTCGTTGGTTTAGTGCCAACAAGTTGCTGTGGGTCAAGATATGTATTGGGCCGGTCCGAACCGGCCCGCAGTCCGGGTCAACCGGGTTTGACTGAGTCCGGTCCGGACCGGACTCAACCCGAAGAGAACGACGGGCTGGACCGGTCCAGTCCGGTTAACCAATAATCCGACCGAGTCCGGACCCATGACCCGGTCAGGGTAGGACCGGGCCAAACCGGTATGAGTTCGGACCGGTCCACGGTCGGGCTGGACCGGTCTGATTTTTTTTTTATATATAAATTATATATATGTGTGTGTTTGTGTGAAAAAAAGGAATATGAGCGATAGGCTCATATTCCTACATGAACCAATACACATGTGGACCAATAGGAATATAATGTACTAGTGCACATGGATGCACATGGGATGTAGGAATTTATTCCTATTGGTCCATATGTGTATGTCTCATGTAGGAATATGAGCCTATGGCTCATATTCCGTTTACCCTATATATATTACAATTATTATTTCCTAAAAAAAAAAACGAATCGGATCTGAACAGGATCGGTCCGGGCCGGCCCGACCGGACCGTCCGAATTGGACTCGACCCGACCAGAGGATGGACCGGATCGGGCCGGACCGGACTTGCGGGTCAGATTCTCCGACCCAGTTAGGACTCGTAGGGGGAGTGGACCGGAGCGGGCCGGTCCGTTGACCATATCCACGCCGACGTAGACAGGGTTTGACCGGATCGAACCCGTGGCAGATTCCGGATCGACCCGTCCGTTTACACACCTTGAGCTGTGGGGTACTTAAATCTGTATTTGGATTGTGAAGGTCTTAATTAGCATCCACAACCCACAAAGTTACAAGGCTCCTCCATGTTTGGCTCTATTCACTTGACCACAGTTCGTCACTATAGTTACATACTTTCTGAATTGTGGATTATACACATAATTCTAATGTTGGAATCCAAAGCTACCTACTTGTTTATACAGTGCAAGCGTGTCGTTTGTAGCTCGAACCTGTATATGTAGGCTGGTGCAATCTTAATTAATTTACTACATCAATATTCCATATTCCATAAAACCACTCTTATTTGCAAGCACGATTAATTTGACCATAATATATATTTGTTATCGTAGGCTGAGAGCAGTTGATATCTTGGTCATAGTAAAATGGAAAATACTTTTTGGCCCGCAAAATCTCCCAAAATCCCACAATATTGTAGCGAAAGATGGTGCAAATTATCTCGTCTCAGCGCGGAGGCGAACTGCTGCACGATGAATATCCATGATATTCTTCTTGATGTCCCATTCCGACACCGCCACCATGCCTGCGTTAGTCCTCTCGGCGTAATGGAGTGGCAGAGGCTCATGAGCACGTACGTACGCACAAAGAAACAAAATGTCCCAATGACAAAATAAGTGGGCGCCTCTCAAACTCCCTCAGTAGGAAGAGGAATTGGCTTTAGTATAGTAGCCCCTCCCTCCCTCATATCATCTAATTTTCCTTCCGGGGAAAAAGAGGACATGATCATGTTATACCAAGTTTCATCACATCTACGTCACAAAAGTACTATATATGTATATATATTTTTCAGAGTGAGTTACAGAGGAGAAGTTCTTCAAAGATTTAGTTCCACACGTGTATATATATATATATATATATATATATATATATATATATATATATATATATATATATATATATATATATATATATAAATTTTTTTCTCTCCACCCAGGAGCAGAGGCACATTAAGTTTGCACTGGACTATAAAAAAAGAAAAATTAGCAAATTTTTTTATATATATGCTAGTATAGACTTCTAGTCCACCCAATACTCCATAAAGCTCATCAATTATACCCATCAACAGATGTGAAGAATGAAACATTTGAGTCCATAGACCTCAAATTCCGATTCTCTCACTCTCTGTCTCATAGTCTAGGATTTATTACACAGTGACCCGCGACCGATGATCGAAGACCTGCGAGGCCGCGACCCACGACCGAAATGTTCCGGGTGCTCCACCTCTCCGGGTGCTCTCCTTCTCCACACTCCAGCCCAACCGGCGATCGGCGGCGACCAGGACGCTGCAGCCCCTCGGCCCCTTCCCGCTCTCGACTCTCCCAGTCTCCCTCTTCACCTCCTATGATAAAACCCTATCATCATCACCATCCTCCTTTGAATTAAATTTTTGTAAAACCCTTACCCCCAAATATTTAGTATTTGATTTGATTTTAATCCACTATTTAGTAGGCCTTTGTAATCTAATGGAAAATCAAGGAAACAAGAGAAAGAAAATCCTTTTTTCATTCTTTAAACCAAGGGGTGAAACATAAGGAAGTGAAAGTCTCCCCCCTCCTTCGAATGTTAAGGTTTCAACCCCAAGGGTTGATCATGGGAGGACCCAAATCTACCGATAGATATTCCGTGAAAGCTATGGAAGATTTATCAAATTTTACTCAATGTGCTTATCTTTAGTAGTTATATTTAATTGACATACAAAGAGAATATAGTTTGGATTGTTAGTAACAACTTCAAATTTTGAAGGAGGTTGTATGCAGGAACAAACCATGTGTTTATTAGAATTTAAAAATTTGTTCAAAATTTAACTTCAGTTAATTCTATTTTTCATTATATTTGTATGTCATTTATTTTTACTGTCTTAAAGTCTTAAAATTGTAAATATGAATGTGATTCCTAGTAATGAATTGAATCATTTTACCTATATGTCTCGACTCTTTTATGATCTAAGAATTTTTTTTAAGTGTGTTGTTTCTTTACATAAGCTGTTTGATTATTTTTATAATTTCAATCTTCTATATGAAATCAAGTCTTTATAGTTATCCGCTTGAAGCCTATTGCAAATGGACCTGATAGATTTGTAGGTACTATCTTCTAAAAGCTGATCTTATATATCTTTCCAGGTTGCTTGGTTGTTCAAGTAGGCTGCTCAGTTGTCACCTGAAAATGTAAATGTTCATACCTTACTTGGTGCCTAACAACTTGGAGTGCAAGAGTACTTTTTCCTCAAGATTTTGGCTTTCATTTTCAAATTCTTGCTACCTAGTATTCTTTTTTGAAATGCATAGTATATCTTTGAAATAGATGAAAGCAATTATATTTGGTAAAAAATTATCAATTAGTAAACATTACCAAAATTTAGGCATAAATTTACAAAGAAAAGTCTGTCGAATCATCGAATTTACAAAGAAAAGTCTGTCAAATTTTTGACATAGTTTTTAGAATTTTATAATAACTACTAGCTAGCCTAATCTATTCCAAAATTCTGGCTCTGTCCTTGTCCACCCAAAAGTCGAGAGAAAGGCTAGCTAGCTATTGCTCACTCACTAACAATGTCCACCGTTCCCCTCCTTGATGATGTCTAGTTATAAAGCAGCAACATGCACAAACAACTGAGAAGAAAGCTTGGGTTGGGTTGGGTTGGGTTGGGTTGGGTTGCCAATGGCAATTATTACCGGTGTTTGAAGCTCACTGCAGCACACATGCTCTGCTACATATAGAACTATTTTCTTCTATTATATATATTTTCTTACAAGCAAGCAAACGAGCTACTTAGTGTTGGGTGCCTTCACCTCCAAGTGATCATGCTAGCTTCATTCACCACCTTGTGATCGACCATATTGGCATATTATACACATATACGCATGTATATATGTTGCAAAGATATATATGGTGAGTGGTGACGCATTTATTAGGGTGGCATGACGTGAGAGGAGTCGATTGTGATCATCTAGCTCTCTCTCTCTCTCTCTCTGTGTGTGGTCTGGTGTAGGCGTAGTGGATGGAATTAGGTCCTATTTGGACTTTCTGATGATTGCAGCATGGTTTTAATTTGTCAATGCCAGATTCAGCTGGCTAATTTATTTATTTTCGAAAAAAATAAATATTATTGAAAATCAAAACAAGATATTGTAACTAATCATTCCAACTAAGACACAAAATGAATTTATCTTGAATCTAGGATATCTATATCAGCTTGTATTTGACTTTGTACAATAATAGTACTGGTAGCCAGTCCCTCAAAGATACGTTGGTTTCGTTCCCTCCACACATACCACACATCCGTACCTAGAATCATTCGTAGTCGTGTGTATATATATATATATATATATATATATATATATATATATATATATATATATATATGGAGACAGATCAAAAGATCCGTCTCCGGAGCCCCGTCCTCCTCTCGTCCGTCGAATCGGAGGGTCCGCTCGATCCAACGGTCGAAAACGACGAAACTTCCGATCTGCTCCATATATATATATATATATTTGAAAATGGTAAATATTATTAGAAAGAGGGAAAGGGGGAGAGGGAGACCACAAAAAGGGTCATACAATCACATAACCACTACTTTTACAACGAAAAACCTCCTGGTAACCAAACAAGTAGCCATATACCACCACTGGAACTCATCCCATCAGCAAACCAAGCGCCTTATCCAAGTTGCAGTTCTGTATCGTATTCAATACAGACAATGATACCCCTGGTCGAGTTACTCTTATTGTCAAAAATACGATTGTTTCGTTCCTTCCAAATATGTCATACAAAACAAAGGAACCTAAGCTTAGCCTCTCTAAACCAAGTTCTTCTTCTGTGTCTCTCTGTGAAAACCGTTTAAACAGTCGATTCTAAAGAACTCTCACTCGTCAATGCAAGTCCTAATTTCTGTTCCTGGACTCTCCAAATCGTAGAGTTGAAACTGCAAACACAGAAGAGGTGGGCACTCGTCCCCCCCCCCCCCCCCCCCCAGATCATCCATGTGGCTTTGTACATGTTAAGTTGCAACTTTATGGCCACACCCTTCATAAGTCTTCCCCGTAGTGCTTTTCCCCTAAGCTCCTCGTGTACCTCTCTGAAACCGAAAGACCCCGTCGTCCCTATGTTGTGAGCCATGTAATGTCCCCTCTCAATATATAGCATGCTACCTTCATGTTCCCAGTAATTTGTGTTTTGACATAAATTATACACATACACATATAAGCTCATGTTCATCTAAGGGTTAATAAGGATCCCTCTATTTTGTTGGTATTTTCCACTTGGCTTTGGGAGTTTTAGTCCCACATTGAAAAACCACCAATGAGTATATCTTAATATATAGCTATGCTTAGTATTGGTATATGCACATGGGGTGGAGGCCCATGTGGGTTGACTTTTCCTAGAGGGTTTAAGTAGGGGTGCAAACGAGCCAAGCCGAGCCAAGCTTTCATAAGCTTGAGCTTGGCTTGATTAGAATTAACCAAGCTCGAGCTTGATAAATTTTTTATTTTAGAGCTTGAGCTTGGCTCGAGCTCGTTTATATTAAGCTTGAGCTTGGCTTGGTTTGAGCTCAAGCTTGGCTTGATAAGCAAGCTTGATTCAAGCTTGATAAACAAGCTTGATTCAAGCTTGATAAACAAGCTTGATAAGCTCAAACTCAAGCTCGTTAAGCTTGATTTCGAGCTTGTTCAGCTTTATTTCAAGCTTATTAAGCTTGATTTCGAGCTTAACGAACTTGATTTCAAGCTAGTTAGGCTTGAATTCAAGTACCTATAATATTAATAATTTATTTATAAAAATTTAATTTAAAAAGTTCTTTAATATCAATTATTAAGGACATATAGTTATATATAATGCACACAACCATATTGTAATACAAACATGCATAAAATTAGAATTCAACAAAGAACAAATTAAAATATAAATAATAAAATAAATTTGTACACTGCCAACAACGAGCTCCTAAACGAGCCAGCTTACGAGTCAGCTCGCAAGCTTCTAAACGAACCAGCTCGCGAGCTCAAACGAGCCGAGTACTTCTAAGCTTGAGCTTGGCTCGTTTATTAAACGAGCTCGAAAATGAAGCTTGAGCTTGGCTTGTTTACTAAACGAACCGAGCTCAAACGAGCTTTTATCGAGCCGAGCTTCGAGCAGCTTGCGAACGGCTTGGCTCATTTGCAGCCCTAGGTTTAAGTGTGAACTATATTATGACAATCTTTGTTTTGTCACCACCTTTGGAAAGTTTTTCTTAGGAGCTAAGCCCGCGACTCGGACTCGGACTCGGGCTCGGACTCAAGGAAAAAAAGTGGTGCTTTGTTGGCGTACTTTGCACTTAGCACGTCAGCATCGTCGCATGGTGCTCGTGCGCGAGTTACATGCACGGTTTATTTCTCGGACGCATGTTTCGTTGAATCATGCGGCTTGGAGTGCATGCGGTCAGGTGCTCATGCGGTTAGGAGCCATGCGGTCAGGTGCTCATGCGGTCAGGTGCCCATGCGGCCAGGAGCCATGCGGTCAGGTGCTCATGCGGCTAGGGGCCATGCGGCTCGGTGCCCATGCGGCTAGGAGCGTATGCGGCTCGGTGCCCATGCGGCCTGTGGAGAGTCTACGTGGAGAGGACATGGCCTGCTTTCGACGTTTGGCGGCGTTGTCTGCCTCTTGCAGTACAACTTGTCAGGCAGCACGAGCAGCTGCTTTTGGCGTTTGGCGACGATGTCTGCCTTGTGTAGTGTAGCATGATTTACGGTGCCGACGGTTCTGACACCCGAAGTTGGAAGATCTGGTCGGTCAGCGCTTATGCGGCCTGGAGTTTTCTTAGGCCGCATAGATGCTATATTCTTCTATTTATATATAGGACCACCTCTTTCATTTATAGAGAGAGAGAGAGAGAGAACACAGATGGAAAATCGAGAACACCAGATCATATGCAGCCCAGAGTTCTCCCTCTCACATGGTATTTCCGAGTATTTTCGAAGGTGACTTTGAGCGTTCCAGAAGTTCTTTTGTGAACTTCCTGGTTCCTAGGGGCAATCGTCTGTACGGCGAATCTTGCTTTGAGCAATGGTGGTTTTGACCACCCAACAAGGAGCTTCTCTTCAGTTTTTTTTGCTTCATTCTTTCTCATTGTAGCGTCTGCGAACGTAAAGAGAATAACATTTTACTTATTGCTTGTTGTAATCTTCATTTTCTTCAGAGGCAGTTTGTAACATGTTCTTGGTTCGTGCTTCATTGGAATCGAGAAATATCAGATGAGAAACTCTTGTGTGAATATCTGATCTTGACGACAACTTGGATTTCAACAACTTGGATTTCAGTAGAGAGCGGACATTCGGGTCTCGCTAGCAGCTCTGCTATGGCCCGCGTTCTACCATCTTTGATCCGTTTTGGGACCAACAATCTCAAAGCAAAATTCGAAGAAAGATATAGAATATCCGATCAAATCTTCTCGGAAACAAGTTTTTAGAAACTTGAGAAGATTGACGGGATACACTTCAAACATTTGGATGAAGAAAGGAGTCCTTTGTCAAATGTTGAACGTGAGTTGTCAGAACCTACAATTTTCCAAATGGAGGAGTTAGCGTTTGAAGAACGTGCATTCCAATTGGAAGAAAGATTACAAGTTGACCAAGGATTGCAGAGTATGCGCATAACGAGACTTAGCGCATGACAATTCTTGACGGTTGGCAAGACTTGGCCGCATAGAAGTCTCTTACCGCATAAAAGACTCTTAGCAGATGGCAGAGTTGGCCGCATAGTATCTTGGACGCATGCAGGATGCATGGAGGCTTATGATCATGCAGGAGACATGAAGGCTTATGCTCATGGCATAACTTGGTGCATGGAGGCTTTGCGCAAGAAGGTCACTGCTCTGACAGGACTTGACGCATGCCTGGAATTGGAGCTTGAAAGCAAAACCAATTCAAACCAATATAGCAAGGTATAGCTAAAACTTGGTTCCTTTGATTACTTAACTTGGTTGCTATGATTGCGCAAGTTGAGTTATCAAGCGTGGCTACTGACTGGTGGATAGAAACTGGTGCAATTGACCATGCATGCTCTATGAAAGAGCTATTCACCAAGGAAGAGCACTATCTAAAAGGGAGGTCTCTATGGCAAACAAGTGTCAATTAGAAGATCTAGGGATCAGGATTATGATTCTGGACTTTCGGCTTGAGGAAGAGATTGCTCATATTGAGTTGTGTCCCATCTGACTAAGACATGTCCTTTTCAAAGATGTCTAAGTTCAAGAATATCTCCAAGATGTGGGGGTAAGGAGGTGGAGAGACGTGATGGCTATGCTGTCACGACCCGCACCCGGAAATTCGGGCACGAGTGCGTGGTTACGTCCAGCCTACGCCGCAGTGTCGGCGGTAGTACGCTGTCTAGGGCATGACCACAAGTAATAAATCTAGCTCATTCACAATAATTAAATAGGCAAGAAAATAGCAGAAAAAGAATGCTAAGATTTTATAACCAGAATGTGATAATCAGATCCGGAGTTTATTACAGAACCATAGATTATATCGGAGACAAACCCGATTACTAAGATGAAAGGAAATAAACAACTAATGCTAACTACTCTGCAGGAGTAGTCTCCTGGGTGGGAACCGGCTCCGCAACTGTATCACCTGCTGGCTCATAGGGTCCATAATAGGTGGGGGCAAGGTTCTCATCATCGCCTAAACAACAGATCCCGTCAGGAAAGGAGCAAAGTACACAGTGCACGACAAGATTAAACTAAATATTTTATGACAATTAAATATTGGATATCATGTTGAGAAACAGCATTAGCAGAACATTATTATCTCAGAGTTAGCTGTAAACAGGAATATGAGAAACAGAAATAAATGGAACAGGAAATGAACTACAATAGCCAGCAAGAAATATAACATGACCAGAACTATCTGTGTGAACTTGTGTTTGTTTTTAGAATACATAGTTGGCATGCAGGGGTTTATAAGGCTAATCTGGCCGTCATAAACGGCTATTAGACAATTCAATCGAGATCCGGCTGATGGACAGTCGTGTACCAACAGCTATTAGTCAATCCAGGGGAAGGGTAAACTACATGCCTTCTAGGTATTCTCCCACCCGACATGAAAAACAAGACAGGAACTATCAATATTCAAGACATGAAATTCAACATTTCTACGCGATGTGTAATCATCAAGGGTACATGTAAGACAGGGAATTAATTATCACAATATAAAGATTAACTTGAGGTGCAGGTACTTGCCTGTTGTTTGGATCTGATTAGTTAGGTTCTTGGGGGAAAAGTCCAGAGATGAGTCCAGAAGCTGAAATAGACATTACCATCATGCTCAGAAGATGTCAAATAGCTAGAAACGCCTGTCCTTGGGTCCAATTTGGAGACAAGGGCAAAAACGACAGTTTCGGGTCAAAACGGGGTCCGCCGGTGGGCCCGCTTTGCACCGAAAAACGCGTCCAGGTCAATGGTCTCCAAATTCACCAAACTTAGTGTCAACAGGTCAGGAATGCTGATACGAACCCAACGGAACTTCCAGATTTGGATTCCGATGAGCCGAACACGAAATCGCCCGTCGAGCGGGGCCTGTGGGGCCCACGACATGCGATTTCGTCAACGTTCTCAGAATCGAACCAAACTTGACCCACAGGACCAGCGTATCGCTACGAGTCCGATGGCGCAAGTTTCGTCTCGATCCGACGAGTGTACAAAAAGTTATGGCAAATTGCAGAAAAGGCAGATACGGGGCGATGTCCGCGGATACGCGTTGATTCCGGTGTGCACGCACACCCGAATCAGCTTCCACGAAAACTCACACGTCCGTATCGAAGCTGCGCACGTATCTGTGAAGACCGCGCGCGACCAAGTCGTCCCGTTTGGCGGGGCGTACTCAGTTCCGGGGTGAAACAGGGTCTGGTTTTTTCCTGTTTTTGGATCGCGGTGTGCGATCACCACAGGACGCGGTGCCCCGAACAGTTTGTCCGGACACCGAGAGGGTCATACAGGCTTCACAACGCAATTTGCGGAATCGAAAACGGAGATCCGAGGAGGAAAATAGGAGTACCTGAACAGGGCTTTGCAAACTGGTTTTCTCGTCTCCTCGTGTCAAGTTGACACTGTGTCCGACACGTGTCTAGCCGTGTCCACTGTTCAGCTTCAAAGGGCCAGGATTCCGGTGTCCGTGTCTTCTGTCGGCGGACACGGCGGTGGTGGCTCAGGGCGGTGAAGAGCCGGCGAGGTCTCGGGGGCAGAGCGGCGTTCGGCCGGAGCCGGAGCGGCTCAGGGCGGGGCTCTGGTGGACGAGCTGCGAGCTCGGGGACGCCTCGGGGACGGATCCGGGGGAGCAGAGGGTAGTCGAGGGCGGAGGGAGGCCGGCGTCGAGTGGGGCGGGGTTCTGCGAAGGGCGGAGGGAGGCCGGCGTTAGGGTTCCGGCGAGGGGGATCCAGGGAGATGGGGAGGCGGAAGAGGAGGACAGGGGGATTTTATAGGGTGGCCATGGCGGGGGCTGGCCGGGGAAGGCGGGACTAGGGGGAGAACGTGGCGCTGCTAGCGGAGGAGCTGGCGATCGTGGCGGCCGGAAAATGCGGCGCCGGCGGAGAAGTCGGATCGAGGGAGGTTGGGGGTGACCGAGTACCCGGGTCGGGTCGGGCGCGGATCCGGGTCTGGCCGACCCGCCCGACCCGCTAGCCTAAGGCTGGGCTGGGCTGCTACTGGGCTCGGCCCACTGGGCCGGGCCGGGCCCAAAACCTAATAATAATAATAATAATAATAATAATAATAATAATAATAATAATAATAATAAAACAGTAATTAATTATTTTAATTACTTAATTTAGAAAAAATGGTTTTTTAGGCTTTTAAAAATAGGTCCGGGGTCCGATAAATTCCAGAAAAATTGCCCTAAGTCCAGTTTTCCATTTTACACCCAAAAATATTATTTTTATAATATTTTAATGTTATTTATTATCAATTAAAATCTTGTAATAATTCAAAATCCTGATTTTAATTACAGAAAATTCCCAGAAAATTCCAGAAAATTGTGAAAAATCCCTAATTTTATTATTTTGAAAATTCAGGGGCTTACAATCTACCCAACTTATAAAATTTCGTCCTCGAAATTTAAATTATGGCGGGGTTCTCTCTATCCAATCTCACTTGGTTACAGTCCATCGGTTTTCTCTCAGGTGAACATTACGGTCGCTACCCAACTTATAATTTTACCCATATATCCTCTAGGGCTGTACAACTAGTAAAGCTAGGTCCAACTTAATAAATCATGGTATTGAATCTTTTAGTCTGCAACACAAACACATCACCTAGGACATTGCCTAGTCATAAAGGGTTATCATCAATTTGACCGGTCTGAGGGGTATGCCTAGCACTGCAATTCAACTTATATCAAACACAGGATTTTGTCTTTCCGAAATGAGGGGAGACGAGGATTAATAATAAAGAGTTTAAGGGCGAGGTGGTAGAACAGAAGTATAGGGATCAAGGCGTTTAAAGAATTCTAATGGGGATTGTCAGGCGGTTATGGATTGAGATTCTATTCTGGTAATCATTTATCTGCATGCTCGTATCAGTATAATTATGTAACTGATATGATATGCTCGGACATGTTTAGGGGCAAGTATACTAGTCACTATATCTCTCAATCCACGTAAAATAGTCGTGCGAAGTGCGAATCAAAATGCACTATGGTTGATCAGACCGTAGTACACTGATTCTGAGTAGACACTTGTATTAGTGGGGTTGATCAGGCCTCAATAATACATGTGTCATGAACAAACCCGATAAAGAGTAAGCTTGCAAAACTAGGCTATAAAATAGCAGCATAAGTCAAGTTCAGCAAAATTAAGTGCGCTAGATGGTGATGAAAAGGAGGTGCAAATTATTGAAGTTCACAAAATAACACAAAATAAGCACAATAGCAAAAAGTCTCTAAAACAGCTATCAAATTTTAAAAGCATACCAGATATTTAGCAAGTTCAAAATCACTAGGTTGGGGCTGAGGTCACGAACTAATAGGCATGAGCTAAACAATACTAGAAAAGGTATCTACGAATCACTTACGCGCATTAGCTGCTTCCAGAGTTTGCGCGTTCTCCACGGTCATTACGTAAGCCTGTCCGCGTCCTTGAGCAGTGGGGCAGTCCCTCACTCGATGTTCTCCTGAGCCATAAAGTAGACAAACACCTAGCCTCTTTCTGCAAACTTGCCAAGTATGGCCTGGTCTATGACAATAGTTACAAGCAGCAGCTTGTTGGTTCTGTCCCTGGGCCTGGTGTTGGGGTGCTGGAGCTCGAGGGAGAGGACGCTGGGCTTGCTGCGGGGACCTCTGCTGTTGTTGTTGTTGAAAAAGGCGTTTGTTGGGTCCCGCATTTCCGGTATCTCTCTCTCGCTTTAGCTTATGCCCCATGTCTCTCTCAACGCCTTGTGCCACGCTCAAGATTTCCTCGTAGGTGCGAGCTCGGCTGGTGGTGACAGCAAGGCGAATATCCGGAGACAGTCCCTTCTTGAATCTACGGGCCCTGTCCTCCGGGGTACGGACCATGTACTCCGCAAAGTGGCTTAACCTGCTAAATTCAGCAGTATACTCATCAACAGATAGGTTACCTTGTTTCAGTCTCTCGAATTGGCTTTCGAGAGCTTCCCGAGCCACTTCGGGGTAAAATTTCTCCTTGAACAGTCTCTTGAAGTCCTCCCAGGTGAGGTCAGGAGCAGATAGTTGAGGTTCGTCTCTAAACCAGGTCCGAGCTATGTCGAACAGTTGCAAGCTGGCGGACTCCACTTTGAGATCATCGGGAACCCGAGCAGTCTTCAGGAGTCTCTCGACATTCTCTATCCACTCATCAGCGTAGAGAATGCCCTCAGTTCCGTAGAATTCCAGAGGCCTAAGGTTCTTGAAGTCTTTGGCACTTCCTGGCCTCTTGAGTGGCGACTCCTGGGACTTAATAGCTTCTGAGAGGCTGGTCTGCAGAAGTGCAGTCTGTTCCTTCTGGGATTCCACCAATCCCTGGAACACTCCAATTAGTTGTGCCCCATCTAGAGTAACTGTCGGAACAGATGGAGGCGGCGGAAGTGCAAGAGTCTCGGGCACATTCTGCTCAGCTGGTTCTGATGTGCCTCCTACTGTGTTCCTGGTCTGGACCATTCTGAAAGATTACGGGATAGGAGAATCAGAATAGAATACTTGGAAATCAAAGGCGATAGGAAAATTGAGCAGAAATGATATCAAGATTTGAAATAAGGACCCTATACTGTGAATGAGCTTTTCCTAGAATCCTCAATCTTATTGCAGGCCTGTTCGGTCCCTAAGTTGAAACCGAACAATTTAGTCGTTTGACCTGCATGGGCCACCACTAAAACGTGTCACGACCCGTGTCACGACCCGCACCCGAAAATCGGGCATGAGTCGTGGGTACGTCCAGCCTACGCCGCAGCATCGGCGGTAGAACGCTGTCTAGGTCAACTATCTAGATAATAATCTCACACAAAAAATCGGGCATGACCTCTCCAAAAGGAGGGCAACCACACAAACAATATATATAATCTGCCAAGATCTCAACTCCAAACGGAGGAGCAATATCAAATGATAATCACAATATACTCAATCACGAATCTAAGCACGATAAGATAACACAGAGAGTCTAACAACTAAAAAGTCTAACCACCTCCAACTACTACAACAACCACAACATCAAATAATAATACAACAATATCCAAAATAATATACAAACAAGGTCTCAATCCAAAACCGGAGACAAATCCGGTGCTAAAAGCTAATAAAAACAACAACAAGATCCTAGTGATCCCGGCTACCAACCCGGAAATCACCTCTAAACTAGAGGGTCCCTGTCTGCACCATCGACAGGCTCAGGTCCATAAAACGTCGGACACCAATCCTCCGGATACTCTGAAAAATATGTCCAGTCAGGACTGGAGCAAGTACATCTCTAACAGCAGTTCCATTTAAATGATAAAAACTATAAAACAGTTATAGCAAGTAGCAAGAAAAATGGAGCAAGTATGAACAAGAAAATATGTAAGTCACTGGTGCATAAAGGTAAAGATGCATGGATATCAGAGCAAGATAGTAATAACTACAAGATACAGAAAATCTAAGCT
Source organism: Iris macrosiphon (assembly GCA_036927795.1). Classification (NCBI taxonomy): domain Eukaryota; kingdom Viridiplantae; phylum Streptophyta; class Magnoliopsida; order Asparagales; family Iridaceae; genus Iris; species Iris macrosiphon. Next base: position 147,454,938 of record JAYESA010000017.1, on the reverse strand, counting down.
AAGATCAAGTCCGTGCACATGAACGTGTAGTGAGTCCAGCATGAAAAACATGTAGTGAGTCAAGTCCAGAAACATGTAAGTGAGACAAGTCAAGAAATACATGAGAGTCCAGACTATAAAGAATGAACTCGGTGTCTTTGAAATACTTGTTTCGACATGTAAACGGCTAGGGGTAAGTACGGCTCACCGCGCACTGGGTGCACGGCTGCTATCATTCCAGATTAGACCAGAGGGAGTGATTCCTGATGATGCCAGATAGGAATGTTTACATGTCTACTCGAGTATTTCCCCGCCCCGACTAATACAAGTGGATCCAAGACCCGACACGCAAATCAAGATGAGTCCAGCCTGAACATGAGTGATGCCTGTAGTGATGCCTGTAGTGATGCCAGTAGTGATTCCAGAATAGAGGCCAGAAACATGAAATGTACGTGTCGCAAGTAAATGAATCCAAAAATACCAGTCAGTGTCCCGTGTGGTGCCAGAATAATCAGATGATACTATACTAGAAGCTGAATCATAATAAATATCAGATAATGAAAACTATCAGAGAATGTACTCGCCTGACGTCCTGAGCAACTGGCGATCCGAACCGGTGTCGCAAGAACCTAATGCGAAAAGCAAGGTTAAACAGGGTTCTAATGAGTTAAACAGATATAAAATAACTAAAAATAGGTTTCTAGGGTCGTTCTAGGTCAAACGGGTCAAACCGGTGAAATCTGGGTGAAAAAGTCAACTCTGGGTCCAAAAAGTCAACTCTAGGTCAAAACTAGGTCAAAAGTTGACTTTGGCGGTCAACCGAGTCAACTACGGTCAAGTCTGGGTCAAACTAGGGTGCTCCTGAAATTCTAGGTCAAACCGAGGTCATTAAGCTAGAAAACTCACAAACTCGCCTCCTTGAGATACCGGGATACCCTCGGTATCCGATACCTCAACCTAGGCTACGCACCCCGCCTAAACCCGCTAAAACCTACGCTAGCACACGTAATTATATATATATAAACATATAAAAATCATTCCAAGACAAATCCTAGGCTATTGCTCAAAAACCCCGCTCGAAACCCAATACCTTAGTTATCTTAAGGTATTGAAATACCTTGGTATCTCAAGATATTGAGGTTTCGCTCTCAAACCCTCTAACTAGCTACCTAGCTATTGATTACATACCTAGATATTAATCTAGGCTAGGTAATATAGATATCTACCATATTTATATATATCTAAGTAGGTATCTACCTATATACATATATATCCACACACATACCCATTAATACCCATTACCTTACTCATACACATATATATATATATATATATATTACCTTACCTTACCCAACTCATAAATATCTATGTATAACTATCTAGATATCTATAGATATGTATATAACTATATGTATATACATCTATATCCTAGATAGTTATAACTATCTATCTACCTATCTATTATCTAGAAACCTAACTATCTATGTATCTATTCAACTATTTACCTTGTTATCTATCTATCTAATTTAACTATCTAACTAGTTATTTACCTATCTATCTATCTATTAGTCTATCTAGTTAACTATCTATCTATCTATCAACTTATCTATCTACTTACCTATTTATCTATCAACTAACTAATACCTATCTATTTAATCTATCAATCTAACTAACTATCTAGCTAGTTATATATCTATCTATTCTATTTATATAGAAACATCTATCTATCTATGAATCTAGCTAGCTATCTATCTAACAATCTATAATATCTATCAATCTTATTCACTATCTAATATCTATCTAGTTATTTATCTAACTATCTAGATATATATATACACCCTATCAATCTATCTCCCTACTACCTCACTGCTTGCTACTGCTACTAGCGCTGCGAATACTAGCTGCTGCTGCTACTGTGCTTATCTGCTGCTGCTGCCACTGCTTTTGCTGCTGCTGCCACTGCTTTTGCTGCTACTGCACCTGCTTTTGCTGCTGCTGCCACTGCTTTTGCTGCTATGCTGCTGCTAGCTGCTGCTACTGCAGCTTTGCTGCTGCTGCAGCTACTGCAGCTGAAGCTGCTGCTGCTGCTCCAGAATCTGCCCCCCCCCCCTCTCTCTCTCAAACACACACACACACACACGCCTATATATACACATATATATATATATCTATATATATATATACATACATCTATATCTATATATATATAACTAAATATCTATATATATATAACTCTCATCTACACACCCTAACACACACACACTAGCACACTCACACTAATACACACACACACTCACAAACACTCATACACACACACACACACTCACAAACACCCTAACACACACACAACACTATCAACACACACACATAAATATATATACATATCTATATATATACACACATATATATCTATATATATACACACTAATATATCTATATATACACACACACACTCAAACATATGTACTAATATCTATATACCAACACACACTAACATATATCTACACACACATATACACAAACACATATCTCTATATATATATAAACACACATACATATACTCACATATATCTATATATACATATATCTACACACAAATATCAATATATATATACACACACTAATATATATATATGCATATAAACACTCACACACTCAAACATATATATATATATCCTCACACACTCTCACACTCACTCTCACACAACCTCACACACACACTCTCACACACACTCACTAACACACTCACAAACACATAACCACACATATATATATAAATATATATATAAAAACTCACACACAATATATATATACACATATATATAAACAAACACAACACAACGCACACCACGCCCACAACGCCCACCAACGCACGCCCAACGACCCCGACACGCCCAAACACCCAAAAATATATAAAATATAACTCGAAACCTCTAGCACATACTCCCCGATACTAACCCAACGCGCGCACAAGCCCGAAACGAGGAAACCAAGTCGAAATGGCCGTTCGGTCATTTCGACGAACACGTGGTGCGCGGTTCGGAAAACCTCCTGAAACGCACACCAAACGAACTCGGAATCGGCCCAAAATTTACCCACGCGCTCTACACGATGTCTAGATCCTAGAAAATGCGCTCCCGCGTCGATTCTAGGCCCGTGGCGGAAACGCACACGCACTTAGAATCGGCGACGACGAAAAGCCCCAATTTCGCCCGAAACGCCCGTTTCTCCGCGACGCGGCTTCCCGTGTCCAAACGGAGACACGCACTCACCCTCACGACACCCGACAACGTCTACCTAGGTCCATCTAACCTAGGGCATCACCAAAAATTGGGTCAAATTCGGATTCCACCCGAAATTGACACAAAACCTAGTGTTAAAGTCTCCAAACACTACCCAACTAGTTCCAACTTCCTCCTACGGGTAGGGTTAGGGTCTAGGAGGGTTCTAAAATATTAATTACACTATAAAAGAGTAATTACAAGAGGAATTTAGGGTTTACCTCTTGGGAGTTGGAATCCCAAGCCAAAATCTCCAAATCTCTCCAAATCCTCCAATCCAAGCTTCCAAGCCTCAAATCCAAGCTCCAACACCAAATCTAGGCTCTACCCACCTAGGTTAGGGAAAGATCTAGGGTTAGGGTTAATCATAAAGAAGAATAGAGGAAGAAAGAAGAGAAAAGTGGAAGAAAACTTACTTTGGAGGAAGAAGGAGAAGAAGAAGAAGTGGAGAAGAAGGAGAAGTGAAGAAGAAGAAGTGGAGTGAAGAAAGGGGGCTGCTGTGGCTGTTCTCACGGGTGGGGGAAGGGTTTGGGGCCGGCCATGGTAATAATAAAGGAGATTTACAACTTTCCAAATTCCCAAAACGCCCCTATTCACTCGGTTTTGGGTTCCGGGTTCCAAATGCACTCAAACTAGTTCCAAATCTCTCCAACTAACTTCCTAAAAATAAAATAAATATTCTAAGCCCTAAAATAATTCTCACAAGGGTGTGGGCTGGGTCGGACATGGGTCCACTAGGGTCTGACATGGGTCCAGGCTAGCCAAAATCCTAAAACAATCAATAAAAATATAATACAATCAATAATTAATTATAAATACAATTAATTAAAAATAATGCACAATTAACTAAATTAAAAATAAAAAAAATACCCGGCTCTGGAAATGGGGTGGTGACAAGCCTATCCTCCTTAGAAAATTTCGTCCTCGAAATTTATAGTCAATCACACTCCTCTAGGTCAAACCCCCAACAATCACAGTCAAGAAATTCTACCTAAACAACACACAAGATCAGGGTCCTACTGGTCGTGTTATTACAGTCTCAATCGGGGTCACTACACTATCTACCACAGCACAAGGAAAAAAGTCTAACAGGTACTAATGAAGCACACCACAGGAATGGAAAAGGACAGGAAGAAGAAACAAGAGACAGACCTGCTAACCCGTCATCCGTAGCATCGGCCTCCTCGACCGTCAACGCATAAGCCCTGCCCTGCTGGGGTGTATCCCTCTGCTGGTGCGGGGCATGATGCTGTGCCACAGATGGCCTAGCTCCAACTCTCTGATCCTGTGCTCCACCCAATAGAGGTGCAGTGGGGCAACCTCTCATCTGGTGAGCAGCGGATCCACAGAACAAACACACCTTCAGCCTCCTCCTACAAACATCCCAAGTGTGTCCTGCCTTCCTGCAGTAGGCACAAGTGGGCGCTCTCTGATCCTGACCCTGTTGTGCTGCCTTCTGCACATAGGGACGCTTAGCTGGTCCCGCACTACCACTGGCACTGCCTGAATCATCCCTGCCTCTCTTGGACTTGAGCTCCAAGTCATCCTCTGCTCTCTGAGCATCTCCTACTATCTGCTCAAAAGTCGCCTCGCGGTCGCTCCTGGTCAAAGACTTGACCGCCATAACCAAGCCCTTGCGAAACTTCCTCGCCTTGGCTGCCTCACTCAAGCCATCCACGAATCTGCCCAGACGGCAGAACTCCGCTGCGTACTCGTCCACTGTCATGCTCCCTTGGACGAGTGCCTCAAACTGGCTCTCCAAAGCACTGAGCGCCACATCTGGGAAAAACTTCTCCTTAAAAAGCCTCTTGAAAGCCTCCCAAGTAAGCCCTGGCGCTGCAATCCTCGTATCTGTGCGATACCATGTCAAGGCGAGGTCGAACATCTGACTGCCCGCTGCCTCTATCTGCATGCTGTCTGGAATCTGCGCCAGCCTGAAGATCCCCTCAATCTGCTCTATCCAGTCATCCGCGTACAGGATACCTTCTGTACCACGGAACTCCTTGGGCCGCATCCTCTGAAAGTCAATGATACTACCCGGCCTCGGAAGCTGAATCTGATCTGCCTGTGGCTGATTCTGTGCCACCCTATCCACTGCTGTCATGGCCACCTGGTGGGCGTTCTCAATGCCCAGCCTCATCACATCCACCTGACGGTGCTGCGCATCCATCATCTCCCTGAAGAACGCAAACAACTGTGCGGCATCTACTGGAGCAGGAAGTGGTGGAGGAACCACCGGAACGACTGGGGTAGTCCTCGGATCGATAAGTGGAGAAGGATCCCCGAGAGAAACAGAGGCTCCCTCAACCGCAGGAGTGGTGAGTGGAGCGGTAGCAGCTGCCCGAATACGAGCTGGACGAGAGGTAGCAGACCTCTCCGAGGCAACTGCTGGAACGGTACGATGGGATCGTGTCTTCGGAGGCATCCTGAACACAGATCAAAAGAAGTCAATACGGTGCAAGATACGATATCATCAAAGAAGGACATAATATTTCAAAAGAAGCAATTTCCGAATAATTAGATTGGAATTGTTCCTAGTCGTGATTGAGTACACACTCATCCTAGATCCTAGATCCTATAGCAGGCTCGCAGCAGTACAACTAAGTTGTTGTACCACCACGACATCGCACTAATTGCGAATCGAGACCTGCATGGGGCCGCCACCAAAAACGTGTCACGACCCGCACCCGAAAATCGGGCATGAGTCGTGGGTACGTCCAGCCTACGCCGCAGCATCGGCGGTAGAACGCTGTCTAGGTCAACTATCTAGATAATAATCTCACACAAAAAATCGGGCATGACCTCTCCAAAAGGAGGGCAACCACACAAACAATATATATAATCTGCCAAGATCTCAACTCCAAACGGAGGAGCAATATCAAATGATAATCACAATATACTCAATCACGAATCTAAGCACGATAAGATAACACAGAGAGTCTAACAACTAAAAAGTCTAACCACCTCCAACTACTACAACAACCACAACATCAAATAATAATACAACAATATCCAAAATAATATACAAACAAGGTCTCAATCCAAAACCGGAGACAAATCCGGTGCTAAAAGCTAATAAAAACAACAACAAGATCCTAGTGATCCCGGCTACCAACCCGGAAATCACCTCTAAACTAGAGGGTCCCTGTCTGCACCATCGACAGGCTCAGGTCCATAAAACGTCGGACACCAATCCTCCGGATACTCTGAAAAATATGTCCAGTCAGGACTGGAGCAAGTACATCTCTAACAGCAGTTCCATTTAAATGATAAAAACTATAAAACAGTTATAGCAAGTAGCAAGAAAAATGGAGCAAGTATGAACAAGAAAATATGTAAGTCACTGGTGCATAAAGGTAAAGATGCATGGATATCAGAGCAAGATAGTAATAACTACAAGATACAGAAAATCTAAGCTAAGATCAAGTCCGTGCACATGAACGTGTAGTGAGTCCAGCATGAAAAACATGTAGTGAGTCAAGTCCAGAAACATGTAAGTGAGACAAGTCAAGAAATACATGAGAGTCCAGACTATAAAGAATGAACTCGGTGTCTTTGAAATACTTGTTTCGACATGTAAACGGCTAGGGGTAAGTACGGCTCACCGCGCACTGGGTGCACGGCTGCTATCATTCCAGATTAGACCAGAGGGAGTGATTCCTGATGATGCCAGATAGGAATGTTTACATGTCTACTCGAGTATTTCCCCGTCCCGACTAATACAAGTGGATCCAAGACCCGACACGCAAATCAAGATGAGTCCAGCCTGAACATGAGTGATGCCTGTAGTGATGCCTGTAGTGATGCCAGTAGTGATTCCAGAATAGAGGCCAGAAACATGAAATGTACGTGTCGCAAGTAAATGAATCCAAAAATACCAGTCAGTGTCCCGTGTGGTGCCAGAATAATCAGATGATACTATACTAGAAGCTGAATCATAATAAATATCAGATAATGAAAACTATCAGAGAATGTACTCGCCTGACGTCCTGAGCAACTGGCGATCCGAACCGGTGTCGCAAGAACCTAATGCGAAAAGCAAGGTTAAACAGGGTTCTAATGAGTTAAACAGATATAAAATAACTAAAAATAGGTTTCTAGGGTCGTTCTAGGTCAAACGGGTCAAACCGGTGAAATCTGGGTGAAAAAGTCAACTCTGGGTCCAAAAAGTCAACTCTAGGTCAAAACTAGGTCAAAAGTTGACTTTGGCGGTCAACCGAGTCAACTACGGTCAAGTCTGGGTCAAACTAGGGTGCTCCTGAAATTCTAGGTCAAACCGAGGTCATTAAGCTAGAAAACTCACAAACTCGCCTCCTTGAGATACCGGGATACCCTCGGTATCCGATACCTCAACCTAGGCTACGCACCCCGCCTAAACCCGCTAAAACCTACGCTAGCACACGTAATTATATATATATAAACATATAAAAATCATTCCAAGACAAATCCTAGGCTATTGCTCAAAAACCCCGCTCGAAACCCAATACCTTAGTTATCTTAAGGTATTGAAATACCTTGGTATCTCAAGATATTGAGGTTTCGCTCTCAAACCCTCTAACTAGCTACCTAGCTATTGATTACATACCTAGATATTAATCTAGGCTAGGTAATATAGATATCTACCATATTTATATATATCTAAGTAGGTATCTACCTATATACATATATATCCACACACATACCCATTAATACCCATTACCTTACTCATACACATATATATATATATATATATTACCTTACCTTACCCAACTCATAAATATCTATGTATAACTATCTAGATATCTATAGATATGTATATAACTATATGTATATACATCTATATCCTAGATAGTTATAACGATCTATCTACCTATCTATTATCTAGAAACCTAACTATCTATGTATCTATTCAACTATTTACCTTGTTATCTATCTATCTAATTTAACTATCTAACTAGTTATTTACCTATCTATCTATCTATTAGTCTATCTAGTTAACTATCTATCTATCTATCAACTTATCTATCTACTTACCTATTTATCTATCAACTAACTAATACCTATCTATTTAATCTATCAATCTAACTAACTATCTAGCTAGTTATATATCTATCTATTCTATTTATATAGAAACATCTATCTATCTATGAATCTAGCTAGCTATCTATCTAACAATCTATAATATCTATCAATCTTATTCACTATCTAATATCTATCTAGTTATTTATCTAACTATCTAGATATATATATACACCCTATCAATCTATCTCCCTACTACCTCACTGCTTGCTACTGCTACTAGCGCTGCGAATACTAGCTGCTGCTGCTACTGTGCTTATCTGCTGCTGCTGCCACTGCTTTTGCTGCTGCTGCCACTGCTTTTGCTGCTACTGCACCTGCTTTTGCTGCTGCTGCCACTGCTTTTGCTGCTATGCTGCTGCTAGCTGCTGCTACTGCAGCTTTGCTGCTGCTGCAGCTACTGCAGCTGAAGCTGCTGCTGCTGCTCCAGAATCTGCCCCCCCCCCCTCTCTCTCTCAAACACACACACACACACACGCCTATATATACACATATATATATATATCTATATATATATATACATACATCTATATCTATATATATATAACTAAATATCTATATATATATAACTCTCATCTACACACCCTAACACACACACACTAGCACACTCACACTAATACACACACACACTCACAAACACTCATACACACACACACACACTCACAAACACCCTAACACACACACAACACTATCAACACACACACATAAATATATATACATATCTATATATATACACACATATATATCTATATATATACACACTAATATATCTATATATACACACACACACTCAAACATATGTACTAATATCTATATACCAACACACACTAACATATATCTACACACACATATACACAAACACATATCTCTATATATATATAAACACACATACATATACTCACATATATCTATATATACATATATCTACACACAAATATCAATATATATATACACACACTAATATATATATATGCATATAAACACTCACACACTCAAACATATATATATATATCCTCACACACTCTCACACTCACTCTCACACAACCTCACACACACACTCTCACACACACTCACTAACACACTCACAAACACATAACCACACATATATATATAAATATATATATAAAAACTCACACACAATATATATATACACATATATATAAACAAACACAACACAACGCACACCACGCCCACAACGCCCACCAACGCACGCCCAACGACCCCGACACGCCCAAACACCCAAAAATATATAAAATATAACTCGAAACCTCTAGCACATACTCCCCGATACTAACCCAACGCGCGCACAAGCCCGAAACGAGGAAACCAAGTCGAAATGGCCGTTCGGTCATTTCGACGAACACGTGGTGCGCGGTTCGGAAAACCTCCTGAAACGCACACCAAACGAACTCGGAATCGGCCCAAAATTTACCCACGCGCTCTACACGATGTCTAGATCCTAGAAAATGCGCTCCCGCGTCGATTCTAGGCCCGTGGCGGAAACGCACACGCACTTAGAATCGGCGACGACGAAAAGCCCCAATTTCGCCCGAAACGCCCGTTTCTCCGCGACGCGGCTTCCCGTGTCCAAACGGAGACACGCACTCACCCTCACGACACCCGACAACGTCTACCTAGGTCCATCTAACCTAGGGCATCACCAAAAATTGGGTCAAATTCGGATTCCACCCGAAATTGACACAAAACCTAGTGTTAAAGTCTCCAAACACTACCCAACTAGTTCCAACTTCCTCCTACGGGTAGGGTTAGGGTCTAGGAGGGTTCTAAAATATTAATTACACTATAAAAGAGTAATTACAAGAGGAATTTAGGGTTTACCTCTTGGGAGTTGGAATCCCAAGCCAAAATCTCCAAATCTCTCCAAATCCTCCAATCCAAGCTTCCAAGCCTCAAATCCAAGCTCCAACACCAAATCTAGGCTCTACCCACCTAGGTTAGGGAAAGATCTAGGGTTAGGGTTAATCATAAAGAAGAATAGAGGAAGAAAGAAGAGAAAAGTGGAAGAAAACTTACTTTGGAGGAAGAAGGAGAAGAAGAAGAAGTGGAGAAGAAGGAGAAGTGAAGAAGAAGAAGTGGAGTGAAGAAAGGGGGCTGCTGTGGCTGTTCTCACGGGTGGGGGAAGGGTTTGGGGCCGGCCATGGTAATAATAAAGGAGATTTACAACTTTCCAAATTCCCAAAACGCCCCTATTCACTCGGTTTTGGGTTCCGGGTTCCAAATGCACTCAAACTAGTTCCAAATCTCTCCAACTAACTTCCTAAAAATAAAATAAATATTCTAAGCCCTAAAATAATTCTCACAAGGGTGTGGGCTGGGTCGGACATGGGTCCACTAGGGTCTGACATGGGTCCAGGCTAGCCAAAATCCTAAAACAATCAATAAAAATATAATACAATCAATAATTAATTATAAATACAATTAATTAAAAATAATGCACAATTAACTAAATTAAAAATAAAAAAAATACCCGGCTCTGGAAATGGGGTGGTGACAACCCGCACCCGGAAATTCGGGCACGAGTGCGTGGTTACGTCCAGCCTACGCCGCAGTGTCGGCGGTAGTACGCTGTCTAGGGCATGACCACAAGTAATAAATCTAGCTCATTCACAATAATTAAATAGGCAAAAAAATAGCAGGAAAAGAATGCTAAGATTTTATAACCAGAATGTGATAATCAGATCCGGAGTTTATTACAGAACCATAGATTATATCGGGGACAAACCCGATTACTAAGATGAAAGGAAATAAACAACTAATGCTAACTACTCTGCAGGAGTAGTCTCCTGGGTGGGAACCGGCTCCGCAACTGTATCACCTGCTGGCTCATAGGGTCCATAATAGGTGGGGGCAAGGTTCTCATCATCGCCTAAACAACAGATCCCGTCAGGAAAGGAGCAAAGTACACAGTGCACGACAAGATTAAACTAAATATTTTATGACAATTAAATATTGGATATCATGTTGAGAAACAGCATTAGCAGAACATTATTATCTCAGAGTTAGCTGTAAACAGGAATATGAGAAACAGAAATAAATGGAACAGGAAATGAACTACAATAGCCAGCAAGAAATATAACATGACCAGAACTATCTGTGTGAACTTGTGTTTGTTTTTAGAATACATAGTTGGCATGCAGGGGTTTATAAGGCTAATCTGGCCGTCATAAACGGCTATTAGACAATTCAATCGAGATCCGGCTGATGGACAGTCGTGTACCAACAGCTATTAGTCAATCCAGGGGAAGGGTAAACTACATGCCTTCTAGGTATTCTCCCACCCGACATGAAAAACAAGACAGGAACTATCAATATTCAAGACATGAAATTCAACATTTCTACGCGATGTGTAATCATCAAGGGTACATGTAAGACAGGGAATTAATTATCACAATATAAAGATTAACTTGAGGTGCAGGTACTTGCCTGTTGTTTGGATCTGATTAGTTAGGTTCTTGGGGAAAAAGTCCAGAGATGAGTCCAGAAGCTGAAATAGACATTACCATCATGCTCAGAAGATGTCAAATAGCTAGAAACGCCTGTCCTTGGGTCCAATTTGGAGACAAGGGCAAAAACGACAGTTTCGGGTCAAAACGGGGTCCGCCGGTGGGCCCGCTTTGCACCGAAAAACGCGTCCAGGTCAATGGTCTCCAAATTCACCAAACTTAGTGTCAACAGGTCAAGAATGCTGATACGAACCCAACGGAACTTCCAGATTTGGATTCCGATGAGCCGAACACGAAATCGCCCGTCGAGCGGGGCCTGTGGGGCCCACGACACGCGATTTCGTCAACGTTCTCAGAATCGAACCAAACTTGACCCACAGGACCAGCGTATCGCTATGAGTCCGATGGCGCAAGTTTCGTCTCGATCCGACGAGTGTACAAAAAGTTATGGCAAATTGCAGAAAAGGTGGATACGGGGCGATGTCCGCGGATACGCGTTGATTCCGGTGTGCACGCACACCCGAATCAGCTTCCACGAAAACTCACACGTCCGTATCGAAGCTGCGCACGTATCTGTGAAGACCGCGCGCGACCAAGTCGTCCCGTTTGGCGGGGCGTACTCAGTTCCGGGGTGAAACAGGGTCTGGTTTTTTCCTGTTTTTGGATCGCGGTGTGCGATCACCACAGGACGCGGTGCCCCGAACAGTTTGTCCGGACACCGAGAGGGTCATACAGGCTTCACAACGCAATTTGCGGAATCGAAAACGGAGATCCGAGGAGGAAAATAGGAGTACCTGAACAGGGCTTTGCAAACTGGTTTCCTCGTCTCCTCGTGTCAAGTTGACACTGTGTCCGACACGTGTCTAGCCGTGTCCACTGTTCAGCTTCAAAGGGCCAGGGTTCCGGTGTCCGTGTCTTCTGTCGGCGGACACGGTGGTGGTGGCTCAGGGCGGTGAAGGGCCGGCGAGGTCTCGGGGGCAGAGCGGCGTTCGGCCGGAGCCGGAGCGGCTCAGGGCGGGGCTCTGGTGGACGAGCTGCGAGCTCGGGGACGCCTCGGGGACGGATCCGGGGGAGCAGAGGGTAGTCGAGGGCGGAGGGAGGCCGGCGTCGAGTGGGGCGGGGTTCTGCGAAGGGCGGAGGGAGGCCGGCGTTAGGGTTCCTGCGAGGGGGATCGAGGGAGATGGGGAGGCGGAAGAGGAGGACAGGGGGATTTTATAGGGTGGCCATGGCGGGGGCTGGCCGGGGAAGGCGGGACTAGGGGGAGAACGTGGCGCTGCTAGCGGAGGAGCTGGCGATCGTGGCGGCCGAAAAACGCGGCGCCGGCGGAGAAGTCGGATCGAGGGAGGTTGGGGGTGACCGAGTACCCGGGTCGGGTCGGGCGCGGATCCGGGTCTGGCCGACCCGCCCGACCCGCTAGCCTAAGGCTGGGCTGGGCTGCTACTGGGCTCGGCCCACTGGGCCGGGCCGGGCCCAAAACCTAATAATAATAATAATAATAATAATAATAATAATAATAATAAAACAGTAATTAATTATTTTAATTACTTAATTTAGAAAAAATGGTTTTTTAGGCTTTTAAAAATAGGTCCGGGGTCCGATAAATTCCAGAAAAATTGCCCTAAGTCCAGTTTTCCATTTTACACCCAAAAATATTATTTTCATAATATTTTAATGTTATTTATTATCAATTAAAATCTTGTAATAATTCAAAATCCTGATTTTAATTACAGAAAATTCCCAGAAAATTCCAGAAAATTGTGAAAAATCCCTAATTTTATTATTTTGAAAATTCAGGGGCTTACATATGCTCAGACATAGGCAGTCAGAAAGCCGTTTAGACGGATGACTACAAGTATAGATCCTATGGAGCTGGTGCGCTCAGATATCTGTGAATTCTATTCTCCACAAAGGGCCGGGGTGAAGTTTATCACTTCTTTCTTTGATAATTTCTAGGGTAACGTGTTCGCGTATCTTCTCATAATTGAAGGATGAAGCGTTCGAGAACCTCAGGGACTTCAAGTTTGGAGCTGAGAGGCATATCGGTCCACAACTCAATAGACTCAGAAGTTTTTTTTACGAATTGAGCATCGTTCTTTGGATTCGCATCGTTCAGCTTAGAATATGGAATTGACTATGGAACATGCATTGTTCTTTTGATTCTCATCGTTCAGATTAGAACATGGAATTGACTATGGAACATGCATCATTCTTTGGATTCGCATCGTTCAGCTTAGAATATGGAATTGACTATGGAACATGCATCATTCTTTGGATTCGCATCGTTCGGCTTGGAACATGGAATTGACTATGGAACATACATCGTTCTTTGGATTTGCATCGTTCAACTTAGAACATGAAATTGACTATAAAACGATATCTTCGTACTCTCTCAGTCCATTGAAGGTGCAGATAGGAAGGACGAGTAGTTAACAGTAATCATATACTTTTATATTGTTGTTCAAAGGGCCTTCCAGATTGTCTGTGGGAGAAGGTTGCACTTACGGTCATGTCCCTAGTACCTTTTGTCACTTCTGAGGTAACTATGGTTCAATGTCAGATCCACATGAATATCGTTCGATTGTGGAGGCTTTTTGGAGGACCGTATCAGCCAGAGTTGTTGGCACTTCTATAAAAGAAGACGTAGTACATGAAGGAGTTATCTTTTAAAAGACAACATTTGAACCAAAACTCGAAGAGCAATCAGCTAGAAGAGCCAGGAGGTCGAATGACTAAAGATGATCTTATTACCAATCATATGGAGGTCATACCACTTACCAATGATGAGGCGATGAAGACTAGCGACTCGGTCTGCTGCGAGGAGGAAGTCCATAAAGCGATTGACCCCATAACAACACTTGGGATGTTGATCAATATGCTTGAAGGAGCTAAACCTATCAGATGCTTATATATCTTCAGCGAGGGAGGGCTGCGGGGGAGGAGGGTGGAAGCCTGGAGGGGTGAGGCGGGTACATTGTCGGTGGCGGTGAGGGGGGGAGGGGGGAGCCTGGAGGGGTGGGGCGGCGAGGGAGGGCTGCGGGGGAGGAGGGTGGAAGCCGGGAGGGTTGGGGTGGGTACGTTGCCGGCGGTGGTGAGGGCGCAGCCGCAGTGGGAGAGGCGGCGGGGGATGGGAGGGAGGTGGCGAGGGGCTGCTGTGGGTAGGGTTGCGGGAAGGGAATGGAAGTATTTATGTATTTTTTTTCTTAACGAAAAAAATAACGGTGAGTGATGGAAGGTTTCAAATTGAGAATATTAGTTGAGAGAAGATATTAAGTTAGTGCATATCAAAATTAAGAGTATCAAACTGAACATTTGAAATAGTTAAGAATATCAAATTGTAATTTAGCCAAAGTAATATACGAAATGGAACATATTATCCTTGACTTGTCGATATATATCTATAATGAGCATCCAAGAATTGATGTCGCCTTGCTATCAATCACTACATAATTATCAAGAACAATCATGCAACTCATGAGTTTATTGGCTCGTGATTCATTTCCGAAACTACTCGTACCGATCGAAAAAAGTGTGTTCTATATAAACGATTCACGACCGTCAAACTTTTATAACTAAGAAAAATACAAGTAAAATTACAAATAATTAAAGAGCAAAGCTTTCAGGAATTTATCGCCGGGCACATACGACAAGAAGAAGAAAAACTCAAAAAGTGAGAAGACTTGAGTGATCCCTCTTTCTCCAATTCACTTTTACTATGTGGGAAAGGAAACAAAAATTGTCATAGCGTGTTCTTTCTTGTTCTCTTCCTTATTTTCTACTTTAGGCCAGACACCCAAAAATGGCTTTATCCACCATTTTCTTCCCTCTTTCCACATTCTTCTCTACTTAGATACACATGTGCATTGTCTTTATAGTACTTGGTGGAAGTAGCTACGAAATAGGTGCTAAAGTGGCGAGGAAATAAGGTCCTGATCATATCATGGCTTATTATTGAGATTCCACTAGAAACTAAATTGTTAGGTTTGGTTCGGAAAATCCACTGTCACAAGAGTTAACATGAATCTAATCTAATATTGGTTTTTAAACCGATATTAATTTGTTCCCATGACAATTGGGTTAAGCGAAATATACAGCATCACAAACGATTGATTACTTGCAGCTAAATATGAATTGAGATGAAAACTTTAAAAAGCATGACTTCGATATTCTGTCTGATAGAAAACACTCTTAATGTTTCTTTCATTGGGTCGCAATTTATACGTGCCTCGTGATCTTGTTTCTCTTCTAGTTCAGCTAACATCTAAAATTAGAAAAAAAAAAGTGAACTTTAGATAAAGCTTGAACGATATATACGAGAAATACTACTTTTGTACCGTCTAAAATATAATTTTTTTGAGAACTTATTTATTATTTAATTGTTGCCTACATCAAATCCGAACAAAAGAATAAAAGATAACTTGAAAAATATTTCAAAATCAAATTTAAAATATATGAAAATTTTGGACCAGACTACAGTCCATTAATGTCGCTTTGTAGTTCCGCATTTGGCCATTCATTTATGTGTCTATTTTATTTGCTTACGGGGCTTGTACATTTTTCTATATACATAAAATAATTGAATATTTGGCAATGTTTCTCTCGAGTCCCATGCACGTTATTTGTCCTATTTCAATTCAAATGCTTCCTTTTATCATGTTGCAAAGGCCTACAAATTCGGTCTAAATGTCTCCCACATTCCTGTTCGAAGGATACATTTCTGTCCAAAGATCTGCATCTACATCGTATCTGCAACAATATCGCAACTCACATTAATTCTCCAATATATATATATATATATATATATATATATATATATATATATATATATGTTTCATCCGTTGCTCGAACCAGCAACCTCTTAGAACGAAAAACCTCTTGAGCTTGGGGTCATATATATATATATATATATATATATATATATATATATATATATATATATATATATATATATTCCCGGAGCCGTTAGTGCAGTGGTAGCACTATGGGACATGGGGCGGGGTAGCAGGAGTTCGAGCTTCACCAGCGCCATCGGCAGATAAGTATATATATATATATATATATATATATATATATATATATATATATATATATATATGAATCATTTATTTCAAATGATATGCGACTGAGATTGCGTATTTTTTTAGACGTCAAATTACAAATTGTATGTGTCAACCGATTCCCCCCCTCCCCCCCCCCCCCCCCCCCTCCAACACACACACACACACACACACACACACACATATATATATATCATCAAAATGGCTCAAAAGTGAGCCGTCTAAGCTGTGTGTATATCATCAATTAATTATTTTTAAAAATTAATATTAGGTAAAAAAAAATTAAAATTGTTATAAATAACACTACGAGTATTCGAACTCAGCCAACCAATAAGAATATCTCTCACCTTAACCACATTTGTTAGAAGAGATGTTTGTTTATAATTAGATAATATTATGTAACTAATTATTTTCAAAACTCTTCATAAAAATTAAAAATATATCCATAACTAATTATAATTAAAATATAATCAAATATACAATAAATTCTAGTTAAAATATAAAAATATATATAATAAATCTTAATTTAAATATATTTACATATATAAATAATTTTATGTTAATATCAGAAGGAAATTTTTATTGAATTTATTAGTATATGAGTAATGCTCTAAAACCAGTAGGATGGTTTCATATTATGGAGCCAACCAATATTACAACTGTTAGATTTGGATTACAAGACTAGGATTAAAAGATGACAGTATCTATTTAAAAGATACATGTATAATCTCAGTCTTGCAATCTAAATCCAACGGTTATAACATGGGCTAATTTCATAATATGAAACCTTCCAGATGGTTTTTGAACAGTCGTAGGCGCACCGCACCGCACCGCAAGTAATGCTCTAAAACCAATTAGGTGGTTTCATATTATGAAACCAACCAATATTACAACTGTTAGATTTGGATTACAAGACTTGAATTAAAAGATGATAGTATCTATTTAAAAGATACATGTATAATTTCAGTCTTTTAATATAAATCCAACGGTTATAACATGGATTGATTTCATAATATGAAACCTTCTAGATGATTTTTGAACAGTCGTAGCCGCACTGTACCGCGTCGCACCAGTTCCGCATCCAACCATCATCTTCCACTTTAATTTTTCCAAAGAGGAATTCAATGGCACTCTATGGAGTCGAACTCGCAACCTCTAGACTTCATATATATATATATATATATATATATATATATATATATTTTGGTAATCAACATGCAATTTAAGAGTGATATTATCTACTATGTCAACTAGAAAACAGGAAAAAAGTGCATCGAGATGAGTAGTGACACTTGTAATCACATGCACTTCCACTTTGCTCCAATTATAAGGTTTTCTTGGAGGCTTGGACAGGATTGGACAATGTATTAGCATGTGGACTTGCTGTGAGCTAGAGTGCACATCAACATCAATTGCAGTTGCAGTTAGGCATGGATAATGACCAGAGACATGATGGTTTCTCCCAGGGGTAGAAAATCCAAAACATTACACTAGCTTCACTTCACATGATTAATTATTTGTTTCAACTCAGACTGTTGATTAGGCTCAACCCAGTTCACTTGGAGATGTTGGCAGCAATCATCCGAATAATATGTATATAATATACAAATTTTAACGTATCTTCCAGAAATATATAATATTTATATAATTTTAAAAAAAATATATTAATATACAAATTTTAATGATGTAACATTTTAAATACATTTCGTACGAATAATTAAAAATTTTAACTTAAGAAAATTATGACTAGTAGTACAACATATTTAATTAACAAAAAAATAAATCTAACAGTCTTTCATTAACTCTTGCAGTCTTGCTACTTTTAACCAGCCTGGCACAATTTACAAAAAAAAAGTCTATAAAAAAAAAAATCCATCACATACAACTTATTTAATTAACTAAGAAAGAAATACAATAGTCTTGTTGCCTACATCAATAATCATTCTGTAAGATGGATAGAAATATGGACTTATAAATTTGTATTTAATGAGTTGGTTGTTTATTTATTAGTGATTAAAAAATAAATACATGTCAAAAATTTATTCATATAAAAACGTACTAAATATGAACTAAATCAAATCCGAATATTTCACGTTTTGAGTAATATTTTACTGAATTTTTTAAGACATTTTATTTGAACTGTACCAATTATATATATATTCGAACTTTTGTCGTCATAATTTTTTTTTGTTTGCTGAATTGCTACCAAGGCTGGAGATGCAGGTGTCGTTCTCTCAAAATTATTACTGGACACTGAAAAGGAGCCACAACCGCAATGGCATTGTACCGAATTAATTAGTCGATCCCTTATAAACAAAAATTAATTTTTCTCCAAAGATGTGGGTCTCCACTTTCCATTAGCAGCCGCCTCTCTCTCTCTCTCTCTCTCTCTCTCTCTCTCTCTCTCTCTCTCAAAACACTATAAATAGCAACTCATACAACACCCATAGGCTTCCATTGATCACCATTGCACACCTCTCTCCCTCTCGCTCCTTCTTGTACGCACGCAGCATTGCTGGTCACTACCAATTTTAAGTTATTGATCAAATGGGAGAGTACACACAATCTTCCCCCCCGGCTTCGTCTTCTTCCCCTCCGACGAGGAGCTAGTCGTCCACTTCCTCTGCCGCAAGGCCGCCCCACCAGCCGTGCCACCCCGACATCGTCCCCACCATCGATCTCCACCGTTGCGATCCATGGGACCTCAATGGTACAATGCACTAACTATGCAATAACTAGTAGCTAATAATCATTCATTCATTTGTCACACAAACAATTACGTACGTACCAATTGTGCATGATCAGGAGAAAGCACTGGAAGGGGATGGCCAGTGGTACTTCTTCACTCTCAACACCCAGCACAGTCGACGACACACACCCAACGGGTACTGGGAGGGCCGTTGGTCCCGACGAGCCCGTGTCGACGAGCTGCGGCGACCGAGTCGTCGGCACGAAGAGAACCCTGGGGTTCTACTACGTCGGCGAGGATCGCCCTGATCAGGGGATCAAGACCAACTGGGTGATGCACGAGTACCATCTATTGAATGGCGCCGTAGCCAGCACCAGCACCAGCACCAGCACCCGCACCAGCAGAAGAAGATCCTCCTCCAACAAAGACAGGAAACCCAACAACTGTAAGTAAAATTAATTCTATTAGGACCGCGGAGGTATTGGCCCCGCATGCCATGTGGCCAGAATCCCATTGGCCCCTCCTATTTGCTCGTATCTGCCACCGATTGACCTACCAATGGGACGGTGACATGTGGCCGCCTGCAAGGACCAAGACCTCGTCCTTGATTTATTAATTAATAATACCATTTATCTAATTAATTACTATCCTATTCTCTCTCTCTCACACTCTCATATATATATATATATATATATATATATATCATATATATATATGAACTCCATTTTCGATATATAATTGATCAGGAAACAAACAATAAGTGGGAGATCTGCCGAGTCTACGAGGCGACTGCGCCGGCAACGTGCGGTTTCGCACGGCCACGATGGCGGTGGTCGGGAGCTGTCGTGCTTGGACGAGGTGTTCTTGTCGATGGACGACGATTTCGACGAAGTGAGCTTTCCATATATTACGGATAGCTAGCAAGCTAGGGAAGTATCAGTTGCATGGAAGCTAGGCCGGGGTTAATTAATATTGTAATGGTAACTTAACCAAACATGATATTAACCAATATATGTATGTTGTAATTATAACGCGACATGTGCATGCTCTCCTTGTGTTGTACTCTTGAATGAACATTTGCTGTGATGTTTCTTTAATTTATATATCTTTCCTTAATCTAGACATTTGGATTGTGTTGGCCGGGACCCCCATTAAAGAGGAGAAGTAATATATATATATATTTGTGGTGTGGTTTGTGTCAAAAACGAAGCAAAGTACATGTTACAACACCAATTACCTCTATCATATGTAACTTTTGCTAGTTATTTGAGAAAGAGAGGAATGGAAGGGATTGGTGGAGCTTACGCAAGCATTTCGCTATCCATGGCGTCAAGAGGTGGATAAGCTCGTACGTGCACGCACTGCTGCACGCGTGCAAGTGGAGGTTACTTGCACATTGGAGTTACTATGACCAATGTGTGCGCTTCACTTTCATTAATTATCAAATTATAAAAGAAGCACTTGTACTCTATTTTAAAGATATATGCGGATGTACATTTAGCTCTACTAATTAATCCACGTTCCCTTTTATATATATATATATATATATATATATATATATATATATAACAATTGAGAGAGAGAGAGAGAGAGAGTTTTGGAGAGGAAGAGAGAATTAGAGAACTAGTTTGGAATAATTGGGGATAGGAACACAATTGACCAACCCAGTAAGTAGGTGAATTTTAAGTTTTCTGAAATTCGTTAATTGAGATTGCAAATTTTATATTTAACAATAAACAAAGAATAAACAAAAAAATTATATGTCAGTGGATCAAAATGACATACAATATATCATGTACAAAATTTCGTGCATATTATCGGACATCTCAGAAAAAAAGAAGAAGAATAACAATAAATTGAGACGTTGAGGTGATTAATTTTTGGTCCAAAAGGATATGAGTTTAAATTCCACTGTCAACTTCTATTTTTCCACAAAATCAAGACCAGGATATATGCAACTTGGTAAGTTATTTGGTTTTTATTTTAAGCAATGACATATAGTGATTCAACTAAAGGTTACAATTAAGTTTACTACTAATGTGAATTCACAAAATAAATAAATAATTAATAGTCAAATATTTTTTGAAAATCTTAATCAAAATAAATAATTTTTTAGGCAACAAATTAAGGGTTTTTTTTTCTACTGAGTTGGCAAATTGTCCTATCTCTAATTATCCCAAACTTTTCTACCTCTTCCCAATTCTCTAAATTTATGTTTCACGCTCTAAAATTTTCTAATTTAAATATGGAGAGTGAAAAAAATAAAATGGTAATATTATGTGTCGTCTACAATAGGGAGTAGGTTTAGTAAAAACTATATTGTGAAATACATTGTTTGTTCAACATAAAGACCCAAGTCATAATAATAACTGTTTATCCAATGAATTTATATTTCATAAACGAGCATATGCATATGGTTGTTAAGTGTCCCCCTATCAATCAACTTAATTTATGTGGAGACTTGCTTACCTTCGATCCGACTATATTCTTTTTTTCTGAATATACAATGCACAATTAGTTCCATCAGGTGGATTGCATCAAAATAAAAAACACGTGAGTAACTGTTAATGGATATTTTGGACTCTCTTGCAGGTGTATGAAAATTCGAATATCATTATAATGAACACTATAAAAATACTGTTAAATAGTAACGGATCTTAACGACGAAATAATAATTAAATTATTTATATAAATTAAATATATTATATTTCGTCAATATTTCGTCGCTAATCCGTCGTTGTTATCTTAGCGACGGAATAGCGACGTAAATATCCTTCGTTGCGAAAACATAAATTTTTCGATCCCGTTTTATTTTCCAATTCTCTCTCTCTCTCTCTCTCTCCACCCCCGACCCCCTACCCCTCTCTGGCGACCTCCTCCTCCTCCACTGAACTCTCTTCGGCAGCCCCTCTCTCTCACTCGCCCTCTTCTCCTCCTCCTCCTCCTCCTCCACTGATCCCCTCTCCCTCTTCGGCGACAAGCAGCCCCTCCCCCTTCTCCGGTGAGCCCTGACAACCTCCTGAGCCCTCCTCCTACTCCTTGACTCGAGCGGCAGAGACATCCCCCCGAGCCCCTCCTCCGACCTTAGGAATCTGAGCCAGGCCCTCCACCGGCCTCAGGCGTCCGCATCTGCGCTCCGTCAGATCCCCTCATCCCTTTCGAAGGTAAACCCTAACCCTCCACATATCTATTTGAGGAAAGACTATACACATTGTCGAATATATTTAAATTTTGTGGGAAGACACATGAAACAAGACGCTAGAAGACATATAAATTAACATTAGGTGTATAAACACATGTTTGTTTTGGATCATGTTGGAAAGCTACTAATTTGTCATATGGATACTAGTTACGGGTTTTCTTTGAAAAAAAAATTAAAATTAAAATATTT
The DNA here is from genome assembly GCA_036927795.1 of Iris macrosiphon. Lineage (NCBI taxonomy): Eukaryota > Viridiplantae > Streptophyta > Magnoliopsida > Asparagales > Iridaceae > Iris > Iris macrosiphon. The sequence continues at coordinate 147,432,022 of JAYESA010000017.1, read as the reverse complement.
AAAATGTAGAATCGGCGATATCGGTATCGGACCATTACTATGAATATCGGTATCGGACCATTACTATGAGTATCAGGATCGGCAATATCGGTATTATCGGCTGTATTGGACCGGAGTATATCGAATTTTTTGGTATCGAAAACAAATAACTATTAGTATATATATATTTTATACTTTATGCATAATTTTAAGTATTTCTAGTGTTGTTTCTTAGTTTATTTTGTATCAGACCATTACTATGAGTATCCGGATCGGCGATATCGGTAATATTGGCGGTATCAGACCGGAGTATCGGATTTTTTGGTATCAAAAACAAAAAACTATTATATGCGATAGATAAATTTTTCTCTTGTATTTGCTTTTAGCAAGTATCCTAACTAGGTACTCATAGTTCTTTATATTTTTTCTTTTGACATGGTACGTGCATAATCATTCAAGTCTATAAGAATTCAATTAGTCGATACTTAGTTGACTTATCGTGGATGAACAATCGGCGATATGAGAGTAGGATTGGTTTGATGATTTCATGGCGGGCGTTGAGAAATTTCTCAAATACACCAGTAGTCAACCTTATTTCATGGATGAGAGTCTCATCAAGTGCCCTTGTGTCAAATATCATAATATACCATTCAAAGAGGTGGATCTCGTGAGGTTTCATCTCTACAAGAATAATTTTGTACCGAAGTACAAGGAGTGGACGGCTCAATGAGAACCTTTGACTCCTCAATATCATTTCTCCTTCAATACGGAGGTAGAAGAGTCCACTATCGGAGATAACTTTGAATATGGACCGCAAAATCTGGCGCGTGAGTTGGTATTTGATACGGCCGGTCCAAGTTTTGATCTGAATGATCTGAATCCTGATGCGAAGAAATTATATGATATGTTCAAGAATGCCGATACTCCGTTATACCCGGATTGTGATTCTCATTCTAGCCTGTCGTTGGTGATGCGGATGTTGAACCTCAAATTTGATTTTAACTTGCCGCAGAAATGCTACGATAGGATAATTCGGTTTGTTAGAGAGTTGTTGCCAAAAGGATTAAAGGAGTTGCCTGAAAACTTCTACAAGTCAAAGATGATGATACGAAAACTCGGATTAGGCTACGAAAAGATAGATTGTTGTCGAAACGATTGCATGTTGTACTACAAGAAAAACAATGATAAAGATAAATGCATTTTCTGTCACACGGACCGATACAAGCCAATTTGGGAAAAAGGAAAGTCAACTACCCGAGCAAGGCTCCGTCCTTACAAGTACATACAGTTTTTGCCGATTACAAAGAGGCTGCAGAGGATGTATATGTACGCAAATACAGCAGAACACATGACATGGCATAGCAAGGAACAAAAGATGGATGATGGAAAATTATCTTATCCTTTCGATGGAGAGGCATGAAAGCATTTTGATCGGTGTCATCCTAAATTTTCTGCGGAGCCTAGGAATGTGTGGTTGGGTTTATGTTCTGATGGATTCAATCCTTTCGGATAATCGGGATCTCAGTACTCTTGTTGGCCGATGATTTTGACTCCTTACAATCTACTACCATGGATTTGCATGAAGACTCCTTACATGTTCTTGACACTTATCATACCCGGTCCAAAAATTCCAAAGAAGAACATCGTTATCTACTTGCAGCCGTTGGTGGATGAGTTAAAATAATTGTGGCAGTTCGGCATTTATACATATAATATATCAAATGAGCAGAACTTTCATATGAGAGTGTCACTCATGTGGACCATCAATGATTTTTCAGCATATAGAATGTTATCGAGGTGGAGTACTCCTGGTACTTTGTCTTGTCCGATATGTATGGGAAAGAGTAAGGCATTACGTCTCCATAATGGCAGAAAGCATACTTTTTTTATTGTCACCGTCAGTTCCTTCCTGCGTCTCATACGTGAAGAAGGAACAAAGATGGTTTTAGAGCAGGTAAACATGAACTATCTTCGCCCCCGTTGAGACTGACAGGAGACCAATTTTGGAAAGAGGTAGATGGATTGTCGACTGTTATGGAAGATCAAATATCGGTCCTTCACTTTGAAGGGTTCGAAGATAGACATAATTGGAGGAAACAGAGTATCTTTTGGGACTTACCTTATTGGAAGGACAATCTCAAATAATTCTAGTATTCAATAAATTATCTATAGGTATCTACATCACCTAAAGAAGAAAGTGGGCAATAAGGCTCATGTATAAGCTTCGATATGCGAAGCATATATCATTGAGGATGTTTCAAACTTCTGCTCCATCTACTTTGATACTGGTATCAGAATAAATCGTAATAGAGCCCCAAGGAATGATGATGGTGGGGTTGATGAACCGAATAGTGTAATCCGCACAATCTTTAATGTGGGAGGCAAGACTACAAGTATTACTAAATTACGGTGGTTGGAAGACGATAAGTTTGAAGCCACTCATCAGTATATATTGTTAAATAGTGGTCTTGAGGAGATGCTAGATATTGAGAAGTAAGCGACACATCTTGGCTATATATTTCAATTATGTATATGCTTGGAAAAAAAGTGCTCTAACTATTCTCCTTACTATCATAGTACTTTTAGAACTTAGGTAAAAATGGAGAGACCTACTATGAATGATGATGATCTTGCTAGAGAGGTTGATACGAAAAATTTATCGTGGTTCCATAATTATGTACGGATCATAAACATTAAGCATTCTAATTTAGCATTCCGACCAATCTTTTCTAATGTTTATATGATACATGGTGTTTCAGATTTTTCGTCCTGGTACAGAGTTACAGAATGAACGACTTCGAGCATTAGCTATCGGACCAAGCAAGAGGGCAAAGTATTGGGATGTATACACCATCAATGGCTTCAAATTTAGAACTACTGATAAGCTTGTTAATCAATCATTTGTCGGTGAGGAGGCTAATTATACAAAAAATTCTGGAGTATGTGTGAGGGGTTTATTCTACGATGATGATCCAAAATTTGACTATTACGGTGTACTAAGAGATGTCGTGGAGCTGGAATACTCTTATGAGATAAAAATTATGTTGTTTATATGTGATTGGTTTGACATAACACCCAAGCATGAATGGAAAATTGACAACTAGTTTGGGTTTGTTGATATAAATTATGGAAAAAGATATGTAGGTTTTGAACCATTTGTTTTGGCTAATCAAATGGTTCAAGTGTATTATACGTGCTATCCTAGTCGATGACGCAATAATAAGGATTGGTGGACTATATGCAAAACTAAAGCTAGAAACACATATAATGTTGGGGATCTAGCATACCAGGAGGATAAGGTGGTCATGCCTCAACCTACATATATGAGTTTGGCCGGTGTTGATGGTATGGAGGTTGATGTTACCGTAGAGGATGATAGATTTAATGAAGAGATTGACATAGAAGATTTACCTCATATAGAGGAGGACTCTGATATGGAGGTATCGAACGAGAAACAAGAATTAGAAGATGAAGGTGATAGGAAACGTGAAAAATAAAAATGAAGAAGATGAAGATGAAGACGATTCGAAAAATGATTCGGAAGACGATTCGAAAGAAAGAAAAAATTAGTACGTACACACATATGCATTAGCTTAGATTATTTATTTATTTAATAATACGGTTATTATTTATTTCATCATCACACTAGTATTTATTTATTTTACCACACAATCCATTACTTTAAGATGTCTTGATGTCAATATTTTTATTTGTTTCATAACACCATATATTATTTACTGTCAGATTTATCTATGGCGGGATGAGAACGAGGACGATCACGACGATAGGTTCATAGATGATCATCTTCCCAGCATCCTCCAGCTACTCCGGATGCAGGTCGCACACGACCATCAGAGGACGAGTTCATATATGCCGAGGATGGTTTATCCCCGCCATTTACTCGTTAATCGGTAAGGAAAGCTACTCCATCTTCCGGGCTTCCCTCAGCTTCTATCCCTGCCACTACTTCTGCGACTACTACGACTATTAGTCACCGGCTACTCTACTAGTTGCTCCTACCGGAGCAAATCCATATCCAGGCCTCCTGGTGGAGCACGGAGTATATGTCCGTCGTCTAGGATTTGTATACCCCCTACTCTACTAGAGCGGACAGCCAATATCGATCGTCCCGAGCTGTGGGCCGATGGAGCAACGTAAGTACTTATTGTCAATTCACACATTTATTTATTTATTTATATTCTAATTGTATATTATTTACTTATTCCGGGTTCTTCTCGACCAAGGCTGGCAATGACCTGGGGGACGTCATACGGGAGAACTTTCATGGCCCTTATATCAACTTCAGTGATATTTCGCTGGATTGATGCTTCATTTGGCTGGATATGTTGCGGGTATGTATAAGATTTTTATTTAGAATAATACATAATTTTATGATTAAAATGATAAAAATTATTTTTTGAATTTGTAGAAGAAGTATTGGTGGCCGGATCATAGAGAGTCTGCGATCCGAAAGTGCTACAAGACCGTCGCCAGCAAAATGTTAAGGGATATGATCAATGATCAGAAGACGCTGGCGTCACATTTAGAAAATCTTAGTAATGAGTGACTCAAGGAGGAGTTCTGGGAGAAGATGAAGGAGAAGATAGAGGCCCCGGCCTATAAGGACAAGTGCGAGAAGGCAAGAGCGTCACGTACTAAGGGTGGTCTCCACACGGGTGGATCCATTCCGACCGTCGAGCATTTTCGACGGATGGTCAGTATTATAATTTTTTGCTAGATCCATTTTTGGTAATTCTCATTTTTCCTTATTAATTACTTAATTTTTATAGTGCAATGAGGCCATCAGATCCGGGGAGACCCGAAGACTGTCGACTTTCCTGCAATCTTCCAGCGGACGCACAAAAGGAAGAAGGATGGGAAGCTCGTAGATTTGCAGGCAGCAAAAGCATACGTAAGTTGTGTTTATAAAATTTTGTCAACAAAATTTAATTATATTTTTTTATAATTTAACTATATTTGTTTATCCTAAAAATTTAACCTTAACTTCAATATTATTACCTATGATATCCAAAAATCTTAACTCTAAACCTAACCTACGATATTTAAACTTAACTCTAAACCTAACCTTAGTTGTAGTCAATAAAAAGATTAATCCTAATATACGATATCTAAACATATTTATATAAATAAATATATGAGACATATTAGACGTTGGAGGGTGGGACTGAGAGCAGTACGCCGAATGAGAGAAACGATCGGTGGGTACAAGCTGTCGTGAGAGGGAAATGCGGTTGTTCGCCATTAAAGTTGAAAGTTCTAAGAGAACTTGATTTAATTAACAAACGAAAAAAAAGTACAGAGAGGTCCTAAAAGACAATCTAAGTACAAATTTATTTTCTGGGGGGTGACGATGGAGGGTTAGGAGTGTAGCAACTCTTTTTACTCCGTGGACGATCCGATGCAGAAGCTCTTCTCTCTCGCCTCAGTGTAGGTTTGCAGATAGCCAGCCTCTTGTATGGATGTGATAATCTTCTATTTATAGTCATCCCTGGACACGCATATGTTGGGCCACATGGATGTCGGAGGATGCCACGTATCCCTTCATAACTTGTTGCATTTATAGTCAATCTTGTCTGCCAACCAACTGATCCACTGATACAACCGGAATCTCCTTAACGACAAGACAAAGCAACGCAACTGTAGAAGCATAAAAAATCTCTCCATACGCTCCAGTTTACAGTCAACAAATAATCAAGAGATACATAACCTGGGTGGACGCATAACTCCCTCGGATACATGACGTCCCGAGACGCATGCCGCACTTTCACGCATCGTTCCTACAGTCACATCAGAGCATTTATGACTCTGACAAAATAGACAGTCATCCTGACCACCTCGAATCCTACACCGAGGATTAGAATCTGGGCTGACGGCTTCCTCATAATTATTTTTGGTAGTATACAGCTGTTCAAACACCACGAATGTAGAAGACAACAAAAATTAATGCGTCTCTGGCCCAATGCGTCCCAGACTCCATGCGTTCCATGCATCTCTGATCCAATGCGTTTCAGACTCCATGCGTTCCATGCGTCTCTGGCCCAATGCGTCCCAGACTCCATACGGTCCATGCGTCTCTGGCCCAATGCGTTTCAACTAACAAGATATTTTCATTACAACTAAAAGATCTTCGTGCAGTTGATGCGGGCTACGCGTCCGAACGACCAAGTCACACAAACAACGGGCTAAAACGACCCCGAGATCTTATCAACAGTATATCCTAACCAAGCTCACATGGCAGCTTTACCGTGACATGCGGCCACAACTGCAACCACATTATGTAGAAAGAACCCTATACGACAATCAAATAGGGGCGCATATGGCATCTATAACGTGCGATCACAGAACAACTATAAATAACAGGGTACTACCCCCATGCAAAAGGCTGGCTGGCTATCTGCGAATCAACACTCAGACAAGAGAGAAGAGCTGCTGCATCGGATCGTCCATGGAGTAAAGCGAGTTGCTACACTCCTAACCCTCCATTGTCACCCCCCAGAAAATAAATTTGTACTTAGATTGTCTCCTAGTACTCTTATTTGTACTTTCTTAGTTTGTTAATCAAATCCAGTTGTCACAGTTCTCGTTTTGATTTAAATAGCAAAAATGGTGGTGACTCTGCTTGGGACGTCCTTCTCTACTGTTGAGAAGTCGGTGTCATAATCCAATGCGGTAAAGCTCAGCTCGACGCAAAAGATGATGGTAGTCCACTTCGACCATCAAGCGTTCGAGGACATGCTCTCCGGAGAAAGTGTTAATCCTTCGCCAAGGATAGCCAAGCCCAAGAGGACCCGCAGAACGTGGGTGGCCAAGGCCGTTGTGCCCCACCCAGCTACGGAGCAGGCGCTTCCAGCCTCTTACTCTGTTGCCAATGATGGTCGTCGGACGAATACCCAGAACGTCCATGTCTATTCGGCAGCCCAGGCTGACACGGAAACTGTCCAGCATCCAGACTCTGGCAGAAAAAATACTACGATGCCAGGCGTTCTAGTGCTGAGGCAGCTTCTATGCGACCAAGGAGGAGGCCGCATAAGTCAGTCCATGCGGCATCAACTCACAGCCGTAGATAGCAGGCCACATGCGGCCCTGATAGCATCAGAACCTCTATTTTTTACTTTATCTCATGCAGCACAGATCCTATGCGACCTACTGAGAATGGTGAAAACTCAAAACCGGACTCTTCATACTACGCACCTGAGGTAGCTAAGCTGAAGAAGTCCAGGATAGTGCGATCCCGTCAAGCTCAAGCAACTGCTCATACGATCGACCGTCAACAGGCATCGCTAACTATTACGCGAGCCTCTAACGGACAGTTGTACATGAATGACCCATGCGCCCAGCCCAAAGGGACCAATGGACAGGGTCAGTCTCAAAATTCTTCCACCGGTACCTCGGGACAAGTTCGTGTACGAACCCCAGGTCAGGGAGCAAATATAGCACATACGCATTCGTGTGCCCAGGATACCCAGACTCACAAAGAAGATGCAAAGGTAAAACACCCTTCACATGATTTGCGTGACGTAATTACTCACAAGTAAAAAGCAAGGGAAACAACTACAGCGTTCGACATGCCCTCTCTGAGACAGAGCTGCGCCAACATCATTATCAAATGCTGCTGCAATAAAGCGACAGTACACACAGACAGGCAACCGGCCTTCCAGCGACTGCTCCAGAAAGCACCTACCCAGCAACAATCCGGAGATCAGGTGCAAATATCAGAGGAGGAGGAGTTTTCCTTCACCTCATACTACTCAACTGAAAAACTTTCCGCCACCAAGAAAAGAAAGAAGTCAAATACCTCTAGTCCGGCACTCTCTACCACTGCATTATGAAGGCGACTACACGGAGGGCTGTCGACGGCACCTGCAGAAGGCGTCTTCCAAGGCACCCGCTCAAGGAAAAAGCTATCAGTCCTTGGGGGTAGTTCTTTCTTAGAACCCCTGGGGTTGTCCCAACCTGGGAGTTGTGTCCCCCTGGACATACGCGACAACCAGCCATTCCGAGAAGACAACGATTCTCAAGGAACAGACTCCGAGATCCCAGAGGGTAGCTACTCCCACCAAGACGACACAATCTTCTACACTAGGGGTAGTATCCCCTCTGAATCCGAGGAAGACACAATGGCTTCTGCACTCCTTGAAGACTACTAACTATAAGGGTATGTGAAAGGGAGCACTGCATCCACTGGCCCCTCTATTTCTTCCCGTGTGAGGACGGTATACATGGCTGGAGACGACAATGAAGTCCCCAGTGACCGACAACGCCTCGAGATGCTCGATGCCATGATGCATACAATGAGTGCAGCAATGCAAGCTTTGACCCAGATAATGCTGAAAATTAATACAAACATGGCCTCCCAGCCGGCAAGGGCCTCTGGGAAAGCAAACCTGGATCCCGGGACCAACGGAGATTCAAATATGACCGCTCCACCCTTGGGCGGTGATCCTCTCCTACCTGGCTCATCGGTGCCTTCGGCAGGAGATAAAGCTAAGGAAGCAATGAGGGAGATCCGAGAACTTCGGGCTCGATTAGACTCCATGAGTAATCGGGACACCCTCAGTGATCTCAGGGTGCGACAACCATACCTGATAGAGTGGAGGGATGTATCATATCTGCCCAAGTATAATTCCTTCAACATAAATATATATGAAGGGAAGTCCTCCCATCGCCACTTCATGAGCTACTTCGAGATAACCACGGGACACTTACCTTGTCACGCCCCGATCCCGAAGGTCCCGACAATGCCCCCGCCGAGCGTGAATCACCGTGCCTCGGCAATCCAACGGGGCGTATAGTCGTTTGCCATCGGGACGTGATGTCATGCCAGCCTGGGGTTGCGTCCGCATAAGGCAACATCGTTAAAGTTGTGGCTATCATCGAATCGATCGAGTACGCAGCAGAGGGACAATATTGCAAAGAATAATCTATCTGAGTAAACGGGGCAAAGATTGAGGCACGAGGTTCTATGAATACAATGGCATTGTTCCATACCTTATGTCCCTCTATACAAAAGATGCTCAAAGCAATCGATACGGCTCAAGGCATCGAAACCAAATTTCTGGGTCCTGGGGATGAGGTACGGCTATCGCTTCCTCGGATGATCCAGCACCTGCGAACAAACAAACTGTTGGTGGGTCAGCACTTTGGAGAAAGTACTGGTGAGTCTAAAATTAACGAACAGAAGCAACATTTTCTGAAACCAACACTAAGTAAGCATGTGGCAAAATATTTCATTACTAGTGATCTTTCTAGTTTTATCTAGGTTCGTTACATGCAGTACAGGAACAGAGTCATATTACTTATTTTCAAAAATATCTTTGAAATCAGAGTTCATGTTCGATATACAAGCAAGCAGGCAAGATAAGCAGTTCATATACGATATACAAGATTCATTTACTATTTCTGGTGCGCAGCGTGTCTCGTGAATCATAAGCATTTCTCTAAAGACTTTAGCAAGCATCTAGAGGACTATCTTCTTAGCATCTATCTCTTAGCATCTCTATCTTTCTCTTATTAGCAATATCTTATCGTGTGAACGAGATAGAAGCATATATAAAAATAATACTCCTTTATGAAAGCATTCAATATAAGAGAGCATGTTCGATTGCATGCATATCACTTAATCAGTGATTCTTACCCTTTTCCCGAGCGGTTATCCTACAACAGACATACAAGTTAGCGACATTTTGCATAAACATATATGTATAGGTTCCCTCTTTCTCTGTCTGTCTCTGCATCAAATATTTAGGTATGCAAGAAGGCTGAATCCTAGCATGTGACCTAACTATATGATGGTCTATGAGTCTACTTCCTCAAGATTAGAAACGGTGTTATTATGGCCCAGCACTGCAATAATGTATACTCACTCATATACTTATTTGCTTTGATACGTGAACCAGCTATCTAATAGACATGAATACCCCCTGATCGCGAGGACTTCTTTGCCTCAGGTATCCATCTGATCCCCCCAAGGCGAACGATCCCCAGTGCCCCAGAAAATCGTTCGTGGGATGATCCTTGTAAACAAGTTATTTAAGACCAATGCATGAATGCAACTCTATCAGATAAACTCTATATGGATGTAGCAGTTCAATAACAAGCATATATTCAATCTCTTCTTTCTCTGTCTCTGTCTCTTGTCTCTGTGCGGACAGGCCACTATTTCTTATCTCTTATGCAGACTGGCTGCCCTTTCTCTGATACCGTTCAAGCATTTCGATAACTTCTATGGAAATATATAACGATCTCTATTTAAGCAAGCAAGCATGAAAACAATTCTCTATCTCTTTAACTAAGCATGTAGTTCTACTATTTTTTTAGCATATACGATAGAAACATATGAACATCTATTACTCTTGTCTATTAGCATGGCAGCGGTTCGTTTGATAGCAGTATCCATATAACTAAGTATGCAATATTTCTATATTTTCTTAGCATGTCAATGGTTTTATCTCTCTCTTTTTAGACAAGCATTAAAGTTCTCTAGTTAGGCAAGCAGGTTCATTTTAATGACAAGCTATCGAGCTCTCTTATTAAGCATGTAGAGGCAGGTTCTATCATTCTTCTTATGAAACTATCTTCTTAAGCAAATAAGCATTCAAAAACTCAGATTCATTATTAAAGCATGCAAGAATCAGAGAATAAAGTTTATGCCCACTCACCCAGATCAATCGTCTTGTGTTTCGACCAAAAACTCTTTGAGAAGGCTTTCGCTTGAGTCAGCAAACCTATATCTCTTGTACATAGTGCCAACGCGGAGCGGGGTACTATATACTTACCACCAAGAAATTGTTTCGTCCTCGAAACTCAAGGAAAAACTTTTTGATATCCAGAGCAGCGATAGTCCTCATCCCTCACCATCCTTAATTGAAAACTCTAGCAAACTACAAGCAGAAAGCACAACTCCTAACAAACAAATCAAATATAGAAAACTTTTGCACAACTTTGAGAATATCTATGGACTTATTGCATGGAACGCTCTACTCAATAATGATATTAATGCACAAGGAATCGCCATCTAAGAAATAGCAACGAAATGGGCGTAAGGCCAGAGGATCGAGTTGCTCTGATACCATTATGTCACACCCCGATCCCGAAGGTCCCGACAACGCCCCCACCGGGCACGAATCACCGCGCATTGACGCTCCCACGGGACGTATAGTCATTTTCCATCGAGACGTTATATCGTGCGGGCCTGGGGTTGCGTTCGCACAATACAACATCGTTAAAGTTGTGGCTATCATCGAATCGATCGAGTACGCAATAGAGGGACAGTGTTGTAAACAATAATCCATCTGAGTAAATGGGGGCAAAGATCGAGATATGAGATTATCTGAATACAATGGCATTATTCTATACATTATGTCCTTCTATACAAAAATTGCTCAAAGCAATTGATACGGCTCAAGGCATCAAAACCAAATTTTCGGGTCCTGGGGATGAGGCACGACTATCGCTTCCTCGGACGATCCAGCACCTGCGAAAAATAAACTGTTAGTAGTTCAGCACTTTGGAGAAAGTACTGGTGAGTCTAAAATCAACGAACAGAAGCAACATTTCCTGAAACCAACACTAAGTAAGCATGTGGCAAAATATTTTATTACTTGTTATCTTTATAGTTTTACCTAGGTTCGTTACATGCAGTACAAGAACGGAGTCATATTACTTATTTTCAAAAATATCTTTGAAATCAGAGTTCATGTTTGATATACAAGCAAGCAGGCAAGACAAGTAGTTCATATACGATATACAAGATTCATTTACTATCTCTAGTGCGCAGCGTGTCTCGTGAATCATAAGCATTTCTCTAAAGACTTTAGCAAGCATCTAGAGGACTCTCTTCTTAGCATCTCTCTCTTAGCATCTCTCTCTTTCTCTTATTAGCAACATCTTATCGTGTGAATGAGATAGAAGCATATACGAAAATAAGACTCTTTTATGAAAGCATTCAATATAAGAGAACATGTTCGATAGCATGCATATCACTTAATCAGTGATTCTTACCCTTTCGCCGAGCGGTTATCCCTGCAACAGACATACAAGTTAGCGATAATTTGTATAAACATATATATATAAGGCTCTCTCTTTCTCTGTCCGTCTCTGCATCAAACAGTTAGGTATGCAAGAAGGCTGAATTCTAGCATGCGACCTAACTATATAATGGTCCATGAGTCTACTTCCTCAAGATTAGAACCGGTGTTATCATGGTCCATCACTGCACTAATGTATACTCACTCATATTCTTAGCTGCTTTGACACGTGAATCATCTATCTAATAGACATGAATACCCCCTGATCGCGAGGACTTCTTTGCCTCAGGTATCCATCTGATCCCTCCAAGGCGAACGATCCCCAGTGCCCCAGAAAATCGTTCGTGGGATGATCCTTGTAAACAAGTTGTTTAAGACCAATGCATGAATACAACTCTATCAGATAAACTCTATATGGATGTAGCAGCTCAATAACAAGCATATATTCAATCTCTTCTTTCTCTGTCTCTATCTCTTGTCTCTGTGCGGATAGGCCACTATTTCTTATCTCTTATGCAGACTGGCTTCCCTTTCTCTGATACCGTTCAAGCATTTCGATAACTTCTATGGAAACATATAATAATCTCTATTTAAGCAAGCAAGCATGGAAATAATTCTCTATCTTTTTAACTAATCATGCAGTTCTACTCTTTCTTTAGCATATACGATGGAAACATATGAACATCTATTACTCTTGTCTATTAGCATGGCAGCGGTTCGTTTGATAGCGGTGTCCGTGTAACTATGCATATAATATTTCTATCTTTTCTTAGCATGGCAATAGTTCTATCTCTATCTATTTTTGGACAAGCATTAAAGTTCTCTAGTTAGGCAAGCATGCTTGTTTCAATGACAAGCTATACGAGTTCTCTCATTAAGCATGCAGAGGCAAATTCTATCATTCTTCTTATAAAACTATCTTCTTAAGCAAACAAGCATTCAAAAACTCAGATTCATTATTAAGGCGTGCAAGAATCAGAGAATGAAGTTTCTGTCCACTCACACAGATCAATCGTCTTGTGTTTCGACCAAAAACTCTCCGAGAAGGCTTTCGCTCGAGTCAGCAAACTGATATCTCTTGTACATAGTGCCAACGCTGAGAGGGACACTACATACCTCGCAGCGACGCTATCCTTACCAGGCTCTTTCTTTTGATTGGTTCTACAGTCTCGAAGATAACTGTATCTCATCATTCAATGACCTCAAGCGTCGGTTCCTTAACAGGTTTTATGAGGCATAAAATAATATGACGATGTCTTCTCTGATGGATGTCGTCCAGGATGAGAAGGAACTAAAGCGAAACTATATCGAGCGGTTCTGACAGGCCGGGCTAAGGTTTCCTCCTGGCAATCCGGAGGCCACACTAATGGAGATGTGCACGAAGAACATGCTCTCGACAGTCAGTCTCTGGATGGACGAGAGCCAGTTCAAAGACTAGACAACGTTTATTGTAAGTGTTGTCAACGCTGAGAAGAAGCTCAAGGACGCCCGGCTCTTGCGGATCCATATCCCTACTACCGAGGAAAAGAGCAAGCGTCCCAGCACCACCACCACCACCACCAACAACAATAATAATAACAACAACAACAATAATGGCAGCAATAACAGTCGCGATGGAAAGGGAAAACATGCTATGGTCGCTACCTTGACCAAGAAGCCTGAGCAAAAGCTGGTAGAGCCTCCAAAACCAAAGGAGACTTACTCTTTTGAAGATGCTGATGTCAAACCCATCTTCGACATCCTGATGCAGGGAGACAAATCTGGCTCCCCGATGTTAGATGTCAGCCTGAGGCCGCGGAGATTGCCAACCCAAGGTATTGTCACTTCCACCGCTACGTCCATCACCCGACACAGAATTATTATACCCTGAATCGGTTTATCTAACGTCTGATAGACGCCAAGGCTCTTTCCCTGGACTTCGATGACGTAACGGTCGTTGCCAACATGGTGTCCCTCCAATTTGGCAACTTTCTACCGATGAAAGCCCAATACGGAGTAATATCTGTCCCTAAGGCAACTATGGAAGTTGTCAACCATCCACCAGCTCAAGACTAGACGACTGGACAAATACCTCTTACCACACCACGTGGGGAGGTCATGTGGGTCCATCCTAACCTCGTGCCTGACTTGATGCAGCCGACGGTATCCTCCACCGCCAAGCCTAAAGGCAGAAAATCTAAGTCCTGTTACACAGTTTTCTCCTCGGCTGATGAGCTGGCAACAGGTACAACAAGGTCATGCGTAATATACCAACCAATGCACGATAATACTCCCCTATTGTCGCGCCTACCACCACTGGTCCTGGACCATCTCAGCCCCCGTTGGTGGACAACTCTAAACAAAAAGAGACGCGCTTTAATAAACCGTTGCACAAGGATGCACCCCAAGGGCTGGAAAGGCCCTATAACTTCGATATCTTGGCACAATTAGCCAACACTATGGAAAAATTGTCGCTATTTGATCTCTTGCGGCTCTCTAAAGACACTTGGACTGCCCTAAGTGAGGCACTGCAGAATGTCGATATCTACCTGGCGCATGTCAAGCCACCAACCGAAGATCTTGCTGCTTGTCCACATTGCAATAATGCCATGGATGCGATATCCATTATCACCTTCTCGTAACAGGACATGTTGCTTAAGAACAATAGGCATGATCGGCCCTTGTACTACAGAGGATATATCGGCAATATCAAGGTAGACCAAATGCATATTGACCCAGGATCGTCGATCAGCATCATGTCGAGAAGTTTGCTTCAGACCTTGGGGATCCTGATGCATCATCTGGCGGCCACTAATCCCACCATCAGTGGCTTAAACAAGGGAATGAGCTACCCTATAGATAAAATTGGCTTAAAATACCATATCGATGACTTAAAAATAGAAGTCACCAGCTATGTCATAGACATAGATACATCCTACAACGTCTTATTGGGGCATCCGTGAATATATGAACACATGATCATGCCATCTACCCTACATCAGTGCCTAAAATACGTAGACGAACACAGTTTCATCAAAATGGAGTTTGATGACGCCGATCCGTTTAAAGGTATCAAGATTTACTACTATGACTCGATCCTCTACAAGAAATTCTACCAAGATGAAGGTGACAATGAGGACGATGATGAAGCCGAGGCCACAATAGCACCCGA
Source organism: Iris macrosiphon (assembly GCA_036927795.1). NCBI lineage: Eukaryota > Viridiplantae > Streptophyta > Magnoliopsida > Asparagales > Iridaceae > Iris > Iris macrosiphon. The sequence goes on along the minus strand of JAYESA010000017.1, from coordinate 147,416,845 downwards.
GGAGCCTATAAGAATCTGCCTCAAGGCTCGCACTCCCAATGCGGTCGCATCCCTCATCGTCAAATCGTACGAAAAGGCACCTAAATCTCTGGTACCTTCAGCATCACCAGAACCAATGGTCGTCTGCCTTCTCAGGCCGAATCGACCACCAAAAGGAGATTCTACCCTATCTACGCCTTTCAAACCTATGGTTGTTCGCCTTCACAGGCCTAGTCGACCACCAAAGAAAGATCCGACCGCTGCTGCAACTTTCGGACCGTTGGTAGTAAAATTACACAGGAAACCACCAAAGCCTTCGCTTACGCTGGGGATAGCCAAAGAAAATGATGAGCTGGAGGAGTACATATCTGCCAGTGTCAATATTCCTTCCCCTGACGATGTAATCCCACCAGAAAAGATATCTTACTTTCTCAATAAAGGGCTATCTTTGAACTACTTAGAGCGTATGCATATAAATATACTCTACTCTCTGGAGCACGATCTGGGCCTTCATATGCATACACAAGTGACCACTACCTACGCCGTACACCAACTTTTCTTTAGTCAAGATTCTTATTTCTTAGTCCCACCCAGGAGGAGGGGAGACAAGCTCATCATCTTCGGCATGGCGGAATGCCCCCGGTCCTTCATCCCAAAAGAAGAAGAACCAAAATTTGATGTAGGCAGAATGCCACTCTACTGGTACATTTTACAAGCCCTACATATTATCCAAAAGATGGGATACAACCTAAAGATCACTGAAGGATTAAACTACGGCAAAGGTCGAAGGTCGCCTTTACGACTTTCGTCTCCTACAGGCAAGCTCGAGGATTACTATCAAAAGACTAAGCATGGCTTAGGATATGTAACGCCTCCTACAACCCCCAAGGGCTCAGATAAAGAAGATGAAGAGTGCTCACACTCTTCCTAATCTTCAGCCTGGGACTCTGACGTCAATATCGGGAACGTGCTCAGACAAATACTGTCCTCCAAAATGGTGTCTGTCGACCTTGAGAAAGACAACGAGGATCCATCCGAGCTCTTCGAGATAGAACCGTGGGCCCAATACCTGGATTCACAATGGAAAATACGATTTGAGCAGCGAGAACCTCCTACCGAGGATGAAGTTGTACAAGTCAATCTAGGTGATGAAACCTCCCCAAATGCCTATCCGACGAAGACCAGGAATCCCTATTATAACTCGTCAGGGAATACATCGATATCTTTTCTTGGAGTTACGAATATATGCCAGGACTGGATCCCCAAATCGCGGTCCACAAACTCAATATTCGGCCAGATACCAAACCAGCCAAGCAACAGCAACGACGGTTTTGGCCAGATGTGATAGATTCCTTCGAAGCAAAAGTCAACAAGCTGATAGCTAGTGGCTTCATCCGCGAAAAATAATACCCCGACTAGGTAGCCAACATCATGCATGTCATTTAGAAGAATGGGAAGATCCGAGTCTACCTCGAATTCCGTGATCTAAATGCGGCATGTCCCAAAGATGAATGATCTCTTCCAATCACCGACGTAATGATCGACAACACTTGTGGCTTTGAGCGCATGTCCTTCATGGATGGCTTCTCAGGCTACAACCAAATTAAGATATTTCCCGATGATGAGAAACATACGTCATTCCTAACCCCAATAGGCGTATACTGCTATACGGTCATGCCTTTCAGTCTGAAGAACGCAGGTGATACATATCAGCGAGCTATAAGTACCATTTTTCATGAACATCTGCATAAGAGGGTGGAATGCTACGTCGACGACATCGCCGTCAAGAGTTGCTCCAAATATGATCACCTCCAAGATCTGAGAAATGTGTTCGACTTAATGTTCGCACACCGTCTCAAAATAAACCCTACCAAGTCCTTCCTGGGAGTCTCCAGCGGCAAATTCCTGGGTTTCGTCATCACTTTCTGGGTATTCACATAGACCCTGACAAGACCAAGGCCATCCTGAAGATGCATCCGCCAAGGAACCTCCGGGAACTCCAAGGCCTCCAAGGGAGGTTGGCATACATCAGGAGGTTCATATCAAACCTCTTTGGACGTTGCCGACCGTTCACACAGCTCATGAAGAAAGGTGTCTCCTTTGTTTGAAATGAAGAGTGCCAATGAGCATTCAAAAACATCAAAGAATACCTATCAAACCCTCATGTTCTGGTGGCCCCAGTCATGGGAAAACCATTCATGTTCTATATATGTGCAATGGATCACTCTTTCGGTGTCCTTTTAGCCCAGAATAGTGATTCAGGCCACGAGCAGGCAATATACTACCTCAGCCGGATGATGGTCGACCCAGAGCATAAGTATACCGCCATCGAGAAGGAGTACCTTACGCTGGTATTCGCCATCCAGAAAAATTGACACTACATGACTGGATAGACCATTCAAGTAATCTCGTGAGTCAACCCCCTTAGGGTCCTCATGACCAAACCTGGGACACTCAGTTCTTGCTTGGCTACCTGGGCAATACTATTATCTCCATATGATATGGTATTCGTCCCACAGAAGGTCGTCAAGGGTCAGGCATTGGCCGACTTTCTGGCAGCCCACCCGGGGTCTGAAACCTCAAAGCTCTATGAAGAGATTCCAGACGAAGTGGCAGACGCCAACGTTACCTCACATGAAGCAGTTTGGCGAATATTCTTTGACGGTGCTTCAAGAGCAGGGCCCAAAGGCAACATCATCGTTGGGGTCGGGATAGTGTTGATCTCCCCATATGGTCTTATCATCAATCGCACATACTCTCTCATGGAGCCATACTCCAATAATATGGCAGAATACAATACCTTAATCATCGGCCTCCAGCTCGCCAAACAAGTCAGAGTAGAGTACTTGGAATCCTACGACGATTCTCAACTAATCGTCAATCAAGTTCGGAGAGTATATGAAGTCCAAAATGAAGACTTGATCCCCTACCACCAAGCTGCACACAGCATCATCGCGACCTTCGAGATATTCTTTATTGAGCATGTCCCTTGGTTACAAAACATTGAGGTGGACGCTTTAGCCGGCCTCGCTTCTTCCTTGGCAGTCCCAGACAACACCCATCAGCTAATCACGGTGATCGATCAAGAGCTGGTCTGTCCTAAAAGAAACCTATGCTTATGCCTCAGCTATGCAGCGGAGGTCGACATCGATGTTCAAGATTAAAGGCTTTCATTCATTGACTACGCAGTCTATGGAATCCTTCCTGAAAACCCAAAGGAAGCTACTTAAATCAGAAGACGCTCCCTCTGTTTCTATTACGACACGGAGACCAAAATATTGTACCGTTGGTCCTATGATGGCCTTCTGCTTCGATGCTTGTCGAACATCGAGGCAAAATAAGCCCTCCGTAAAGCTTACGACGGTGTCTGCGGGGCGCATCAACCTGGTCCGAAGCTACAAGATCATCTTCGAAGAATGGACTACTATTGGCCAATAATGGTAGCAGATGCTGTCGATTACGCGAGGAAGTGCCAAGCATGCCAAATCTATGCAGACTTCATCCATCAGCCATCTGAGTTCCTATACCTAACAGTAGTGTCTTGGCCGTTTGAGACTGGGGAATGGATATCATCGGGTCAATCAGTCCGCCTTCATCAAAAGGATATCGGTTCATCCTGGAGATCATCGACTACTTCTCCAAATGGGCGAAAGTTGTTCCATTCGCTGAAGTTAAAATAACAAACGTGATTAACTTCATCAAGCATCACATCATATACCGTTTTGACTTGCTGTAGTACCCCGCTCCGCGTTGGAACTTGTCACGACCCGCATCCTGATATTCGGGCACGAGTACGTGGTTACGCCCAGCCTACGCCGCAGAATCGGCGGTAGAACGCTGTCTAGGTCATTTCTAACTATCTAACATCTCAACAATATAATATGGTACCTGTCAATCATCTCAACTCCAATCAGAGAAGCAATATGGTATCTCACGAATATATCAATCTCAATCACAAAATAAACTAAGGAGAAAATAATGCACGAATGGAAATAACGAAGGAAAGAAGATACAATCCACAATATAAAATAATAGTACATATGTGAAACTCCACAAAATAAAAGTCTAATACAAAATCTAAACAAAACTAGACCTTCTCGGTCACTGGTACTATGTCCTCTGGCTCTAGGGAAGTGTCCTCTAATGTCTCACCCTCCCGAGGGCCGTAATGTGTGGGACATAGATCCTCTAGCCAATCATCTGGAAAAAATATATCCAGTCAGGATTGGAACGAAGTACATACCTCTGAAAGCAGTTCCAATAACATAATCGAGCATATATAACAAGCAATAGAAAAATGATACAAGATGCACAAGTAGAAAGAATAAACTGTACAAGTGAACATGCAATAGGCACAATAAAGCTGAAAGTAAATATAAGAATAACTGCAAGTAGAGAACAAGAAATACTAACTATGTGTTTTAGAGTGAGAGTTCATTATGTGATCGGTTTAGGTTGCACATGGGGTATATAGGTAACTCCATTATACGTGAGGTGTATAATCGACATGCACATGAGATCAAGAGGGCTTTGATCACATAACCAACTCCTACTCCCCCTCCCCAACCAATACTCATGGATCCAATCACGACACGTTACGTACATGATCACGATAGTCACACTTGCACACGAAATAGTGGATGCACAAGAAGCACATGAAAGTCAATACCCGATGCACACGATGAAATACATGTCATTAGGTACCCGTTGCACACGGTAGGGGATAACACCTCCTGACGGGATCCATATAGCACGAGTCCATAAAATCACTGTGTCGGGAATCAATGTATACTAATCTAGAACATGCATATATACAATATTATGAATTGAAAACAAACGGAGAAATGTACTCGCCTGAAGTCCTGAGCAAAGTGTGTCTCTCGATGCCCAAGCTGGTGTCTCACAACCTATATATGGTATGTTGCATCAAAACAAGGTTCAAAGATGGGAATAAATAAAGTTGAAGAAGTTCTAGGTCAATACGCCATTTCTAAGTCAAACCAATGCATTTCTAGGTTGCAAGAGTCTAATGCTAGTCACTAAGTCAATATACCAGGAAGCTATGCTATGCTAGCTAAACTAATACACAATAATGCATTCAAAGAGCCGTATCTTACGATACGAAAGTTTTCTAATATAAAAATAGGTTTTTATATATATATACATAAGTCACATATAGTAACAATATCTCAAAATAATATAAATGGGATACCTTGGTCTTGTACCATGCGTATCGCACTCAACTCGATACCCAATCTCAATACCTTGGGTATCGGCCCGATACCTTGGTGATACCTTGGTATCTCAAGGTAATCTAAAACTAAACACAAAAGATATAAATAGATACCTTAAACTAGATGCTAACTATACACTAATATCTTAAACTAATTAACCAATACCTTAACTAAGTAAACTAATTGTTTTCTAACAAGTATACTAACTAATATATTACTTATACTAATATACATATCTAACATAATCACCTAGTACCTCTACTACTCACTAACCTCTAGTATACATAGTTATAAACATACTAACTACACCATGACCAAGATACCTGAAACTAAAACTGATAATAATAACAACTAAACAAGTTCATATATATACCTATAGTTAACTAGTTACTAGCTAACTTAATAAATTAACTAATAACTAAACTGGATACCTACTGATACAGAGAATAGTGGCTGCCACTGTGCTGCCTTCAGTTCTTCATTACAGGTAACATTCAGTTCTTCAGGTGATCTCAGGTCTGCAGTCTTCAGTCTATTCTGTGCCCATAGCTGTGCAATGGAGTCTTCACTTTGCTGTGCAATGGAACCTTTAGTCCATAGCTGTGAAATCTTTAGTCTGCAGCTACTGGTTCTCATTCTTTATTGGAAATGTGCAGGGCACATTGTGACTTGCTGCAGTCACAGTTGCTGAACTGCAGCACATCAACTGAGTTGCTATCTTGAGTCTTCAGTTCTCAGGTTGTTGTGTTCAGTCTCCTTGTTCAGTCTCCTTGCCGTGCTGTGTTCAGTCTCCTTGCTGTGTTCAGTCAGTCTCCTTGCTGTGTTCAGTAACACAGTCTCCTTGCTGTGTTCAGTCAGTCTCCTTGCTATGTTCAGTAACACAGTCTCCTTGCTGTGCTGTGTTCAGTCTCCTTGCTGTGTTCAGTCAGTCTCCTTGCTGTGTTAAGTAACACAGTCTCCTTGCTGTGTTCAGTCAGTCTCCTTGTTGTGTTCAGTAACACAGTCTCCTTGCTGTGTTCAGTCAGTCTCCTTGTTGTGTTCAGTCAGTCTCCTTGCTGTGCGCATGACTCAGTCTTTGCTGAGAACTGCTACTGCACCTTACTGTGAACTTCAGTCCCTGTATTACAGTATAGGTAAGTCTTCAGTTCTCAGCTAGGTGTTCAGGTGGGTAAGTCTATCAGGTAATCTTCAATGGAGGTAAATGAGTCTTCACACAGGGAACTGCTCTAGGAACTGTTGTAGTCACAGTCTCAATTTACTGAGTTCAGAGGTTATCTTCACTGCAGTTCAGTCTGCTGTCAAGTCCCTCCCTATTCCATATACTCATATGCATCAACCCTCATCACTAGATAGGTACATACATATCTAACCACACATAAATATATATCCATATAGATGTAAACTAACACATGTATATATACATATACCAAAATCTAAATACATATAAACCCACACTACCACATAAATTCAATTATCCTATTATACACTATATATAACCCATAGATAGTATCTACCCAAATAAATACATATGCATATATACACACCAACATAAATATATATTTAGATCTATACACATAGTTATATGTATTTATATAGATACCCTCATATATATACACATAGGCACATGTTTATACATAAAAACCCAAATTACACCATTATACTCCAAATAATATATAGATAGTATATACAAATATATTTACATATGCATGTATAGTACAAAAGCCACAACACAAACACATGGGGTGCACCGCACCCGTATCACACTTTTCTATGATACGCTTGCGACACGGTCCCCAACTCACAACCAAACGTATCCCGGAGGACACATATAAGTCCAATACATAATTTATGATTAATACATATATAAATTAGAGTGTCTACGTGTCCGTGTCGCCATATGATATGCACATGGCTCCGTGTCGGAGGAAACCCCCCAAAATCGACCGTTTTGTCAAATTGACGAGATTCGGCCCACACGTATCTAATTGTGGACACGACACAAGCTACAAACAAACAATCAATGGTCAATTAGATCTATTAGATCCATTGACAAGCACTACATGTGCCAATTTTGGAATTCCCCCAAAATTGGCACCAAAATGGACATAACTCCCACCGTAGGTCTCCAAATGATTCCAAATCAAATCCTATGGGTAACCTATGCATGTGGGATGGTTTCTCATGGTAAAAATCTCAGATCTATAGCCTATAGGAAGGGAAAAAATTAATTTATACCTATTGGGAGATGGATTCCCAATGAAAATGTCCCAAATGACAAGTTACTCCTCTCCTTGTAGATCTTGGCCTCCTCCTCCTTGTTCCTTACTCCTTGCTTGTAGATCCTTAATGTAGAGGCTTCAATATTGAATTTAGAAGGAGGTTTGAAGAGAAATGATGGAGAATTAATGGGGAATTGGAAGGGAAAAAACTTGATCTAGAATTTTTTTTGGGGAAGAACTAAAATGAGAGCACTCTCTCTCCTCTCAATTATGGCTGGTCATAAACCCCTCCCCAAGCAATGTATAAAGTCAAAAATACCCCTTGGGGCCTCTCATAAAGAAATAATTAGGGAGGAAATGTTCTAGTCTAATGGTTTCCCTAATTAATCATGTTTCTTAATCCATGGGCCTAATTCATGGGCTCAACTTAGACTAGTCCAAAAGTTTGTTCATGTCCCCTAATTAAATGGTTAAGTCCACTACACAAGTCCAAAATAATTCTACACTAGCAAAATTATTAATACAATAAAATAAAAATCAGTCATACACAATTATTAATTATAAAAATCCTAAAATAATTAATACCCATAATAATTACCAAACTACCCTTAGATGGAAATGTGAGGGTGACAGAACTATGTACAAGAGATATCGGTTTGCTGACTCAAAAATGATATCTTCCTTAAGAGCTCATTGTTGAACCAGAAGATAACTGATCTAGGTGAGTGGACAGAACTTCATCCTCTGATTCTTGTACGCCTTAATAATGAATCTGAGTTTTATAATGCCTGTTGCTTAGAAGATTTTTGTTTCTGTTACATGAATAATAGAACTGCATACTTAGCTAGAACTTGAATGCTCTTTAATAGAAGAACCTTACTATGCTAGTAAGAAAGAGTAAGAGATTGTTTGAGCACATGTCCTTATCACTTGTGTTTTAATAGAACTACTTCGTGCTTGAACTTGATCAGAGAGATGACGGCTAGTCCGCACAGAGATAGAAGAGAAGAGATAGATGGTCTGCTTGTTCATTTTGTTTGCATCATAGAGTTTATCTGAAAGTGTTTCATGCATTCGCATCGTTCGGACAATGAATATTAGTGCAGAGATGAACCTTGGTCCCGGCTGCTATTTTAAGCATATTTTAGTGAAGATCAACCATGAGTCACAACTGCTAATAACATCAGATAAAGAGTCATTAGTTAACTAGATTACCGCTACTGATCCTGAGTTTCTCGGGAACCGACATCATATAGATAGTTCATCTTGTTTGCTTGATAGAAGGATAGTTCCTAGATGGTGCATTATCCCTAGAGTCTTTGAGTATAGCTCACTAGACATGTTGCGCACACCCTAATAGTAGAATAATTTGCTTGTCTTGTGTGCTTAAATGAATCGAACTAAACTCTGATTTCAAAGAAGTTTCTAAAAGAAGTAATATGACTCTGTTCATGTAATGCATGTAATGAACCTAGGTAAAACTAGAAAGATCACTAGTAATGAAATATTTTATAACATAATTAATTAGTGTTGGTTTTAGTGAATGTTGCTTCTGTTCATTGGTTTTATACTCACCAGTACTTTCTTGAAAGTGCTGACCCACCAACAGTTGCTTGTTCGCAGGTGCTGGATCGTCCGAGGAAGAGATAGCCGTGCCTCATCCCCAGGACCCAGAAATCTGGTTTCGATGTCTTGAGTCGTATCGATGTTTGAGCTGCTTTTGTATTGAGGGACATAATGTATGAAACGATGTCATTGTATTCAGAGAACCTCGTGTCTTGATCTTTGCCACGTTTACTCAGATGGACTATTATTTGTAACATTGTCCCTCTATCGCGTACTCGATCAGTTCGACGATAGCCACAACTTTAACGATGTTACCTTGTGCGGGCGCAACCCTAGGCTCGCATGGCATCACGCCTCGATGGAAAATGATAATACGCCCCGCGGGAGCGTTGCGGCGCGGTGGTTCACGACCTTGCTGATACGTCCGATCCCTTAAACATGTGGTCCTATAAAAAGCACGATCTACTCAATTGGTATGACCGTACGAGCAGGCCGTGCTCTACAAATTATCCGACCGATCGGACTAAGGAAGACGGCATTATCGCTCCAATCTTGCTATCCCAGTACTGCTCTGAACGAACACCTGAATCTATATCACGACGTCCGCGATCTGTACATGAAACTAACTCAAATCAATACTTGCTCCAAAATCCTATAAATCAAAATGTAACCAGCTATTGCCTCATTCAATCCAACTCAGCGTAATGCACCGTACGGTTGCGGGGTATTACAGGTTAGACAACTGACAGAGTCTCGTGATCCTGCTGCTCTTGCTCCTCCTGCAGCTCTTGCTCCTCCTGCTACTCCAGCTCCCCCGGCTCCTACTGCTACTCCACCTGTCGTTCCTGAGGATCTACAATAGATCATCGTTGCGGTTATGGCGTAGTACATGGCTACTCGACAGCCGCCGTCGCCTCCTCCTCCACCATCGACTTGATGTGTATTGTTGGATGTATTTGTGTATAACTATATATTTTATATTATGGTAGTGTATGATAACTTATGGCTATGCACTTATATTTAATTTCTATTGTATTTGATGTGTTTGGATGTATTTATGTATAAGTGATTTGATTTTGTGTAATGTTACAGGAGGAGAAAGTAAGTGATTCTATTTTGTAAAAAATATATTTATGTATAGCGACGGAATAGCGACAGACTAGTGATGAAAAATTGAAAAATTTCAGGTCAGCGACGGATCTACGACGCTTTGGCGACGGATTAGCGACGAAAAATCCGTCGCTAAATATGTCTGGTACCAAAAAATATAAAAAAATTTGGTATCAAACATAGTCGCTATATCCGTCGCTATGTCCGTCGTTTTTAGCGACGGATTAGCGACAAAAATTTCATCAATGAGCTTCTGGAAAATTTGGTAAAAATCGGCTCACATTTTTCGTCGCCAATCCGTCGCTAATTTGTCACCAAATAAAGCAACGTAAATATTCCGTCACTAATCTGTCACTGTATTTTTGTCGCTAAGTTTGTCGTAAATCCATCGCCATGTCGACGGATTAGCGACGAAAATCTCGGCAGCGACACTTAAATTAGTGACGCCATATTTTTGTCGCTAATCCGTCGCTATTTTAAAATAGCGATGGAAATAGGCATTGTGACGGAAAATTCCGTCTCTAAAACTCTGTATTTTTGTATTGGAGGTTGTCCATATCTATGTTCGTTCTTCGGTGCCCTTATAATTAAGGTTCAATATGCATTTTTTTTTCTTATATATGGTCTTTTATTTTCGTTTATTTCTCTGTCCACACACACACACACACACACATACACACATATATATATATATATATATATATATATATATATATATATATATATATATATATATAGAGAGAAAGAGAGAGAGAGAGAGAGAGAGAGAGGGGATCGTGATCGTGATCATGATCATCACTATAAAGCATCTTCAGTTGTTTCTGAAATATGAGCCATTGTATTTGTCTTTTGAACCGTAGATATTAGTTCAAATTTTTGCGATAAATTGGATAATTAATGAACTAATTTATTCGGTCCAAAGAAACATATCCAACGACGGCTATTTCCGAAACATTAAGACATGGTTAATAGCGAGAATCACATAACAAAAGACCATATAAAAGAAGAAAAAATGCATGCCCCCCTTATATATATACTAGTCACGTCCGTGTACGTTGTATGTGCCAAAAGAATTTTTTATAACATTATTAAATTTTTTTTATATTATATTAGAATATTTAAATATATTTTAATTATGATTTGTTATAAATATATTTTTAAATTTTGGATATGTGTTTAGTTATATAACACCAAATATTGAATATATTTTAGGATTTGTTATGTCTTCAGGTAATTAGAAAGATGTTAGGTTTTTTTTTTTTTTTTCCAACTACGTGATGATATAACATATGTGATTTATTATATATTAATAATTGAGAATATACATACAACTTATACAGTTTAATTTTAAATCATTTCTAAGCGTCATTATAATTAATAGTCTCCCAAATAAATTTATTTGTCCGTCTCAATAGCAAATCCATCATAAGTCAATATAACAAAGAGCCGTGAAGCCTCGAGCAGAAAAAAGCACTTGTATCAAGACAGAGCGAAAAGTGAAGGACACAGAGAGGTTGGTTTTCGTCTAATATAGATAGAAGAGAGCTAACAAAAATTATAATCAATCTGCTGTTGAACCAATTATTTTCATAACAACATAGTAATGTTCCTTTTTATTACAATAATCATAAGATTAAAACAACAAACGAATTCACATAAAAATTCTTTTTTTATTTTTATTCATCTATGAAGTTCAATACCCTCCACCCTGACGGAGTGTCTCTGTGTTGTCGGTAGCATGGAAAACAAAGTATATATATATATCACAGCACTGATACCATCATTGTCATGAAAATACCCATAACTAACCAAATTATGTCCTCTTTGCTTAGCAATCTAGTAACCCCAAGGACCTAACTCCTATAATCATATACAACAAAAACTTTTTATTTATTTGGATACAAACAACCATAAATTAGTACTGATATGAACAAGCATTGTATTTTGTTTCTGTGCCATATATAGCTTGGTCCAATGATATTAGCATGCATGGATGTGGTTAGGCCCTTGCCCAATTGTGGCCGTGATCATTAAAGTGAAGACCTTTGAGTTGAGCCTCTTGACAAGCCAAAGGGAGAGGGCCATCCTAATTATATATCTATCCTCTTAATTTCAGATCGAGGCTTCCTTCAATACAATCATGAAGATGATGTGTATATATTAAGGGATGATTAGAGCTTACAAAGTGATTACTGTCATTAGCTGTCTCTCTAATTTGTCAGGCTAATTATATATTTATGCACTAGCTAGCGTTGTCTCTGGATGGGTGTACAGTCTAATAAGCATGCAATGCAACATGGCTATAAATCATGTATGTCCCATCCTATACAGGTCATATGCATATCTTTATCAATTATTAGATTTGTAAACTAAATATATTTTATTTATTTTTGGGAATTCTATAGGCACTTCAAAAATTACTTAGGCTAGTCCAATTTTTTTTTTTTAGTTATTTACAAGTTTGTCACTAAAAAAAATTGTTTCAGACTAGTCCAATTTTTTTTCAGAACTGTTAAAAAATTTGATAGTCCTTCCAACAAGAAGGACTGTCAAGCCTAAAAAATTAGAAAATTTTGACAGTCCTCGATGACGACAACTTGGGGTTCGTGGATGATGAAGTAGGAGCGAAAGTCGACGTGGAGGGTGAGGGAGGAGATGAGGACGGCGTCGAAGCAGAGGGTGGAAGTAGGAGTGACGAGGAGGAGGGGCGCGCCGATGAGGAGGAACTCCTAGAGGTGAGAGGTGCCAGAGGTGGAGGAGGAGGCCGTGGAAGGAGGTGAAGAGACGGGAGTCGAGGGAGAAGGGGTGGTTGGGTCGGGGAGGCGGACACGAAGGAGGAGGAGGAGGGGGAGAGGGGGAGGTCCGGGGGGGGGGGGGGGGGGGGGGGGGGGGCTGGAGAGGGGAGGGGCCAACGGGAGTGCCTCCTCCAGACTCCTCCGCCACCTCCTCCTGCCGCCACCGCCACCACCACCTCCTCCTCCTCCTACCTCCGCCTCCTCCTTCTCCTCCTTCGGCCATCGCCGACGGCTGGAATTAGGGTTTGGGTTTAGGTTTGGTTTGAATTTGCGGGAGGAGGGAGAAGGGAGATGGTGAGGGCTATCTTGAGTAAACTTGGGACTATCATGAGTAAATTTTGGACTATTCTGAATAAAAAAAAAAAAAAATTGGACTGCCATAAAATAATGAATTGTTCTAAGTAAAATATGAAGTGCCTATAAAATTTTTCTTCTTTTTCTACAAACCTTATGCTAAAGGTAACTTATATACAAACATCAATTATTTAGGTGATCTATCTGGCCCACCTAAAGAACACTAGGCCTGGACACAACAAAAAATTCGAGCTGGAATAAGCTTGAGTGGACTATGAAAGACTAGATATGGACTGACCTATATAAAAAAGAAAAAGGAAAAAAATAGGGTTACTCGATTCTGCTTATACAAATTAGGTTCAAATTTGGATTGAGAGATGAGAGACCAAGAATATATGCAAGCATACGTCTTATTAGGCCATAATCAAGGGCAGACACTACTCCATGGTTTGGTGGGCTCCAGTCCGTCCATTTTTTTTTTATATATTTTTTTATATAAATCGATCTATATCTTAGCCTACTCTTGTTTATTCCAATCTATTCAAATTCGAATTTATATATAAAAAAAATGGTTTTCTATATCCTAGCCTACTCTTGTTTATTCCAATCTACAATGGTTTATTCCAATCTATTCAAATTCGAATCTACCTGGGACGACTATATTGCAGGAACACTGTGTAAGACTGTAGGTCTAATCCATATAGGAAAAAAATTGGACACTTGGTTCTAAACTTAGATCAACATTTATGATACAACTTCTACAATTAGCACCTGATCAATCAATTGCAAAGGATCACACTAACCTAATAATACAGCTTTGCTTCTTCGGATGACATTCTAATTTAAGCATTCAGAGAGAGAACCACCTAAGGGCTAAGGGCTAGTTTTGATTAGGTTTCATCCGGAATTCCATTTAATGCCCACATGCAATGGAATAGGTCAAATGGTTTTCTATTTAGGATGGTCATTTTTTAATTTATTTTTGGCGTCAGTAATATAACCAAAGTTTATTGAAAAAAAAAAATCTAAAAATTTGGGACCAAAAACGATTAGACGTGACCATTGAATAAGTTTTTTTAGCTTGAGTTAAATTAAAAACACATGGGTTATTTAGTAATAGGGTCTCACATATATATGAAAATTAGGATTTGGGTCTCCAAAGTGTCCGGTATTAGACTTTGGGTCTCGAAATCACTGTTCACTTAGACTAATGAACAGTAATTTCGAGATTCAAAATCTAATGCCGGACATTTTGGAGACCCAAACCCTACTTTTTATATATATGTGAGACCCTATTACTAAATAACCCAAAGCACGGAATGTATTTGTTTCATCACCATCTTCGAATAAAGTATGTTCTACGGTAACACCATGAATACTGCATAGCAGAACAAGCGTCTAACACTCTGGCCATCAACTAAGAAATGAACATTTGAATAAAAATTCATTCTTGCCATTCTATCATCTAACTAAACCTAAAGGTTGGACTATATTATTTATTATGTTTTCATAGTGTTTTAATATATATTTTAAATTTGTATTAACATTACGAGATATTGGTATTACGGTATCCAAATTCATATCTATAACAATAGTTATTTGATCCCTGTAACTATTTACTGTAGCATTTGTTACAATATTTACATTAATTCACTATGAACAGTACATTTAGTACAATAAATATATTGATTCTACCCTACTACATTTGTTGCAACTAAAGTGACAACTCCAATTACATAAGCATTTGCTGCATATGATTTCTAATTTTAGAGATCCAAACAATCCTTGTTCGAGAGGAATTATTTGGTGTGTCAGATGCAATGCATCATCCCTATGCCAACCGTAAGATTATCATGAGAATATGTGCATGCACATATTTTCATGAAAACTAGCGGCTGGGGAGAGGGAGGGTTGTCACGCACCATATTTTGTGGCCCCATAAAGATCCGGAAAGCTTTTATAATTCTGCACATGGAGGAATAAAATTCAGCATATGGCAGAATAAACTTTCCATTCTAGAGGCTTCATTTTTAGTTATTTGGCAATAATAATTATGTAAGAAATATTCTTAAGATATAGAATAATTTTTAGCATATTTTCGAGAATAATCCTTAGAATATTCTCATTCCAGAAGGTTCCTGTAAGCCCTTGAGGCAATGTAAATAGGGGGGACCGATTTGCTCCTCACCACTGAAAACTTGTAAGCTTTTCTAATATCAATAAAGAAGTCTTCAAGTTTTCATCTTGCACCACTGCCACACCCGTTCCCAGATTTGGTATTTCTTGAATTTGTGATATTTAAATTTTTTTTTGTAGATGTATTCATGCTTTATTTACATGTAGGTTCCTGTTAATTATGTTGTATTTATTTAATTTTATTCTTGTTTATTGTGGGAGATTGTCCGAGACCAGTAGTGAACATCTTGGCAATTGTCATAGACCCGTGCTAGGACCCGTATATAGGATGGATATCAGACCCGATTCACTCTTGGAACCACCAAGCCTATTTTGGATGATTGAGATTGGTTGGAGAGTGTCATGACTTAATCCTAGGGCTAACCCAATTTCTCCACTTGGTATATATATGTGATTTTCTCTCTATTCTCTCATTCTTTCTTATTTCCACTTCCTTTCTCCTTTCTTCTTCCTCCTTCCCTCAAGAGCTTCCCTTGGCCGAAGCCCTAGCCCTAGACTTGGTTCTAGGAAGATGTTTGTTAGTCCACCAAGGCAAGTACATCTTGCTCAAAGTGGTGAAGCCATAAATTTTTGAATTTCATATATATGTTGTTTTAAAAATGTGGTTGATGAAAAATGTTCTCCTTGAGTTACTGATTATATTTAGTTCTTGGAGTTTTGGATTTTGATGTATAGATTCTTGTAGATCTGAATTTCAAGATTTAGATTTTTATGTGTTCTATCAGTTTTTTTGGTTTTGATCTACTAAAACTTAGTGTTTTTGAAAACTAGTTGTTCCTTATTTTAGAGCATTTTATTTCGAGCATTTTGGCTTTTGTTTTACTTGATTTGGACTCAAAATGAAGTTTTTATGAAGAAATATGTCACGCCCTAGTTCTAAAATACGTAGGACTAGGACTACGTAACATGCCAGCTACGCATTCGACCAGACTCTGGTCCGACTCGAATACGTATAAGCTGTATTATAATGGTCACTATCTAAATAATCAAGTAAATATAAATATCTATGCCTCAATCCACAATAGACAGAATACACAAGAAAGAGCTACATGTGCTAAAGTCGGTCGTCTAGTAACACACAAACTCGAATAGACTCGAGAAAGAAATATGAGTCTATAAAACTAGGCTACATCAGCAGATGAATAAACAATATGAATAAATAACTATAACTCCGGTAGAAATGATATAAGTACCTGGTACCAATGCCTACAAGACAAGCAACTCCATCAACAACTCCAAAGGCTCCAGAACTGTCTATGCTGCAAAAACTGGTAGGGGACCAGGTCCTCAAAGGGACGTAAAAAGGTACAAGAAATAACAGGCCAAAAGTAAAACAGTATAATGCCACATACTCAAGGGTAAAATACTGTAACCATCTATGTGATATGCACGTGAGAGCATCACTTGTACTCAGGCTGAAACCACTACAGGCTCTGTATCGGGGAACCCATAGCAGCAAGTAATATCTCGTAGGGCCAGTAAATGTGCCAAAGATCTGGGACAAAGTCTAAGGCACCTCCAGTAACATAGTGTATATATATATATATATATATATATATATATATATATATATATATATATTTTTATATAATCAGACTGTAGTATGATGTGTCTCTCCCCACCCAATGTGTAAACCCCCTGATTTTTTAAAATTTTCAAAATTGGAATTTTCACAATTTTCTGGAATTTTCTGAGATTTTTCTGTAATTTAAAAACAGGATTTTAATTATTCAATGATTTTTAATTGATATTAAACAATATTAAAATATTATGAAAATAATATTTTTGGGTGTAAAATGAAAAACTGGACTTAGGGCAATTTTTCTGGAATTTATCGGACCCCGGACCTATTTTTAAATGCCTAAAAAGTATTTATTTATTTAATTAATTAATTAATTATTAATTACTGATTTTATTATTATTATTATTTAAAAACCCCCCCCAGCCCACGGCCCGTTGGGCCGGCCCGGCCCATTCCCCCGAATCCGGCCCAGTCCCTTAGCGGGTCGGGTCGGATCCGCGCAACCCGACCCGACCCAGACCCAGACCCGACCCGACCCTGACCACGTACCCCTCTTCCCCGCGTCTACCGGCGCGTCCGCCGGCCGCCGCCCGATCCGCTCGGCCACGCGCCGCCTTCTCCGGAACTGCCCCGCCCATCTCGGCCCCCCTCGGCCACGACCACCCCCTGCCGACTCCTATAAAACCCTTCCCGAGCCTCCGCTCCGACCACCACTCCAGCCACCCAGCGCCACCACTCCGGCCTCGCCCCTCCGCCGCCGCTGCCACCGGACAGCGCCGCTGCCTAGCCCACCGGAGTCGCCCCTCCTTCCTCCTCCCCTCGTCAGCCCTGCAGCAGCCCCGCAGCAAGCCGCAGCTGCTCCCCGCGCCGCCCTCCGGCCGCCGCGTGCCCCCAAGCCCGCCGCGCCGTCTCCGCCTGGCCGCAGAGCGCTGCCCCCGGCCGGCCTCCCCCGCCCTGGGCCGCCGCAGAGCCACCGGAGCTCAGCCGAGCCCTAACCCTAACCCTAATCTCAGCCCTGTGTCCGACACGAGTCGGACACGTGTCGGACACGGTTCGACCCCGGTTTCTGGGTCCCCTTCAGGTACGTGTAACTTTTTATTCGTAGCTCCATTTTTGATTCCGTAAATTGCGTTGCGAAGCCTGTATGACCCTCTCGGTGTCCGGACAAACTGTTCGGGGCATCGCGTCCTGTGGTGATCGCACACCGCGATCCAAAAACAGAAAAAACCCAAACCCTGTTTCACCCCGGAACTGGGTACGCCCCGCCAAACGGGACGACTTGGTCGCGCGCGGTCTTCACAGATATGTGCGCCTCGTCGATACGGACGTGTGGGTTTTCGCGAAAGCTGATTCGGGTGTGCGTGCACACCGGAATCGACGCGTATCCGCGGACATCGTTCCGTATCCGTCTTTTCTGCAATTCATCCTAACTTTGTGTACACAAGTCGGATTGAAACGAAACTTGCGCCATCGGACTCGTAGCGATACGCTGGTCCTATGACCCAAGTTTGGTTCGATTCTGAGAACGTTGACGAAATCGCGTGTCGTGGGCCCCACAGGCCCCGCTCGACGGGCGATTTTGTGTTCGGCTCATCGGAATCCAATTCTGGAAGTTCCGTTGGGTTCGTATCATCGTTCCTGACCTGTTGACACTGAGTTTGGGGAATTTGGAGACCTTTGACCCTGACGCGTTTTTCGGTGCAAAGCGGACCCGCATGTGGACCCCGTTTTGACCCGAAACTGCCGTTTTTGCCCTTGTCTCCAAATTGGACCCAAGGACAGGCGTTTCTAGCTGATTGATATTTTCTGGATCTGATGGTGATGTTTGTTTCAGCAACCGGAGTACCACCTGCAAATCCAACTGAAGTCAGAGCCGAAATCAGAGCCGGAACCACAAGCAAGTGTACCTTGCCAAACCCTGCAACTTGCTATTTATTTTCTGGACTTAATTATGCATTAGTGGGCAAGTAAAGCTTGCCAATTCTCAGTAATTCTTGATATAGTATTTTACTTAATTTCTTGTAAAATTAAATGTAACTTGTTTTAACTGCTTAACCTAGGAAACGTGTGACGTGCTTAGTGTCCGATCACAGTCGGGTGCCAACCCCGTACGCGGAGTTGGGTACGTCATTAGAGATGGACATTCGATACCCTTACTCTTGGTACTTGTCTTATCAAGTACTCCAGAACCCAGGACACTTGACACTATTCATGAGACAGAGTCTTCCCGAGATATTCGTGGTGATTCTGTATAGGATACAGGACTTGGCAGAGGTATTTATTTACATACAGTATGACTTGTTGCATTAGCTATGATCCCGCTGGCATGAGCATGAGACGTTATGGTCATGATATGTGTGATTACATTGGGTGGGGAGAGACACACAGGCTACAGGTTGATGTTATATTATGCCGGCGTCGTAGTCTCCCATTGAGCTAGACAACTACATGATATCACTGCTACCGGCTCCCCGACACAGAGCTTGTAGTAATTTCAGCCTGAGTTTCTCGTGCTGCTCTCATATTGCATCTCACTTAGCTGGTTACATAGTTTGCTGTCACGACCCGCACCCGGTTATTCGGGCACGAGTGCGTGGGCACGTCCAGCCTACGCCGCAGTGTCGGCGGTAGTACGCTGTCTAGGTCATTTCTGGGGTCAAAAAGCATCTATCTCATCCACAATAATGAACATGTAAGAATAATCACAGGAAAAAGAAATGCTAAGATTTCATAATATTTACTCTGTGACAACTAAACCACAGTTAATACAAGCCAGAAGATAAATCGGGGACAAACCCGAGTATATGCTGTAAAGGAAAGAATAAGCAGCTACAGCTAACTGATCCACAGAAGTAGCCTCCTGGGGGAAACTGGCTCCTCATGTGTTACCTGCTAACTCATGGGGCCATAATAGGTAGGGGCAAAGTCCTCATCATCGCCTAAAACAACGGATCCAGTCAGGAAAGGAGCAAAGTACACAATGCACAACAAGATTAAGCTAAATATTCATGACAATTGAAAATGAACTGACAGGTATCATGTTGAGGATATGTATAAATAAATAGTAACAATAACTAAGAGTTAATTGCTGTAAGACAGGGACATGAGTAAAACAGGAACAAGGTGACAGAAAAAATGAACTACAACCAGACAATAGGAACTGTAACAAGACAAGAAACTATGTGTGTGAACTTGTGTATTTAGAATACCTAGTTGGCATGTAGGGGTTTATAGGGTTAAACCGGCCGCCATAAATGGCTATTAAACAGGAATAATCGAGATCCGGCTGATGGACAGTCGTGTACCAACAGCTATTAATCATGGCAAGAGTCAGGGTAAGCTACATGCCTTTCAGTATTCTCCCACCCGACATGAAAAACAAGACATGAACTCCAATATTCAAGACATGAAATCCAGTGTTCTAGCACTACGTGTAATCATCAATGGTACATGTAAGGCAGGAAATTAACTATCACAATATAAAGATTAAACTTGAAGTGCAGGTACTTGCCTGTTGTTAGGATCCGATTAATAGTTCTTGGGGAAATATCCAGAGATGAGTCCAAATGCTGAAATAAACATCACCATCACGCTCAGAAGATGTCAAATAGCTAGAAATGCCTGTCCTTGGGTCCAATTTGGAGACAAGGGCAAAAACGATAGTTTCGGGTCAAAACGGGGTCCGCCGGTGGGCCCGCTTTGCACCGAAAAACGTGTCCGGGTCAAAGGTCTCCAAATTCATGAAACTTAGTGTCAACAGGTCAGGAACGCTGATATGAACCCAACGGAACTTCCAGATTTGGATTCCGATGAGCCGAACACAAAATCGCCCGTCGAGCGGGGCCTGTGGGGCCCACGACACGCGATTTCGTCAACGTTCTCAGAATCGAACCAAACTTGACCCACAGGACCAGCGTATCTCTACGAGTCCGATGGCGCAAGTTTCGTCTCGATCTGACGAGTGTGCACGAAGTTAGGGTGAATTGCAGAAAAGGCGGATACGGGGCGATGTCCGCGGATACGCGTTGATTCCGGTGTGCACGCACACCCGAATCAGCTTCCACGAAAACTCACACATCCGTATCGACGATGCGTACGTATCTGTGAAGACCTCACGCGACCAAGTCGTCCCGTTTGGCGGGGCGGACTCAGTTCCGGGGTGAAACAGGGTCTGGTTTTTCCTGTTTTTGGATCGCGGTGTGCGATCACCACAGGGCGCGATGTCCCGAACAGTTTATCCGGACACCGAGAGGGTCACACAGGCTTCCCAACGCAATTTACAGAATTGAAAACAGAGCTACGAGGTAAAAGATACACGCACCTGAACTGGGTCGAAAAACCAGACAAAATCGTGTCCGACACGTCACAGGACACTGTGTCCTGTGTCCCCGTGTCCGATTGAAAACTTTAGGGTTAGGGTTAGGGCTTGAGAGCTCCGGCGGAGGGCGGCCAAGGCGGCGCCGCTGCACGGCGGGTCGAGGCGGAGACGGGCGGAGCCGCGCGGGAGGCGGCCGGAGCCGGGCTCGGGTGCGGTGCTGCGGGCTGTCGGCTGCTGCGGGGGAGGAGGAAAGAGGAGGAGAGGGAGGTGGCCGTGGCGGCGTCGGCAGGGGAAACGTGGTGGCGGCGAGTGGAGGAGCGGCGTCGACGGGGGGAGCGTGGTGGCGGCGAGTGGAGGAGCGACGTCGACGGGGGTCCGTGGCGGTGGGGGGTTAATATAGGGGAACGGGGCGGTTGCGGAGGCCGAGACGGGCGGAGAGGTGGCCGGGTCGTGGAGGAGCGGGCCGAGGCGGGCGGCGGCGTCCGCGGGCGGCGGCGCCGGACGCGGGGGGGGGGGGGAACGGGTCAGGCGGAGAGGAGAGAAGGGGGCGGGTTAACGGGTCGCGGTCGGGTTCGGGTGGACCCGACCCGATAGCTTTGGCGGGCTGGGCTCGGCCCAACGGGCCGCGGGCCGGTTTAAATTTAAATAATAATAATAATAATAATAATAATAATAAATAAATTTATAAATAATTAAATAAATAGTTTTTAGGCATTTAAAAATAGGTCCGGGGTCCGATAAATTCCAGAAAAATTGCCCTAGGTCCAGTATTTCATTTTACACCCAAAAATGTTACTTTCATGATGTTTTAATATTATTTATTACCAATTAAAAATCATTTATTAATTGAAAACCTTGATTTTAATTACAGAAAATTCCCAAAAAATTCCAAAAATTGGGAAAAATCCAAGATTTAATAATTTGAAAATTCAGGGGGTTTACAACCTACCCAACTTACAAAATTTCGTCCTCGAAATTTAAAATTAAGCCATACTCTGTTAACCTTTCATGTACATCAATCGCAATCTCCTTGCGATAATTTTAATCATGTCCACTGCAACCACTTCAAGGCTAAGACGACTACTTGTTCCCATCAAAATTCAACCTATGGTTATTACTTCTTACTTCCTCAAATTATCCACAAGCAGATTTTTTGATTAAGTTCACATAGCATCTTCCAGATTGGCACGGGCTTATGAATTTACCTCCTGATCGTAATTTCTTCTGGAGTAATTCGAGTCCTGTATGCTTCAACTTTTTTTGTATCTCCTCAATAATCCAACTAGTTAGTCCAACCATCAAATTTTTAATTTGTAATTCAAATCATCAATCGAAAAAATGATTAAATGTAGTCCACCCATGTTCAAGTCTGAAATTCTATAAATTTCATCTTCTAAATTCAAATTGATGATTTTACCTTCATTATTCAAGATTTAAATCATGTATTCAAGATACAACCTATTGGGTCCTCGATATCAATTCATTAATCATTTTAGTCACTCCTCTAAATTTTCAAAATTATAATGGCTTGCTTCTTCCAATCTGACCTTACTCGGTCATGATCCAAAGGACATTCCTCTCGAGTTGACAAATGCATAGCTACCCAACTTAGAGTTTACCCAACATCACAAAAGACTATATACTTTAAGAAAATATTCCTTAATATGGTTACTCATGTCATTCAATCCTCGAACTTCAACGCCGATCATGTCACATATGATATGTCCTCAATTACGAAAGTTTGATCCTCAAGTATGTGATCGGCCTATGTGGCATATCTAGTACTATCTATGTATCAAACTTATACCAAGCACATGATTTCGTCTTCCCGAAATAAGGGAAGACGAGGATCAATAATAAAGAGTTCAAGGGTGGGGTGATAGAACAGAAGTATAGGGATCAAGGCGTTTAAAGAATTCTAGTGGGATTTGTCAGGCGGTTATGGATTGAGGTTCTATTCTGGTAGTCATTTATTCGCATGCTCGTATTAGTTTAGTTATGTAACTGATACGATATGCTCGGCATGTCTAGGTCAAGTATATTTGTCTACTAATCACTACGTATCTCAATCCACGTAAAGTAGTCGTGCGAAGTGCGAATCAAAATGCACTAAGGTTGATCAGACCGTAATACACTGATTCTGAACAGACACTTGTATTAGTGTACGCGTCCAATAATACACGTGTCATGAACAAGCCTGATAAAGAGTAAGCTTGCAAAACTAGGCTATAGAATAGCAGCATAAACAAAGTATATCAAAATTAAGTGTGCTAGATGATGATGAAAGGAGGCACAAAATTTAAATTCACATAATAAGCAAAATAACAGAAGACTCTACAATCTCTACAGTTATTAAATATAAAAGCATACCAGGTTATTAGCAAGTTCAAAATTACTAGGTTGGGGCTGAGGTCACGAACCAATAGGCACAAGCTAAAATAATACTAGGAAACGGTATCTACGAATCACTTACGTGCATTAGTGACTCTAAGAGTCTGCACGTTCTCCACGGTCATCGCGTAAGTTTGTCCGTGTTCTTGGATTAGCGGCACAGTCCTTCACTCGATGTGCTGCTGATCCACAATATAGACAGACACCTAGCCTCTTTCTGCAATCCTTCCAAATGTGACCTTGTTTTCGATAAAAGCCACAAGTGGGAACTCGTTGGTTCTGTCCTTGAGTTGGATTCCTCTGTGGTCGCTTTGCAGCTCTTTCCTGTTGTGCTTGGTCTGGTGCTGACGCATACGGCCGCTTCTGGCGGGACTCGATCCTTGTGGTGCACTCCACAGGTCGTGCTGCAGTAAGAACGTCTTCGTCGAAGGTAATTGCATTTGAACTGCTTGGCTTACGTGACTCCGAGCTAATTTTGTCGATGAAGTTCTCCGCTTGGTTTTGCTGAGTTTCTTGTTGAACCTTCTGATAGGCTTGCATCATTATGTAGAACATGCGGAACATCTGCTGTTCGTCCATAGGCGGTTCCGGTGGGAAGGAAGGCATCGGTGGAATAGGCTGCGTCGAGGGTGGAATGCCATCTTGACGGATTATTGAGGCAGGCTGACTTGCTTGACTGCCTTGTGATGATTGGCCTTCACCGACTGGTATCACATCGTTTCCTTGGGTAATCACAACGGTTTGTGGTGTTTCTGCATGAGTCTCGTTGCTGGCTTGTGGGTCCATCTCCCTGTATCCAAAATAACCAATAAGAGGTGCACAGGAATCAAGGCAAGATGCAAGTTCATATTAGTTCGAATACGATACAGATATCAAAAACGATTCAAGCAAGTGGATGAGATCCTATAACTTATCCTAGCTTTATTGCAGGCCTGTTCGGTCCCTGAGTTGAAACCGAACAATTTAGTCGTTGGACCTGCATGGGCCACCACAAAAACGTGTCACGACCCGCACCCGGTTATTCGGGCACGAGTGCGTGGGCACGTCCAGCCTACGCCGCAGTGTCGGCGGTAGTACGCTGTCTAGGTCATTTCTGGGGTCAAAAAGCATCTATCTCATCCACAATAATGAACATGTAAGAATAATCACAGGAAAAAGAAATGCTAAGATTTCATAATATTTACTCTGTGACAACTAAACCACAGTTAATACAAGCCAGAAGATAAATCGGGG
Organism: Iris macrosiphon; assembly: GCA_036927795.1. Classification (NCBI taxonomy): domain Eukaryota; kingdom Viridiplantae; phylum Streptophyta; class Magnoliopsida; order Asparagales; family Iridaceae; genus Iris; species Iris macrosiphon. The sequence goes on along the minus strand of JAYESA010000017.1, from coordinate 147,391,988 downwards.
ACAAACCCGAGTATATGCTGAAAAGGAAAGAATAAGCAGCTACAGCTAACTGATCCACAGAAGTAGCCTCCTGGGGGAAACTGGCTCCTCATGTGTTACCTGCTAACTCATGGGGCCATAATAGGTAGGGGCAAAGTCCTCATCATCGCCTAAAACAACGGATCCAGTCAGGAAAGGAGCAAAGTACACAATGCACAACAAGATTAAGCTAAATATTCATGACAATTAAAAATGAACTGACAGGTATCATGTTGAGGATATGTATAAATAAATAGTAACAATAACTAAGAGTTAATTGCTGTAAGACAGGGACATGAGTAAAACAGGAACAAGGTGACAGGAAAAATGAACTACAACCAGACAATAGGAACTGTAACAAGACAAGAAACTATGTGTGTGAACTTGTGTATTTAGAATACCTAGTTGGCATGTAGGGGTTTATAGGGTTAAACCGGCCGCCATAGACGGCTATTAAACAGGAATAATCGAGATCCGGCTGATGGACAGTCGTGTACCAACAGCTATTAATCATGGCAAGAGTCAGGGTAAGCTACATGCCTTTCAGTATTCTCCCACCCGACATGAAAAATAAGACATGAACTCCAATATTCAAGACATGAAATCCAGTGTTCTAGCACTACGTGTAATCATCAATGGTACATGTAAGGCAGGGAATTAACTATCACAATATAAAGATTAAACTTGAAGTGCAGGTACTTGCCTGTTGTTAGGATCCGATTAATAGTTCTTGGGGAAATATCCAGAGATGAGTCCAAATGCTGAAATAAACATCACCATCACGCTCAGAAGATGTCAAATAGCTAGAAACGTCTGTCCTTGGGTCCAATTTGGAGACAAGGACAAAAACGGCAGTTTCGGGTCAAAACGGGATCCGCCGGTGGGCCCGCTTTGCACCGAAAAACGTGTCCGGGTTAAAGGTCTCCAAATTCACCAAACTTAATGTCAACAGGTCAGGAACGCTGATACGAACCCAACAGAACTTCCAGATTTGGATTCCGATGAGCCGAACACAAAATCGCCCGTCGAGCGGGGCTTGTGGGGCCCACGACACGCGATTTCGTCAACGTTCTCAGAATCGAACCAAACTTGACCCACAGGACCAGCGTATCGCTACGAGTCCGATGGCGCAAGTTTCGTCTCGATCTGACGAGTGTGCACGAAGTTAGGGTGAATTGCAGAAAAGGCGGATACGGGGCGATGTCCGCGGATACGCGTTGATTCCGGTGTGCACGCACACCCGAATCAGCTTCCACAAAAACTCACACGTCCGTATCGACGATGCGTACGTATCTGTGAAGATCGCACGCGACCAAGTCGTCCCGTTTGGCGGGGCGGACTCAGTTCCGGGGTGAAACAGGGTCTGGTTTTTCCTGTTTTTGGATCGCGGTGTGCGATCACCACAGGGCGCAATGTCCCGAACAGTTTGTCCGGACACCGAGAGGGTCACACAGGCTTCCCAACGCAATTTACGGAATTGAAAACAGAGCTACGAGGTGAAAGATACACACACCTGAACTGGGTCGAAAAACCAGACAAAATCGTGTCCGACACGACACAGGACACTGTGTCCTGTGTCCCCGTGTCCGATTGGAAACTTTAGGGTTAGGGTTAGGGCTTGAGAGCTCCGGCGGAGGGCGGCCAAGGCGGCGCCGCTGCACGGCGGGTCGAGGCGGAGACGGGCGGAGCCGCGCGGGAGGCGGCCGGAGCCGGGCTCGGGTGCGGTGCTGCGGGCTGTCGGCTGCTGTGGGGGAGGAGGAAAGAGGAGGAGAGGGAGGTGGCCGTGGCGGCGTCGGCGGGGGAAACGTGGTGGCGACGAGTGGAGGAGCGGCGTCGACGGGGGGAGCGTGGTGGCGGCGAGTGGAGGAGCGACGTCGACGGGGGTCCGTGGTGGTGGGGGGTTAATATAGGGGAACGGGGCGGTTGCGGAGGCCGAGACGGGCGGAGAGGTGGCCGGGTCGTGGAAGAGCGGGCCGAGGCGGGCGGCGGCGTCCGCGGGCGGCGGCGCCGGACGCGGGGGGGGGGGGGGGAACGGGTCAGGCGGAGAGGAGAGAAGGGGGCGGGTTAACGGGTCGCGGTCGGGTTCGGGTGGACCCGACCCGATAGCTTTGGCGGGCTGGGCTCGGCCCAACGGGCCGCGGGCCGGTTTAAATTTAAATAATAATAATAATAATAATAAATAAATTTATAAATAATTAAATAATTAAATAAATAGTTTTTAGGCATTTAAAAATAGGTCCGGGGTCCGATAAATTCCAGAAAAATTGTCCTAGGTCCAGTTTTTCATTTTACACCCAAAAATGTTACTTTCATGATGTTTTAATATTATTTATTGCCAATTAAAAATCATTTATTAATTGAAAACCTTGATTTTAATTACAGAAAATTCTCAGAAAATTCCAGAAAATTGGAAAAAATCCAAGATTTAATAATTTGAAAATTCAGGGGGTTTACATTTGCCCTATTGCTTATTTAATTCCTGCACTGCATTTATTTTGGCTTGTATTTTCTGTACCTTGTTATGTCCCCTGAGGACCTGGAATGGACTATGTCCCCAGGTATAGTCGAAGAGATCCACCCAGAGCTACACCGTACAGGACCACTTCCAGGAGCTGTACCAGGACCTGAGGACGAGATCGCACCAGAGGACTTCTCCTGAGCATTGGCTGTATAGAGTCAGTTATCTCTGTTTCTATTTCCAGTTGTTTATTTTCTGTCTATTTGCATGGTTGTACCAGACATATTCTCGGATTTGTTTCCCGAGGAATTTATTGAGATTTGACAGTTATTTCTAATTATATTACTCTGTCTATTAATCTGTGATATCTGTTGTGGATAAGATTAGAATAACCTGAGACTTGTAACAAATGCTCTTTTTCCTGTTGACTACAGCTTAAGCATGCCCTGATGGATCCATTAAATTGGGTAGTCCATCGGTGCGTGCTGCTGGCTATTGCCACGTGTCTAGTCCCTCGGCATTTTGGGACTGGGACGTGACATGGTTTTTGTGGTGGCCCATGCAGGTCCACGACTAAATTGTTCGGGTTCAACTTAGGGACCGAACAGGCCTGCAATAAAATAGGATAAGTTTAGGATCTCATCCACTTGCTTGAAAATATTCTTGGTATCCATATCGACTTCGAATTAATTTCTCGACTTGCATCCTGCCTTGATTCCTGTGCGCCTCTTATTGTTTATTTTGGTTGCAGGGTTATGGATTCACGAGCAAACGACGAGACTCCCATAACGTCACCACGAGTTGCTGAGGTAACCAACGAAGATGAAGTAACACCAGTGGATAAAGGACAGTCAGCTCAACAACATGCCCCGAGAATCCAGCAAGATAACATTCCACTAACGACGCCAGTTACTCCATCAATGCCCATAATTCCACCAGGGCAGGCCATGGACGGACAGCAGATGTTTTCAATGGTCTATGCAATAATGCAAGCTCAACAAGAGGCGTTGAGTCGCAGCCTAATAACTGCACTGGAGCAGGCCAACCTACCATCTCGACGGCCAACAACAGGCTCTATCACCGACTTTCGACAGCTGAAGCCCCGTACATTCTCAGGCAAAGAAGAGCCCACTGAAGTTCATGAGTGGCTCACCAACACTCAACATCAACTAGAAGCAGCTGAGCTTCCAAAGGAACGTTGGATGACTGCCGTCAGAATGCAGTTGACGGACAATGCACATCACTGGTGGCTATCTGAGGAAGCACGGCTCGGACCAGACCGAGTCACTTGGGAAGAGTTCTCTAGACTCTTTCAGGAGATGTACATTCCAGCTATCGTTCGATCAGAACTTCGGGACAAGTTTAATCACCTCACTCAGGATACTAAGACGGTGGAAGAGTACAACGCTGAGTTCATTCGTCTAAGTCGCTTCGCTCCAACATTGATCCCGACAGAAGAAGAGAAGGCTGAGAAATTCTTCGACGGACTAAATATTGAGCTACAGAAACTAATTGGATCCGTTGCACCTACTTCGTACTCGGACGTCCTTGCTGCAGCACGACGCATTGAGCGCGTCATCAGGAGAGAAACAAGTCTGAAGCGGCCATCCACGTCAGCACCAGCCAGAGCACCACAAACGGAAGTTCAAGGAGTCCTACCACCAACTCCAGCAGGGTATCAGCCGAGGCCACCCTTGATACCCCAGGAACTACTCTTCCAGCAGGCTCAACAGCAGAAGAATCGACTGCAAGGACGCGAACAAGCCCTGGCGATGACAGTAGAGAACGCGCAGACTCGTGGAGTAGCTGATGCGCGTAAGTGATTTATAGTTATCCGTTTCTAGTCTTGTTGTAGTCCGTGCCCGTTGGTTCGTGACCTCAGCCCCAACCTAGTAATTTGCAACTTGTTAATAACAACCTGGTTTTCATAAAAGTTGTAGTTCTGATACTTTAATTAGATTTTCTCTGGAAGTGCATAACTTTCATTGCTAGGGAAACGGTATTTCCCTAAGTATCTTGTGATGTGTTTTCAAACGATGCTTGCGACCGCGTCATCTCTGCTGATCGATTATTCTTTGATTGTGAGGACGCAATCCTCTTAAGGGGGGTAGATTGTAAACCCCCTGATTTTTCAAAATTTTCAAAACTGGAATTTTTACAATTTTCTGGAATTTTCTGGGAATTTTCTGTAATTTAAAAACAGAGTTTTAATTATTCAATGATTTTTAATTGATATTAAACAATATTAAAATATTATAAAAATAATATTTTTGGGTGTAAAATGAAAAACTGGACTTAGGACAATTTTTCTGAAATTTATCGGACCCCGGACCTATTTTTAAATGCCTAAAAAGTATTTATTTATTTAATTAATTAATTAATTATTAATTACTGATTTTATTATTATTATTATTTAAAAAAAAAAACCCAGCCCACGGCCCGTTGGGCCGGCCCGGCCCATTCCCCCGAATCCGGCCCAGCCCCTTAGCGGGTCGGGTCTGATCCGCGCAACCCGACCCGACCCAGACCCAGACCCGACCCTGACCACGTACCCCTCTTCCCCGCGTCCACCGGCGCGTCCGCCGGTCGCCGCCCGATCCGCTCGGCCACGCGCCGCCTTCTCCGGAACTGCCCCGCCCATCTCGGCCTCCCTCGGCCACGACCACCCCCTGCCGACTCCTATAAAACCCTTCCCGAGCCTCCGCCCCGACCACCACTCCAGCCACCCAGCGCCACCACTCCGGCCTCGCCCCTCCGCCGCCGCTGCCACCGGACAGCGCCGCTGCCCAGCCCACCGGAGTCGCCCCTCCTTCCTCCTCCCCTCGTCAGCCCTGCAGCAGCCCCGCAGCAAGCCGCAGCTGCTCCCCGCGCCGCCCTCCGGCCGCCGCGTGCCCCCAAGCCCGCCGCGCCGTCTCCGCCTGGCCGCAGAGCGCTGCCCCCGGCCGGCCTCCCCCGCCCTGGGCCGCCGCAGAGCCACCGGAGCTCAGCCGAGCCCTAACCCTAACCCTAATCTCTGCCCTGTGTCCGACACGAGTCGGACACGTGTCGGATACGGTTCGACCCCGGTTTCTGGATCCCCTTCAGGTGCGTGTAACTTTTTATTCGTAGCTCCGTTTTCGATTCCGCAAATTGCGTTGCGAAGCCTGTATGACCCTCTCGGTGTCCGAACAAACTGTTCGGGGCATCGCGTCCTGTGGTGATCGCACACCGCGATCCAAAAACAGGAAAAACCCAGACCCTGTTTTACCCCGGAACTGGGTACGCCCCGCCAAACGGGATGACTTGGTCGCGCACGGTCTTCACAGATACGTGCGCCTCGTCGATACGGACGTGTGGGTTTTCGCGAAAGCTGATTCGGGTGTGCGTGCACACCGAAATCGACGCGTATCCGCGGACATCGCCCCGTATCCGTCTTTTCTGCAATTCACCCTAACTTTGTGTATACAAGTCGGATTGAAACGAAACTTGTGCCATCGGACTCGTAGCGATACGCTGGTCCTGTGACCCAAGTTTGGTTCAATTCTGAGAACGTTGACGAAATCGCGTGTCGTGGGCCCCACAGGCCCCGCTCGACGGGCGATTTTGTGTTCGGCTCATCGGAATCCAATTCTGGAAGTTCCGTTGGGTTCGTATCATCGTTCCTGACCTGTTAACACTAAGTTTGGGGAATTTGGAGACCTTTGACCCTGACGCATTTTTCGGTGCAAAGCGGACCCGCATGTGGACCCCGTTTTGACCCGAAACTGCCGTTTTTGCCCTTGTCTCCAAATTGGACCCAAGGACAGGCGTTTCTAGCTGATTGATATTTTTTGGATCTGATGGTGATGTTTGTTTCAGCAACCGGAGTACCGCCTGCAAATCCAACTGAAGTCAGAGCCGAAATCAGAGCCGGAACCACAGGCAAGTGTACCTTGCCAAACCCTGCAACTTGCTATTTATTTTCTGGACTTAATTATGCATTAGTGGGCAAGTAAAGCTTGCCAATTCTTAGTAATTCTTGACATAGTATTTTACTTGATTTCTTGTAAAATTAAATGTAACTTGTTTTAACTGCTTAACCTAGGAAACGTGTGACGTGCTTAGTGTCCGATCACAGTCGGGTACCAACCCCGTACGCGGAGTTGGGTACGTCATTAGAGATGGACATTCGATACCCTTACTCTTGGTACTTGTCTTATCAAGTACTCCAGAACCCAGGACACTTGACACTATTCATGAGACAGAGTCTTCCCGAGATATTCGTGGTGATTCTGTATAGGATACAGGACTTGGCAGAGGTATTTATTTACATACAGTATGACTTGTTGCATTAGCTATGATCCCGCTGGCATGAGCATGAGACGTTATGGTCATGATATGCGTGATTACATTGGGTGGAGAGAGACACACAGGCTACAGGTTGATGTTATATTATGCCGGCGTCGTAGTCTCCCATTGAGCTAGACAACTACATGATATCACTGCTACCGGCTCCCCGACACAGAGCTTGTAGTAATTTCAGCCTGAGTTTCTCGTGCTGCTCTCATATTGCATCTCACTTAGCTGGTTACATAGTTTGCCCTATTGTTTATTTAATTTCTGCACTGCATTTATTTTGGCTTGTATTTTCTGTACCTTGTTATGTCCCCTGAGGACCTGGAATGGACTATGTCCCCAGGTATAGCCGAAGAGATCCACCCAGAGCTACACCGTACAGGACCACTTCCAGGAGCTATACCAGGACCTGAGGACGAGATCGCACCAGAGGACTTCTCCTGAGCATTGGCTGTATAGAGTCAGTTATCTCTGTTTCTATTTCCAGTTGTTTATTTCCTGTCTATTTGCATGGTTGTACCAGACATATTCTCGGATTTGTTTCCCGAGGAATTTATTGAGATTTGACAGTTATTTCTAATTACATTACTCTGTCTATTAATCTGTGATATCTGTTGTGGATGAGATTAGAATAACCTGAGACTTGTAACAAATGCTCTTTTTCCTGTTGACTACAGCTTAAGCATGCCCTGATGGATCCATTAAATTGGGTAGTCCATCGGTGCGTGCTGCTGGCCATTGCCACGTGTCCAGTCCCTCGGCATTTTGGGACTGGGGCGTGACACAATGGAACCTCACGTCTCATGTCCACAATATCTCATGTCCATAACACGCAAGATCATGACCTCTAGCTAGTGCAACGAGTCATAATAATATCCATATAATATGCAAGTCTCATATCATGAATCCTGTAAGCCTATATAGAATCAACATAAATAACTCAAGAAAGATTATGTCACATAAAATAATGTCAAGTATCCTAGGGTATGGCGTACTTGGTAAAGCAAGCACGAAAAATATAAGATCGTAGAATCAACTCTCTAAATGATGTTACACGACTCCGCGTACGACGTCGACACCCGAATCTTGTTCGAACGCTAAGCAAAGTCTCACGGTCCTAGGGTAAACACACACATCAACCATATAAAATAACTATAATAAATAAATAAATAATATAATAAAGGCAAGGAACTGTAATAAATCATGGCAAGGTACACTTGCCTGGATTCTGAACTCCGTCAACTACTCCTGTGAAAGTAGAATCTGCACGTACACCTCTGGATGCTAAAACAAATATCACCATTATTCTCAAAATACTAGAAATAGCTAGGATTGACTACCCATAAGTCCAATTTGGACACAAAGGCAAAATTGATAGTTTTGGGTCAAAGCGGGGTCCACATGTGGCCCACTTCGCACCGTAAAATATGCCACTGACTAAGTTCTTCAAATTCGTCAAACTTAGTGTCTACGAGTCCAGAACGATGATACAAACCCAACGGAACATCCAAAACTGGATTCCGATGAGCCGAACACAAAATCGTCCGTCTTGTGGAATCGTGGGGCCCACGAAACGACGTTTCGTCAACGTTCTCATAATCGAACCAAACTTAGGTCACAGGACCAGTGTAATGCTGTGAATCCGATGGCGCAAGTTTTGTTATGAAACGACAAGCACACACAAAATTAGGATGAGTATCTGAACATGCCGATTTAGTATTTTTCGGCGAATACGCGTTGATTCTGGTGTGCACGCACATCCAAATCAAGTTCCCCAAAAGCCCACACGTCCGCGTTGACGATACACACCTTTCGGTGCAACTCACACACGACAAAGTCGCCTTTTTTTGCGGGACGCACCTCGTATCGCAAGAAATTGGATGTTTTAGAAACAAGTTTTTGGTCGTTTTGGAACAAGGATAATTTTACCATTATAGCAAACTAATAAAAACTAAAAGAATAGTAAAAATCTTGGTTATATTGTGAAGAAGTTCTTTCAATTATATTTTGAAAATAATTAACGAGTTGGTGGCAAATTGGGCATGAACATGGGGGGTTGGATCAAAATTCTAAACTGTTTTCGAACAGTTTTTCGGCCAACTTCTAGTCGATTTTTTGATCAAACCGGGGTACCTAAATTCGTTCCACTTGAAGAGAATCCTAGAGGGTTAGGTTGTGAACATACCAGCAAAGACAGAAAGCAAATCATATGAGCGAGGAGGGCGAAAGTTGCGCGCGAAGGAGGGGGCGCACTGTTGTGCGCTGCGCGTGGGTGGGGGGGGGCGAATCTACGGCGGCTGTTGCTGCCGCTGCGGGCAGCGGTGCTGGGGGTGGTCGGCAGTCGGCGGCTCCGGAAGAGGTTTGTTAGTCCACCAAAGCAACATCTTGCTCAAAGTGGTGAAGCCATAAATTTTTGAATTTTCATATATATGTTGTTTTAAAAATATATGGTTGATGGAAAATGTTCTCCTTGAGTTGATGATTATATTTAGTTCTTGGAATTTTGGATTTCGATGTATAGATTCTTGTAGATCTGAGTTTCAAGGTTTTGGTTTTTATGTGTTCTATGAGTTTCCTTGGTTTTGATCTACTAAAACTTAGTATTTTCGAAAGCTAGTTGTTCCTTATGTTAGAGCATTTTATTTTGAGCATTATGGCTTTTGTTTCACTTGATTTGGACTCAAAATAAAATTTTTATGATGAAACAAGATTCCAGTTTTTGGGAGTTTTCGCCATAGCCGAACCTGCTGTTGGAGAAGACGAAGTCTTCATGCGGCCAGCGAGCTATGCGGCTGAGAGTGCTATACAGTCCGAGAGGGTTATGCGGCTGAACTCTTGCCGCATACTGACAGCACGCGTCCATCTTGTTGGAAGCATGACTGCTGATCTACACAAGTGTCCTTGAACACTTTGTGCATACACTCGCTGAACGAATGAGAAATTTGCTAAGTCCAAAAGACACTCCATGCTACATCGAACTTATCCGCAAACAGAGTACGTGGCCACCTTCCCTTGGACGCAAGACTCTGAACTTTGGTGCATCTTTGGAGCATCCTTGGCACGTCTTTCCATGGTTTTATCTTTTTTCCTAACACACTTTATGTCACATCACACTTTATGTCACATCTGTCACGCCCCAGACCCGTCCGGGCCGCCGCTCCACCCTGCCCCACCCCGTATGGCCGGGAATTAGCGAACCGGGCACGAATCACCGTGCCCCGGCACGCCGGACGCGAATCATCGCGCCCGTCCCGCGGGTGCGAGGGAGGAAGGGAGCTATGCGAATGGCCCGTTCGAGCTTTCGGGGGACGTGATACCACACGGGCCTGGGGTTGTGCCCGTGCAAGGCCAATCGTTTAAGTTGATAGTTGGTTATCATCGCATCAATCGAGTAAGCAACGGAAAGAGACTTGTTGCAATGCAATGCATTAGCCAACTGAGTGTTCGGGACAATCGAGGCAACTTGGGTTTCCTTTAGCAAAGGCACACGTTCGTTCCATACATTATGCACCCTTATACGATAGCATTCTCGGGGCAACAATCGAAACCAGGATTCCGGGTCTTAGGGACTGTGGCACGCCTATCGCTTCCTCGGACGATCCAGTACCTGCAAGCAAGTAAACTGTTGGTGGGTCAGCACTTTATACAAGTACTGGTGAGATAAATCAACTGAACAGAAACAAGCATTCACTCAAACCAACACTAAGTAATCATGTTATAAAACATTATATTACTAGTGATCTTTCTAGTTTTACCTAGGTTCGTTTTATGCAGTTCTAGCAGAGTCGATTTACTTGTTTGGAAACATGTTTGGAAACAGAGTTTCATATTGAATATGCAAGCAAGCAAACCGTTCATGTTTCAGGGTGTGCGCAGCGTGTCTCGTGCGACTCGAGGGTCTGATGCATAGCTAGACACATAATGCACATTCTTAGGGGCAGTCACTATCCAAGCCAACACAATAACTTAGCTATATGCAGGGCGGTCCCCGAGTATCTCAGGATCGACAGCTGGTGGAACAGCATACCAATGACTCATTTCTCTGAAGCTAATGGCAGCTGTGACCCATGGTGGCTATGACGCATGCATTTCAGCTCTCCACCAAAAGCCATTATCCGACCGCGTGCGAATGCATGGAACACTATCAAATAAACTCTAATATGTAGACGAGATAAACCATCAGAATACACTCATTATTGCGGGGCAATCCGACTTATCACTTGAACACGTTTAGGCACAGTATGGTTCTCTCGAAGCATAAACGATAGTGAACATGTTCATGCATTCTAAGCAGGCAATTCAGAATTCTCGTTAAGCAGACATTGTTTCAAAGGCAAGCTAGGTGAGTTCGTTCATTAACATGCAAGGCAGGTTCTATCATTCTCTTATGAAAATATTGTAAGCAAAAACTCAGGTTATTATTAAGGCGTGCAAGAATCAGAGAACGAAGTTCTGCCCACTCACCTTGATACATAACGTCGGCGCGGAGCGGGGCGTTACATACTTACCAACCAACAAAAGATTTCGTCCTCGAAACTTCAAGGATAAACTTCTCGATATCCCGAGTAGCGATAGTGCCGTCCCTCGCCGTACTCAATCAAAACAGTCAAGCAATTCAAGTTCAGAAAACATTTGCACTTTGAGAATATCTATGGACTTATTGTATGGAACGCTCTTTGCAATACCATATCGACTCAGAGTCATAACAACAGTTTTGGGCCAGAGAATCGATTCCGCTCTGATACCATTCTGTCACGCCCCGGACCCGACCGGGCCGCCGCTCCGCCCTGCCCCGCCCCATACGGCCGGGAATTAGCGAACCGGGCACGAATCACCGTGCCCCGGTGCGCCGGACGCGAATCACCGCGCCCGTCCCGCGGGTGCGAGAGAGGAAGGGAGCTATGCGAATGGCCCGTTCGAGCTTTCGGGGGACGTGATGCCGCACGGGCCTGGGGTTGTGCCCGTGCAAGGCCAATCGTTTAAGTTGATAGTTGGCTATCTTCGCATCAATCGAGTAAGCAGCGGAAAGGGACTTGTTGCAATACAATGCATTAGCCAACTGAGTGTTCGGGACAATCGAGACAACTTGGGTTTCCTTTAGCAAAGGCACACGTTTGTTCCATACATTATGCCCCCTTATACGATAGCATTCTCGGGGCAACAATCGAAACAAGGATTCCGGGTCTTAGGGACTGTGGCACGCCTATCGCTTTCTCGGACGATCCAGTACCTGCAAGCAAGTAAACTGTTGGTGGGTCAGCACTTTATACAAGTACTGGTGAGATAAATCAACTGAACAGAAACAAGCATTCACTCAAACCAACACTAAGTAATCATGTTATAAAATATTATATTACTAGTGATCTTTCTAGTTTTATCTAGGTTCGTTTCATGCAGTTCTAGCAGAGTCGATTTACTTGTTTGGAAACATGTTTGGAAACAGAGTTTCATATTGAATATGCAAGCAAGCAAACCGTTCATGTTTCAGGGTGTGCGCAGCGTGTCTCGTGCGACTCGAGGGTCTGATGCATAGCTAGACACACAATGCACATTCTTAGGGGCAGTCACTATCCAAGCCAACACAATGACTTAGCTATATGCAGGGCGGTCCCCGAGTATCTCAGGATCGGCAGCTGGTGGAACAGCATACCAATGACTCATTTCTCTGAAGCTAATGGCAGCTGTGACCCATGGTGGCTATGACGCATGCATTTCAGCTCTCCACAAAAAGCCATTATCCGACCGCGTGCGAATGCATGGAACACTATCAAATAAACTCTAGTATGCAGACGAGACGAACCATCAAAATACACTCGTTGTTGCGGGATAATCCGACTTATCACTTGAACACGTTTAGGCACAGTATGGTTCTCTCGAAGCATAAACGATAGTGAACATGTTCATGCATTCTAAGCAGGCGATTCAGGATTCTCGTTAAGCAGACATTGTTTCAAAGGCAAGCTAGGTGAGTTCGTTCATTAACATGCAAGACAGGTTCTATCATTCTCTTATGAAAATATTGCAAGCAAAAACTCAGGTTATTATTAAGGCGTGCAAGAATCAGAGAACGAAGTTCTGCCCACTCAACTTGATACATAACGCCGGCGCGGAGTGGGGCGTTACAACATCACTCTTTATGTCACTTTACTGACACGTATTTAATGCACGTCGCTTTGGCATTTGTTACAAAGAGTGGACTTTGCCTTGACGCTATGCGACACCTGCCTCATGCGGCAAGCAGTCCATGTGGCCTGGAGAGATATACGGCCAGCTCGTCCATGCGACCAATGCTCATGCGCCTGATTAGTGCATGCAGCCTGACCCATGAGGCAATTCATGCGTGCACTTCTCATGCGCGCATATGATCCTATGCGACCATAGTAATCTATGTACACGTTCCATGATTTTTTGAGTTTAATTGTTTTATTTGAAATATTTCTTTTATTCTACGTGGTTGGTCTTGACAATTGCTTGTTATTGATCCTAAGGAAGAAATGGACTTAGTAACCAGACCGTGATAGAATTGACTATGTGCATAGTATGATTATATGCTGTAGTCGGCCATATGGCAACCCAAAGTAAACTCTGGTTAGTAGATTAACTTATCCTTTCATTGATCGATAATCGGTGTACCTTATTTGAGGAGATTATATTTTGACCAAGTGTCCCTTTGTGATAAGACTCATATGACCAATTGTAAGTTTGGTGATTTGACCCAATTTCTTGTATCCGTGCCGATACAGCCGATACAATTACTACATGCTACGTGTACATGTATTATAAATATGCACTGAGGTATGACATAACTTGCTATATGCTAAGAGATTACATATTTCGGGTTGTGCATCGAGAATGCCTCATATACTACGCGACATGTGATATTATTATATTAATTCTCCAGTACGGATATGGTATGTGGGTCAACTACCAAAGCGTGGCTAGGACTTGATTGATTGTTACATCACGCTAGGGTGAATCTAAATTGAACTGCCAAGTGACAAAGTGGACTCGTATCTAGCGTGGACCGTACTACAGTACGACATATAAGGGTAACATGTGACCATGCCATGTGATTCTAACTAACAGTAGGGTTAACTAGGCAACTAAAACTTGCAAAGCAATGAGAGAGAATGGAATCTCAAGATCGTGCCTAACTAGCCACATCCAGTCATCTGAATTATGGTGTACAGGCTAGTCCCCATGGATATTGTTTAAATTATCATTAGTGGATGGCAATATCCGACTATTATATGATACTATGTGTTCTATGTGATCATAGCACGATGGACTTACGAGGGACCAGTGCATACTACTATGTGCAATACGGCAATTTGTGGCTTGGCTAACCCTGCAAGTACCTGGTTCGATCTGAAGATTCCTATATGCATAATACCTCGGGGATAACCCAGATCCACGTACAAGCCGTAGGATTGATTAACCGATTAAATGAGTATGTGCTGGTAGTCTAGGGACATGAACTATTGTGGTACGATGGTTCAACCCTTGTCCTTGTTTGGTTGTAGGATTGCGCCAATGTGTCATAATAGAACATGTACCAAAGCTGCATATTATACCTATATCTTAGCTTGTATTATGGCATGTGTGTGCTGGATTATATTGATGTGTTGTATCTTCGTCGTGTTCATAATTGGTTAGTCGTACCCTATCTAGGAGTAGTGCGACACCTCTTATTCTTGTTTGGTTGTAGGGGTGTCCTACTGCTCCGATGAAAGGTCATATGCTTGTCGTTATGGCACGGATTATCCTATTTTATGTACATTATTGGTTTTTGCTTCATTCACTTATGCTCCTTTGTGGTACTTGATATCGGGGCCTGACCGCGCTGGTTTTGTTTGGCCAGGTTTATTAGCAGAGCCCGATGATCCTGTCCTGTATCTGTCTAATGACGCACACCAGGAGGATATTTGCCAAGGAACTTGAGGGGGTTTCTTCTTCCCCACTATGAGTATCACTCTGTTTTACCTTTTGACGTTTAGCCAATGGCACTTGTTAGTCGATTTATCTGGACATTAGTTCCTCTACATGATTGTATATTTTTCAGACTGCGACTGACTTACAGTCATGTACTCTTGACAATGTAATAGTATATCATCCTGTATAACTAGTTTCATGATCATTCTGATAGAGCGTCAGGGACGCCTAACTGCTTTATCTTACATGTTCATTCTTATTATTTTTTGGCTGATGATTGAGATATAGAGGCTCTTGATCCTAGGTGACTTGATTGTAGCATGCACCCCCTTGTCTCTTGACAACCTTAGCACATTGTGGCTTACTTCAGTATTCTGTAAGGTGTGGTTGACTGAGTCACTCCTCCGCTCTCCAGTATTCTGGTTCTGGGGTGTGACATCCACTGTTCTCTATTTTCCTTAGAGAGCTAGCTAAGTTCGTGGTCTGGAAGGCTTGCACGAGTCTTCGAGGAGAAAGTTCGTGTGCCGCATGGGTCAAAAAGAAGGAAAAATCACTAAGTCTGTGACAAGTAGAAGCAGAGCAAAGTTTGATCGTAGCCATGTCGACATCCGAGATCAGCGCCGACCAGCATCCTGCATCGCCCAAGAAGACAAACATGAGAAGAGAAGCAAGGAGCCAATGTTGGAGCCGGCCCTTGGCGATTTGACGTCCCGCCTGGAACTCTTGGAGCAAGGCATGATATGCAAGTGGAGCATAACCAGACGGCTTATGAAGAGTTCTCTCATGGGTTGGAGAGCGATGTCGCCAACGTCATGACATTGTTTTGAGAGCAACTTCGTGAGATGCAGACTGGGTTCGAGGAGGAACGTCAGGATATGAAGGCGGAGATTGCTGAACTACGCGAAGAACTCAGGACTAAAGCCGTTATTCTTGAGAAAGCCATCGCCAATGGTGGGTCTTCGAGTAGGGAGGCGGCACCAAATGTGAAGTATCCAGAGCCAAAATTCTTCAGCAACGCTCAAGATGCAAAAGAAGTAGACAACTTCATATAGAACATCGAGTGATACCTTAAGGCGATTCGCGTCGAAGACGAAGCCGATAAGGTAAACACCGCATCCCTTTATTTCACTGATGATGCTATGCTGTGGTGGCGTCATAGGTGCGCTCAATCGAGACTTGGGAGGATCTCAAGAAGGAGATCAAGTCTTAATTCTATCCAGAGAATGTTGAGTTCATGGCCATGAAGAGCTTGCGTCAACTCAAGCACACTGGGTCGATCAAAGATTATGTGGCGGAGTTCACTCGTCTTATGCTTGCCATAACCAACATGAGTGAAGACGATCACCTATCCTTCTTCCTTGACGATCTGCAACCATGGGCGGCACAAGAGTTTCAGAGGCAGCGTATCCAAGATCTGAACATAGCTGTCTCCGCGGCTGAGAAGCTAATGGAGTATCGACGGAGCGATATGTCCAAGCCTAATCTAAAGGCCACCACCAAGGGCAATGGTGGAGGGAGAAGAAAGGCAACGGAAAGGAGGCCCCGTCGAAGGACAAGCAATATGCGAAGCCCCATACGGAGTGCAAGATTGAATGCTTCGTATGCGGAGGAAATCACTTTGCCCGCGACTGCAAGAACAAAGGCAAGCGGGTGAACGCGGTCCAAGGTGAGAAGGCCGAGGATGAAGGACCAATAACGGGGGCTCAGATGGGGGACCTACACTTGCTCAATGCCTTGAAGAGCAAGTCCATCTTGACCAAAGCCCCAAATCAAGAACTTATGTACGTGGACATGAAGATCAACGGCCAGAGTACTAGGGCGATGGTTAACACGGGGGTAACACACAACTTTCTCTTGGACGCGGAGGTCAAGCGCTTGGGTCTGGTGCTATATAAGGACTCAATCAAGATGAAGGCAGTCAACTCAGCGGCTCGTCCCGTGCAGGGAGTGGTCAAGGGTGTGAAGATAGAGGTGGGAGACTGGAAGGGAGTCACCAGTCTTACGGCCGCACTTCTCGACGACTTCAAGATGATCCTAGGGATAGACTTCCTGACTTCGGCAAAAGCAGTTCCAATCCCACACTTATGAGTCATTGGGATCATGGAGGAGGGCTCGCCGTGCATGGTGAATGTTGCATGAGGCGAGTCTACGAAGGTGAAAGCTCTCTCCGCCATCCAACTCAAGAAGGGTGTGAAGCACGGAGAGACGACATACCTAGCGGTGCTCAAGACGGAGGAAACTGTAAACTCCTTTACCCAAAAATAGGTATCTTGCGTGTATTTGTATTTCTTGTATTCATTTTAGATTATTTTTTAAATCAATTAAAATCTAATAATTTTATTAGGACAATTCACCGTGGTTTGGACCGACATTAATGATATAGGATAGCCCCAAAATCTGTATCGCCCTTCATAGGAAGTGGCCTACACAGGAGACACTACCTGTGGGATCCTTTCTTGGCACAGAAATTCGATCATTTGGCATTAATATGACATTAGGGTAACAGCCATATATTCTGTGTTAAATATTTAAATATTTTATATATATAATTTATTTGTGATTATTTTTTAATTCCAACTTCCTACAATTAGCATCCCATAATTCTCCTTGCTAAATTAGGAAATTTTCTTTTTTGTATGATTTTATATTATTTACTATTATCCTATTTTGTTGGATATCCATTTAGTTATTTACTTAGTTAATTGGATAATACATTTATTTAATTTATTATAACTAGATAAATATCTAATTATTAATTACAAATATTTCATAAAATATTTTGGGTGTAGTATTTTATTAAAGCTTTACAAAGTAAATTTTTCTAGAATTTATTTTGTATGCAAATATTCTTTTTGGATTTTTTATAACCTCATCTATATATGTAAATATATATGTTAATAAATATATAGTTAATAATAATAATAATAATAATAATAATAATAATAATAATAAAAAGTAAAATAAAAACAAAAACAAAAACAAAAACAAAAACAAAAACAAAAACAAAAACCAAAACCAAAACCAAAACCAAAACCCCAGAACCGATTCCAACTCGACCCGCGGCCCAGACTCCCCCCTCTCCCTGTCGATATATATGTATATATAAGAAATCTAAACCCAAACACTAATCCTAATCTCTCCTCTCCACCTCTACCGGCCGGCGACCGATGCCGCAGCAGCCGCGGGCAGTGCGCACGCGTGCACTACCACGACCCGACACCTGTAACACCCCGTTCCGCTCTAGCAGACTGCCGTCTCAAACGGCACAAGTGCAATTGTCCCGACCCGCTTTGCCTCGATCAAGAAGCAAAGGATATCCAGATTTGTCCCTACAGGAATCCGGCTTGGACTTTCAGAGGCTCGCTCAGACGTATCGCTCTACCGAGACGAATCATCGCTAAGGTGGGTGGCTACGGTGAACTTGTCTTTGCTTAGCCAGCACACATAAAATCTGGAATATTTATGCTAGTGGCTAGGTGATTCACCCCCTGCATGCTAATAAATCCAACACACCTAGCTAAGAGAATAATCCCAACTTGTATTGCTTGCTAGAACATGGAAATTGAAATACTGTTTATATTCAGACCCTCGCATGCTAAGTCCCTTAACGGTTTTAAATTCTCGGCTTACCTTCGGGCCCGAGCAACGTGCCTGCTTATGTACCTAGAAATACATGCTTGTCTGCTTGAATGTTACCGTGTTTTTATCCAAACCCCGGAAGACTACTACGTAGTCGTTCCGTGCCTGAATGTTCCTACAAGTATCCGGGACCGTTAGGTCACCAGGCAGCCCCGAACCAGGGGAATGCATCAAGACAAGTTAATCACTGTACAGAATCATGATTCAAGCACCTCTTGTAATCGTGCACTACTGTACTACTGTTATAATGTTCTACTGTACCACTGTACTACTGTACTCCTGTTCTACAGTACTCGAGTATCTAGTGAAGGGGAAACTGACCCTAACCCTGACCTGCATGTCGCGGACAACTCGGAAACGAGGCATAGTTCCACGGACGGTCTCCGGGGCACTGGGGCCACTCCGATCCGGATGGAACTCCACTGTTTCAACCAACTGTACTGGACGAGATAGTGTGCAGCACCCACCGTTCTTTCGCTGCATACCATCCGCTCCATGGCTGAACTTACTGTATAGTCTACTGTACTAAACGAGATGGCTTATAGCACCACTGTACTTTCGTTGTAAACTACTCTCGTTTAAGACTAGTGTCCTTTATTGGCTTTGCCAGCGACCGTGTTCATATAGATAAGTCATCCTCGCTTAGCGGCTATCCACGTGCGAGTCATTATATCGCATCAAGAAACAACTGAACACCTGAACGATCATGGTAAAACGACCCTCCTGTTTGCATATGCTATGCCTCCTGAATGTTATACTTGCCCGTGCTTGAATTAATGACATTTGCCTCAATGTTTGCCTTGGACAGGGAAGGAGATGGTAAGTTGGTAAGTCTCGCCGTGTTTTCTCTCATGTTGCACGGCGCACTGCCCGACACGTTAGGCTATTCAATATCTGCATGAAACTGATCCTAAGGCAACTAGAAAGACAACTTAATAGTTGTGCACGGAACCTGTATTACGTGTTTGGATTTGTCGAGCGGGCGAGTAGCTTCCCCACCAGTGCATTCAATGTACTGATAATCCACCAGTTTGTATGCAGGGTGCGGGAGAACCTCGTTCGGTGCGGATGCCTCCAATGTGCGTGCTAAGGCCAGGAGTTCCCTCTGAAGCCTTACAACGGTGCGTCCGGGACTGAAGCGCATATACAAGACATAATGTTGGAGCGTCGCCTGACCATCGCCTGTACAATCATTCCAAAATTGTAGCCACTTGGCACGCTTTTACTGTTTCAGAGAGAGGCTTGAGCAATTTATAATCTCGGCTACACGCCGCCTGTAACACTTGTTCATATCAATAAAGAGATTACTTTACTTCAACTTGTGTTTCAATGCTTTCGCTATATATATATATTTGTCAACTCAGTGAACCTGTTACCGATCGCCTATGCGTTCATGACTCCGCTGCACTCGGACAATCTGTGCGACTCTGTGGCTTAGAACTCTTGCCGCCAGCCAATAAACCATGGCCTTGCATGGGCGTGGCTCACGCTCGTGCGGCATCACGCCCGGATGGGTCAAGCGATCGTTCCGCGGGAGCGCTGGCGAGGGTGATTCCCGCCTAGCGGGAACGGCCGATTGCCTGCGGGAGATCGGGGCGTGACATGTTGGTATCAGATCCTGGCTTCTACGCCTTTGGCCTTCAATTCGATATCTCTGTTTCGAAAGCTCGTTCGTGGGTTATGTGCACGCTCTCTCTCTCTATGCCTCGATGTGATGTTCCAACAATAAGTCTAAATACTTTCAAAATGCGTTTTGAATGTTATGCTTGCTTGTCTGGTTGTATGCTACGAGTGGTCTTTGTGCCAACCTGTGCGAACCCTTGAGAGTATCGCTAGTAGCTTGTCCGATTTTTACTAACCCTAAGTTTGGTTGAATGTATCTATTCGAGGGACGCCTTGAACTAGCGCACCATCCAAGACTTAAGAAAAGATGAAACTCGAGTGCTGAGACTTCGCTATCACTAAGCTGGTTGACGTGTTCACACTAGAAATGCATGTCGAAGGTGCGCACAATCCAGTCTAAGCGATATGCTGATTTTGAAGCTTGTGCAAGTGAAGATCCAAATGAAACAAGTACAACGACTTGTCTAGGATTGCCTCAACCCTAGATTACTGCTTGTCCTTAGTAAGTCTCGAGGACGAGACTTTTTCTAAGTTGGGTAGGATGTAACACCCCGTTCCGCTCTAGCGGACTGCCATCTCAAACGGCACAAGTGCAATTGTCCCGACCCGCTTTGCCTCGATCAAGAAGCAAAGGATATCCAGATTTGTCCCTACAGGAATCCGGCTTGGACTTTCAGAGGCTCGCTCAGACGTATCGCTCTACCGAGGCGAATCATCGCTAAGGTGGGTGGCTACGGTAAACTTGTCTTTGCTTAGCCAGCACACATAAAATCTAGAATATTTATGCTAGTCGCTAGGTGATTCACCCCCTGCATGCTAATAAATCCAACACACCTAGCTAAGAGAATAATCCCAACTTGTATTGCTTGCTAGAACATGGAAATTGAAATACTGTTTATATTCAGACCCTCGCATGCTAAGTCCCTTAACGGTTTTAAATTCTCGGCTTACCTTCGGGCCCGAGCAACGTGCCTGCTTATGTACCTAGAAACGCATGCTTGTCTGCTTGAATGTTACCGTGTTTTCATCCAAACCCCGGAAGACTACTACGTAGTCGTTCCGTGCCTGAATGTTCCTACAAGTATCCGGGACCGTTAGGTCACCAGGCAGCCCCGAACCAGGGGAATGCATCAAGACAAGTTAATCACTGTACAGAATCATGATTCAAGCACCTCCTGTAATCGTGCACTACTGTACTACTGTTATACTGTTCTACTGTACCACTGTACTCCTGTTCTACAGTACTCGAGTATCTAGTGAAGGGGAAACTGACCCTGACCCTGACCTGCATGTCGCGGACAACTCGGAAATGAGACATAGTTCCACGGACGGTCTCCGGGGCACTGGGGCCGCTCCGATCCGGATGGAACTCCACTGTTTCAGCCAACTGTACTGGACGAGATAGTGTGCAGCACCCACCGTTCTTTCGCTGCATACCATCCGCTCCATGGCTGAACTTACTGTATAGTCTACTGTACTAAACGAGATGGCTTGTAGCACCACTGTACTTTTGTTGCAAACTACTCTCGTTTAAGACTAGTGTCCTTTATTGGCTTTGCCAGCGACCGTGTTCATATAGATAAGTCATCCTCGCTTAGCGGCTAACCGCGTGCGAGTCATTGTATCGCATCAAGAAATAACTGAACACCTGAACGATCATGTTAAAATGACCCTCCTGTTTGCATATGCTATGCCTCCTGAATGTTATACTTGCCCGTGCTTGAATTAATGATATTTGCCTCAATGTTTGCCTTGGATAGGGAAGGAGATGGTAAGTTGGTAAGTCTCGCCGTGTTTCCTCTCATGTTGCACGGCGCACTGCCCGACACGTTAGGCTATTCAATATCTGCATGAAACTGATCCTAAGGCAACTAGAAAGACAACTTAATAGTTGTGCACGGAACCTGTATTACGTGTTTGGATTTGTCGAGCGGGCGAGTAGCTTCCCCACCAGTGCATTCAATGTACTGATAATCCACCAGTTTGTATGCAGGGTGCGAGAGAACCTCGTTTGGTGCGGATGCCTCCAACGTGCGTGCTAAGGCCAGGAGTTCCCTCTGAAGCCTTGCAACGGTGCGTCCGGGACTGAAGCGCATATACAAGACATAATGTTGGAGCGTCGCCTGACCATCGCCTGTACAATCATTCCAAAATTGTAGCCACTTGGCACGCTTTTACTGTTTCAAAGAGAGGCTTGAGCGATTTGTAATCTCGACTATACGCCGCCTGTAACACTTGTTCATATCAATAAAGAGATTACTTTACTTCAACTTGTGTTTCAATGCTTCCGCTATATATATATATTTGTCAACTCAGTGAACCTGTTACCGATCGCCTATGCGTTCATGACTCCGCTGCACTCGGACAATCTGTGCGACTCTGTGGCTTAGAACTCTTGCCGCCAGCCAATGAACCATGGCCTTGCACGGGCGTGGCTCACGCTCGTGCGGCATCACGCCCGGATGGGTCAAGCGATCGTTCCGCGGAAGCGCTGGCGAGGGTGATTCCCGCCTAGCGGGAACGACCGATTGCCTGCGAGAGATCGGGGCGTGACAACACCCCTACTTCAAGGTGATGTAACTCCCTCATCTCTCATTCTTTTTATGAGAGGTTTATCCGTATACGTTCACAACCTAGCCCTCTAGGATTTTCTCCAAGCGGGACGAGTTTTTGTGCCCTGGATTGGTCGAAAAATCGACCGAAAGTTGGCCGAAAAACTGACCAAGAACAGTCCAGAAATTCGACCCAAACCTCCATGTTCATGCCCAATTTGCCACCAACCCGTTAAATATTTTCAAAAATATAATTGAAAGATTTTCTTCTCAATATAACCAAGAATCTTACTGTTCTTTTAGTTTTTATTAGTTTATTTTATTTGTTAAATTATTCAGCCCCAAAAACGACCAAAAACTTGGTATTTTAAAACTAAAATTTTGTGATATGGAGTGCGCCCCACCAAACGGGATCGCCTCATCGCATATCAATTATAGTGAAAGGCATGTATGCTATATCCTGACCTGTGGGCTTTCGCAGAAGTTGATTCAGACGTGTGTGCGCGTCAGAATCAACCCGTATCCGTAAAAAGTTTCCATATCACGACTTTTACAAACAACCACCTTACTTTGTGTACGCTCACCGGAATACGACAAAACTTGCGCCATTGGATTCGTGGTATCACACTAGTCCAGTGATCCAAGTTTTACGCGATTCTGAGATAGTTGACCGAGTCGCCTATTCGCGGGTCTCACGGTTTGACTTGAAGGGCGAATTTGTGATCGGCTCACCGAAATCCAAAATTGGACATACGGTTGAGTTTGTATCATCGTTTAGAATCGTATCATCATTTAGAATATTTTTGACTTATAATTTGTCCCATTTAGAGATGTTTACCTCTGGCATGCATTTTGGTGCAAAGTGGGCTGCACATATGGACTCCGCTTTGATCCAAAATTATCGTTTTGCCCCTGTGTCCAAATTGGACAAAAGGGTAGACTTTTCTGACTATCTTGCTGATTCTGGAGACTTTGGTGATGTTTATTTCAGCATCCGGAGACGTTCATTCAGATGCTAAAGTTTCTGATCCATTGTGCTTGACGTTTGGACGTTTACACTACGCAGCTTTCTTGTCAGGCAAGTATATCTTGCCATTGTACTATGATTTATATTACATATGGTGCATGTATTTTATTTCTATTATTTAGTTTATATATTTTAACTGTTATATAAACTGCGCGTCCAAGAATAACTTGGGTGCAACGACGGTGGCGTCGTATTTTGTCTTTATTATATATTATGCATGTTAACCTAGTTTTATGAGACTACCACATTATTATGAGATATTTTTATGTTTCATTGGTTGTGACACATTTTTTACACGAGTTGTGAGTTTCATATAGATCACGGACTTACGTATTCATTGATCATCAGCACGTATGAGACGTGCGATAGGAAATAACAGCTAATAGAGATATGTTAGAAGATTTGGTAGTTATTAGAGGTCTCATCGTGTCATGGATATAGCATGAATAGAGCATGGAGTGGAAAGAACAACAAGTAAGTCGTTTGGGCTCCTTTGCACTTTCTTTGTGTAACCCGCACGCTCCGCCGGAGATGCGTGGTCAGATGACCCCTATATTATCTACAGGCGGCCTCTGACGTTCAAAAGACGTTATGCTTTTTAGGCTCCTGATTCTCTGAGAGAATCATACCAATCCCATTTTAACCAGACTATGTGTTGGAAAGTTGTTCTCAAAGTGCATTCACATAGATGGTTAGGCGACCATTGGATGTTTATTTTTAGTACTTTATTGGCATGCTTCTATGTATCTTATTACATCCCTCTGAGGACCTAGTCCCTTTCCAGGTGTAGACGATCATGACTATTCGTAGGAGCACGGATCAGGACTTACTACTTCGTTCTCTTTCGAGGTCTTTCCTTCGAGCCTCTCTGATCATTAGATGATGTACTTATTATATTTACTTTTATATTCTAGTTTGGTAGTGGATTTGTCTCTATCCAACTATTAATTCTTCTCGACTAGTTCATTTTTGGTTCATTGACATATTTGATCATTTATTTTTTATAATTTTTGTGGATGAGATTTAGTTATGCCATGTGACTTGTGACAATTATATACCACTTGTGAATTATTATTCATAATACAGCGTACGTATGTGTTATGGTTTCCATATATTGGAGTCTCTATATACATACGGCTGACATGCTTACGTATTCCTAGTCCTACGTATTTTGGGACTGGGCATGACAGAAGCACCCGTGCATGGGGATCTTTCGCCTGAGATCAGCAATGTCCTCATGGAGTTTGGGGATGTCATTCCGCAAGAGCTTCCGAAGAGGCTACCTCCACGAAGGAAAGTGGACCACGCCATCGAGTTAGAACCGGGCACGAAGCCGCTCGTAATGGTCCCATACCGCATGCCCCCCCCAGAGCTCGAGGAGTTGAAGAAGCAACTAAAGGAACTGCTTGATGTTGGATTCATTAGGACGTCTAAGGCCCCGTTTGGCACACCAGTGATGTTTCAGAAGAAGAATGATGGAAGCCTTCGTTTGTGCATTGACTATCGTGCACTTAACAAGGTGACCGTCAAAAATAAATATCCTATCCTGTTGAGGGTAGACTTGTTGCATCAGTTGGGAGGTGCGAGGTACTTCTCCAAGCTGGATCTGCGCTCGTGATATTATCAGGTGCGGATAGCCGAAGGAGATGAGGCCAAGACTGCATGCGTCACGAGGTATGGAGCTTATGAATTTTTAGTTATGCCTTTTGGTCTAATAAATGCCCCTGCGATATTTTTCACTTTGATGAACAAGCACTTCCACCCCTTTCTCAACCGGTTCGTCGGGGTGTATCTCGACGATATCGTCATGTACTCAAACGCGATGGAGGAGCACATCGAACACTTAAATATGGTTTTCCAGGTGCTAAGGGAGAACCAACTATTCGTCAAGCGGGAGAACTGTTCCTTTGCCCAAGAAGAGGTGTCGTTCTTGGGACATTGGATCAGACGTGACAAGATATGGATGGACGAGACGAAGGTCCAGGCCATACGGGAGTGGGAGGCTCCCACCAGGCCGACGGAGCTGCGATCGTTCTTAGGCCTGGCGAACTACTATCGGCGGTTCATCCGAGGATACTCCGCCATAGCCGCACCACTCACAGACCTATTGCGGAAGAATCACGCAGGCGCTGGACGTCCAAATACGAGGAGTTATTTGATGCACTGAAAAAGGTAGTGACGGATGAACCGGTCTTATCATTACCGGACTACTCTAAGTCGTTCGAGGTGCATACTGACGCGTCTGACTTCACCATTGGAGGGGTGTTGGTGCAAGAAGGGCACCATATCGCATTCGAGAGCCGCAAGTTGAATGACACATAGCGGCGTTATACGGGGCAAGAGAAGGAGATGACAACGGCAGTGCATTGCTTGCGGACGTGACGTCACTATCTCCTTGGCACCAAGTTCATGGTGATAACAGACAATGTCGCCATAATCTACTTCCAGACGCAGAAGAATTTGTCCCCCTAGCAAGCGAGGTGGCAAGACTTCTTGGCCGAGTTTGACATGGAGCTGCGATACTAGACGGGAAAGAAGAACCATGTAGCCGATGCACTCAGCAGGAAGGCCGAGCTAACAACGGTGTGCTTGCTCAAGGGTTGACTTACTTGAGCGTATCAAGATGGCTATGACGGAGGACCCATTGGCACAAGCTTTGGTGAAGCTCGCTCGTGAAGGCAAAATGCGAAGGTTTTGGCTAAGGGACGGGCTTCTCTACACTAAGGGCGACAAGGTGGTCGTTCCTAAGTGGGGTGGCTTGCGCAGACAACTACTCAAGGAGTGCCACGATACTAAGTGGGCTGGACATCCGGGTCAGAAGAGGACATTGGCATTGCTGGAGGCCACCTACTATTGGCCTCGCATGCACGAAGATGTGGAGGACTACGTGTGTACTTGTCTTGTATGCCAGTAAGACAAGGTGGATCACCAGCGGCCTGGGGGCCTGTTTGAGTCTCTCCCCGTGCCGAGTCGACCATGGGAGAGCATATCGATGGACTTCATCTATGTCTTGCCTAAGGTAGGGACACTTGGGTCCATCCTCGTACTGGTGGACCGATTCTCCAAGTACGGGACCTTCATAGTTGCACCGACGGATTTCTCTACAGAGGAGGCCACCCGCTTGTTCATTTTCCATATGGTAAAGTTTTGGGGCATCCCGGAAAGCATCATCAGCGACCGAGACCCCCGCTTCATAAAAAAGTTCTGGACGAAGGTGTTCAAGATCCTTAGGTTGAACCTACACTTCTCGACCAGTTTTCACCCGCAGACGGATGGACGGACAGAGCGGGTCAACTCCTTACTCGAGGAGTACTTGCGGCACTTTGTGAGTGCCAACCAGCGGGATTGGGTGCATCACATGGACATCGCTCAGTTCTGCTACAATCTCCAAAGGAGCGAGTCGTTTCACAGTAGCCCGTTCGAGTTGGTAATGGGTCAACAACTGCTCGCCTACACACGCTGAGTACGGGGACATCGGGTAAGAGCCCCGCGGCCCACCGGTTTGCCTCGGACTTCAGGGAGAAGGCGGATATTGCCAAGGCATTTCTGGAAAAAGTTGCACACAAGATAAAAAATGGGCCGACGCCAAGCGAAGGCCTGTTGAGTACAAGGAAGGGGACTTGGTGATGGTCAAGCTTTAACCACAGCAGTTCAAGGTGTTCCGCAAGGTGCACAAGGGGCCGATTCACAAGTATGAAGGCCCCTTCCCCTTCTTTAAGAAGGTAGGAAAAGTTGCCTACAAGCTCGAGCTCCCCGTCAAGCTGAAGATCCACCCAGTCTTCCATGCAAGCTGTCTCAGGCCTTATCATGCAGACTTGGAGGACCCTCAGCGAGGAGTTTCGATGCGGCCCACGACGACCATGATTACGTCGTTTGACAAAGAAGTGGACGTCGTGCTTGACTCGAAGACCATTCGCCGACGAGGTATTTTCCCATATGTGGAGTATCTCATCAAGTGAAAATGAATGCCCCACGATGAATCCATCTGGGAACGCGCTGACACGTTGCATCAGTTCGAGGACCAGATCAAAGCGTTCCTCAGCGGACGTGTGTGACGGGGACGTCAACACATTAGGTGTGAGAGAATGTCACGCACCATATTTTGTGGTCCACCAAGATCCGAAAAGCTTCCAGAATTCTGCACACGAAGGAATATAATTCAGCACATGACATAATACACTTTCCATTCTAGAGGCCTCTTTTTAGTTATTTGGCAATAATAATGATGTAAGAAATATTCTTAATATATAGAATAATTGCTAACATATTTCCGAAAATAATCCTTGGAATATTTCCATTCCAGAATGTTCTTGTAAGCCTTTGAGGCAATATAAATAGGGGGAGACTCATTTTCTCCTTACCACTGAAACTTGTAAGCTTTTTTAATATAAATAAAGAAGTCTTCAAGTTTTTATCTTGCTCCACTGTTCTCTATTTTTCTTAGCGAACTAGCTAAGTTCGTGGTCGGGAAGGCTTGCACGAGTCTTCGAGAAGGAAGTTCGTGCGCCGCACCGGTCGAAGTGAAAAAAAAATTACTAAGTCCGCGACAAGGAGCACTACTCCCGGCCCATTCAATAATTTATTCTTTTTCGCAAACTATGCAAAAATCTTGCCCAAGTTGATTTACAAGGCTAATGGGTAGGACTCATAAGAAGTCTATCCGTAAAACCTGTTTCTCTTGAAAACTGAAGCCCTCTAAACCGCAAACTCGACTACCCGTTAACCCGTTTACCTAAACACTAAACCCCCAAATCCCAAGTTCGATGCCCTAATTTCTCTCCCTTTCTTTCTCTCTCTCTCTCTCTCCTCTTCCCGCTCCCGACCTTCGCTGACGCCGACTCCGAACGCCGACACCAGAGGCTCAACCTCCGGCGATCAGCCTGTAATTGTTCCTGTGGTATTTTTGTGTTTCTTCCATGTGCTCTTTTTATTGTTGCTCGCGTATTAAAAGCACGAGCTTTCTAGTTTAAATTTGTTGTTCTTGAGAATCCAAAATGGCTGTATTTGATTTTGATGTTATTGAAATCCCATGTTCTTTATATGGGTTCTTTTTAGTATACAAGCGTCCAAAGCTGAGATTTTTAGTGGCTTTAAATTTGAGGGGAGAGGTTAATCTGGGAAGTAAGTAATGGACGACCCAAATATCGCCATGTCATTGTCACACCTTGTCGGACACAAACTGGACACTTCATAACACTCCAAAATGTACTAGGACACGCCAAAGCCAATACCTTGTCCGCTTCGTGTTTCATACAAGTATACACATATGTATATATTTAAGGTGCCCTCTATCGATGTCCAATATTTTAATTTACCATTGACATGTCACCCTACATCAGACATCCAAGATGCCAAACTCCCAAAGATTGGACACAAACATCGGGAGCGAGGCATACTTCAATTGATGTGCGGTAGGTAACACGTGTTTCATGAATTAACTGTTGTCCGGCATATATGTCCCGCAAACTAGCAAAATAATAGATTTTGCCATTTTGGCTAGAAGAGAATGAAAGTGTTGTAGATGATCGATTCTTGTGGCTGTATGAATTCGGTGAGGGTAACTTTGAATGTCTCTGGAACTGGGAACCACATATTGCATGGATAACCTTCTTCTGGCAAAACTACGTACGAAAAGTTGTATTTAGCTACTAATATAGTGTCATTCCAGAGGTTTTGTCATCATTGCAACCTTTTAAGTAGGAATTTGTCTTACAATGCTTAATATATATGGGGTATGTGTACATACCTTTTTTTATCTTCTTAATTATGCACTTGTCAAATGCCATTACGAGGGTTTCTGAATTTCTCTTGTTCTCAATCAAACAGTTACAGTTTCTCGTGAGAATGGAAGCAGAAGAGTTAGATAATAGACTTTCAAACCTGGAAATGACTACAGATCCTCAATGCAATGGGAAAGGGAAGTCATTGGAAACTCAAGCAACGGATGATGATGTACAGATCACATGTTTTACAGAGGATTTGCAGGACACTGTGCTCCATTTTCAAATCATTCGGCTTCCAAAACAGGTTCTCTGCTTTCTTTAACTAGTTCTTTCGCAGTTTATATATTTTCGCATACCTACGACAATGCTTATGATATTTTTTTTTTGTTACATTACATGGTCATTTGCAACTTGCTTCAACCATTGCAGGTCATCCCATCAACAACACTGCATGTGCATGCTTTCATCTTACTGTATCTAAGCCTGTCAGTGTCTCTGATTTTTTTTTTTATCTCAAATAGCTGAATGTCATGGACTTTTGCAAGTAAACTAAAATCTAGGAAGCATAGAAACTTAAAAGTCAACTGTCGTGCATGTGTCGTGTCAGACACGTACTGAGCATGACAAAAACACTCCAAACCGGTTTTGTGATCATGGCCCTATGCCCCTGTCGTGTGGTATTCATATCAGTGCAAGTTAAGCTAAAATCTAATTGTTAGGGAATTCTAACAACTGTTTCCTTTTTCCTTGAACTAGTCTTTTTCAACACTAATAGACATCATGCTTTCTATTTCTCAACATTTCGCTTCACGTGAACTTGCAGAGAGAGAGAGAGAGACCATCATTTAACAATTGAACTTGCTATTGGCTTTGAGTTCTATTACAATGCTATGACCGGGTTGATGGGAAGTTTAAGCATTTTACTCTCTCAATAATTCACACAGTGAATTCTTTGTCCTCCAATGTTGTAGACATATACCGGTACATATGTTTAACATTGTTCCCATCCAACAAGGTACATGACAGGGTTTTAAAATATGTTTTTGCCTGCGGTAGAGATCATTAATCACTAGGTAGAAGGGCCCCTGGTTAATTTTAACAGAAGAAGGGAATATTTGTTTATAACTCAAAACAGTCTGAACTGTGTTGCTTATTGTCCCTCTACTTAATTACTTTACTTCAAACTCAGCTTTTTGTCCATCCAACTTGCTTCTCTGGCAAGCTCACTTCTCCATTAAACCCACTTCTCTATCAGTTCTTGATCAAATCCACTTCTCCATTAAACTACCTCCTTAAAACCCTTCTTTTTCTCCATGAAATTCACCTTCATCCAACCAATTTCTCCATTGCACCACCTTGTTTTATATGAAACTCACTTTGTCCATTAAACCCATCTTCATATATATCCAACACCTCCATTAATCCGTCTTTTCTCTATCAAATCCACCCGTCCCCTAGTTACCACCTCTCTTTGCAGACCCCTCCACCTTCCTTCTCCTCCTCAAGGAGCTGCAAAATTATGTTATTCAGGTGTGGGAGAAGAGGGTTTTGATTATCCCAAAGGTAGTCATTTGTCTGCTAGCTTCTGGTTAGTCTAAACGATAGTTAACTCGCTGTTACCTGAACAGAGACTAGCGGTGTCCTTATAACTTCTGATCATCCCTTTTAAGTTGAGAATCCTACAAGAAAATAACAAGAATTGGGGGCATAAGTTGAAATCGGGTAGATTGGTGAGTTATATCTAAAAAAAATCCTATAACAAAAAATGGGTAGGGTTTTGAGGATGCTCCTTCACCATATTTTAATCAACATGCTTGTTCTTCCACTACAACAATTGGAACAATGAGCTTAAACTAGACCAGCTTAGCTAGAAATATTTTCGTATTGACATTTCAGTATACTTGGCTAGAATAACACTTTTATTGTAGTAGAGCAGTCTCTCCGGTTTCTGAGTTATTTAAGCATTCTAATGATCGATATAAGGGATTAAAAAAATTAACACTCATCGGGCAATATGTGAATCAAAATAATATATATATATATATATATGTGTGTGTGTGTGTGTGTGTGTGTGTGTTTGTTCTCTAAATGACGATAGGCGGGTGCGCGACAATGAGGGTCCTTCGCCATATTTTAATTAACATGCATGTTCTTCCACTAAAGCAATTGGAACAATGAGCTTGACCAGCTTAGCTAGAAATATTTCCGTATTGACATTTCAGTATACTTGGCTAGAATAACACTTTCATTGTAGAGCATTCTCTCTATTTTCTAAGTTATATAAGCATTCTAAATGGCGGTAGACGGGTGCGCGACATAGAGTGTCGTCCATCTACCACCTAGGCACCGTTTAGGTGCCTAATATATCTTGCCTATGTGTGTATGGTATCCTATCTATGTATGTAAACACTAAATAAAATTCTCTAAGAAGTTGAAGTTAGTTATTTGTAATTTCGAGAATTTCAAGTTTATTCAAAGTGACAATGTCTTTTGTGCAGAATATGGAATTTGATTTTCCCAACTGACATTAGTTATAAATTAGAATAAAGACCATTCAAAGTCCGAAAGTTGTGGTGTTCCCTCTTCTTTTATTTTATTTATATATATGTAATCTGTAACTTTTTTTCGAGATAGACGTTCGCATACGTCGTCAAACTATCGTTGGTAGCCTACTCCATTGCTTACGGCAAAAGCTGTACAGAGAGCGGTCGTCTCGACCGCCATTTTGAACACCGATATATATATATATATATATATATATATATATATATATATTGGTTGATATGTCAAAATTCAGATAGAAGTCATATTGGCCAATATATAGGGGTATAATCTATGTTGTTATGGGCGCTAAGCGAGACGTGTCGACAAGCCTCCCGACTTGCCTAGGCGTTGCCCTGATACTTGGGTACTTCCATGTTGCTCCTACAAAGTTCTTTTAACTTCAAAGTTCTAGGTGACCATCGCCATAACCATGAAAAATTAACCCAAGACAAGTCGACAAATTTTTACATGTGCTCCTAGGTACGCCTAGGCGTGCCTAGGCGCAAGGCCGGCCCTGAGTTCATGGGGACCCTAGGCGAACTTTCAAAATAGGGCCCCCATGTATATAAGGTAAAAATAAAAATAAAACTGAAATAGAAGTAAATAAAAAAAGAAGCTTCCGCCAAGGATTGAACCAAGGACCTCTAGTGTGCAAGTCCAACATAATAACCACTACACTACAATTGTTTTGTATTGAGAGAGGTCCATGGTAAATACTTCTATTTTAGATACAATATTATTAATATATATTTAAAACTGAAATTTTTGGGCCCTCCTGGTCCGTGGGCCCTGGGCGATCGCCTGGCTGCCTTGGGCCAGGGCCGGCCCTGCCTAGGCGCCGCCTCTAACAACATAGGGTATAATGGATGTATCACCCACCGGTCGATACTTGTATATTGGCCATATATCTGTTTGTATCGAGTGAAGTAGGAATGTTGTGGCATCATCCTAGTTACTTCACCACTGTACCCAAAGGCTGAGCTGATAGGGTCTGGGCCATCAATATAAGAGAAGCCTAGCACCCTCGTGCGCTGGCCAGGGTTATAGGAACCTTGCTGGATCTGCATGTGGGTGAGCCTAGAGTTTGCACAAGTGCTGAAGTCTGATGCAAATAGGATCACACATGTAAATAAAATAGTTACTATTGTGATATATACTGTAGGAGGTTTCGGACACAGGAATTGTTGCTCATCATCTTGTCTACTGTACCCCAAACCTCAAGTTGATAGTTTTTGGCTGACAATGTATATAAAGCCTAAGAAATCTCTCTCCATTCTTAGCTCACTACATGACTTCATCTGCTCAATGATTTTTTTTCTGCAAGCGCTTTAGCTTCAAATGAGTTCCTGTGACCACTGAAGAGGTGCTACTTTGATGAAAATGCTTTTCAAAATCCTCACATTTTGAGTTTGTTGCTTGCTTCTTTAAGATATAGGGAGGCTTGAAGAATCATATTTCCTTTATTGTCTATTTATAGTATACAATTCTCTCCTGGCAGAAATTGATGACTAGGCATGTTTCAGATAGTATTTTGATTGGAGGTAAAAATGGATTACCTTTTCGATTAGTTTGGAGTGTATCGATAGAGTGAGTACAAATTATTTTAAGAGACGAGTGTCCATTAGGGTAAGTGATAATTTTATACATCCTGCAGCTGTTTAATTCATTCATTTAGCCAACATTCTCATTTTACTTCTTTACCAATCAACTGTCTTGATATAGATGCTAAATTTATATTTAGCTAGTTGATGACAATCCTCTTGCTATTAATTTGCTGCAGATCTATGTATGGATAGGGTGCAACTCTGTAAAGTTTGGGCACTTGTATGCAGGCGCATCTACTCGACCGGTAGGGAAAACATTTCAACCTCTTCTTAATTGTTTAGTTGATTTTCCTTTTCATGCATGAAGTATCTTCTGTGATTGATCTTCTGCAGAACAGTATGGTCGGTGTTACTGCTTTACTAGGAGGCACTTCTGATAACACTGGATCTAGCATAGCTCGTCGATTAGGTAACCTACAGTAGTCTTTACGCCCATTAGCAGTTTCCTTCTTTTACCTCCTGACTCATTGCAGCTTCCTTGCAGTACTGAAAACGGGTCTCAGTGTAATTCTTGCATGCAATATTCCTAAAGATAGCCCCATGCTTGAGGTAATCCATTCCCCCATATAGTACATTGTTGTCAATTTGATGTGATGCAAAAGTCGAAGGTAGGATGGTACAATTAATGATAAACGTAGTTGATTGGATCCTTTTCATACAAACAGTACTCTTTCTAAAAGTACTACTTAGCAGGGCATTGCACCGAGTCCTGATAACTTGTTATTTTAAAGTAATATTCTGATGTCTAATACCCTGACTGAAGCAAGTTACGGTGAGTAAATCACTTGAATTAATTATATGCAGTGTGCTTTTGTTTGGGAACGTTTGTAAGCATGTATAGTTCTAATGATGATGTATTCATTTGGATCGTGTATAGTTCTAATGATGATGGTGTAAACATTTGGATCTCTTGTTCCAGGCAGCAGCGGAGAGGAAACTACTAGAGAAGTTGAGGAATATGGGTTACGTTAAACACGGAGATGGAGGGTTATCCAAACCTGCAGCAGGGTCTTCATAAATCGGATGATAGTTGTACACCTTGGTATCACCTTGATCATTAATATTCCTCCGGTAAACTCTGCAGTCCTGCAAAATTCGACTGCATGTTAATTGGTGAATTGCCA
This sequence comes from Iris macrosiphon, assembly GCA_036927795.1. Classification (NCBI taxonomy): domain Eukaryota; kingdom Viridiplantae; phylum Streptophyta; class Magnoliopsida; order Asparagales; family Iridaceae; genus Iris; species Iris macrosiphon. The sequence goes on along the minus strand of JAYESA010000017.1, from coordinate 147,357,430 downwards.
TAATAGACTACTGTTGGGCTCTCTCTTTATAAGGAGTTCATCATGACCTACATGACCGATGGGGTTATGTTTAAGTGAATCTTTATCAGTATGATGTGGATGTAATACTAAAAGAGAAGGAAAAATAAAGTAGTCATCTATCTAGAGGTTTGTTGAAGAAAGAAAAATTATGATTTGTATGTGCTGACATCTTTACAATAGCACCTTCCCTTGTAGCTTCCTGTTTGATCCCCACAGACTGAGTTTGTGCAGTAGCAAGTCACAACTATTGAGATTCGTTTGCTTGGCTTATTCATGAATCTGGTTACGATTGTCGACAACTGTTTTTTGTTTCGTTTCCAATTATGCAATTAATCTTTGATCTGCCTGTACTTATCAGGTGCTCCTGGTTTAACTTTAGCTGTCCAGATGAAATAAGCTGTTTGATAAGGTGTGGCCTGAGGTTGATCAGTGCTGGTTGGCCCAAGTATGGTAATTAACCATTTTAGTAGCTTGAGCTTGGTCTACATCAATCACCTGGAGGCAAATCTCTGCAATATCTACGTAATTAGGGTGTTAATCTTCTAAACAGCATCCAAGTTAAGTTCCACGCAGGATTTGGCAAGGATATATATCCAACGTGAACTTTTATAGTTCGTTGCCTCTTTTTTTTTTTATAGACTAGTCCAGTATATAGAGAATGACAATTATTTCTTTAAAGATAAAAATTGGTAATTATGTGATGAGACAAAAATTGTTTTCAGATCAATGAATGAGAACCTTACAAAGGGAGGGCAAAACAGCAGAGCACCTTCGCTTCGGTTCGGTTGGTTGGTTTGGTAGAAAAAGATAGAAAAGTGGGAGGAAAAAATAAATTATGAGATATATTTTCTATTCATATAGAAAAGTAAAGAACTTTTTTCTTTTTTTTCTTCTTTTGTGTTTGATAGAAGGGAAGTAAATTAGAAGGGATGTATTATATATATATATATATATATATATATATATATATATATATATATATAAAGTAAATAGTAAGCTGATTTGGTACGGCTTTAGGTCTTTTCTTACAGAAGGAGTGAAATGAAATTCAAGATCGGAAACATCTGCTAGAGTCGCAATTAGCATTTCTTACTAGGTAGAATACTACCGGGAGTTGAATACCGAATGACTAACAGGCTTGCTCCCCCATCATCTCAAGTTCTTAGGCAGGTACATGATTCGAACCTGCAAACTTCAGATCATGAGCCTGATGAGTCGACCAATTCCTCTATCCCGCTTGCTGCTGCTATAGGTTGGCAGCTCAGTCTTCGAGATTCGGATAGGTCGATGCCCAGGTGGGCGAGTGGATGCATAGGTACTAGTTGGGAGGTCGGAGCAGGCAGAGAGGGACTCCCGGGTGAAAGGCCCGGCACAAAACAGTTCTTAGTTGTCCAAGCTCTGTCATATATATATATATATATATATATATATATATATACACTTTATCAATTATATCTTCAACTTAAAATATTTATTTATCATTTGATTTTCTTGAATAATTTTTAAATAATATAATTCATATGGGGTATAATTATAAATTAGGATAAGCGTTCGCTTTTTTTTTTCTTCCACTTTACCTCTCATGTTTTTTAGGGATTAAATTTTTTAGGTTAGGAGAAAAAAGTAACCCCTCTACTTTTTCTTCTTGTACTAAATAAGGAAAGAATCATTTTCTTCCATTTTTTTTAAATTTTTTTTCTCCAACCTTATTCTCCGACCAAACGTACCCTTAGGTCTCATTTGGTTCGCATAAAGGAATAGAAAGAAAAGAAAAAGAGAACAATTATTTGTCTTTCATTTTTTTTGGAAAATTGTAATTTTCATCAATTTTACTTTCCGGTGTTTGGAAGTACAGAAAAAATTGGGGAAAAAAGTGAATTCTTAGAGCATCAACAGTGGAGATACTCCATACCATACTTAAAAGAAATTTTGAAATTTTTTGACTTACCCTCCATTTTTTATCATATTTAAGGGTGTACCCCACAGTTTTTCCATAATGTATAAGTCCTCCCACTTTTGACAGAGTTCGTCCATAAATAACGGTCAACCAATTTGACCCAAAATTTTTGACAAAAATATCCTTGTCTTCTTCCTTTTTCCTCTCACCCCTTCCTCCCCTTTCTCCACCGCGGGCAGCCAGTTGCCGCCACCGCCCCTCCCCGCCGCCGTTGTGGGGAGCGGCGGAGAGGTGGGGGCGAGCTCGGGGAGGTGGTGGCGGTGGCGAGGTGGGGAGCGGCGGGGATGTGGGGGCGAGCTTGGGGAGGTGGAAGGCAGTGGTGAGTAGGGGGGTCGGACGCGGGGAGGTGGCGGCGGTGGTGTCACGTCCCAGTCCCAAAATACCGAGGGACTAGCCACGTGGCAATGGCCAGCAGCACAACTCCAATGGGCAAACCCAATTTAATGGACCCATTAGAGTGCACTTAAGCTGTAATAAATATAAATGCACTCTACACCATCTATCACAGAATAATTCTAATATCATCCACAGAAAGAAACATAACTAAATATGAAAGACTAATCAAGATAATAGATAAAGGAATTAGTTCATCATTAAGTCAACATATGTAGTGTCTCGGGGAACAACCGATAAAATAAGTCAATACATAAGTCCATTAGTCAAGATATGAAATAACTGGAAACATAAATAACTGAGTATGAATCAAAATACTCAGGAGAAATTCTCCGGCACAACCCCGTCCTCTAGTGCTAGTACTGCTCCAGCGTCAGCTCATGTCCCGTATATCTCGGGGTATTCCTCCTCTGCTGTACCTGGGGACATAATCCGGATCCAGGTCCTCAGGGGACATAGCAAGGTACAAGAATAACTCAAGCCAAATGAAATGCAGTAAATAAAACAGATCCTCAGGGCAAGCTATGTAACCAGCTATGTGAAATGCAAATGAGAGCATCATTAGTACTCAGGTTGGGACCACTACAAGCTGTGTCGGGGAGCCGGGTAGCAGTAATATCACGTAATGGGCCAAGCTCTGATATAGAGACTAAAGTACCTCAATAATAAAATATATATGTATGTAATCAGCCTGTAGCCTGTGCGTCTCTCCCCACCCAATGTAATCACACGTCTCATGTCCACGACGTCTCATGTCCATAACACGCCAAGATCATGACCTCTAGCTAGTACAACGAGTCATAATGATATCTATGTATATGCAAGTCTTATGTCACGAATCATGTAAACCTATACAGAATCACCATGAATAACTCAGAAAAGATTATGTCACATGAATAGTATCAAGTGTCCTATGGTATGACATACTTGATAAAGCAAGCACGTAAAAATATAGGATCGTGGTATCAACTCTCTAAGTGACGTTACACGACTCCGCGTACGACGTCGACACCTGAATCTTGTTCGAACGTTAAGCAACGTCTCACGGTCCTAGGTTGAACAGGTACATCACAAAAGTATATATACAGAAATAACTCAAGCAAATAATATCACAAGAATTACTGCAAGTTTGGTAAGGTACACTTGCCTGGGTTTTGAGCTTCGACAATTGTTCCGATATAAGTGGAATCTCCAGGTACGCCTCTGGATGCTGAAACAAATATCATCATTGTTCTCAGAATATTTGAAATAGTTAGAATTGACTACCCATAAGTCCAATTTTGATACAGAGACGGAACTGACAGTTTCTGGTTAAAGCGGGGTCCACATGTGGCCTACTTCGCACCAAAAAATATGTCAGAGATAAAGTTCTCCAAAATCTCCAAACTTAGTGTCTACGAGTCCACAACGATGATACGAACCCAATGGAACGTCCAGAACTGGATTCCAATGAGCCGGTCACGAAATTGACCGTCAAGTGGAACTATGGGGCCCGCGAAACGGTGTTTCGTCAACGTTCTCAGAATCGAACCAAACGTGGGTTATAGGATCAGCGTAACGCTACGAATCCGATGGCGCAAGTTTCGTTGCGAAACGACAAGCACACACGAAATTATGACGAATGTCAGAACATGCATATACGAGATTTTTCGACGGATACGCGTTGATTCCGGTGTACACACACATCCAAATTAACTTTCGTGAAATCTCACACGTCCGCGTTGACGATACATGCCTTTCGGTACAATTCGCACACGACGAAGTCGCCTCGTTTAGCGGGTCGCACCCCGTTTCGAAAAATTTCGGGTTTAGAAAATCAAATTTTTGGTCAAATTCAACAGCGAATAAAATACAGCATACAACGAATTAAAATAAACTAATTAAAGAGATTAAAACTCGGTTATGTTGTCTAAATTACTGTTCAAGTGGAATTTAAAAATATTAACTAGGTTGGAAGAAAAACAGCCATGAACATGGGTGGTTGAGACAGTTTTCTGAACTACAAACTGGGTCATTTATTCCTGTTTTGCGTCGCGAATTGCGACCGTCACAGGACACGATACACCGAACTAATTATACAGGGTTCAAAAGGGTCATGTAATCTTCGCATAGGATTCGACAGATAGTAAATTGGTCTACTATGCAGGGAGATACAATGACTAGAAGATGGGTACCTCGCTGTGTGTTGTGCTCGGGATGTCGGAGCGGCTACTTTGCGGCGACGTGCGGCAATGGTCCGGCGGTCGTCGACAGATGTGGTTGGTCGGGGTGGAAGAGGAGTTGATGGTGGTGGTGGTCGGCTAGGTTAGGGATTATATAGGGTGGAGGGGGGGCGGTTACAGGGAGACGAAGATGAGGGGTTGACGGTTTCGGAGGAGGGGAAGTGGTCGGCTGCGGGGGGAGGGGGTTCTGTTACAGAAGCTGAGGGATGATTTATCGGGTCTGCGGGTTCGGGTATGTATTCGATTCGGTTTGTTTGGTTTGGGTTGGTTCAGTTTAGGTTGGGTTGGGTTGGTTTATTATAAATCAATGTAATTAGCTATCTAAAAATAGTTTTAGACCCCGATAATTTTCAGAAAAATTACACAATATTCTATTATTAATTATACACCAAAATATAATTTTTTACTATTTTAATCCATGAAGAACATTTATTATAATTAACTAAAAATAATAAAAAATTTCTACAATAATAATTAATAAAATTTTTAAATTAAATTCTAAAAATCAGGGTGTTTACAATCTACCCACCTTAAAAGAATTGCGTCCTCGCAATTAAGAATTAATTACTAAGGAATTTAAAAAATCATGGTAACCTATAGGTAGTTCTTAGGTCATACCTGCATCTTCGAATAGGTGAGGATAAAGCTGACGTATGATATCCTCTCGCTCCCAAGTAGATTCGTCGGGGGAGTGATGTTTCCAAGCTACCAGGACCAATCTAATCGTCTGACCCCGTAATATCTTCTCACTAATGTCAAGTATCCCAACTGGCTGCTCCTCATACCTCAAGCTAGGTCCCACTGAAATCTCAGAATGATCGACTACGTGACTTGGGTCAGTCACATATCTCCTCAGTTGTGAGACATGGAATACATCATGCACTCCTTCTAGAGATGGGGGTAATGCAAGACGATACGCCACCTCACCAATACGCTCCAAAATATCAAACGGCCCAATGTACCTCGGGCTCAGCTTGCCTCTGCTCCCGAATCCAATAGTACCTCGAGTAGGTGAGATCCTCAAGAATACATGTTCACCTTCCTTGAACTCCAAAGGTCGGCGGTGTGTGTCAGTCCAATGCTTTTGTCTGTCCTGAGCTGTACGAAGATGACTCTGAATTTGCTTCACCTTCTCAACTGTCTACATCACTAACTCCGGACCGAGTATCCGACGCTCGCCAACGTCACTCCAACATATCTGTGACCTGTATTTTCTGCCGTACAGCGCCTCAAAAGGTGCCATCTGGATGCTCGTCTGGTAGCTGTTATTGTAGAAGAATTCCACCAAGTACAAATGGTCTTCCCAAGACCCTCCAAAGTCTAACATACACGACCTCAGCATATCCTCCAGGATCTGAATCGTGTGCTCTGACTAACCGTCTGTCTGTGGATGGTAAGCAATACTGAACTTGAGGCGGGTGCCAAGACTCTCCTGCATGCTTCGCCAAAAATAGGATGTGAATCTTGAGTCACGATCAGACACAATACTAACCAGTACTCCATGTAATCTTATGAACTGTCGTATATACATGTCGGCTAGAATCTTCGTGGATTGTCCAACTCTGAACGGCAAGAAATGTGCCGATTTGGTGAGTCGATCCGCAATAACCCAGACTGCATCCTTCCCACTGGGGCTTCTTGGAAATCCTGTAACAAAATTCATAGTGATATGTTCCCACTTCCATTCGGATATGGGAAACGGCTGTAACATACTAGGGGTTCTCTGATGCTCGGTCTTAACTTGCTGACAGACCAAACATTTTGCCACAAACCGCACAATCTCTCTCTTCATCCCATGCCACTAATAATACTGCCTCAAATATCGGTACATCTTCGTACCTCCCGGATGAATAGAGTACATTGAGCTATTTGCTTCAGTCATCAACTCATGTCTCAACTCCCCATTCGGAACATATAGGAAATTTTCGCATCTTAACGTCCCGTCCTCATGGATTTGAAGTCCCGTTTGCATGTCCGCTTCCGTCTTCTCTTTAAGTCTCCGGAACCTAGCATCTGTCGGTAATGCCGCCTGAATCCTCTCCACTAGTGATGATTTAACTTCAAGATTCGCTAACAGCCCACTCTGCCTTGGCAAAATAACCTCTATTCCGAGCTCCTGTAGATCCTCTAATAGCTGGGGCTGCATCGTCAAGAAATAAGCTGTGGGCTTCCTGCTGAGTGCGTCTGCTACGACATTTGTCTTGCCCGGATGGTACTGCAAATCTATATCAAAATCGACCATCAACTCTAACCAACGTCTTTGTCTTATTGAGCTCTTTCTGAGTATAGACATACTTCAGACTCTTGTGATCAGTGAAGATTTCTACCTTCTCTCCATAAAGATAGTGGCTCCGTATATTTAATGCAAATATTACTGCAGCTAGCTCAAGATCGTGCATCGGGTAGTTCTTCTCATGAACCTTCAGCTGTCTCGATGCATAATCAATAACTTTGCCATGTTGCATCAAAACACATCATAGTCCACTGCCTGACGCATTACTATAAACAACGAATCCTCTCGATCCTGAAGGAAGAGTCAATACCGGTATTGTCGTCAATCGTCTCTTCAACACCTCAAAGGCCTTCTGGCAATCTTCTGTCAATTCAAACTCCTGGTCCTTACGCGTCAACCGCGTCATAGGCTCCGCAATCCTTGAGAAGTTCTCCACGAACCTCTGATAGTATCCAGCAAGTCCGAGAAAACTTCTCACTTCCGCAACTGATGTAGGTGTAGGCCAAGTTTCTATTGCAGCAACCTTCTCCGGATCAACTGAAAGTCCTTCTTCCGAGATGATATGTCCCAGGAAAGGTACCCTATCCAGACAAAACTCACATTTACTGAGTTTGGCGTACAGCTTCTCCTGTCTCAGCGTCTCTAGCACGATTCTGAGATGCTCCTCGTGCTCTTCGTGTCCCTTGGAATATATCATGATGCCATCAATAAACACAATCACGAACTTTTCCAAGTACTGATGAAAAACTTTGTTCATCAAACTCATGAACACAGCTGACGCGTTGGTTAAACCAAACGACATAACTAAGAACTCATAGTGTCCATACTTGGTCCTGAAGGCTGTCTTCGGTATATCCTCTTTCCGCACTCTAATCTGATGATAACCGGATCTAAGATCGATCTTTGAGAATATACTAGCACCACTCAACTGATCGAATAGATCGTCAATGTGTGGCAAGGGAGTTCTTGATGGTTACAGCGTTCAGTGCCCTGTAGTCAATACACAGGCGTACCGTCCCATCCTTCTTCGACACAAATAGTATGGGTGCTCCCCATGGTGAAACACTGGGCCGAATAAAATCCTTCTCCATAAGATCATCAACTTGCTTCTTCAATTCCACCAACTCCTTAGGTGCTAGCCGGTACACTGATGAAGTGATAGGCTCCGCTCCTGGAGTCAAGTCTATTGTGAATTCTATTTTTCGATCAGGTGGTAAGCCTGAAAGATCATCGGAAAATACATCCACAAACTCAGATACAACCTTTGGGTACTCGGGCTCCCCTTCTGCAGAGAGTGCCTTAAGTATAGGCTGAACTCCTTGCTCTTTGGCTCCCCGAAGATGTCCAAGTGGTCTAAATATAATCCGTCCAAGCCGGCAATCTAGAGTCGCATGGTACTGACTTATCTAGTCCATACCAAGTACAACATCATAATCCAGCATGAAAAACATCAAGAATTGAGCTCGCATCTCTCTTCCACAGACTAGTACCTAACAAGATCTACAAATATCACTAACTGGAATAATTTTGCCTCCCGTAAAAATTCTCATAGTCTTCGGAAGGGGTGCGGTAGCTACTCTATGTGTGGCTACGAAGCTAGCAGCTATGAATGAATGCGATGCTCCAGAATCGAATAAAGCTACAACAGGTAATGAAGCTACTAATATAGTACATGTTATGACCTCTCATGCAGTAGCTTCCTCTTTAATAGCCAATGAAAATGCATGTCCTCGTCCCTGAGCTGGTCCTCTCTGCTGCCGAGCCTGCTGGAATAGTGCTGCCTGTGGTGCCAAAGGTGGCCTCGGCTGATACCCTCCTGGAGCTGGTGGTATGATTCCTCCAACTCCCGTCTGTTGTGCTACAAATGCTGGATAAGCTGGCCTAGGTGGCTGTTAGGCTGGTCTCGGTGCTGGTAAAGCTGGTCGGTCTACCATCGGTGCTCCCTCTCGACGCTCAGGGCAGTCCTTGGCTGGATGTTGGTTGGATCCGCAAATCAAGTATAGTCCCAACTTGTGTCTGCACTCCCTCTCAATATGGCCTACCTTGCCATAGTAGTGACAAGTAGGAAGGGATGGGGCTCTTAATGCTGCTCTCTGTAGTGAATTCCTCTGGGGTCGCTTTGCAGACTCCCCGTGCTGTGCTCTGACTGGTGCTGATGTGAACGGTCGTTTCAGGTTGGACTCTCTCCTGGTGACGCGCTCCATGCATCGTGCTGCAACAAGGACATCCATGTATGAAGTAGGTGCAACGGATCCGATCAATCTCTGTAGCTCAAAGCTAAGTCCGTCGAAGAACTTCTCCGCCTTTTCCACTTCTGTCAGAATCAGAGTAGGGGCGAAGCGACTCAAACGGATGAACTCTGTATTGTACTCTTCTACCGTCATGTTGCCTTGAATGAGGCGGTTAAACTTATCTCTAAGTTCTGCTCTGGAAATGGCTGGAATATACATCTCCTGGAAGAGTCTAGAGAACTCCTCCCAAGTGACTCGGTCTAGTCTGAGCCGTCTCTCCTCGGATAGCCACCAATGATGTGAATTGTCCGTCAACTGTATCATGACGGCAGTCATCCAACGCTCCCTCGGAAGCTCAGCTGCTTCCAATTGGTGTTGAGTGTTTGTGAGTCACTCATGAACTTCAGTGGGCTCCTCCTTGCCAGAAAAGATACGGGGCTTCAGCTGGCAAAAATCAGTGATAGATCCCGTCGATGGCCGTCTAGCTGGTGGGTTTCCCTGCTCCAGTGCTGTTACTAGGCTGTTTCTCAAGTTCTCTGCCTCGTGACGCTGAGTCTCTTGGTGAACCTGTTGTTGTGCTTGCATCATTGCGTAGAACATTTGGAACATTTGTTGTACGTCCATAGGTTGTCCTGGTGGAAAAACGGACACTGGTGGAGTAAACTGCGGCGGTGGTGGAATATTGTCTCGCCGGAACCTCGAGGCATGCTGATCTGCTTGATTGCTTTGTTGAGTGGATGGATCTCCACCCAATGGTGCCACTTCATCGTCGTAGGTGACCACAACACCTTGTGGTGTACCTAGGAGAGTCTCGTCGCCGGCTCGTGGATCCATTACTCTGCATCTAAAGTAAACTATGAGAATCGCACAGAGGAATCAAGACATGATGCAAGTCAAAAAAATATTTTGAAGTCGATATAGAGGTCAAGAACAGATCAACAAGTAGATGAGATCTTATCATTTATCCTATCCTAATAGCAAGCTTGCTCGGTTCCTTAGTTAAAACCGAAGCAACATAGTCGTAGACCTGCATGGGCCACCACAAAAATAATGTCACGCCCCAGTCCCAAAATACCGAGGGACTAGCCACGTGGCAATGGCCAGCAGCACAACTCCAATGGACAAACCCAATTTAATGGACCCGTTAGAGTGCACTTAAGCTGTAATAAATATAAATGCAGTCTACACCATCTATCACAGAATAATTCTAATCTCATCCACAAAAAACATAACTAAATATGAAAGAGTAATCAAGATAATAGATAAAGAAATTTGTCCATCATTAAGTCAACATATGTAGTATCTCGAGGAACAATCCGATAAAATAAGTCAATACATAAGTCCATGAGTCAAGGTATGAAATAACTGAAAACATAAATAACTGAGTATGAATCAGAATACTCAGGAGAAATCCTCCGGCACAATCTCGTCCTCTAGTGCCAGTACTGCTCCACCATCAGCTCATGTCCCGTATATCTCGGGGTATTCCTCCTCTGCTGTACCTGGGGACATAATCCGGATCCAGGTCCTCAGGGGACATAGCAAGGTACAAGAATAACTCAAGCCAAATGAAATGCAGTAAATAAAACAGATCCTCAGGGCAAGCTATGTAACCAGCTATGTGAAATAAAATGAGAGCATCACTAGTACTCAGGCTGAGACCACTACAAGCTCTGTTTCGGGGAGCCGGTAGCAGTAATATCACGTAATGGGCCAAGCTCTGATATAGAGACTAAAGCACCTCAATAATAAAATATATGTATGTAATCAGCCTATAGCCTGTGTGTCTCTCCCCACCCAATGTAATCATACGTCTCATGTCCACGACATCTCATGTCCATAACACGCAAGATCATGACCTCTAGCTAGTACAAGGAGTCATAATGATATCTATGTATATGCTAGTCTTATGTCACGAATCCTGTAAGCCTATACAGAATCTGTCACGCCCCGATTTCGGCTATTCGATAATCGTCCCCCGGGCGTGATGCCGTGCACGCGTAGGGCGCGCGTGCACAAGGCCTTAGGCATAAGGATATTCTTTAGAACAATGCAACAGAGTAGACATATAAGATAACACAAGGTTGAGGCATAGAAAAGTTTCTCTTTTATTCATAATGAACATCTTTTTACATTGCTTGACTCAAAAGTATAAAATGCCCACGGGCTTACAAACTTGGACGCAAAATGAGATAGCCGATCCATACATTATGTCCCTTTACATAGATTCAAAAACACAAAATCCACCTTGGGTGCGAGTAAGCACCATCGCCTTAGCGATATTCAGCAACGGAGATAGTGAAAGGCTTCTTAGCTTGAGCCTCCAAAAGTCTTGGCCACGAACCGCCAAGGATCCCAAAAGTTCGGAGTGAGCTTCAGCTCCTCGCCGCGTCGCCTTGCGCCGGGGAACCTGCTACAACGAGGGTCAGTACTTCGGAAAGTACTGGTGAAGGCTAGCTGCTCAACTTTACCAAGCTCAAGAGATGAGATCTAATGAGTATGCTACAATTATGTTCTTAGGTGGGTTTCTATTCTTGCCTAGTTCAGATTTCATTTAGCAGATATGCAAGAACAAAATAACATAACTTCGCATGCCACCGTTCGGTGACTTTACCTGTCCCGTCTGAACCACCTGTACAACTTACCATAGCCTTCCCTGTCACGAAGACATAGTTAGTCTGCACAGTTTAAATATACACAACATCTTTCTCTTGATGTTTAGGAGCCATCATGGGTTTAGTCTGGGCTGGCGGCGACGCTTGCAGCGCGGGTAGCTAGTCCCGCTACAATTCCCCGCTCCCAGGACTAAGAAAGTAGATTCCGCCCGGGTCGAGACGGCCCGGTGCCCCGGAACCGCTCGCAGGAACCTGGATCCCTTGTGCACAAGAATTCCCATGACCATTTCTATGACTCTACCTCATAGATTTACTTACTAGCCATTTAAAGAACATCATGCATGAAACTGCTTTACTGTACTATCATAATCAACCAACAGTTATATGAAATAACATGCAGCAGTTTATAGAAAAACACTTTGAACTATCAATAGATACCAACCCATTAAACACCCAACGAACATGCATGCATCAATAAATTTATGCAAGGTTTGTATGACAAGCAATGGGTGTTCCAAGCCTACTTCTTATCTTATCTTGTTATCCAACTTGTTACTTGATTGGTATCGTTTGATTGAATGCCCAACTGAGTCAGTTTTATTATGAACGGAGCCCTTGGAAAGAAGGTGCTTATCGAAATAGAGCCACTCACAAGTTTGTTGAATAGGAAGAAGAAGGAGAGACCTCTAAGACTCCGCTCGCGCGTCGTCTACACGATCACCTGCACGCACCAACAGACGATCAATACCTCCTGCTTCGGTCTCCAAGGCTCGATACGAAATGCGAAATCCTAAGAACGAAAGCAATAAAATCCATTGAAACCGTTCAAGAAAACGCAAGTCATAAAACCAACAAGAAAGCATCCAAGCGACACGAAAACGGACAAGAAACCAACGCAACGGAAAGGCCCCTCTCGACTCTGCCGCCGAGTCCATCCTCGAGGCACAATCCATTGTATATGGGACCTGATTCCGAAGAAACCAATCCATAACGAGGAAAGGATCTTAATTCAATCTGTCCCGTTCGGACGGTCGTAAGTATTTCTTGGCCGCGCTCCCCGAATAGGGGGAACGGGGCATTACATCATAACCCTCCAAAAGAAAGTTTCGTCCCGAAACTTAGGAATAGAACCTACCCCTAAGGAATAATGAGGGGAACCTTTCCCTCATATCAGCTTCAAGTTCCCAGGTCGACTCCTCGACCGAGTGGTTCCGCCACAGGACGCGCACTAGCGAGACGGTTCGGTTCCGCAACTGCTTCTCTTTACGGTCCAAAACTTGGACAGGCTCTGCCGCGTACGACAAGTCCGCTTGCAGATTCAACTGCCCCAAGTCGACTATGTGGTTCGGGTCGTGTACAAACTTTCTCAGCTGTGAAACATGAAAAATATTGTGTACTTCTGATAGGGCAGGCGGCAAAGCAACTTGATAGGCGACCGGAGTAACCCGTTTGAGAATTTCAAACGGTCCAACAAATCTTGGACTTAACTTTCCTTTTACTCCGAATCGCATGACTCCGCGCATAGGCGAGACTTTCAAGAACACATGGTCCCCTTCAAAGAATTCAAGGGGGCGACGTCGAGCATCGGCATAACTCTTTTGTCGGCTTTGTGCTGTCTTCAACCGTTCACGAATCAACCGAACTTTTTGTACGGTTTGTTCAACCAGCTCCGGCCCAAGGATTTGCCGTTCTCCGACTTCGTCCCAGCAGATTGGTGACCTACACTTCCGCCCATACAAAGCCTCGTACGGAGCCATCTCGATGCTGGACTGATAACTATTATTGTATGCAAATTCGGCCTGCGGCAGGTAGACGTCCCAACTTGACTTCAAATCGATCACGCAGAGGCGCAACATATCTTCTAGTATCTGATTCACTCGTTCCGTCTGACCATCGGTTTGTGGATGATAGGCTGAGCTGAACTTCAACTTGGTCCCCATCGCCAGCTGAAGGCTCTCCCAGAAACGCGAGATGAATCGCCCGTCTCGATCTGATACTATAGAAACTGGCACTCCATGAAGCCGGACTATCTCATCAAGGTAGGTCTGGGCGAGGCGATCGGCGCTCCAAGTACTTTTGATGGCAATGAAGTGTGCAGACTTGGTTAACCGGTCGACGATGACCCAGATTGCGTCGTTCCCCCGTTGCGTCCTTGGCAGGCCAACAATGAAATCCATGCAGATGTGCTCCCACTTCCATTCCGGGATAGCAAGATTTTGCATCTCTCCGCCCGGCCTCTGATGCTCTGCTTTCACCCTTTGACAGGTTATGCATTGGGACACAAAGAGTGCAACATCTTTCTTCATGCCTTGCCACCAGAAGGTCGTTCGGAGGTTTTTATACATCTTCGTGCTCCCGGGATGGATCATATAGGCTGCGTAATGAGCTTCCGCAAGGATCTCCTTTCTAAGTTCTGAATCATCGGAGACGCATAGCCTTCCTTTCACCCGCAACGCCCCATTTTCATCTACTGCAAAGTCCTTCGCCTTCCCCGCTAGAATCTGCTCGTGCATCTTCTTTAGGAAAGGGTCGTCTTTCTGAGTAGATGTGACCCGCTCTATTAGGTTGGGTACGAATCGCATTTGAGCGACCCGCGCGCCACGATATCGAATTCGGAGTTCGATGCCCATCTCTTCTAAGTCCCTTCGTAACCTGCGATCGACTGACAGAGATCCAACGAAGATCCGACTCAGAGCATCCGCTACAACGTTTCCTTTTCCAGGTGTGTAGTCTATCGTCAAGTCGTAATCTTTTATCAATTCTAGCCAACGGCGCTGACGAAGGTTGAGGTCCGTCTGGGTGAATAGGTACTTCAAGCTCTTGTGATCAGTATAAATTCGGCAAGGCACTCCATAAAGGTAGTGTCGCCACAATTTCAGGGCAAAGACAATTGCCGCTAACTCCAGGTCGTGTGTAGGATAATTTTTCTCGTGCTTCTTCAGTTGCCTGGAGGCATAGGCTATCACTCGATCTCGCTGCATAAGTACACACCCCAAACCTTGCCCCGACGCGTCGCTAAATATCTGAAATCCCGAGATCTCGTCTGGTAGTGCAAGTAACGGGGCAGAGGTGAGGCGATGCTTTAACTCTTTAAACGAAGCTTCGCAGTCGGCGGACCACTCAAATGCGACTCCCTTTTGTGTGAGGCGAGTCAGAGGTAGTGCAAGTTTGGAAAAATACTTCACGAACCGTCTGTAGTAGCCCGCTAACCCGAGGAAGCTTCGAATCTCGCTAACGGATGCAGGTCGCTTCCACTCGACAATGGCCTCCACCTTCTTCGGATCGACTGAGATGCCTCCCGCAGAAATGATGTGCCCGAGGAAAGATACACTACTTAGCCAGAATTCACACTTACTCAGCTTAGCATATAGCTGGTTGTCCCGAAGAGTTTGTAGCACGGTCCGCAAGTGCTCTGCATGTTCTTCTTCACTCTTCGAATACACCAAGATATCATCGATGAATACTACTACAAACTTATCGAGATAGGGCCGGAACACGAGGTTCATCAAACTCATAAAGGCAGCGGGTGCATTGGTTAGTCCGAACGGCATCACCAGGAACTCATAATGGCCATAGCGAGTTCGAAAAGCTGACTTTGGCACATCGTCTTGCTTGATCTTTAGTTGGTGATAGCCCGAACGGAGATCAATTTTAGAGAATACCGTGGCAGCCTGCAACTGATCGAAAAGATCGTCTATTCTTGGAAGAGGATACTGGTTACGAATGGTTGCTTTATTCAATTCTCGATAGTCGATGCAGAGCCGCAACGAGCCATCCTTTTTCTTCACGAATAGTACTGGGGCACCCCACGGAGATACACTAGGCCGAATGTATCCTCGATCTAGCAAGTCTTGCAACTGTACTTTAAGCTCTTTCAATTCTGCCGGGGCCATTCGATACGGTGTCTTGGAAATTGGTCGAGTTTCTGGGAACGTGTCTATAGTGAACTCTATCTCTCGATCGGGCGGCATGCCTGGCAACTCGTCGGGGAACACATCAGGAAAATCTGCCACAACGGGGATAGACTCAACGTTTGCGCAATCTTGCCGAGTGTCTCGAACGGACGCTAAGTACCCTTCGCAGCCGGAGTGAATCATCCGTCGAGCAGACATTGCTGAGATCACCATGCAGGCATTCGACGCTTTCGACTCAGGACTGCACGTGAAGCAAAACTCGATCTCGTCGGGCAAACGAAATACGACTTCCTTTTTCGCACAGTCGATTGTAGCTGAACAAGCGCCGAGCCAATCCATCCCCAGAATAAGATCGTAGTCCCTTATGTCTAGAACTATCGCATCTAATGACAATCTCCGTCCCCCGATGCAAATGTTACCTTCACGACAGACTAAGCGGGCCGATAGATCTACTCCCGAAGGAGTGCTAACACTTAGGTTTAAGCCTAGCGGTGTCATAGGGAATGTGTGTTCGGCGGCAAAATCTGCCGAAATGAAGCTATGTGTTGCACCAGAATCAAACAATACTCGAGCAGGTACATTATTAAAAAGTAATATACCTGACACCGTCGTGTTCGATGCAAGTGCCTCGTCCCGAGTCAAGGCATAGACTCGGCCCTGAGCGTTTTGCGGTGCCTGGTTTGCTCGTTGAGTTTGCCCCTGACCCTGAGCTGAGTCATTATTCTGCTGCGGACGGTGCGAAGATGGATCGTTGGAACGGGTTGGACAATTACGAGCAATGTGGCCCATCTTGCCACAACTGAAACATCCTCCCTTGCTCGCGCGACATTCGCTGACGTGGTGTCCTGGCTTGCGGCAGTAGGCACACTTTTGTCCTTGCTTCTTTCCCTGATTCGAGTCTTGGGAGCCGCCGCTGTTGTTGTGGCGCTTATGCGCGTTGTTTCCTCCCGTGTTGGCAGGGCGCTTGTGATTGTTATTTTGCACAGCGTCGGTGCGAACTGGAGGATACTGCGACTCTAGGGACAGTACATGATTCAAGGACTCCCGCATGGTACGATATTGAGTCACTACGACGTGAGCACGGATAGAAGGTCGTAGTCCGAGCTCGAACTTTCTTGCACGACTTTCGGCATCGGCGAGCTGAGACTTGGCAAATTTTGCAAGTCGGTTGAATTCTGAAGCGTATTGACGCACCGTCATGTCTCCCTGCTTCAGTAGTGCAAACTCGTCCTCCTTTTCGCGACGGACGGCGGGTGGAAGGTATTCCTCCACGAAGGCCTTGCGAAACACGGACCAGGAGATAGCCGTTGTGCCACCTTCGCTCAAAATAGCTTGCTTGTGCACATCCCACCAATCATGTGCATTTTATCGGAGCTGAAGCTGGGCACATGCCACCTTCTTGGTCTCGTCTAGGCACAGCGCTTCGAAGTGGTCCTCCAGCTCGACCAGCCAGTCCATCGCTAAGGAAGGGTCCTCGGTGCCTTTAAACGTAGCACGGCACATCTTCTTGAATTCTGATATCGACACGATCGACCCATTCTCGCCTGAGGGTAAGGTACCCTGAGAATTTTGCGGTCCGGTGGCTTCAGCAACTATAGGCACGGTTGCGGGGGCGGATGCAGAATGATTGTTGGCGACCATATTCGTCACCATTGTTTGCAGACTATTCATCTGCTTCTGCTGTGTATCCGCCTGAAGTCGCTGCGCCACGAATTGAGCTTCAATCCGTGACTCAAACTGACTCTGCCGTAGTTCAGCTTGTTTCTGCTGCGTCTCCATCAAACGCATCATTCGTTCGAACGGATCGGCAGAGGGTGCGGCAGCTGGACTCCCAGAGCTGCCCGAGGTGCCTGAACTACTCGCTTGCACTTGCGCCACCATCTGCGCTTGTGCACCCGGCTCGGAAGTCGTTCCTTGAAAGGAAAGTAACTTGTATTAGTCTCAAGGTATATTATGGACTCACTGTATGGAACGTATCTCATTTTGGCCAAGCGAATTCAAGGGTCTACTCGAAAGGAACAAGGTCCTCTTTAGAAACTTTCTTTGTGAGATCAAAGGATCTGAAGCATGCTCTGATACCAATATGTCACGCCCCGATTTCGGCTATTCGATAATCGTCCCCCGGGCGTGATGCCGTGCACGCGTAGGGCGCGCGTGCACAAGGCCTTAGGCATAAGGATATTCTTTAGAACAATGCAACAGAGTAGACATATAAGATAACACAAGGTTGAGGCATAGAAAAGTTTCTCTTTTATTCATAATGAACATCTTTTTACATTGCTTGACTCAAAAGTATAAAATGCCCACGGGCTTACAAACTTGGACGCAAAATGAGATAGCCGATCCATACATTATGTCCCTTTACATAGATTCAAAAACACAAAATCCACCTTGGGTGCGAGTAAGCACCATCGCCTTAGCGATATTCAGCAACGGAGATAGTGAAAGGCTTCTTAGCTTGAGCCTCCAAAAGTCTTGGCCACGAACCGCCAAGGATCCCAAAAGTTCGGAGTGAGCTTCAGCTCCTCGCCGCGTCGCCTTGCGCCGGGGAACCTGCTACAACGAGGGTCAGTACTTCGGAAAGTACTGGTGAAGGCTAGCTGCTCAACTTTACCAAGCTCAAGAGATGAGATCTAATGAGTATGCTACAATTATGTTCTTAGGTGGGTTTCTATTCTTGCCTAGTTCAGATTTCATTTAGCAGATATGCAAGAACAAAATAACATAACTTCGCATGCCGCCGTTCGGTGACTTTACCTGTCCCGTCTGAACCACCTGTACAACTTACCATAGCCTTCCCTGTCACGAAGACATAGTTAGTCTGCACAGTTTAAATATACACAACATCTTTCTCTTGATGTTTAGGAGCCATCATGGGTTTAGTCTGGGCTGGCGGCGACGCTTGCAGCGCGGGTAACTAGCCCCGCTACAATTCCCCGCTCCCAGGACTAAGAAAGTAGATTCCGCCCGGGTCGAGACGGCCCGGTGCCCCGGAACCGCTCGCAGGAACCTGGATCCCTTGTGCACAAGAATTCCCATGACCATTTCTATGACTCTACCTCATAGATTTACTTACTAGCCATTTAAAGAACATCATGCATGAAACTGCTTTACTGTACTATCATAATCAACCAACAGTTATATGAAATAACATGCAGCAGTTTATAGAAAAACACTTTGAACTATCAATAGATACCAACCCATTAAACACCCAACGAACATGCATGCATCAATAAATTTATGCAAGGTTTGTATGACAAGCAATGGGTGTTCCAAGCCTACTTCTTATCTTATCTTGTTATCCAACTTGTTACTTGATTGGTATCGTTTGATTGAATGCCCAACTGAGTCAGTTTTATTATGAACGGAGCCCTTGGAAAGAAGGTGCTTATCGAAATAGAGCCACTCACAAGTTTGTTGAATAGGAAGAAGAAGGAGAGACCTCTAAGACTCCGCTCGCGCGTCGTCTACACGATCACCTGCACGCACCAACAGACGATCAATACCTCCTGCTTCGGTCTCCAAGGCTCGATACGAAATGCGAAATCCTAAGAACGAAAGCAATAAAATCCATTGAAACCGTTCAAGAAAACGCAAGTCATAAAACCAACAAGAAAGCATCCAAGCGACACGAAAACGGACAAGAAACCAACGCAACGGAAAGGCCCCTCTCGACTCTGCCGCCGAGTCCATCCTCGAGGCACAATCCATTGTATATGGGACCTGATTCCGAAGAAACCAATCCATAACGAGGAAAGGATCTTAATTCAATCTGTCCCGTTCGGACGGTCGTAAGTATTTCTTGGCCGCGCTCCCCGAATAGGGGGAACGGGGCATTACAGAATCACCATTAATAACTCAAAAAAAATTATGCCACATGAATAGTGTCAATTATCCTATGGTATGACGTACGTGATAAAGCAAGCACGTAAAAATATAGGATCGTGGTATCAACTCTCTAAGTGACGTTACACGACTCCGCGTACGGCGTCGACACATGAATCTTGTTCGGACGTTAAGAAACGTCTCACGGTCCTAGGTTGAACAGGTACATCACAGAAGTATATATATATATATATATATATAAATAACTCAAGCAAATAATATCACAGGAACTACTGCAAGTTTGGCAAGGTACACTTGTCTGGGTTTTGAGCTCCGACAGTTGCTCCGATATAAGTGAAATCTCCAGGTACGCCTCTGGATGCTGAAGCAAATATCACCATTGTTCTCATAATACTTGAAATAGCTAGGATTGACTACCCATAAGTCCAATTTGGACACAGGGACAGAATTGACAGTTTCTGGTCAAAGTGGGGTCAACGTGTGGCCCACTTCGCACCGAAAAATGTACCAGAGATAATTTCTCCAAATTCGTCAAACTTAGTGTCTACGAGTCCAGAACGATGATACGAACCCAATGGAACGTCTAGAACTGGATTCCGATAAGCCGGTTACGAAATCGTCCGTTAAGTGAAACCGTGGGGCCCGAGAAATGGCGTTTCGTCAACGTTCTCAGACTCGAACAAACTTGGGTTACAGGATCAGCGTAACGCTACGAATCCGATGGCGCAAGTTTCGTTACTAAACGACAAGCACACACAAAATTATGACGACTGTCAGATCAGACCGATACAGAAATTTTTGACGGATACACGTTGATTCCAGTGTGCACGCACATCCAAATCAACTTCCGCAAAATTTTATACGTCCGCGTTGACGATACGCGCCTTTTGGTGCAATTCGCACACGACGAAGTCGCCTCGTTTAACGGGTCGCACCCAGTTTCGAAAAATTTCGGGTTTAGAAAACCAATATTTTTGTCAAATTCAATAGCGAATAAAACACAGCATACAACGAATTAAAATAAACTAATTAAAGAGATTAAAACTCGTTTATGTTGTCCAAATTACTGTTTAAGTAAAATTTAAAAATATTAAGTAGGTTGGAAGAAAAACAACCATGAACATTGGTGGTTGAGACAGTTTTCTGAACTATAAACTGGGTCATTTTTTCCTGTTTTGCTTCGCGAATTGCGACCGACACAGGACACGATACACCGAACTAATTATAAAAGGTTCAAGAGGGTCATGTGGTCTTTGCATATGATTCGATAGATCGTAAATTGGTCTACCGTGCAGGGAGATACGAGGGCTAGAAGATGGGTACCTCGCTGTGTACTGTGCTCGGAATGTCGGAGCGGCTACTTTGCGGCGACGGTCCAGCGGTAGTCGGCGGTTGTGGTTGGTTGGGGTGGAAAAGGAGTTGATGGTGGTGGTGGTGGTGGTCGACTAGGCTAAGGATTATATAAGGTGGAGGGGGGCGGTTACAGGGAGATAAAGACGAGGGGTTGACGGTTTCGTGGGAGGGGAAGTGGTCGGCTGCGGGGGAATTTTCTGTTACAGAAGCTGAGGGGTGATGGGTTTCGGGTTATCGGGTCTACGGGTTCAGGTATGTATTCGATTCGATTAGTTCGGTTTGGGTTGGTTCGGTTTAGGTTGGTTTGGGTTTGGTTGGTTTATTATAAATCAATTCAATTAGCTATCTAAAAATAGTTTTAGACCCTAATAAATTCCAAAAAATTACACAATATTCTATTATTAATTATACACCCAAAATATAATTTTTGCACTATTTTAATAATTAATTTAACACAAAAAAATATAAATCCATGAAGAACATTTATTATAACTAACTAAAAATAAAATAAAAATTCTACAATAATAATTAATAAAAAATTTAAATTAAATTCTAAAAATCAAGGTGTTTACAGGTGGCGAGGTGGAGAGTGGCGGGGAGGTGGGGACGATCTCGGGGAGGTGGGAGGCGGTGGCGGGTAGGGGGTATCGGGCGCGGGGAGGTGACGGCGGTGGCAGGGAGGGGACGGATGAGTGGTAAGAGGAAGAAGACAATGGGAAGGAACATTTTAGTCAGATTTTTTGGGTCAAAGTAGTTGACCGTTAGTGCTAGATGGATTCCGTCAAAAGTGGGAAGACTTGTACATTATAGAAAAAACTGTTGGATGTACCCTTAGATATGATAAAAAAAGTGAGAGGTAAGTCAAAATTTCTCAAAAAAATAAAAATATGTAAATTACTACTTTTGGAGTATTTCCTTGATATTATCACACAATGACATTTCAAATAACATATTCATACTCCCAATTAACCTTCTCTTTTTTCTCCCTCTTTTCTCTTTTTATTTTTTACTTTGGGTCCAGTTGTGTTACTATTCACTTGCTAGAACACGCTTAAAATTTGGACAGTCTCTTAGCTTGCTAGCATTTTTAAGTGTGGACAAGAGTCCACTCCAGTCCTCTACAATTTTTTATTAAAGCAAAAATATTCCACTCCTACTGTGGTACTCTTAGCATGGAAAAATAAATCCTTGGATGGATATAAGGAACCATTTTTTTTTTCTATTTTTTTTTATTTAGGAATCATTTTGATTTTTTTTCAACTTTTTTTTAGCATAATGAATTATTTTTTTTTAACTAATGCCATCCATAGTTTTGATGAACGAAAGGTGGTTTGAAGGATGATAGCAATTGGCATTAAATACATGTCTACGTATAAATAACAATGGCAAGCAATTTTAATGAAAAAAAAAGGACAAACGTAAACTTAATTTTAAAAACTCTGCCTTTAGATTACATCTATCTAATTTTTCGAATTTTTTTCAACGACCTAAACATAAAAATCAAGAGCCTGAATGCAAAAAAATAGTGTCATATGCCATATCCGCATTGCAAGTTTCTATTTGAGTTTGTAGTCGGATTCTTCTAATATAGTACATTCAGTAGTCCCCTTCCGCAGTACCCACCAAACTACTCCTCTGTATGGCCCTCTGCTAACTCGCATCGACCAGGATCTGGTCACGCCCTATTCTCTACATATACTTGTTCTGGTGTGAACTGGAGAATTGTAGGAGTGTGTCTACTCAGTACGACGACTACTATGTTTGTAGATATTGAAGCATCAAAACTCAGTTGGCAGTAGTTCCATGGGGTATGCTAATTACTGCATTGTCAAAGTTCGATTGAAAATGAATTTAGCATGCAGATTCTCAGTCTGTGTTTCTATTTACACCAAGTTATTTTGTTGGCAATTTACATAGTTCAAGAACGATTCTATCCTAAATTTTAGGATAGAATCGTTCTTGAACTATGGTCTTGACACCTCTAATGGTCAATTCCGTATCTGCAGTCTCACAATTAAACCCTCGACAAGCAGACATTCATTTCATGTCTATGTTAATGAAGCGAACCTGGTGGGTGAAAGCATTCTTGATTCAACAGAATCGGAGCTCAGATTTAGATTATTCTTTCACAAAAGAATCCACAAACCTTAAATGCTCAACCAGCTCTTTCCTTCCAGCTTACTCTTGCCAAGTGTACTTTTCTGCGGACCAATCTTTCGTAACCTTGAACAGTATCTTGGAGAATCAAGTGGGTTATCAGCAATACTTTCTGTCTGCAAAACTATATAATTATATTGATGAATGAATGCACATAAACTAAATACCCTTGAAAACTAGTGCAGAAGTAGGATCATACAAACCAATAGATGCAAGGAATTAGGCTTCTGTTAACGAATTCATCAACAAATTAGGCTTCTGTTGAAAATAGTTGTTGCAACTGAAGCCTTTTAGTTTGTGCATAGATACAACAGCATGCACTGCATAGATGCTTGCCATCAAAAATTTGCTAACGCAAAATGTCCATGAAAAGTACAAAATATAAATTACTACAAAGGCGAAGCAGATTGCACTCTTTCCCGAAGAGAAGATTGCACTGCATTTAACAGTGATGGCATTAGCTTCTCATTGGTGACTATGATTCCTGTGTCAAGATCAAGATACCTTCCCTTTGAGAAATCCAAAGCATTTCCAGCTGCGTCAGTTGCTATGCCACCAGCTTCTGCAAAACATCAAAGAGAATGCAGAAAAATCTGGTCAGCAAGGTACACTCGGCATCGACAAAATATTTTAAAGCATAAATTTTAATTTGGACAAATAAAACTTACTCTGTTTGATATATGATTGCCAGATAAAAAACTTCTAAATGCTTACGAGGAAAATACGGGGAGCTGCAAAGGTTATGTGTTTATACCTGTGACAACTATGCAGCCAGCTGCATGGTCCCATATTTTCTCACGATAACCTTTATGAGGAAAGCGCAAATATATCGCACCATCTCCCCGTGCCAGAGCACCATATTTGGCCTGGCTATCAATTCTTACTGGTGGTGCTTGGACTCCAAGTTTCTTTTTGAAATAAGCAGAACCAGGTGTAAGTAACAGATAACCAATAAGTTTATACAAAAGACGAAAGGTCACTGTGTGCGTACCGATACTATAGAACTAGATAAATCATGCAGAGAATGTGCTGCTTCATATGATTCAAAGAATGCTGCGTCAGCTGGAATTTCAATATTGCTCACATGTACCTGAATAAAAAGTAGCTAAAAGGTTAATTGCCTAGATAAAGTTTCTAGCAGTTAGTACTATCACAAAGTCAATAGAGTCAGTATATTCACCTTTGATGATGGAGAGCCATCCAGTGACTGCATATAGGCTCCAGCACCAATTCTAGCAGAGAAAAGACATCCAACTTTGCTTGCCAAGGATTCTGTCTCAGAGCGACCGAGTGGTGCTAGAGGAAGATTTGGGCATGCCAAGACACCCAACACTACTTTCCCTTCGTCCAGCAGTCCAAGTGCAATTGCATACTGGTCTCCTCTTAGGAACCTGCATATGAATTCAGCGTGAGTCTGAGAAACAAATCTAGTTGACATGAAGTACCAGAACCAGGGATTATAAGTTAGCCTAAGTGTGCAAGATGCCTAATATGAAAAGTAAAGCATAATAATAGGATAAGAAAAGCATTTCTAATTAGCAGGATTTAAATAGGCTTTGGCTGTCTACAGTCACAATCAAATCAAGTTATTGAAGGAGCAACCTTCCAGTTTGAGGTAAGTTTGTAACAAGGTTGTATACTAAAGGAGTAAAAGAATTCTACAGGGGCAAAAAGGTAACATGTGAGACTCATCTCACTATTCTAGTATTTGTACCCGGTATACGCATTTAATACATGTATACTTGTTTATTGTTTAATTGCTTATATCTTGTTTTATGTCATTCATGCATTGTTTAGGTTGTTTTTGTAAGTTTTTCCTAGGTTGCATGCTTTGGACCGTTGGTCCCTTGGTTTTCCTGTGAGCGGCTGTGATGACCCCGGGTGAGAGGCATGGATTATGATCCAATAGCCTAAAACCAATCCCTTTGCTTTGCCTATATGAAGCCAACCATTTCTCTTTCCTCCCCTTTTTCTTTTCTTTCATTTCTCTTTCCTTCTTCGTTTCTTCCCCAGCAGAGAGTAGCAGTCGAGTTTGGCCTTGGCCGTAGATAACCTTGATAGTATTAGGCTAGCACTTAACCGTAGGCAAGTACATCTTGCCAACCGAATGAACAACCTTGGATCTTGCTTTGATTCTTAGTATAACCTGTTCAATTACTTGATGGTTTTTATTTGGTTAACCCTTAGAACTTGTTTTCATGATGATTTTAATTTTCTTGTATTGTTGCTCATGGAGTCAGAGAATAGAAAGTCGGAGAATGCAAAGTTGGCATGAGAATTCATACAAAAAGTACACAGAGAACCCTTGTCGCATAAGCGAAATTCCAGTGAGGGCACTTGTGTGTGTTTCACAAAAATCCTTAGAAAATGTGCTAAGATATGTTGAGTATTCTGCGCGCACTTTTCTACTCCTACGTACGTTTTGTACTATGACAAATCCTTCAAAAGTACGCCAATCCTACTTAGCGCATTTTTGAATGGGTCTGCAAAGTCATCAAGAATGCGCGTCACTGCTTAAAAGTCAAGTTGGCGCACTTTGGTGAACTTTTCTTACCGACGCACTTTTGCCTCTTTTGGAGAATGGCGCACTTTGCTGTGTGGCGCACTTTGAGGTATTCTTCAGAGACGGCACACTTGTAGCCATTCATATTACTTAATGGCTAAGCAAAGACTTCTGACCATTCTCGAAAATTGTGTCATCGATTGCAGTGTCGTCTCGACTGTTGTGCCATGATTCGATACGTGTTTTGTCTTTTAGTAGACCTTCCTGCGCTCATTTATGCGCCAAGACCCGTTTGTGAGCCAAATCTGTTTTGGCCATTTATGCGCCAAGACTCGTTTGTGCGCCAAATCTGTTTTGGCCATTTATGCGCCAAACCCGTTTTGGTCTTTTGTGCGCCAATGGTGGCTTTTGGCCCATTGTGCGTGGATGTTCCTTTCTTGCCTGATTTTTATGCGTCAACCTTGAATTGTTAATTTATGCACCTATATACCAGTATGTTCTTTAATATGCTTAACTCTTGATGATTCTCTAGTTCTCTTTTATTCCGTCATTTTAGTTAATCCAGATTATTTCCTGAATATAGCATTCTTGATATTGATCTTGATTTTCTGACATGATCTAGTGATTGTACATTATAACTGAACCCCTGAATCTTGGCATGATCCTGATAATCTTGATAGTGGCTCGACGTAGCGCACTCCTGACCTGCTAGAATTGAACATAGATAGTATTGACATTGTTAATCTTGAACTCTCGACACCTGACATGTACTGATACTCCTAATAATGGCTCAACGTAGTGCACTTCTGACTTGAGAATTACTGCGAATATCTTGATCAAGGCTATTAGTAGCACTTGTATTGCATGACATGTATCCCCGTGTTTGATTTTTTGATTGTACCCGTCAAGTTACTGTCCTGGCTTGCATCATGTCTAAGGCAGATTCCTGAACACTACGGTCAGAAATTCTTGATCACTTGTCTAGGTTAATAACTAGAATAAATGAATTAGAAGTATCTAGAGAGATTCCTGACTGCATGCAATCCCAGTATCCCAACGACACCTGATGGATTTGGAGCTCTCCGTCGTGAGGGACACTTCCAGCACACTGTCGAGTGTTGCACTACCAGAAAAGATAAGAAATGATTATACTTGATAAATCTATACTATGTACATGTTCGTTTGGATAACCCTGATAGTCTGCAGGACATGTGGTTGTAAGGAATCTCAAACTGCATGTGTTAGTAACTAGGACTGTGAGAACCCTAATTAGCTAATGATAGCAAGCCGTAGGGCATGATTGGCCATGATTGCTTGATTTTCAGTCTAGTCTAGTCTAGTTCCGTCCTGATTTATTTTTCAGCAATTGATCCTGAGTACAGTAATTGAAGCCTGACTCCAAATATTCCTGTTTAATACTCCAGAGCATGTTTAAGTCTTACTTTACCTGCTACACTTACTTACATGCTCCCTGTGCTATTTCTTATTGATTTGTCTGCATGCTGGTTTTTAGTTCCTAAGTGTGGCTTCCTTGTGGTACTTGCTGTTTTAGGGTCTGACCCCACTGGTTTTGTATGGCCAGATTTTGGAGCAGAACCGCAGGATCTCCCGTACTTTCCGCCTCAAGATGGTGAACACGAAGAGCACCCGAGGACATGAGTGGGTTTCTTCTTCATCACCCACCTGATCTTATGCATATTCTTTTGAGAAGTTTTAGCCACCGAGCTCGTGTTTAGCTCGTGTTTGGAACTTGACATTCTGGCCTGCGGGCCTACATGTAAAGCATATTCTAGACTAAATCTAGAGCTGATCATGTAACATGGTACTCTCGCTAGTTCTTCATTTTATAACTAACTTCATGATCATCTGGGTATGTATAGTTACTATTATATGTTTAGTGATCATACATCTTGTAATTTGTTACTTGCTTGAGATTGAGACACCTAGGATTCTTGACTCAGGATTGCCTAATGGATTGTAGAGTAAACCCTCACATGTCAAGACAGCCGTGACCGTATCTCGGGGTATAGAGTACTCTGGTGTACGTAGTTGGCTTTGCCTGCCCCCGCTCTCCAGTATTCTGGTTCAGGGGCGTGACAAAACCATAAGCCTTATTAGCCATGCTAGTATGCTACTGTATGATGCCCTCGTTTCCATATTCCTCCCTCCCTGTCCCTAGAGTTTGTTTTTGTTTTGCTGTAACAATGCCCCCGCCAGTCGAATGCTAGAACATAGGCTTACGATCATAAGTTACAAGCATATGGTTTGAAGTTCAGTTCCAGGTCTCCAAGAATTGTGCTTCTGGTCTTATATTGGTGCCTACCTCAATATGATTACAATATATAATTGACAGTCAGGTATACAATGACTTATATAAGAGAACATGAAATGTTCTTACAGTGATAAACATCAAACACAATCATGTGCTTAGAAATTGTGTGAATACCCATTAAATAGATAAAATATCATACGACTAGGATGCAACAGGGACGAGAAAATAAAGCTTTTATTACAAAACCTATAAGTGATCTATTGACAACACAGATGCCTGATACAAAAATGAGCTAATTCTCGATGCAGCGAGTCTAGAAAATTGGGAAGTGCAAGGACTGCGAGAAATCAGCCACATATTCTTATTTTCAAGATGATGTCATGGACCTTCTACGTTCAAGACAGACAATGGAAATTAAATAGTTATACTTAGTATTTGAAAATGTAATATATTGATTTGGGAAAAAGAAGAGCAGTTAGATCTGATGTGTGAAGTTAAAACTAAATCCTCACCCTTTAGTACCATCAATAGGATCCAACACCCAGTGTCGGCCATGAGGACCCCCTTCAGATTTTCCACTATCAATGGCAATAAGCACATCTTCTTCGGATAAGGATATATTATACGTACCATCACTAGAAAGAGTATCATTTACAAGCTTAGTAATGCGTCTCAGTGTTTCTTGAGAACCATCTTTCCGCAGATCGCCTGAATCCTACATAAATACACCATAGAACATTCAGCTGCAAAATATTTCAGGTAACATGATAAGTATATGAATAGTGATTTAGAACTCAAAGAACATTGTACTTACCTCCTCAGCTACTAACGAAAAGGATTCAGAAGAAAGTTCTGTCTTCAGAACAAGACTGACCAGTGCTTGGGAACCTGCATATTCAGGGAAAGAATGTTGTAGTGGAAGTACAGTAAACTGGGACTTTTTTGTTTACCTGTTAATGGGCATAATCCATCAGAAAGAATAGCAGAAAATATATATATTCTAGTACAGTGAAACTGTGAAAGTTATCCAAAAATTAAAAAAAAAAACACTTTTTCAAGTTTCCACAATGAAGGTACTTGACCTCTATATCTTTCTAAGATGGTGGACTATAACTTCCTGCAGAGAAGCAAGTTTCAGATATTTCTATAACTTCCTGCAGAGAAGCAAGTTTCAGATATTTAATTCCCAGCTCTTGGAGAATGTATTGGCTACCCCGGCTACAATGTCCATTCAAGATTCCAATTGTAATGCCAAGAATAAACCACATGTTCCATCTCCTTGCAGTCTTACGCTAAAGTGCTAGCGCGGTGATATCGAATTCCCCTTTGCAACATATCTTCATTAAGGTATGACCTGAAAGGATGTTGCAAGAGTTCTTTTTCTTTTTCCTATCAAAACATAACATCTATACCAAGCATGTTAATGGGTCTCCGAGAAGCTTGGTAAAGCTCCAATTCGGGATTTACAAATGAGCCAGAGAACTCGGGGATAGTAAACAACATCTCCATTATATGTTACTTGACTTTCCCTTGACATCCATGAAGTTCCAACTGCCAGTAAGATAAGTTCATAACAGAGACATGTGAAGATATGCAGAAGCCTTTTCTTGTAACATATACCAATTTGTTGGGTATAGCAGCATCTGCCATCTGAGTCCATTATCTCTCTTCATGAAAGCCCATGATGAGATTGGCCCAGTTATTGTGGTGAAACAATCTTAATGTTTTGCAATTCAGCACACATCTGACCAAGAATAAACCATTCCCTGTTGCATTCTAAATGTAAGGATGTGGAAGATGAATGTTCACTGAGGAAAGGAAGCCATGCTCCACTGAGTACCCTGAGGTTAGATCTTTAGACATCCTCAATTTACAATGAGTTAGAAAGGAGATGTAAAAAGAGCATACAGACACAAATGGTGGGGAAAAAAATCTGAAAAGAAAAAAGCAGCTTTTGGGCAGTGTTTTAAAAAGCAGGCACCTACAAACCCCTCGACGCATATGCTTTAGAGGCCAGGATAACCATACCCCTTCTATATGTTATATTACCCTGGTAACACACTAAAGTTGGTATACTTAAGTTAATTAAAGATTATGTGTCAGAAGTCAGAACCCAAATTTATGCCTTTATTGTTAACTGATACTCAAAAAACATACTAGCTCAAGTTTTATTCTCTTTATCCTGCCCTCTGCCAACTGTAGTTGCCATTGTCCTGTAGTATTGCTGTAACTCACCAATCAGGTTAGTTGTTCTCTCTGCCCATTTTGTCCCCTTTCCCTCTCCTTCCTACTGCCGGCAAGACAGCAGCTAAAGAAGAGGCGAATATAAATATATAATTAGGAAGAGAAGAAGAAAGAGAAAGACAATGGTAATGAAACAAAATGGTCAAATAAGTGGCTAAGGAATATATACAAGGAACTAGTACGTTGCTCGTACCTGAGAAAATATATATTCTTCTTGTGTGTATACATATATTACATACAAGAGGTTGGACCACGGATTTTATGCTTTGCTAGAGCACATAATTCTAACAAAGTCTTCCTCTTGTGTGTTTACTTTGAAAGTTTGATCTTACTTCATTCAATATAGATGGAAGTCAGATATCTCACTCCGCTCGTCTTTCTTTTTTGAAAGGATTTTCGGGCTTTTCTACAACTCCTAGAGGATAAAATTTCATTCCCTATGTACAAGAATAAAGTTGTCTTTCAGATTCAGAAATACATATAGATGCAGAAAGAATTATTTAGGAAGTAAAAATCCCCTTTAACATCTCTTCATATGCAAAGAATTCTCGACGTGAAAACACAAAAGACAAAGCGCTGATCTTTTTAAAATAGAAAAAAAAAAGATCCGCATGGTCCCAAATAAATTGGCCTATTAAAAAGCTTTGTTCTTTGGAAGATCTATCTCATGTCTGGTATTGCACGGTTCCACTGTGCAAGAACTTCAAATCATTCTCTTTAAGTTCATCCTCTTTATGTTAAATAATCCCCTTGTCCCGAAAGGATCCGACCCAGTAAGGAAATCTAACTAAGTGGGCATTTCGATACAATGAAATAGACTGCCACAGCGACGATATATTATAGGAGCCCAAATTATGTGCTTGAATAAATCATCCTCTATCTATAGCGGGTCAAGGGCTCATTTCCCTTCTTCAAACTCCAATTCGTATTTTTCATATAAAAATCTCTAATCAACGATATCAACACAAGTTAAATTAGTATATGCACTTGACATTCGACAATAGTTTGAAAAGTTGCATCCTTAATAACTATACCGATTGAGAAAATACTAAGGGACTGTTTGGAAATATGAAAGTGCATTGAAAGTGGACTTTCATTACAATTGTCCCATGTGGAGACGGTTTTTATGTTTGGATTGACATTACAACTCCACTGCAAGTAGATGTGTTATGACATTTCATTGCAACTGAAAGTGTCATGTTTTTATTTCTTAGTTGCAGGAGAAAATGATTGCAACTCCATTGCAAATGTCTAAGCTCGCTACCTTTTAAATTCTCGCCTACACTTTCATTTTATCATCAAAACAAAATGGTTTCAAACTTCTCACTTGCGGAGGACAAAAAACTATGTATCGAAACATATTCTGGAAAGTGATACATTCACACTTTCATTGCAAGCACACTTATTATCACACGTTGAAAGTGATACTTTCACACTTTCAAGAAGCTACAAGCATCCAAAGTGCCACGACGGTAAGGCTGCTAAGGCATATTGCTTGCATCCTAGATGATGAGGGTCCGAGTCGTGTGAACATCATCTTTATAAACAAAATGGGGGTAAGGTTGCATACATGTTGGCCATCCCTTGACCGTTTACACGGAAAACACGTGGCACTGGACCTTCCTTTTCTACAATATTATGTGTAAAATTTGTGGGTTCTTACAACACATTTGGTGGCCAACATTGTAGAACGGTAACAACAAAGGTAACAAAACCAATGATCTTCGCACTATAGATCATAGTGACAAAACCAATGATCTTCGCAGTATAGATCGCCTGGCTGCAACACCTTCCAACACGGATCCGCAGGCAATCTCCTCCTCTCAAGTGCCCGATCGGATCTCCAAGTGGGGCCATTCTCAGTTCCCAACTTGATCTTATTTCATGGTCAAGAAGTATTCTTCTATTACAGATACAATCACCACAATTCTTCCACTACTATCTTAATTATTTTTTCTTACTAAAGGAACTGTTCATTCTCTACTATCCTAAATCTACAGAGCAATCATAAAACGAGTTAAAATTGCCCAAAAGAGAAAACAACTTAAAATCCAAAGCTTTATTTATTTATTTATTTATTATTATTATTACCGTAATCTGCTACAGTGACGGGACTCCGGTCTGCTTTGGATTGGACATCCGATTGCAAGAGCGCCTTTTGCACAGTCTACAAGGAACAAGAGCAGAAACATATCATATCAAATCACATCCATAAACCCTACGTTCTTTACAAGACACATAAGTTGCGCGAATACTCCTTCATCTAGACACGTATCCGACACGACGCATGTCTAGGTTCCACAGTTGGAAGTCGTTTTGGGGCTGAAAATTAGAAAGTAACATATTCTCTTTTTCTTCTTCAGAAAATGGTCCGATAGTAATCTCTATCCGTATCGTGTCCGTGTCCACGAAACCTAAGCATATTACTGCGAGGAGTTGTGGGGGGGATTTACTTGGCAGAGGCGAGCGGCGAGGGAAGCGGCTTTCTTGGCGGCGGCAAGCTCTTTCTCGTAGGTGGGAGGGGAGGTGGAAGAAGAAGAAGAAGAAGAAGAAGAAGAAGAAGAAGCCATGGCGGCGATGGTGGTGGATCGAGATCTGGGTCTTCGAGTTCTGGTGAAGAGTGACGTTGGAGGAGACTTTAAGAAGAATGGGGAAGAGGCGAGAGAAAGGAGAGGAAACCGAGAGGAGACGGCGATTAGGAGAGGGTTTATTATACATGAGGAGGCGATTGCCATTTCCTCCCCGGACCGGCCGGTTTTTAGCACTGATCTCTCTCTCTCTCACTCTCTCTCTGTATGTGTTCCCAGCATTCGTGGTTTTTTTTATCCACGAGGTCGTGGCAAGATCGTCACCGTCGGTTGGTTGCATCGTCATCTTCGGATGCAATTTGCCACCCACTTTTCACAGTTAAATCTCCTCAACTTATATTTTTTGCAATTAAATATTCTAAACTGTTTTTTATTTACAACTAAATATTTTGAACTATAAGTTGCTGCTTTTTCTTAACTAACATCTATGTTAGAATAAACGTAGAAGAAAGAAGAAGAAAAAAATAGGAGAAAAAATCTTTTAGTAGTGTAATTACATAGTGGGCGATAAAGACCTAATTTATACAATCCAATGAAGGTGTAATACTAATATATAACTAATGTGGGACTAAAATACAAAGTGAGAATCCCACCATTTAGTAATCCACGTTATAACACCCCCTCTTTGGATGACCACCATCTCTAACCCTATTGTCTCGTTAAAATTTTGCCAGAAAAATCTATTAGGACAAAACATGTGCGAAAGAAAAGAGTACAATCTTTATGATGACTTAGATAGGTGTTGGACACGCTTAATGTTGTCTCATTAAAACCTTGTCAGGAAAAACCCAATGGAAAAAAATTCATGACTAAGAAAAAAGAGTACAACACGTTATAGTCCATACAAAATGTATCTCCCCCTGAAAACAATCACTCTCCCTGATGATGTTGATCTTGAATAGTCAGCTGATGAAGACGTCGCATTCTAATTCCATGAACTAGTTTCTGAAAAGTTGACTTAGGCAATGATTTGGTGAACAAGTCTGCAAGATTATCACTTGAGCGAACTTGTTGGACGTCAATATCAAAGTTCTTCTGAAGCTCATGAGTATAGAAAAACTTCGGTGAGATGTGCTTGGTTCTGTCTCCTTTAATGAATCCACCTTGAATTTGTGCAATACATGCTTCATTATCCTTATGAATAACAGTTGGAGTATCTGTGGTAGGAGAAAGGTGACAGGAGCTACGAATGTATTGAATCAACGATCTCAGCCAAATACATTCTCTACTTGCTTCATGGAGAGCAAATATTTCTGAGTAATTTGAGGAGGTAGCAATCATTGTCTATTTTGTTGAATGCTAAGAAATAGCTGCATTGCTATTAAGAAACGCATATCTAGTTTGTGAACGATCTTTATGGGGATCAGATAAATAACCTGAATTTGCAAAGCGAATTAGATTCGCGATGTCAGATAAACCACAAGTATAAAATAATCCCATGTCGGTAGTTCCACGAAGATATCTCAACACATGTTTAATGCCATTCCAATGTCTGAGTCACGCCCCAGTCCCAAAATACACGGGACCAGGCCACGTGGCAATGGCCAACTAATACGACTCCGTGGGATTACCCACTTTAATGGACCCGACGAAGCATACTATGTTGTCCTAAAATATTAACAAGTCTAATATGCTAGCATACAACAGGTAAATGTCTAATCTCATCCACAATATAAACAAGAAGTACTGAAATAAATACTAGAAAATAAGTGCGGAGTCTGAATGTCATAGTACAATCCAAATATGTCTGATAGGAACAAACCCACTACAATGATGAAATAAGAGTACGAAAGGACAAACCCACTACAATGGCATGTCCCCAAGCTGAAATGGGTAAGTTTGATTGCATGACTAAAGGCCTTGCTATGTGCTGAAAATGCTTAATCGAGGACTCTGCTAAACCATTTTGGGTATGAACATGTAGGACATAATGTTCAACTTCTATTCCTACGGAATCACAATTATCATCAAAAGTACGAAAAGTGAACTCAGCTGCATTATCAAGTCGAATCGTTCTAACATGTTGGTTAGGAAAATGAGTCTTAAGTTTAATCAACTGAAAAAATAGCTTGAAGAAGGCAAGATTTCTAGATGAGAGTAAGAAAATATTTGACCATCGACTAGAAGCATCTATTAGAATCATAAAATACCTGAAAGGTCCGTTAGCAGGATCAATTGGTCCACAAATATCACCTTGTATTCTTTGAAGGAATGGTGGTGATTCCGAAGCTATTTTGAGAAGTGAAGGTCTTGTAATGAGTTTACCCTGTGAACAAGCTACACATAAATGTTCAGTAGGAAAGGAAAGACTTTGGTATGATACATTATGCACATTGGTATTGTTGATGACATTTCTCAACATAGTCGATCCTAGATGACCCAATCTGTCATGCCAAATAATTAGATTCCTTGGATCCTTTAGCCTTTTGCTAGTTATGGGGTGGGATTCTACTACCTTCAGAGTAGTTTGATATAGCCCCGAGGAGATTAACTTACACTTTTCTAATATGAGCTTATTGCTTCCAACTTTAGAGGTGATACAAATATACTATTTGCTA
The DNA here is from genome assembly GCA_036927795.1 of Iris macrosiphon. Taxonomy (NCBI): domain Eukaryota; kingdom Viridiplantae; phylum Streptophyta; class Magnoliopsida; order Asparagales; family Iridaceae; genus Iris; species Iris macrosiphon. The sequence goes on along the minus strand of JAYESA010000017.1, from coordinate 147,322,323 downwards.
TCATCGTTCATGATTTTAACATGAAACCTGTTCATTCGAATATCTCTAAAGCTGAGTAGATTTCTATTAGATCTACTAGAGAATAATGTATTTCGAATGACTAAGTGTGTTCCATTTGGCAACACAACATCGACCTTACCATAACCTTCTATAATCTGCATGGGTCCAGCAATGATGGTCACCTTGGCAGTGTTTGAGGCATATGTTGTGAAAAACTTCTTAGTTTTTAATATAGTGTGAGTTGTTGCACTATCTATCAAGCATATGCCATCATCATTGTCCATACCTTTCAAAAACAAAAATTAATAATATATTAATATGCTACTAAATGGTTAAACTTGGCATATTGTAAATTATTACAACTTGATCTAAATCTAAATGAACTGCTTCAAATAAAGTAAACTACCTAGACTATTGATCATGTAATGACCAATTTATTTAAAGTAGAAAGTAAATAAACTTAGATAAGCATACAATAACTATTCATTGACTTTGCCTATCATGGCATTGAAGTGGTCTTCCGAAATTACGTTTTTATCCTTATCTTAGAAGAAATCATTAAAATTAATGTGTGTTGTACCCTCCATGAGATTAGTCTCTACACCCTTTGAGGCTTCATGCTCGTCCACTTTCTTTTGTAAGGTACGATAGTTTCGCATCCAATGACCAACTTTTCCACAACGTTTGTAAATATCAGTTGGAGCAGCTGGATTAGAAATTTGGGCATTATTTCTTCGAGGATTAAATTTCTTATTTTTGAACTGTGTATCATTCCTTGTGTAACACCCCGTTCCGCTCAAGCGGACTGCCGTTTCAAACGGCAATAGTGCAGTTGTCCCGACCCGCTTTGCCTCGATCAAGAAGCAAAGGATATCCAGACTTGTCCCTACAGGAATCCGGCTTAGGCTTTCAGAGGCTCGCTTGACGTATCGCTCTACCGAGGCGAATCATCGCTAAGGTGGGTGGCTACGGTAAACTTGTCTTTGCTTAGCCAGCACACATAAAATCTGGAATACTTATGCTAGTCGCTAGGTGATTCACCCCCTGCATGCTAAATAATCCAACGCACCTAGCTAAGGGAATAATCCCAACTTGTATTGCTTATGCTAGAACATGGAAATTGAAATACTGCTTATATTCAGACCCTCGCATGCCAAGTCCCCTAACGATCTAAATATCGGTTTACCTTCGGGCCCGAGCAAACGTGCTGATTATGTTCCTTAAAAACGCATGCTTGTCTGCTTGTAATGTTGCCATATTTTCATCCAAACCCCGGGAGACTACTACGTAGTCGTTCCGTGCCTGAATGAACCTACAAGTATCCGGGACCATTAGGTCACCCAAGGCAGCCCCGAACCAGGGGAATGCATCAAATAATCGTGTAATCGTGTTGCCTGAGATTGGTCAAATAAATCGTGTTGCCTAAGATTGGTCAAATAAATCGTGTTGCCTGAGATTGGTCAAATAAATCACGTATTCGTGTTGCCTGAAATTGGATTGACCCTGACTTGCATGTCGCGGACAACTCGGAAACGAGGCATAGTTCCACGGACGGTCACCGGGGCACTGGGGCCGCTCCGATCCGGATGGAACTTCAAGTGTGGTCCATCATGTGCAGGCGAGTGGTTTGCAGCATATCGTGTACTTGGTTGCATTCCACTTGGCCTAGGACCACATCATGTGTAGTCTATCGTGTGCTGGCGAGATAGTTTGCAGCATATCGTGTACTTGGTTGCATTCCATCTTGGCCTTGGACTACATATGCAATCCATCGTGTACGGGCGAGATGGTTCATAGCGTATCGTGTGCTCTCGTTGCGTTCCACTCTCGTCTGGGATTAGTCCATAATGGCTTTGCCAACGACCGTGTTTATATAGATAAGTCATCCTCGCTTAGCGGCTACCCGCGTGCGAGTCACTGCATCGCATCAATGAACAACTAAACACCTGAACGATCATGTTAAAATGACCCTCGTGTTTGCATATGCTATGTCCCTGAATGCTTATACTTGCCCGTGCTTGAATTAACAATATTTGCCTTGGATAGGGAAGGCCAAAGGGTAAGTCTTGTCGTGTTTTCTCTCATGTTGCACGGCGCACTGCCACACGAACTAGGCTATTCAATATTTGCATGAAACTGGTCCTAAGGCAACTAGAAAGACAACTTAATAGTTGTGCACGGAACCTGTATTACGTGTTTAGATGTGACGAGCGGGCGAGTAGCTTTCCCACCAGTGCATTCAATGTACTGATAATCCACCAGTTTGTATGCAGGGTGCGGGAGAACCTCGTTCAGTGCGGATGCCTCCTTCGTGCGTGCTAAGGCGTGGAGATCACTCCGAAGCAACGGTGCGTCCGGGACGAAAGCACATATACAAGGCATGTCACGCCCCGATCTCCCGCAGGTAAATCGGCCGTTCCTGCTAGGCGGGAATCACCCTCGCCAGCGCTCCCGCGGAACGATCGCTTAACCCATCCTGGCGTGATGCCGCACGAGCGTGAGCCACGCCCGTGCAAGGCCATGGTTCATTGGCTGGCGGCAAGAGTTCTAAGCCACAGAGTCGCACAGATTGTCCGAGTGCAGCGGAGTCATGAACGCATAGGCGATCGGTAACAGGTTTACTGAGTCGACAAATATAGCGGAAGCATAGAAACACAAGTTGAAATAAAGCAAGCTCTTTTATTGATATAAACTTGTGTTATAGGCGGCGTATAGCCGAGATTACAAGTCGCTCAAGCCTCTCTCTCTGAAACAGTAAAAGCGTGCCAAGTGGCTACAACTGTGGAATAAATATACAGGCGATGGTCAGGTGATGTTCACAACTTATGTCTTGTATATGTGCTTCAGTCCCGGACGCACCGTTGCAAGGCTTCAGAGGGAACTCCTGGCCTTAGCACGCACGAAGGAGGCGTCCGCACCGAACGAGGTTCTCCCGCACCCTGCATACAAACTGGTGGATTATCAGTACATTGAATGCACTGGTGGGGAAGCTACTCGCCCGCTCGACAAATCCAAACACGTAATACAGGTTCCGTGCACAACTATTAAGTTGTCTTTCTAGTTGCCTTAGGATCAGTTTCATGCAGATATTGAATAGCCTAACGTGTCGGGCAGTGCGCCGTGCGATGTTAGAGGAAACACGGCGAGACTTACCAACTTACCATCTCCTTCCCTGTCCAAGGCAAACATTGAGACAAACATGTTAATTCAAGCACGGGCAAGTATAAGCATTCAGGAGGCAAGCATATGCAAACAGGAGGATCGTTTTAACATGATCGTTCAGGTGTTCAGTCGATGCGATGCAGTGACTCGCACGCGGATAGCCGCTAAGCGAGGATGACTTATCTATATGAACAGGAGTCGCTGGCATATCCATAAAGGACAATAGTCACTGGCGATAATGGTATGCAGCAATAGTACAAGGGGCGCTACATGCCATTCCGTCCAGCACAATAGACTATACAATACGGTTCAGTCACTGGAGAGAATGTATGCAGCGAAAGAACAAGGGGCGCTACATGTCATCCCGTCCAGCACAATGGACTGTACAATAACGTGAGTTCCATCCGGATCGGATCGGTCCCAGTGCCCCGGTGACCGTCCGTGGAACTATACCTCGTTTCCGAGTTGTCCGCGACATGCAATCGTTGGGTCTTTCCAATTATCACAAGATACACGAGAACAAGAGTGCACTAGAACAAGAGAACACGAGTGCACACAAGAACACGAGTACAAGAGATACTTGAATCATGATTCTGTACAGTCAATAACTTGCCTTGATGCATTCCCCTGGTTCGGGGCTGCCTGGTGACCTAACGGTCCTGGATACTTGCAGGGTCAATCATACACGGAACGACTACTGAGTAGTCTCCCGGAGTTTGGATGAAAACACGGTAACTATCAAGCAGACAAGCATGTATTTCTAGGAACATAAGCAGGCACGTTGCTCGGGCCCGAAGGTAGTCCGAGAGATGAAACCGTTAAGGGACTTAGCATGCGAGGGTCTGAATATAAGCAGTATTTCCTTTTTCCATGTTCTAGCAAGCAATATGAGTTGGGATTATTCCCTTAGCTAGGTGCGTTGGATTTATTAGCATGCAGGGGGTGATTCACCTAGCGACTAGCATAAATATTCCAGATTTTATGTGTGCTGGCTAAGCAAAGACAAGTTCACCGTAGCCACCCACCTTAGCGATGATTCGCCTCGGTAGAGCAATACGTCTGAGCGAGCCTCTGAAAGCCTAAGCCGGATTCATGTAGGGACAAGTCTGGATATCCTTTGCTTCTTGATCGAGGCAAAGCAGGTCGGGACAACTGCACGATTGCCGATTGAGACGGCAGTCCGCTTGAACGAAACAGGGTGTTACAAGGCATAATGTTGGAACATAGCCCGAACTCGCCTGAACATCGCATGTACAAGCATTCCACAGTTGTAGCCACTTGGCACGTATTTACTGTTTCAGAGAGAGAGGCTTGAGCGACTTGTAATCTCGGCTATACGCTGCCGGTAAGACATGCTTATATCAATAAAGAGCTTGCTTTACTTCAACTTGTGTTTCAATGCTTCCGCTATATTTGTCAACTCAGTGAACCTGTTACCGATCGTCTATGCGTTCATGACTCCGCTGCACTCGGACAATCTGTGCGACTCTGTGGCTTAGAATTCTTGCCGCCAGCCAATGAACCATGGCCTTGCACGGGCGTGGATCACGCTCGTGCGGCATCACGACCGGATGGGTCAAGCAATCGTTCCGCGGGAGCGCTGGCGAGGGTGATTTCCGCCTAGCGGGAACGGCCGATTGCCTGCGGGAGATCGGGGCGTGACACCTTGGGCCTGGATTGTAGCTATTTCTTTGGCTTCCATGACATCCATGTCCTCTACCTCTGTGATTTTCTCGACCCTTAGTATTGGTCACATTTTTTCGAGCACTAGTCGCATTCACTTCAGCTGGAATTGATGCAGATCCAGTTGGTCTACTAGTGTATTTTTTTATTAATAAATCATTGGTTTTTTCGGCCACGAGTAAGACGGCAATGAGTTCGGAATACTTCTTAAAATTTCTCTCCCTATACGTCTGTTGTAGGGTCATATTAGTCGCATGAAATATGGTGAATATTTTCTCTAGCATGGAATGCTCTGTCACTTCTTTATCACATAACTTCAATTGTGAAGTAATCCTGAACATAGCTGAATTATAGGCGACAACTGTCTTATAATCTTGGAAACGTAGATTGAGCCATTCATGGAGTGCACCTGGTAGTATGATCATTTTTTGGTGATCATATCCCTCGGCTAGAGAATTCTATAGCACCAAGGGGTCTTTGACTGTTAAGTACTCAGCCTTGAGATCATCATGAATATGATATCTTAGCAAAATTAAAGTCGCTTTATCTTGTGCAGATATTGGCTTATCAGCCACAATTGCATCACATAAGCTTTTGGCTTGAAGGTACAATTCAACATCTAATCTCCAGTTGAAAAAGTTCTGGCACTCTAAGTTTAGAGGCTTAAAATTATATTTTGTGAGGCTCGACATATTCATGTATAAGATCAATAATAACAAGTTAACATAAGAACTTGGTAAATCTTCAAACAATTCATGTTCATGGTGTATGCTTCAAATAATGATGTTTCAGAAGTTTATTTATACCAAACAAATCTTGTTCATGGTATGCTTCGAACAATGATGTTCCAGAAATCGTAAGTAAATACCAAACACTAGATGTTCATGGTATGCTTCGAACAATGATGTTCCAGAAGTCATATATATAGACCAAACAATTCATGTTCATAGTCATCAGATCTCTGATGGTTTTGATCTGAATATATTAACATATATAAAAGAAATAAATAAAGAATAACTCCAGCGTTCTCTCCGAGAGATCTATATGTGATTAACATCAGAGTGCTATCAGAGTTAACTAAAAGAGGTGAGATGAATGGATAAAAAATATTTTTTTTGCTCTAGCGGTATGCCAAGAGATGTATAAACATCAACATCAGCTGCGACTAGGGTATGCATATGAAGAAAAAAATAAACATAAATAACCATACCTATTACCGAAGTGGAGAATTCGCAAATGTCGGCTTCACTGAGATGCTCTCGCTTATTTCCTTCCGTTAGAGCTTCGTGCTGAAAACGTGTTAGAATAAATGTAGAAGAAGGAAGAAGAAAATAGGAGAGAATATCCCTTATTAGTGTAATCACATAGTGGGAGGCAAATGTCTAATTTATACAACACAATGAAGGTGTAATACTAATCTCTAACCAATGTGGAACTAAAATACAAAGTAGGAATCCAACCCTTTAGTAACCCACATTATAACGTATTCTTGCTTTTATTCAGTTTATTCCCTCTTTTAGTAGTTTTGATTAGCTTTACATTAGGGATCGGCATTGGACCTGGGCTGTCCGGCCCATAAAGTGTAACACCCCGTTCCGCTCAAGCGGACTGCCGTCTCAAAACGGCAATCGTGCAGCTGTCCCGACCTGCTTTGCCTCGAAGGAGAAGCAAGGGATATCCAGACTTGCCCCTACAGGGATTCGGCTTGGACTTTCAAAGGCTCGCTCAGACGTATCGCTCTACCGAGGCGAATCATCGCTAAGGTGGGTGGCTACGGTGAACTTGTCTTTGCTTAGCCAGCACACATAAAATCTGGAATATTATGCTAGTCGCTAGGTGATTCACCCCTGCATGCTAATAAATCCAACGCACCTAGCTAAGGGAATAATCCCAACTCATATTGCTTATGCTAGAACATGGAAATTGAAATGCTGCTTATGTTCAGACCCTCGCATGCTAAGTCCCTTAACGGTTTCAACTCTCGGCTTACCTTCGGGTCCGAGCAACGTCCCTGTTTATGTTCCTTAGAAACGCATGCTTGTCTGCTTGAATGTGCATTGTTTTCATCCTTACTCCGGGAGACTACTCAGTAGTCGTTCCGTGTATGATTGACCCTGCAAGAATCCGGGACCGTCAGGTCATCTAAGGCAATCCCCGAACCAGGGGAATGCACTAAGCAAGAATAAATACTGAACGTAAATCTCGCTTGAATGATAATCATGCTATGTGTGCATCTGAACGAGGATCGTGTTATGTACTGATGGAATCACAGCTCGTGGAGCAATATGCCTCGTTCAGACTAAGTTTAAGTTTCATGATTATCATGTCAAGCTATGGAAAAAGGACAGACCCTGACCTGCATTGTCGCGGACCACCTGTGTGCACAATTGTGTTATGTTGAGTTCCGCGGACGGTCACACCAGGGCACTGGGACCGATCCGATCCGGACGGAACGTATGTTAGTCGTATGTTACCCGGCAAGTGTTATGCGACGGGGCTCGCCACCCGCGTCGTACGTCACTTCGCCCTGAGACTAAACGGTCCTTTATGGCTATGCCAGCGACATCATGTTCATATAGATAAGTCATCCTCGCTTAGCGGCTATCCGCGTGCGAGTCACTGCATCGCATCAAGAACAACTAAACACCTGAACGATCATGTTAAAAATGACCCTCCTGTTTGCATATGCTTGCCTCCTAAATGTTTTATACTTGCCCATGCTTAAATCAATAATGTTTGCCTTGGACAGGGAAGGACAAATGGTAAGTCTCGCCGTGTTTCCTCAAACATCGCACAGCGCACTGCCCGACACGTTAAGCTATTCAATATTTGCATGAAACTGATCCTAAGGCAAATAGAAAGACAACTTAATAGTTGTGCACGGAACCTATACTACGTGTTTGGATTTGTCGAGCGGGCGAGTAGCTTCCCCACCAGTGCATTCAATGTACTGATAATCCACCAGTTTGATATGCAGGGTGCGGGAGAACCTCGTGCGGTGCGGACGCCTCCTTCGTGCGTGCTAAGGCCAGGAGTATCCTCTGAAGCCTTGCAACGGTGCGTCCGGGACTAAAGCACATATAAAAGACATAAGTTGTGAACATCGACCCTGACCATCGCCTGTACAATCATTCCACAGTTATGGCCACTTGGCACGCTTTTACTGTTTCAGAGAGAGAGGCTTGAGCGACTTGTAATCTCGGCTATACGTCGCCTGTAATACATGTTTCATATCAATAAAGAGATTACTCTACTTGTTTCAATGCTTCCGCTATATTTGTCGACTCAGTGTACCTGTTACCGAATCGCTATGCGTTCATGACTCCGCTGCACTCGGACAATCTGTGCGACTCTGTGGCTTAGAACTCTAACCGCCAGCCAATGAAACATGGCCTTGCACGGGCGTGGCTCACGCTCGTGCGGCATCACGCCCGGATGGGTTAAGCGATCGTTCCGCGGGAGCGCTGGCGAGGGTGATTCCCGCCTAGCGGGAACGGCCGATTGCCTGCGGGAGATCGGGGCGTGACATGTTGGTATCAGAGCCTGGCTTCTACGCCTTTGGACTTCGATTCGATATCTCTGTTTCGAAAGCTCGTTCGTGGGTTATGTGCACGCTCTCTCTCAATGCCTCGATGGGATGTTCCAACAGTAAGTCTAAATACTTTCAAAATACGTTTTGAATGATATACTTGCTTGTTTGGTTGTATGCTGCGAGTGGCCTTTGTGCCAACCTGTGCGAACCCTTCGAGAGTATCGCTAGTAGCTTGTCCGATTTTCACTAACCCTAAGTTTGGTTGAATGCATCTATTCAAGGGACGCCTTGAACTAGTGCACCATCCAAGACTTAAGAAAAGGTGAAACTCGAGTTCTGAGACTTCGCTATCACTAAGCTGGTTGACGTGTTCACACTAGAAATGCATGTCGAAGGTGCGCACGATCCAGTCTAAGCGATATGCTAGGATCGAAGCTTGTGCAAGTGAAGATCCAAATGAACAAGTACAAACGACTTGTCTAGGATTGCCTCAACCCTAGATTACTGCTTGTCCTTAGTAAGTCTCGAGGACGAGACTTTTTCTAAGTTGGGTAGGATGTAACACCCCGTTCCGCTCAAGCGGACTGCCGTCTCAAAACGGCAATCGTGCAGCTGTCCCGACCTGCTTTGCCTCGAAGGAGAAGCAAGGGATATCCAGACTTGCCCCTACAGGGATTCGGCTTGGACTTTCAAAGGCTCGCTCAGACGTATCGCTCTACCGAGGCAAATCATCGCTAAGGTGGGTGGCTACGGTGAACTTGTCTTTGCTTAGCCAGCACACATAAAATCTGGAATATTATGCTAGTCGCTAGGTGATTCACCCCTGCATGCTAATAAATCCAACGCACCTAGCTAAGGGAATAATCCCAACTCATATTGCTTATGCTAGAACATGGAAATTGAAATGCTGCTTATGTTCAGACCCTCGCATGCTAAGTCCCTTAACGGTTTCAACTCTCGGCTTACCTTCGGGTCCGAGCAACGTCCCTGTTTATGTTCCTTAGAAACGCATGCTTGTCTGCTTGAATGTGCATTGTTTTCATCCTTACTCCGGGAGACTACTCAGTAGTCGTTCCGTGTATGATTGACCCTGCAAGAATCCGGGACCGTCAGGTCATCTAAGGCAATCCCCGAACCAGGGGAATGCACTAAGCAAGAATAAATACTGAACGTAAATCTCGCTTGAATGATAATCATGCTATGTGTGCATCTGAACGAGGATCGTGTTATGTACTGATGGAATCACAGCTCGTGGAGCAATATGCCTCGTTCAGACTAAGTTTAAGTTTCATGATTATCATGTCAAGCTATGGAAAAAGGACAGACCCTGACCTGCATTGTCGCGGACCACCTGTGTGCACAATTGTGTTATGTTGAGTTCCGCGGACGGTCACACCAGGGCACTGGGACCGATCCGATCCGGACGGAACGTATGTTAGTCGTATGTTACCCGGCAAGTGTTATGCGACGGGGCTCGCCACCCGCGTCGTACGTCACTTCGCCCTGAGACTAAACGGTCCTTTATGGCTATGCCAGCGACATCATGTTCATATAGATAAGTCATCCTCGCTTAGCGGCTATCCGCGTGCGAGTCACTGCATTGCATCAAGAACAACTAAACACCTGAACGATCATGTTAAAAATGACCCTCCTGTTTGCATATGCTTGCCTCCTAAATGTTTTATACTTGCCCATGCTTAAATCAATAATGTTTGCCTTGGACAGGGAAGGACAAATGGTAAGTCTCGCCGTGTTTCCTCAAACATCGCACGGCGCACTGCCCGACACGTTAAGCTATTCAATATTTGCATGAAACTGATCCTAAGGCAAATAGAAAGACAACTTAATAGTTGTGCACGGAACCTGTACTACGTGTTTGGATTTGTCGAGCGGGCGAGTAGCTTCCCCACCAGTGCATTCAATGTACTGATAATCCACCAGTTTGATATGCAGGGTGCGGGAGAACCTCGTGCGGTGCGGACGCCTCCTTCGTGCGTGCTAAGGCCAGGAGTATCCTCTGAAGCCTTGCAACGGTGCGTCCGGGACTAAAGCACATATAAAAGACATAAGTTGTGAACATCGACCCTGACCATCGCCTGTACAATCATTCCACAGTTGTGGCCACTTGGCACGCTTTTACTGTTTCAGAGAGAGAGGCTTGAGCGACTTGTAATCTCGGCTATACGCCGCCTGTAATACATGTTTCATATCAATAAAGAGATTACTCTACTTGTTTCAATGCTTCCGCTATATTTGTCGACTCAGTGAACCTGTTACCGAATCGCTATGCGTTCATGACTCCGCTGCACTCGGACAATCTGTGCGACTCTGTGGCTTAGAACTCTAACCGCCAGCCAATGAAACATGGCCTTGCACCGGCGTGGCTCACGCTCGTGCGGCATCACGCCCGGATGGGTTAAGCGATCGTTCCGCGGGAGCGCTGGCGAGGGTGATTCCCGCCTAGCGGGAACGGCCGATTGCCTGCGGGAGATCGGGGCGTGACATAAAGTACGGACTCGGATTGGACTGGTCAGACATTTTTGGTCCTAGAGAAATTTTGGGCATGGTCAAGTCGAGTTTAATTATTATTTATGAAACCTAAGTCCGCCGACAATAGTCGAACTTTTCGGATCAAGTTGGGTCGGATCGGACTAGCACTATAAAAAAAAAAAAAAAAAATCAAATTCACCTTCTCGGACATGATATTTAATCTTTGTCTAGTATTGCAAATATATTATTACTACTATGCATGATTTTCACCTAATAGATCAAAGCAACCAAAAAATTACCTATAAAATAAAACAACCTTGATGGTGAATCGAACTACCTGGGTAACCGAATTGGATGACAACAATGGACCCAGACCACATTCAGAAACGCGTACAGCAAGCTGGTCATTAAGAAGTATATCGGTAGGCTCAAAATGACAAAATCCTGATGTACAATGGGTGGCTTGAGCAATTTTTATTGGTAGTAGAGTTACTTAGCCCCTGTTGGGTTGTGATTAAAAGCTCAAATTTCTGAGTTTTAACACAAAGTGTAGCAAAACCTATTTGGTTTCCAAATACTCTTTATGTTCACTCTTTTTTTTTTTTTTTTTTTCGAAAAACGATGCTTAAACGTTACTATCAGAAATGAACTAAAACATGCTTTCTGAGCAAAATGTTTTCACTGCCCCCCTCCCCCGTCCCCCCTCCCAAACCTTACCCCAACTCTCTCTCTCTCACTTTCTCTCTCCTCCATATTGAAAGTTGTGGGGAGTATGGAGTATGGAGTATGCTCCTCCCTCTTCCTCTATGAAACATCGGAGCCCTAGACGCCGGTTCGACCTATACGTCGGATCCGACCACGACCGAACCCACGACGACGACGATATTCAACCACGACCGAAGCCCTGGACGACATCCGCGTGCGTGGTCATCAGAGCTCCGGTCATCGAGCTCTGGTCGTCGAGATCCGCTAGCGTGGCCGTCAGAGCTCCGGTCATCGAGCTCGTCATCGAGATCCGCGAGTGTGGACATCGGAGCTCCGGTTGTCGAGATCCGCTAGCGTGGGCATCAGAGCTCCGATCGTCGAGATCCGCGAGCGTGAGTGAGCGTGGAAACAGAGCTCCGGTTGGCTTTGGCTTTGAAATTCTGTTTTCGACGATGCAGGGATCAACCGTGAAAACCACGTCGGGCACGACTTCGATCGAGTTCGATCAGGTCCTGGGAGGAGAGGGTGCGGACACAGAATGGACACAAACATGATACATATATTTTTGTGTCTGGGAAGAGATGTTTTGTGCGGACACATAATGGACACGAAACATGAGACATAAGGGACCGGACACGAAAAAGATTTGGTGGGAACACAGATTGGACACAGAATGGACACGAATGAATTAATTTTAATACAAATATTTTATAAAATTTTAATAAAAAATTATTTTCACAAAATATTTTACCAAACAGAATCTGGAACTTTTATTTCATAAAATTATTTTCCAGATGAAAGTAACCAAACGTAAAACAAAAATTTATATACTCAAAAAATAACTTTATAACTTAATTTCAAAAAACTGTTTTCAGGAAAAAAAATCAGAAAGCATATCCAAACGGACCATTAGTTTTTGTATTTCATTTCCTACTACTGCTACTGCACATCGGTACTTATTTACCATTTATAGTTAGTACATGCTATCTATATTTTTGACAACTTTGTTTGCGGTAGGATATCGGGTGTATAAGTGGCCTGAGAATGATTCTAGACTACATAATCTCATTTAGCATAAACTATAATTTATACTCCAGACTATGGCCGGTTGTGCTAAAATCTAGTATATGTTATAACGTGGGTTACTAAAGGGTTGGATTTCCACTTTATTTTTAGTCCCACATTGGTTAGAGATTAGTATTACACATTCATTGGGTTGTATAAATAAGGCATTTGTCTCCCACTAAGTAATTACACGAATAAGAGATCTTCTCTCCTATTTTCTTCTTCCTTCTTCTATGTTTATTCTAACACGTTATCAGCACGAAGCTCTAATGGGAGGAAATAAGCGAGAACATCTCAGTGAAGCTGCCATTTGCGGATTCTCCACTTTGGTAATATGTATGGTTATTTATATTTTTTTGCATATGCATACCCTAGGCGCAGCCTGATGTTGATGTTTATACATCTCTTGGCATACCGCTAGGGCAAAAAGAATAATTTTTATCCATTCATCTCACTTCTTTTAGTTAACTCTGATAGCACTCCGATATTAATCGCATATAGATCTCTCGGAAAGAACGCTGGAGTTAGTCTTTATTTTTTTCTTTCTTTTATATATGTTAATATATTCATATCAAAACCATCAGAGATCTGATGACCAAGCACATGAATTGTGACTTCTGGAACATCATTGTTTGAAGCATACCATATGTAGTATTTTTGAAAGACTTCTTGAACATAATCATTGTTCGAAGCATACCATGAACATCTAGATTTTGGTATTTACCTACGATTTCTGGAACATCATTGTTCGAAGTATACCATGAACAAGATTTGTTTGGTATAAATAGACTTCTGAAACATCATTGTTTGAAGCATACACTATGAACATGAATTGTTTGATGATTTACCAAGTTCTTATGTTAACTTGTTATTATTGATCTTATACAACAATATGTCGAGCCTCACAAATCATGATTTCAAGCCTCTAAACTTAGAAGGCCGGAACTTTCTCAACTAGAGATTGGATGCTGTATTGCACCTTCAAGCCAAAAGTTTAGGTTACACAATTGTGGCTGATAAGTCAATATCTGCACAAGATAAAGCAAATGCTTTAATTTTTCTAAGAAATCATATTCATGATGATCTCAATGCTGAGTACTTAATAGTCAAGGACCCCTTGGTGCTATGGAATTCTCTAGCTGAGAGATATGATCACCAGAAAATGTTCATACTATCAGGTGTATTTCATGAATGGCTCAATCTATATTTTCAAGATTATAAGAAATTGTAGCCTATAATTCAGCTATGTTCGGGATTACTTCACAATTGAAGTTATGTGGTGAAGAAGTGACAGAGCATTTAATGCTAGAGAAAGCATTCAATGCTAGAGAAAGCATTCACCATATTTTATGCGACTAATATGACCCTACAACAGATGTATAAGGAGAAGAATTTTAAGAAGTATTTCGAACTCATTGTCGTCTTACTCGTGGCCGAAAAAAATAATGAGTTATTAATCAAAAACCACACTAGTAGACCAACTAGGTCTGCACCAATTCCAGCTGAAGTGAATGCGACAAGTGCTCAAAAAATGTGACCAATTCTAGGGGTCGAGGAATCACAGAGGTTAGAGGGCACGGACGTTGTGGAAGCCAAAGAAATGGTTGCAATCGGGGTCCAAGGAATGATACACAGTTCAAAATTAAGGGATTTAATCATCGAAGAAACAATGCCCAAATTTTTAATCCAGCTGCTCCAACTGATATTTGTAAACGTTGTGGAAGAGTTGGTCATTGGATGCGAAACTGTCACATCTCACAAAAGAAAGTGGACGAGTATGAAGCCTCAAAGGATGTGGAGAATAATCTCATGGAGGGTACAACACACATGAATTTTAATGATTTCTTCTAAGATAAGGATAGAAACGCAATTTTGGAAGACCAGTTCAACGCCTTGATAGGCGAAGTCAATGAATAGTTATTGTATGCTTATCTAAGTTTATTTACTTTCTACTTTGAATCAATTGGTCATTATATGATCAATAATATATGTAGTTTACTTTCTTTGAAGCAGTTTTATTTAGATTTAGATTTAGATCAAGTTGTAATAATTGACAATATGCCAAGTTTAACCATTTAGTAGCATATTAATATATTATTAATTTTTTTTTGAAAGGTATGGACAATGATGATGGCATATGCTTGATAGATAGTGCAAAAAATTACACTATATTGAAAACTATAAAGTTGTGGTGGGCCCTACTCTTAGCTATCCAGAGCAGTCGGTGGAGATTCTGGATCGGCGAGAGAATGTGTTGAGGAACCAGACTATTCCCTTGGTTCGCGTCTCGTGGAGGCATCACTCTCCAGGTGAGTCGACCTGGGAGAGGGAGGATGAAATGCGCGAGCGATACCCCTATCTCTTCGAGCCCTGAGATATGGTTCTTTTCTTTGCATTCCTGTCCTAGTTTCGTCTTTTAATTTCGAGGACGAAATTATTTTAAGGAGGGTAGGCTTGTCACTACCCAATTCTAGAAAATAGTTTTTATTTTATTTTTATTTGGTAAATTGTGTATTGTATATAATTAATTATATTTATATTTAATTGAGGATTGTATTATTTTTTTATTGATTATTTTAGGGTTTTGGCTAGTCTGAACCCGTGTTAGACCCTAGTGGACCCATGTCCGACCAGACCAACACCCTTGTGAGACCTATTTTTGGGTTTAGAATTATTTATTATATTTTTAATAGGTTAGTTGGAGAGATTGGGAGTTAGTTTGAGTGCTTTTGGAACCCCAAACCCAAAATTCAAGTTTGTATCCTAAAAAGGAGGGCATTTTGGTCTCTTGCATTATGTAAAACCCCTTTTTCTTGTGTGTGGCCGGCTCCCTTCATTCCCAGACCGAGCACACAGCAGCCCCCTCCCCCCCCCCCATTTCTTCTTCACTTATTCTTCTTCTTCTTCTTCTTCTTCTTCTTCATTCTCCATTTCTTCTTCTTTTCTTCTCCCAAGTTCAAGTAAGTACTCCATTTCTCCTCTTTCTTCTTCCATTCTTCATGGATGTGAACCCTAACCCTACATTCTTCCGAGTCCTCGTACCGACCCTTGGACCTTCTCTTGCTTTTGTCTCTGCCACCGCCTGGACCCCTGCTTTTACCCCTTCCGCGGCTCTCTGAAACAAGCGCCTCTAAGTGGGATGTGGATGAAGTGCCCTGAGAACGTCTCTGCATCTCTTCATTTAGTACCCCGCTCTTGGCAAACTCCAGACTGACCATGCCTTCCGGAGCAGAAACGATCACAGACACTCGTACGGTCTCCCACGAGTCTGGCAATGTACACAATAGCCATAGTCCCTGAACCTCATCGTCGAACTTGACTCCCATCGAGGATACTTGTCAACCACGTCCTGGAACTCACTTAAGTGATCCGTAGATGTCCCATCTTTGTATCGCAGACCCATCATCATCCGAATCAGGAACAATTTATTTACTCCGGTCTTCTTCGCATACAAAGATTCCAGCTTATCCCACAGTGTCCTCGCGTGCTTAATACTGGCAACGTGGTTGTACACGTTCTCGTCAATGAACTGCCTGATGTACCAACACACCTGTATATGTTCGAAATTTCAGTCATCTTCGAATTTGTCAATGGGCCTCTCGGAAGCAAATACCGGCAGATGCAACTTCTTGACAAATAGCAGATCCTTCATTTTGCTCCTCCAATAATGATAGTTGGTATCGTTCAGATTTACCATGCGCACCGGCTTCGCGTCCATCTCTCCTCCCTGGTTTGCTTGTCAACTCCTGACACCCTTCTAAAATTTCAGAACCTGACTCTAATACCACTTTGTTGGAAACGAAAGTGCGAAAACCGTTCCCCAAACCAGAAAGTACCTGCGAGAGAACCGAGCAAAACGCACAAACCAAAAATGCCAAACACAAATCGCAGACACAGATATTTTTGACATGGAAAACTCTTGCGAGAAAAACTACGGGACAATCGGAGTCCAACCCTGAAAAGCCTCCACTAATGGAATAAGAAATACACCGACTCCTTACAAACTTCTCACCGATCCAAACGGATCATTACAACTCTTTTGGAACAGAAAATAGATTATAACCACGAAGAAGAAAGACAACGAAAAATACCCGAAACTGATCTCCTTCTCTCTCATTGTTGCTATTTTTATTTTATTTTATTTTTAGAGAGAGATATTTTAGGGCCAGGAGACAGATATATATAGTCTCAAACCCACAACTAGCATTCCTATTATAGATAGGAATATCAAATCCAAATCAAATCCATTGACATATTCCTATTATATGTAGGAATATCCAATCCAAATCCATTGAGATAATCATATTATATTTAGGAATATCCAATCCAAATAAATTGAGGTATTACTATTATATGTAGAAATACTCAATCAACTCCGGAGTTTTTTTCACGAATCCTCCCACTCCAACAACACGCACCCAAGAATTTCAAGATACACCATCTAATGTACACTTTTTCCATGATCATTTTTTTCTTGCTGTGACTTCTTTTTAGCAACCTAGACCCAAAAAAAAATTATATATATTTCCTTCTTCTATTTCTTTGCGATTCTAGAAATTTATTCATAGGTTACTTTGTCAAGGATCTACATACGAGGGGATTAAATCTGTAGGCGTAGGCAAGGACGAAGCAAGAAATTTTTGGTAGAGGAAACTGAGGGTAGAAAAATGTCATATTTTTTTTTGTGTGTGTTATCGCAATCATTTTAGGTTATCTAGTAAATAAATATTTGTGTAAAAAGATATTTTTTAATAATTAGATCAGGAGAGGAGGCTGTAGGATTCGAGCCCTGGCAACTTCACCTTCATCATATAATCCTAATGGCTAAACTTCCAATTCATGTTACTTTGAATATATATTATTATAATTTGATATAAATATACGTACATGCAGTTATATAATATTAATTATGTATATATATTGCAAATGACGTCTAACCTAGTGGTTAAAACTGATGTATATTATCCAGAAGGTTACCGGTTCGAGTCTCCTGGAGCCATTTAATTCTCCATGGTCTCACGTAGTTGTGAAAAAAAAAATGGAAACATATAAAAATAATTAAAATATATTCAAATCTTATCTAAAATAATTTAATATAATTTAAAATTATATCTAATTTTTTAATAATATTATACTTTTTTTATAGTGCAACGCAAGTGAAAGTTACTAGTAATCTTATAATGAGGCTTGGAAAAGATTCAAAATTGAGCCGTCTGTTTGTAAATTCTCCAGCATTTATTAAAAAATTTACGATAAAAAAATTAAATTCTCTCTTTTTTCCGCACAAATATATATTTAAAATATAAATTTAAAATTATTTAAAAACAAAATTTTAATTTTAATTTAAAGAAAAAAATATCAAAAATAATAAATTTGTTTAACAAATCTTAAAACATATATGTAACAAATCCTAATTAAAATATATCTTAAAAACGTATCTGTAACAAATTCTAATTAAAATATATTCAAATTATATTTAAAATAATTTAATTTTTTATCTAAAAATTTAACAATATCAAAGTTTTGTGTAGCGTGCACTGTACTTGAACATGAATAGTATTATTATAATACAACTTGAACGTCTAAAATATGAGCGGTTCCGGTCGTATGTACACCCTCCATTAAATCATAATAATTAAAAAAAATCTAATCATCTCGTTTGTATCCTCACAGGTAGTCTACAAAAATAAAAAATAAAATTTTTTTATAACTACTTTAACATATAATAAATTCTAAAATATATTTAATATTTAAATTATATTTAAACTAAGTACATGATATTATCTAACTAAAAATATATCCAAATTTATAAAAACATATTTATTATAAATTTTAATTAAAATATATTTAAATTATTTTATTATATAATTTTTAGCACTATAATTTTTTTTGTGCTGTCACGCCCCAGTCCCAAAATATCGAGGGACTAGACACGTGGCAATGGCCAGCAGTACACACCGATGGACAACCCAATTTAATGGATCCATCGGGCATACTTAAGCTGTAATATAGGTCTAAAACCATAGTAAAAACTAATCTCATCTACACACAGAATAATAAGAACAACAGCAAATAAAGAAAGTACATCAAAGTCCAGTCTCAGCAGAGTATGTCAGGGAACAACCCGATAAGAGTCTAAAACACTGGTTCATCAGACCAGAACAAAAGAGTCCAAAAATAAAGTATCTGAAGAGTACAAATATCATAAGCTCAAGTAAAGTCTTCAGCCATCACCTCTGCTTCTATGTTAGGTTCTCCTTCAGCAATAGCTCCTGGTACAGCTTCAGCTCCTGTCCCGTAAACCTCGGGATAATGTTCTTCTGCTAAACCTGGGGACATCATCCATTCCAGGTCCTCAGGGGACATAGCAAGGTACAAATAATACAAGCCAAAAATAGATGCAGTGAAATAGAAAATGAAATAAGCAGGGTAACTACATAACCATCTATGTGAAAATGCAACTGAGATCAACACTAGTACTCAGGCTGAGACTGCTACAAGCTCTGTGTCGGGGAGCCGGTAGCAGCAATATCTAGTAGTGGTCTAGCTCTGCTCGAGAGTCTACAACCTCACAATAGTAGTATATATATATATAGAACAGCCTGTAGCCTGTGTATCTCTCCCCACCCAATGTAACCACACGTCTCATGTCCATGTCACGTGAGATCAGAGCTAATGCAACAGTCATAATCTAAGAATATAATAACTATGTCCATCCCGTATCCTACACAGAATCACCTTGAATATCTCAGGAAGATTCTGTCTCATGAAGGTGTCAAGTGTCCTAGGTTACATTGTACTTGTTATACAAGCACTAGAATGTAAAGGGTCTCGAATGTCCATCACTAAATGACATACACAACTCCGCGTACGGGGTTGGCACCCGACTGTAATCGGACGCTAAGTATGTCGTACGGTCCTAGATTATATCATGTACAATAGTCACAGAAAAGTAAAGCAAGAGAACTAAATAAACTAATAAACTGCAATGTATGGCAAGGTACGCTTGCCTGGAGTTGGAATACCAGCAGCGGTCCCTGTAACAGTGGGTCCAGCAAATACTCCTCTAAAAGCTGAAATGAACATTACCAACAGTCTCAGAACATAGAAAATAGCTAGAAACGCCTGTCCTTAAGTCCAGTTTGGACACAAGGACAAAAATGACATTTCTGGGCCAAAGCGGGTCCATATGTGGGCCGCTTTGTACCGAAAATCGGGTCAGGGTCAAGGGTCTCCAAATCAGTCCAACTTAGTGTCAACAAGTCAGGAACGTTGATACGAACCCAACGGAACTTCCAGAATTGGATTCCGATGAGCCGTTCTCAAAATCGCCCGTCAGGTGGAGCCTGTGGGGCCCACGACACGCGATTTTCCAACGTTCTCAGATTCGAACCAAACTTGACCCACAGGACCAGCGTATTGCTACGAGTCCGATGGCGCAAGTTTCATCTCGATCCGATGTGTATACACTAAGTTACAGCGAAATATAAAAAAGTCGGATACGGGATGTTGTCCGCGGATACGCACTGATTCCGGTGTGCACGCACATCCGAATCAGCTTCTGCGAAAGCCCGCACGTCCGTATCTACGACGCGCACGTATCTGTGATGACCGCACGCGACCAAGTCATCCCGTTTGGCGGAGCGTACTCAGTTCCGGGGTAAAACAGGGCTAAGTTTTTTCCTGTTTTTGGATCGCGGTTCGCGATCACCACAGGTCGCGATGCCCCGAGCGGGTTGCACGGACACCGAGGGGGTCATACAGGCTACGCGAAGAAATTTACGGAATATGAAACAGAGCTATGAATCAAAAGTTATGGGTACCTGAACAGGGCCTGAAAACCAAGTATAAATCATGTCCGACACGTGTAAACCCCCTGATTTTTTCAAATTTTTCAAAACTGGATTTTTCACAATTTTCTGGAATTTTCTGAGAATTTTCTGTAATTTAAAAACAGGGTTTTATTTATTAAATGATTTTTTATGATGATAAACAATATTAAAATATTATGAAAATAATATTTTTGGATGTAAAATGAAAAACTGGACTTAGGACAATTTTTCTGGAATTTATTGGGCCCCGGACCTATTTTTAAAAGCCTAAAAACTATTTTTCTAATTAATTTAATTAATTAAATGATTTTTCTATTAAAATTTCTGTTTTATTTTATTTTTCTTGGGCCCGGCCCAGTGGGCCGAGCCCATGGGTCTCAACCCAGCCCAGCCCGCTGTTAACGGGTCGGGCGGGTCGGCCAGACCCGAACCCGGACCCGACCCGACCCGGATACCCGGTCACCCCCAACCCCCGACTCCCCCACGACCCGATCTCTCCGCCGCCCGCCGGAAAGCGCGCCGCCACGTCGCCTCCCCTCCGCGAGAGCCGCCCACGTCCTCCCCCATCCCCGCCTAGCCCGGCCACGACCCCCGAGGATCCCCTATAAAAACCCCTACCCGGCCTCATCCTCCTCCCTCATCCTCCCCTGAAACCTCGTCGGAACCCTACTCCGATGACCCGAGACCCCCCATCCACCTCCCTCTCAGCCGTCCTCCTCCCCGCCGTGACCTCCAGCGCCCCAGCCCCTCTTCCTCCGACCGGCACCGCCTCGAGCAGCCCCTCCCCGACTCTCCTCCTCCATATCCTCCACCCGCCTCCGTCTCCGCCTCCGGTGATCTATGCCGGCGCCGACCTGCGAGCCCGCGTCCCCGGCGACGCCGTCCTCCTCCCTCAGCCGTCAGCGCCGCCTCTGCTGTGTCCGCCAGCAGCAGACGAACACAGACCCGGACACAGGGAACCCTAGCCCTAGCCGAGGACACGTGTCCAGGACACGATTCGGACACGGAAAACCCCGGTTTCTCGGGTCCCCTTCAGGTACTCGTATCTTGCAACTCGGATCTCCATTTTCGATTCTGTAAATTTTTACGCGAAGCCTGTATGACCCTCTCGGTGCCCGGACAAACTGTTCGAGGCATCGCGGCCTGTGGCGATCGCACACCGCGATCCAAAAACAGGAAAAACCAGACCCTGTTTCACCCCGGAACTGAGTGCGCCCCGCCAAACGGGATGACTTGGTCGCACGCGGTCTTCACAGATACGTGCGCCTCATCGATACGGACGTGTGGAATTTCGCGGAAGCTGATTCGGGTGTGCGTGCACACCGGAATCAACGCGTATCCGCGGACATCGCCCCGTATCCGTACTTTCTGGAACACGCCCTAACTTTGTGTACACACGTCGGATTGAGACGAAACTTGTGCCATCGGACTCGTAGCGATACGCTGGTCCTGTGGGTCAAGTTTGGTTCGATTCTGAGAACGTTGACGAAATCGCGTGTCGTGGGCCCCACAGGCCCCGCTCGACGGGCGATTTTGTGATCGGCTCATCGGAATCCAATTCTGGAAGTTCCGTCGGGTTCGTATCATCGTTCCTGACCTGTTGACACTAAGTTTGGTGAATTTGGAGACCGCTGACCCGGACGCGTTTTTCGGTGCAAAGCGGGCCCACCGGTGGACCCCGTTTTGGCCCGAAACTGTCGTTTCTGCCCTTGTCTCCAAATTGGACCCAAGGACAGGCGTTTCTAGCTGATTGATATTTTCTGGATCTGATGGTGATGTTTGTTTCAGCAACCGGAGTACCGCCTGCAAATCCAACCGAAGTCAGAACCGCAAACATAGCCGGAACCACAGGCAAGTGTACCTTGCCAAACGCTGCAGCTTGCTATATATTTTTCTTGGTTAATTTTGTATCAGTGAGAACATAGAGCTTGTAAATTCTCAGTAATTTCTGTTATAGTATTTTACTTGAATTCTGGTAGATCCATATGTAACTTGTTTTAACTGCTTAACCTAGGAAACGTGTGACGTGCTTAGTGTCCGATCATAGTCGGGTGCCAACCCCGTACGCGGTGTTGGGTACGTCATTAGAGATGGACAATCGATACCCTTATTCTCGTACTTGTCCTATCAAGTACACCAGAACCCAGGACACTTGACACTATTTCATGAGACAGAGTCTTCCTGAGACATTCGAGGTGATTCTGTATAGGATGCATGTTTTATGACATAGACTTTACATTCTTAGACATTTGATTCATAGCTATCAGACTTGCTGCATTAGTTATAATCGTGCGTGACATGGACATGAGGCATCGTGGACATGAGACGTGGGATTACATTGGGTGGGGAGAGACACACAGACTACAGGCTGATATTATATATAAAACATAGTATATAACATAGTGTAATTCATAGTTATTGCCGCTACCGGCTCCCCGACACAGAGCTTGTAGTGGCTTCAGCCTGAATTCTAGTGCTGCTCTCATATTGCATATCACTTAACTGGTTACATAGCTTACCCTCTTATTTAATTATCTGCTGCACTGTGTTTATTTTGGCTTGTATTTTCTGTACCTTGCTGTCCCCTGAGGACCTGGATCCGGATTATGTCCCCAGGTACAGCTGAAGAGAACTACCCAGAGGTGTACGGTACCGGAGCACTCCTTGGAGCAGAACAAGGAACAGAGGACGAAGCAGTGGCCGAAGATTTCTCCTGAGCACCGGCTTCAACTACACAGTATTTACATTTTCAGCATTTCAATTCCTGTCTATTTTTCCTTAAATGTAACAGAATATTTCTCGGATTTGTTTTCCGA
This sequence comes from Iris macrosiphon, assembly GCA_036927795.1. Taxonomy (NCBI): domain Eukaryota; kingdom Viridiplantae; phylum Streptophyta; class Magnoliopsida; order Asparagales; family Iridaceae; genus Iris; species Iris macrosiphon. Next base: position 147,299,038 of record JAYESA010000017.1, on the reverse strand, counting down.
GATAACCTTATTTGATATTGCATATTTATTTCCATTGCATTATTTCTGGCATTTAATTTGTGTTTACCCTGTGGATGAGATTAGAAATACCTGAGACTTGTACATTATACTGCTCGATTACAGCTTAAGCATGCTCTGATGGATCCATTAAATTGGGTTGTCCATCGGTGCGTGCTGCTGGCCATTGCTCACGTGCTCAGTCCCTCGGCATTTTGGGACTGGGGTGTGACATGGTTTTTGTGGTGGCCCATGCAGGTCAACGACTAAAATTGTTCGGTTTCAACTTAGGGACCGAACAGGCCTGCAATAAGATAGGATAAAATTTTAGGATCTCATCCACTTGCTTGAATCATTTTTGATATCTGTATCGTATTCGAACTAACTTGAACTTGCATCTTGTCTTGATTCCTGTGCGCCTCTTATTGGTTATTTTGGATACAGGGAAATGGACCCACAAGAGTGCAACGAGACTCCCGCCAGAACACCATAAGCTACAGGTGTCACCTACGACGACGAAGTGACACCAGTCGGAGGAATCCCCATAACTCAACAGAGCCATCCGGCAGGTCAACCTACCTCCCGATTCCGGCGCGATGACATTCCACCTCCGCCGCAGTTCGTCCCACCAATGCCCGTGTTCCCACCAGGACAGCCAATCGACGGGCAGCAAATATTTCAAATGATCTACGCGATGATGCAAGCTCAGCAGCAAGTCCAACACGAGGCTCAGCGTCGCGAAGCTAACTTCTTAAGGGACAGCATCGTAACTGCACTGGGGCAGGCCAACCTACCAGCTCGACGGCCAACTACAGACTCAATCACTGACTTCCGCCAACTGAAGCCCCGCACTTTTTTTGGAAAAGAGGAGCCCACAGAAGTTCATGAGTGGCTCACCAACATACGGCATCAACTTGAAGCAGCCGAGCTTCCACGAGAACGCTGGATGACAGCCGTCAGAATGCAGTTGACGGACAATGCCCATCACTGGTGGCTATCCGAGGAGACGCGACTCGGACCAGACCGAGTCACTTGGGAGGAGTTCTCCAGACTCTTCCAGGAGATGTACATACCTGCCATCGCTCGATCAGAACTGCGGGACAAGTTCAATCGCCTCACCCAGGACTCTATGACGGTGGAAAAGTACAACGCAGAATTCATTCGTCTGAGCCGCTTTGCCCCAACCCTGATCCCGGTAGAGGAAGAGAAGGCCGAGAAGTTCTTCGACGGACTGAACTTTGAGCTACAGAGACTCATCGGATCCGTCGCACCTACCTCCTACTCGGACGTTCTCGCTGCAACCCGACGCATGGAACGCGTCACCAGGAGGGAGTCTCGCCACAAGCGGCCAATCACCTCAGCACCAGACAGAACATCACCAGGAGAATCTGCAAAGAGATCTCACACGCACCAGCCACCGAGGACAGCTTCGCAGACCTTTCCTACCTGTCACTACTGCGGCAAGATAGGCCATGTCGAGAAGGACTGCAGACGCAAGTTGGGATTGTGCCTGATTTGCGGCACCAATCAGCACATAGCCAAGGACTGTCCTCAGCATCGAGATGGAGCACCAAGGCCAACCCAACCTGCTTTACCGGCACCTAGGCCCCCTCTGGCTCCTCAAGCAGCACTCTTCCAGCAAGCCCAGCAGCAGCAGAGGAATCTACCACAAGGACGAGGGCATGCTTATGCGATGACTGTGCAGGAAGCCGATGCGAGTAAGTGATTTATAGTTATCCGTTTTAGTCTTGTGTAGTTCGTGCCTATTGGTTCGTGACCTCAGCCCCAACCTAGTAATTTGCAACTTGTAATCATAACCTGGTTTTCATAATAGTTATAGTTTTAACTAGATTTTCCTGGAAAGTGTATAACTTTCAATTTGTTAGGGAAACGGTATTCCCTAAGTATCTTGTGATGTGTTTTTGAACAATGCTTGCGACCGCGTCATCTCTGTTGACCAGTAATTCTTTGATTGCGAGGACGCAATCCTCTTAAGGGGGGTAGATTGTAAACCCCCTGATTTTTCAAAATTTTCAAAACTGGATTTTTCACAATTTTCTGGAATTTTCTGAGAATTTTCTGTAATTTAAAAACAGAGTTTTATTTATTAAATAATTTTTTTATGATGATAAACAATATTAAAATATTATAAAAATAATATTTTTGGATGTAAAATGAAAAACTGGACTTATGATAATTTTTCTGGAATTTATTGGGCCCCGGACCTATTTTTAAAAGCCTAAAAACTATTTTTCTAATTAATTTAATTAATTAAATGATTTTTCTATTAAAATTTCTGTTTTATTTTATTTTTCTTGGGCCCGGCCCAGTGGGCCGAGCCCATGGGTCTCAACCCAGCCCAGCCCGCTGTTAACGGGTCGGGCGGGTCGGCCAGACCCGAACCCGGACCCGACCCGACCCGGATACCCGGTCACCCCCAACCCCCGACTCCCCCACGACCCGATCTCTCCGCCGCCCGCCGGAAAGCGCGCCGCCACGTCGCCTCCCCTCCGCGAGAGCCGCCCACGTCCTCCCCCATCCCCGCCTAGCCCGGCCACGACCCCCGAGGATCCCCTATAAAAACCCCTACCCGGCCTCTTCCTCCTCCCTCATCTCCCCTGAAACCTCGCCGGAACCCTACTCCGACGACCCGAGACCCCCCATCCACCTCCCTCTCAGCCGTCCTCCTCCCTGCCATGACCTCCAGCGCCCCAGCCCCTCTTCCTCCGACCGGCACCACCTCGAGCCGCCCCTCCCCGACTCTCCTCCTCCATATCCTCCACCCGCCTCCGTCTCCGCCTCCGGTGATCTCTGCCGGCGCCGACCTGCGAGCCCGCGTCCCCGGCGACGCCGTCCTCCTCCCTCAGCCGTCAGCGCCACCTCTGCTGTGTCCGCCAGCAGCAGACGGACACAGACCCGGACACAGGGAACCCTAGCCCTAGCCGAGGACACGTGTCCAGGACACGATTCGGACACGGAAAACCCCGATTTCTCGGGTCCCCTTCAGGTACTCGTATCTTGCAACTCGGATCTCCGTTTTCGATTCTGTAAATTTCTACGCGAAGCCTGTATGACCCTCTCGGTGCCCGGACAAACTGTTCGAGGCATCGCGGCCTGTGGCGATCGCACACCGCGATCCAAAAACAGGAAAAACCAGACCCTGTTTCACCCCGGAACTGAGTGCGCCCCGCCAAACGGGATGACTTGGTCGCACGCGGTCTTCACAGATACGTGCGCCTCGTCGATACGGACGTGTGGGATTTCGCGGAAGCTGATTCGGGTGTGCGTGCACACCGGAATCAACGCGTATCCGCGGACATCGCCCCGTATCCGTACTTTCTGGAACGTGCCCTAACTTTGTGTACACACGTCGGATCGAGACAAAACTTGTGCCATCGGACTCGTAGTGATACGCTGGTCCTGTGGGTCAAGTTTGGTTCGATTCTGAGAACGTTGACGAAATCGCGTGTCGTGGGCCCCACAGGCCCCGCTCGACGGGCGATTTTATAATCGGCTCATCGGAATCCAATTCTGGAAGTTCCGTCGGGTTCGTATCATCGTTCCTGACCTGTTGACACTAAGTTTGGTGAATTTGGAGACCGTTGACCCGGACGCATTTTTCGGTGCAAAGCGGGCCCACCGGTGGACCCCGTTTTGGCCCGAAACTGCCGTTTCTGCCCTTGTCTCCAAATTGGACCCAAGGACAGGCGTTTCTAGCTGATTGATATTTTCTGGATCTGATGGTGATGTTTGTTTCAGCAACCGGAGTACCGCCTGCAAATCCAACCGAAGTCAGAACCGCAAACATAGCCGGAACCACAAGCAAGTGTACCTTGCCAAACGCTGCAGCTTGCTATATATTTTTCTTGGTTAATTTTGCATCAGTGAGAACATAGAGCTTGTAAATTCTCAGTAATTTCTGTTATAGTATTTTACTTGAATTCTGGTAGATCCATATGTAACTTGTTTTAACTGCTTAACCTAGGAAACGTGTGACGTGCTTAGTATCCGATCATAGTCGGGTGCCAACCCCGTACGCGGTGTTGGGTACGTCATTAGAGATGGACAATCGATACCCTTATTCTCGTACTTGTCCTATCAAGTACACCAGAACCCAGGACACTTGACACTATTTCATGAGACAGAGTCTTCCTGAGACATTCGAGGTAATTCTGTATAGGATGCATATTTTATGACATAGACTTTACATTCTTAGACATTTGATTCATAGCTATCAGACTTGCTGCATTAGTTATAATCGTGCATGACATGGACATGAGGCATCGTGGACATGAGACGTGGGATTACATTGGGTGGGGAGAGACACACAGACTACAGGCTGATATTATATATAAAATATAGTATATAACATAGTGTAATTCATAGTTATTGCCGCTACCCGGCTCCCCGACACAGAGCTTGTAGTGGCTTCAGCCTGAATTCTAGTGCTACTCTCATATTGTATATCACTTAACTGGTTACATAGCTTACCCTCTTGTTTAATTATCTGCTGCACTGTGTTTATTTTGGCTTGTATTTTCTGTACCTTGCTGTCCCCTGAGGACCTGGATCCGGATTATGTCCCTAGGTACAGCTGAAGAGAACTACCCAGAGGTGTACGGTACCGGAGCACTCCTTGGAGCAGAACAAGGAACAGAGGACGAAGCAGTGGCCGAAGATTTCTCCTGAGCACCGGCTTCAACTACACAGTATTTACATTTTCAGCATTTCAATTCCTGTCTATTTTTTCTTAAATGTAACAGAATATTTCTCGGATTTGTTTCCCGAGATAACCTTATTTGATATTGCATATTTATTTCCATTGTATTATTTCTGGCATTTAATCTGTGTTTACCCTGTGGATGAGATTAGAAATACCTGAGACTTGTACATTATACTGCTCGACTACAGCTTAAGCATGCCCTGATGGATCCATTAAATTGGGTTGTCCATCGGTGCGTGCTGCTGGCCATTGCTCACGTGCTCAGTCCCTCGGCATTTTGGGACTGGGGCGTGACAACACGCGTCTGAACTGGGGCTGTGTCATGTTCTGTGGATCCCGTGTCCGATCGTGTCTAGGCTCGTACTCGCATTTTGGGTCGTGTCCGGGTCTGCCGGAGTCGTCCTAGAGTGCGGGCGGAGGCGGCGCCGGTTCTGGGAGGGTCGGCGCTGGTCGGGACAGCCGGATCCTGTAACGTCCCGCAACCGTACAGTGCGTTACGCTGAGTCGGATTGAATGAAACAAATGCTGGTTCCATTTGATTTGTTGGATTTTGGAAATAAGTATTGATTGAGTTATTTCATGTGCAGATGGCTAGCGGGTTCGATGGAAATCAGGTGTTCGTTCAGAGCAGTACTGAGATAGCTGAGTTGGAATGATAATGCCATCTTCCTTAGTCCGATCGGTCGGATGATTTGTAGAGCACGGCCTGCTCGCACGGTCATACCAGTTGAGTAGATCGCGCTTGCATCGGACCACGGGTTCAAGGGATTGGCCGTATCGGCAGGACAGGATGCCTAACGGGATCAATCATTTTGAGTGGGCTCTTTCCCTTCTCCTCTACTCCTTTATGCCTAATAATATGGAAAATACGTAAATGGCTTGAACACTTGGGCTGAAACATTGGGAATCACTACACTGAGGCGTGCATAGAGTGTACGCCATTGGCTTGGTAGGATTGTGGCTTGATTTGGTTTGCGCGTTGGATAGTTGGATGCGATAGCTGGATTATTCATTTGAGGCGATCGGTTGGATTACTTGGGATTATGCTTGGACGGATGGAAATATACAAGTTGGAATGATACAATTGAGGCAATAGGAATATCGAGAATATCGGGAATTCGGACGAGCGAACGTGTATCCGTGCGCGTGTATCACAAGGATGCTTTGTCTTACAAAGCAGGCAGTTGTGGTTCGAAACCGAACAACTGTATCGACGAGGGCGTGGTGTCGTTTGATGGGGCATCATGCCACGAATGTGACATTGTGCCACTGAAACGGCATTGTGCCATGGGTTAGCTTTGAGCATGGGTGTTGCACCATTGGAAATACTGTGTTGAGAAGAGACATTGTGCCTATGGGAATAACTTGTGAATGGTGCCTTGGGCTATATGTTGGAAGAATGGTTATGGATGTATTGGTTGGATTATTGGCGGAACGAGTCTAGGATCGCTTGGTGGGGCAAGAATGTTCGATCCTCTCGTCATACCTACTTGGTGTCTGCATGTCACGGACAACCTGTATTGCACAGGGTTTGGTCTCCTCGAACGGGTACTCCGGGGCACCGGGACCGTTCGGCCATGGAGGAGACAATTGGGTAACGCGTCTTGGGCGCGGTGCCAGCGGTTGGAATCGATCCAGGTGGGTTAGCTACTTAGCGCTGTTTCGAGGAGAACCGCATTTGATCAGTCCGATCAAAGTCATTTATGGCTTGGCCAGTGACTTCATATAGTATAGTGTTGGCTTGCTTTTCTTTTGTTGGTTTGGCTTTCGTGTAGGCGCGGCTACCTTGCCTCGGCAAGAGTGTGCACTGTGAGATTTGGATTGTAAGTGTTGGTTGATGATGAATATTGAGGCTTGGTTGATGGTTTGACATGTTATCGTGTTGCTTGGACTTGAGCAGGACGGTTTGCATGCTAGTTTCCCTCGAGTTGCTTATATATTTGCTTGTCGTTTGGTTTGAGTTGAGTGCTTGCATGCTTAAACTGCTTTACAGCTTTCCTTAACATGTCATCCATATGCCATGAAATGAATCTAGGATTCAACTAGAAAGATCACCATATAACTGTTTGCATTCACTATTTTTTACTTAGTGTCGGCTTAGGCGAGTGGGTTACCCCGCTCACCAGTACGGTTGTGTACTGACCCACGTTTGTGGGCAATATTTTAGGTACGCAGGCATAGTGGCGCTGCTTGGATATACGGAACATGATGTATGAACTGTAAGTACCTTTGTGGGCTAGAGAAAAGAGCAAGAGTATTTCATCGCCTTCGTGGCCTTGTCTTCGATGAGGCATTTCATTTGACCCTATCGTGAGCTTCACTGCATATTACTCTGATTGTGTGCTTGGTACACAATACTTGACTTTCACTGCAACTTGGTTGTTTCAATGATAACATTTGGTGTTTGACAACATCGCCTTGTACGAGCGCAACTCCAGGCTCGTACGGCATCACGTCCCGATGAGAACGATAGTCCTGCGGGAGAGCTGTAAACGTGGTGATTCACGTTCAGCAGGGACTATTGAGCTTGCGGGAGATTGGGACGTGACAAATTGGTATCAGAGCGCCTGGTTCATTTCTTCGGACTTGGTCCTTTGCTTCATCACAAACTCTAAATAGCTTTCGCGTGTCGTCTAGCTCTTGACTCTACTCGGTGCCGCATTGGATGTTTCATGCAATAAGTCTATTTATTGCTAGTTGTGGCTGCATATTATTCTTTGTTGGGTTGCCTTGGTTGGTTTTCGTAGGATCGCTTAGCCTCATTAGGCGTTGTTGCATTCGTGCAGCAAGTTGGGTGGCGTTGTTGCATTTGTGCAACAAGTTGAGAGCTTTCGTTGGGTTGGCTTGGCTTGTCGTTCTAGGAGTTCTGATTGCATCATTGGATCAGTTGGTTGGCATACGAGATTTAGTTATGCGGCATGTTTTGAGTAGAAACATTCGATGAGAATGAATCCTTACACGAGTTGCTCGTCTAGCGATTGTGTTGGATAGAAGTTAGAATTTTGGCTGTGGCGCATCGGTTGAGCAGGTTTGAGTTTGGCTCGGGAATATATGGATAAGTTGGTACGAGTTGCTCGTACAACAAAAGTGTGAAACCGCTGGGTATTGGGTTGGACTATTTGGAAGACAATCATTGCACGATTGCTCGTGTTGAGAAGGTATCAGACGGGTTGAGAAACAGTTGGATAATTCAAGCGTTGCCTGAGTTTTGTGTCAAACTCGGATTGGAAAAGGCATGATCATGCATGGAGAATGGTTCGAACGGATCTTGGATTCGTGCAGGAAAACGTAATGTGAGTAGTGACTTGATTCGAAGTGGTATATGGGATCAAACGTGTTAAGCAAGGCATTGGAAATATTTTGGTTGGACATCTATGGGAATTGCCTGAACGGACTCGTGAAACGAGAATACAAGTTGGTTGGTGCACGTCGGTTGAGTTGGGAAGAATGAAAATAGAGCAAGCGAATATTGAGTTGAGCATATCGTGGACGGACTGATGCAAATGAAAGCATCGTTGGGCTTAAGTGATGGACAAGATCGGAACGAACAACTGGGATGCGCTTGAACGAGCAATGGGTGAATCAAATGATAGCGAGCACGAACTATGATTTTGGGCGACACATTTGAGCTGTTGGTTGAGCAAAGAAACACGATATTGGTCTGGAGGGACAATGAGATGGATTCACACAAACTTGAAAGATTTTGGATGTTGCTGCTCGTGAAGTTGACTCAGGTTTAGCGGAAATGAAATTTTGGGCAAGATGGTGCAACGATAGTAAACAGATTCTCCGGAAGACGTGGACGGACGTTTGAAGATAGCTAAATGTGATAGCAACGTCGGAACAAATCACTGTGTTGCTCGAGTAAGTTGGACGTGTATTGTGGAACATGGCAATTCGGAAATTTGATGGATTCAGGACAGTAAGACGGATTGATGGAAGACAGTTTCAACGAGCGCGGATCTCGGATTCGGGAGTTCGCTCGGGTGGATGGTTGGATTTTGATTCGGATTTTGCAGATGAGATATAGCATGGTTTATAATAACTGTCCATCGTGATGATTATAATTATCAAGCATAGCTTCGGGACATCTGACCCTAAGCGACCTTGACCCGCTAATCGGATATGAATATGGTAGACCCATAGAACGACCCTTGAGGCGACATATTTGGGAATACGTCGAGGGCAGATGTGAGCAATATGATTTGGCTTATTGACTGAGTGTTGGATTTGAGAGACCCTTGGGATAGTCTTCAGCTGAAGATGCAGCCAGAAGATCGAAGCGATGGTGAAGTAGCCTAGTCAACTGATGAGATTCAGAGTCACAAATTTTTGTAGATGGCATCGCCTCTGACTCATCGTGCTCTGGAAGGGAATATCATTTATATGAATGGACGACTGTGGCGGCTCGTTCAAATCAAATCTTTGCAAATACTGGAAGGGACAGACGTGCTTCAGATTTATAAGATGTCTCGAAACTTAGTCTGGAAAGCATGCTCATTCGGAAGGCGAAGGTGATATCCTATGCTTCGCGGCAGTGGAAGCAGCGCGAAGAACTATTCCATGCGCAACCTAGGAATTGTGGCGAGTGTGTCCACGTTGAAATCGTGGCGACACTATCCCTTTGGCGTGGCGACGAGATCTTCGTGGATCACACAAACCTCAATATAGATGTTCACCCTGTGAGGTATTGAGATTGAGGAAGAGGTGTTGGACTGAGCTGATGAAAGCAAAGTTGATATTTGGGTAAGTCGCCTAGATGGGGTAGTATCATTTGAGTTGATCGTTCGGTGCATGAGATATATTTGGAGATGTTGCTAGTGCGGATTCAGAAATAGTTGGATGGATTGAGTTGGAACTCGGACTGATTGATCGGTGGAAAATCATCATATTGAAAATAGTGCTCAAGCGAATATGTTGGAATGGAAATCAGGTTTGGTTCAATTGGGAGTAAAGCAAATGGATGCCTCGGACATAAAGATACCCTTGTAACTTATCCAAATTCGCTATCGCAAAGCTCGGCTGAAATACATGTATTTTAGGGACGCCTTAAATATGTGTATCGATCCAAAACTAAGCGATACGAGGAATTCGTATTGAGCTGCAAGGAGGATGTGGGAATATAGAATTTGTACGAGCATTCAACAGAGCGAGATGCTGAGTCTGGATCAGGATATGTGAGTTTCTTAGAGCAGATCCATGGAATTGGATTGTGGCATGTGATAGGAATGAGTACCAGCACGGTTCGTGGACGAACCTGATTCTAAGTGGTATATTATGTAACGCCCCGCAACCGTACGGTGCGTTACGCTGAGTCGGATTGAATAAAACAAATGCTGGTTCTATTTGATTTGTTGGATTTTGGAAATAAGTATTGATTGAGTTGTTTCAAGTGCAGATGGCTAGCGGGTTCGATGAAAATCAGGTGTTCGTTCAGAGCAGTACTGAGATAGCTGAGTTGGAATGATAATGCCATCTTCCTTAGTCCGATCGGTCGGATGATTTGTAGAGCATGGCCTGCTCGTACGGTCATACCAGTTGAGTAGATCGCGCTTGCATCGGACCACGGGTTCAAGGGATTGGCCGTATCGGCATGACAAGATGCCTAACGGGATCAATCATTGTGAGTGTGCTCTTTCCCTTCTCCTTTACTCCTTCATGCCTAATAATATGGAAAACACGTAAATGGCTTGAACACTTGGGCTGAAACATTGGGAATCACTACACTGAGGCGTGCATAGAGTGTACGCCATTGGCTTGGTAGGATTGTGGCTTGATTTGGTTTGCGCGTTGGATAGTTGGATGCGATAGCTGGATTATTCATTTGAGGCGATCGGTTGGATTACTTGGGATTATGCTTGGACGGATGGAAATATACAAGTTGGAATGATACAATTGAGGCAATAGGAATATCGAGAATATCGGGAATTCGGACGAGTGAACGTGCATCCGTGCGCGTGTATCACAAGGATGCTTTGTCTTGCAAAGCAGACAGTTGTGGTTCGAAACCGAACAACTGTATCGGCGAGGGCGTGGTGTCGTTTGATGGGGCATCGTGCCACGAATGTGACATTGTGCCACTGAAACGGCATTGTGCCATGGGTTAGCTTTGAGCATGGGTGTTGCACCATTGGAAATACTGTGTTGAGAAGAGGCATTATGCCTATGGGAATAACTTATGAATGGTGCCTTGGGCTATATGTTGGAAGAATGGTTATGGATGTGTTGGTTGGATTATTGGCGGAACGAGTCTAGGATCGCTTGGTGGGGCGAGAATGTTCGATCCTCTCGTCATACCTACTTGGTGTCTGCATGTCACGGACAACCTGTATTGCACAGGGTTTGGTCTCCTCGAACGGGTACTCCGGGGCACCGGGACCGTTCAGCCATGGAGGAGATAATTGGGTAACGCATCTTGGGCGCGGTGCCAGCGGTTGGAATCGATCCAGGTGGGTTAGCTACTTAGCGCTGTTTCGAGGAGAACCACATTTGATCAGTCCGATCAAAGTCCTTTATGGCTTGGCCAGTGACTTCATATAGTATAGTGTTGGCTTGCTTTTCTTTTGTTGGTTTGGCTTTCGTGTAGGCGCGGCTACCTTGCCTCGGCAAGAGTGTGCACTGTGAGATTTGGATTGTAAGTGTTGGTTGAGGATGGATATTGAGGCTTGGTTGATGGTTCGACATGTTATCGTGTTGCTTGGACTTGAGCAGGACGGTTTGCATGCTAGTTTCTCTCGAGTTGCTTATATATTTGCTTGTCGTTTGGTTTAAGTTGAGTGCTTGCATGCTTAAACTGCTTTACAGCTTTTCTTAACATGTCATCCATATGCCATGAAATGAATCTAAGATTCAACTAGAAAGATCACCATATAACTGTTTGTATTCACTATTTTTTACTTAGTGTCGGCTTAGGCGAGTGGGTTACCCTGCTCACCAGTACGGTTGTGTACTGACCCACGTTTGTGGGCAATATTTCAGGTACGCAGGCGTAGTGGCGCTGCTTGGATATACGGGACATGATGTATGAACTGTAAGTACCTTTGTGGGCTAGAGAAAAGAGCAAGAGTATTTCATCGCCTTCGTGGCATCGCCTTCGTGGCCTTGTCTTCGATGAGGCATTTCATTTGACCCTATCGTGAGCTTCACTGCATATTACTCTGATTGTGTGCTTGGTACACAATACTTGACTTCCGCTGCAACTTGGTTGTTTCAATGATAACATTTGGTGTTTGACAACATCGCCTTGTACGAGCGCAACTCCAGGCTCGTACGGCATCACGTTCCGATGAGAACGATAGTCCTGCGGGAGAGCTATAAACGTGGTGATTCACGTTCAGCAGGGACTATTGAGCTTGCGGGAGATTGGGACGTGACAGATCCGACGCTGCGGGTGGCCGGATTCGCCTGGACGGAGGAGAATCGAACCCGGGTTCGACTGGAACGGGGTTCTGGGTCCGGCGGTGGTCGCTGGTGGTAAGGCGGATGGGTCCGGCGGTCTGGGCGGTGGCGCCGGAGTCTGGAGGAGACGGCCGAAAACTCAGAGCTCGCCGGAGAAGAAATAGGCAAGGGGGAAAATCCGGCGGCCATGGTTAGGTATATATAGGCTCGCCATGGCAGAGGGAGGGCCGGACGTTGGCCAGAAAACGAAGGGGGACCGTCGCCGGTTACGGGGGAGGTGTACCGAGGGGGTCTCCGGCGGCCACGGCGGCGGAAACGGCCGCCGGAGGGGAAACGTCGCGGCTGTTCCAATTTTGGGGGTTAGGGTTCTGAATGGGTCGGGACGGGTGCTTAGCGGGTCGGTTCTGACCCGGATCTGACCCACTAGGAGGGTTGGCCCGGTTTAGTCAGACCGACCGGTCCGGTCCGGTCCAGTCTCACGGTTTGGGTTGGTTCACTAATTAATTTGGTTTAATTTAAATAGTTAAATTTAACAATACTTTTTAATGCTTTAAAAATTCATCCGGGATCCAATAAATTCTCGGAAAAATATTCCATGCTCGGTTTTTAATTTTACACTAGAAAATATAATTTTTATCATATTTTAATATTATTTAACTTTATTTAAAAATTCATTTTAAATTAGACTACTTTAATTTATATGTTTAAAATCACAGAAAATGCTAATTAATTCCAGATAATTAAATTAAAAAAATTTCTTAACATTTTCAGGTGATTACAATCTACCCTCTTAAGAAAATTGCGTCCTCGCAATTTAAAGATTAAACTACTAATAGAACAGAACTACAGGAATTACAAAAATTTACTTAAGATATACCTGCATCCTCGAATAAGTGGGGGTATTCCTGGCGCATGATATCTTCTCTCTCCCAAGTAGATTCACCAGGAGAGTGTTGCTTCCATGCCACACGAACCAGTTTAATTGTCTGCCCTCGCAATGTCTTCTCACTGGTTCCGAGTATACCCACCGGTTGTTCTTCATATCTCAGACTTGGGCCTACTGCGATCTCAGAATAATCAACTATGTGACTTGGGTCAGTCACATACCTTCTTAACTGTGAGACATGGAACACATCATGCACTCCTTCTAAAGATGGAGGTAATGCAAGACGATAAGCCACCTCACCAATGCGCTCCAGAATATCGAAGGGCCCAATGTACCTTGGACTCAATTTGCTCCCAAAGCGAATGGTTCATCGAGTAGGTAAAATCCTCAGGAACACATGTTCTCCTTTCTTGAACTCCAGGGGACGTCGGTGTGTATCAGCCCAATGCTTCTGTCTGTCCTGAGCTGCACGAAGATGATTCTGGATTTGCTTCACCTTCTCTACTGTTTGCATTACCAACTCTGGCCCCAATATCTGACGCTCTCCGACGTCACTCCAGCAGATTGACGATCTGCACTTCTTACTGTATAACGCCTCGAAAGGTGCCATCTTGATGCTTGCCTGGTAACTGTTGTTGTAGGAGAACTCCACTAAATACAAATGATCTTCCCAAGACCCTCCAAAGTCTAACATACAGGATCGTAGCATATCCTCCAAAATCTGGATTGTACGTTCTGATTAACCATCTGTCTGGAGATGATAGGCAGTGCTGAATTTTAGTCTGGTGCCAAGACTCTCTTGCATACTTCTCCAGAAATGAGAGGTAAATCTCGAATCTCGATCTGATACAATACTAACCGGCACTCCATGCAATCTTACTATTTGTCTCATATACATGTCGGCTAGTATCTCTGTGGACTGTCCAACTCTAAATGGCAAGAAGTGTGCCGATTTAGTGAGTCGATCCACGATAACCCATACCGCATCTTTTCCGCTGGGACTCCTTGGGAATCCTGTGATGAAGTCCATGGTGATATGTTCCCACTTCCATTCTGGTATGAGAAGCGGCTGCAACATTCCTGCTGTCCTCTGATGCTCGGCTTTCACTTGTTGGCAGACTAAACATTTAGCTACAAATCTCGCAATCTCTCTCTTCATTCCATGCCACCAATAGTACTGCCTTAGATCTCGATACATCTTTGTTCCTCCTGGATGAACAGAGTATATGGAGCTATGTGCTTCAGTCATTAACTCCTGTCTCAGTTCTCCATTTGGAACATATAGACGATCTCCACACCTTAATGTTCCATCCTCATGTATATGAAGTCCCGTCTGCAAGCCTGCTTCTGTCTTCTCTTTGAGTCTTCGAAATCTTGCATCAGTAGGCAGAGCTTCTTTAATCCTTTCCACGAGCGATGACTTCACTTCCAGATTAGCCAGCAAGCCACTCTGTCTTGGTAGAATAACCTCTATCTGAAGCTCCTGTAGATCTTTCAATAGCTCAGGCTGCACCGTCAAGTAATAAGCTGTAGGCTTCCTGCTGAGTGCGTCTGCTACTATATTTGCCTTCCCTGGGTGGTACTGCAGATCTATATCAAAGTCCACCATCAACTCAAGCCAGCGCCTTTGCCTCATGTTAAGCTCCTTCTGAGTATATACATACTTCAGACTTTTGTGATCAGTGAAGATTTTCACCTTCTCACCATAAAGATAATGCCTCCAAATCTTCAGTGCAAATATTACAGCAGCTAGCTCCAGATCATGCGTTGGGTAGTTCTTCTCATGGACCTTCAACTGTCTCGATGCATAAGCAATAACTTTGCCATGTTGCATCAAAACACATCCTAGGCCACTACCTGACGCATCGCTATAAACAAAAAAACCGCCTGACCCTGAAGGAAGAGTCAAGACTGGTGCTGTTGTTAGACGCCTCTTCAATTCTTCAAAGGCCCTCTGACATTCTTCTGTCCATGCAAAGTCCTGATCTTTCCGTGTCAACTTCGTCATTGGCTCTGCAATCCTTGAGAAATTTTCTACGAACCTTCTGTAATATCCAGCAAGTCCTAGAAAACTCCTCACCTCAGCAACTGATGTCGGTGTAGGCCAAGTCTCAATAGCAGCAACCTTCTCTGGATCAACTGACAGTCCTTCTCCTGAGATAATATGCCCCAAGAATGGCACCTTATCCATGCAAAACTCACATTTACTGAGCTTAGCATAAAGCTTCTCTTGCCTCAACGTCTCTAGCACAATTCTGAGATTCTCCTCGTGCTCTTTGTGGCTTTTGGAATATACCAGAATGTCATCAATAAATACAACCACAAATTTATCCAAGTATTGATGGAAGACTCGGTTCATCAAGCTCATGAACACAGCAGGCGCGTTGGTTAAACCAAACGGCATTACTAAGAACTCATAGTGTCCATACTTGGTTCTAAAGGCTGTCTTCGGGATATCTTCCTTCCTCACCCTAATCTGGTGATAACCGGATCTAAGGTCTATCTTCGAAAATACCCTAGCTCCACTCAATTGATCAAATAAGTCATCAATGCGTGACAAGGGATACCGGTTCTTAATGGTCACAGCGTTTAATATCCTGTAACCAATGCACAGGCGAACTGTTCCATCCTTCTTCGGTACAAAAAGTATAGGTGCTCCCCAAGGTAAAACACTGGGCCAGATGAAAACCTTCTCCAGAAGTTCATCAACTTGCTTCTTCAACTCTACTAACTCCTTAGGTGCTAGTCTATAAACCGATGAAGTGATAGGCTCTGCTCCTGGAGTTAAGTCTATGGTAAATTCTATTTCCCGATCAGGTGGTAAACCTGGAAGATCATCGAGAAATACATCCACAAACTCTGATATAACTCTTGGGTAACTTGACTCCCCTTCTACAGTTAATACCCTAAGAGTTGGCTGAACACCTTGTTCTACAGCTCCTCGAAGAAATTCAAACTCTGAGTGTCCAGGTGGTCTGAATATAACTTTTCCAAGCCGACAATCAAGAGTAGCATGATACTGACTTAACCAGTCCATACCAAGTACAACATCATAGTCCGGCATAGAAAAGATCAAAAATTGGACTCGTATCTCTCTTCCACAGACTACTACCGAACATGATCTACAAATATCACTAACAGGTATAATTCCACCTCCCGTAAGAATTCTCTTAGTCTTCGGAAGGGGTGCAGTAGCTACTCTATGGGTGGCTACGAAACTAGCAGCTATGAATGAGTGTGATGCCCCAGAATCAAATAAAGCTACAGCAGGTAATGAAGCTACTAAAATGGTACCTGCTATAACTTCTCCAGCAGTAGCTTCTTCCTGAACAGCCAATGCAAAAGTGTCACGCCCCAGTCCCAAAAATACGTAGGACTAGGACACGTAAGCATGCCAGCCGCATGGATATGGCAACTCCAATATATGGAAACCAAATCCATACGTACGCTGTATTATGAATATCAAATCCACAAGTGGTAAAAATGTAATACAAGTCACAGGGTAAAATCTAAATCTCATCCACCAAAATCATATAGAAATAAATAACCAGTATCTATGAAACTAGATCTCAATAAGAAGGATCTAAAGATAATAGTTGGGTGGAAACAAATCCGCTACCAACTCAAATGAGAAAAGTAAATACAATATAAGTACAACTCACTCAAATAATATAAGTACCAGCTACCAATCACGGCTCGAAGGGAAGACATCCACGAAGCTTCTATATCCTTCCAATCTGCGCTCCTGCAAATACTCAAGAACAGGTACACCTGGCAGCGGACCAGGTCCTCAGAGGGACATAACAAGTATACTTAAACACATGCCAATAAAGTACTGAAATAAATATCCAATGGATCGCCTAACCGTCTAAAGTGAATGCAGTTAAGAATACCTTTCCCCACAAGTGAGCTATCTGGCTGAAAACTGGGATTTGGCATGATTCTCTTTTGAAGATCCAGGGGACTACAAAGGCACGACGACTTTCGAACGCCGGAGGCCCGCCTGATAATAATATAATATATAGTGGTCATCACCACCCGTATCTCCAGCGGAGAATCCGGACGCACAATAAAAAAAGTGTAAAGGAGCTCAAATGCGGTACTTGTTGTTCTCCCCACCCCATGCTCTAAGCATGTCACATCCATGACACGATTTGGTCCATAGCCTATTCTTAGTACCTAGCCCAATTCTGCAACCAGACAAGGACAAGGATGGGACCACCGTACTACAATAGACTATGTCCATAGACCTTTAATAACTGCTAAGTCTTCTAGCATGCAAAGTTTCTAACAGCAGTTATTCCTAACGCACGTCCCATACGTACCGATGATCAGTCAATACGTGCGTCTGTGATCTATATGAGACTCACCACTCGTGTAAAAATATGTGTCACAGTCAAATGAAATCTAATGGTGCTACATGATAATGGGGTAGTCTCATGAACAAGGTCAATGCAATACATAAATAAAAACATAATGCGACAACACCGTCGCGCGCATTTTGTATAACAGTTAAAATATATGAACTAAGGACAGAAAATAAAGATGCATGCAACATATAGAGTATAAATAATAGTACAATGGCAAGGTATACTTGCCTGGTAAGGAAGCTGCAATGTACCAATAACCTGCTCCAGAAATCGTGCAGAACAATCCAATATCCTATGTACACATAAATATAATATAATAGAATCATTAGTCATTACACTAGCACATACTCAACCATATTTACACTGGAATCAGGGGGTATACTAGGGGTAACACTAGTCATCTAACACGGTCAATTATGCATTGAATTACGCGGGTGTCGCGTCTTCAAGTACTGTACGAAATCAGTCAGTCAACTGACAGGTGTCTATGCCGGTACGTTAGTGTACGCAAGGCAGACAAATTCACAAGTTCTTAGGGTCAACATGGTTAAGATAAGTATGGGATAGTCCACGATATCCTAGGGTCATACAGTCTGAATAGTCATAATTATCAATTAGCATTTACTTACATATATATTCATATAACTATATAATAATATAACCATTAATTTATTTTAATTTATTTAATTCTGGAATAATTACTCTAAAATCCTATTTTAATCTTATTATTCTGATTTTTATGTTAATTCCTAAATTTTGTCCAAAGAAACTGAATTTTATCAACTCGAGACTCATGGCACGCAAATCGAGGCGATCTGTTGACCAAAAAGTTAACCGATACAAACTCGACTTTCATGCATGATTTCCTGTAGATTTCAGCATAAAAAATATACTGGAATTTATGGCTCGTCTGAATTCAAATTCGTTTGGGAATTATGGCACATACAAATTTTGTATTGTGCACCGATGGTTAAATTCTAACCTAGAAGTTCTACAGAATTAACAGTATATAAATACTTCGAAATAAATTCTGAGAAAAATATATGTCGATGATCTCGACATTAGCTTTCCGAAACTTTAAACGGTTCATGATTCTGATTCCTGGTTCTCCCGGAATCGTGAAAACATCGAAACACGTCTATTTTTGGATATGCTGTGCTCTACGAATTTTCCATAATTTAATACTAATAATTTAAAAAACAATTTATATTATCAGAAATCTAACCTCATTATCGTTCTAACAAAAAAAACTGGAGCGTGTTTGGAGTCCGGAGCTAGGAGATATCGTCTTTTTAATTCGTCATAACTAGTAGAAAATGTGGCTGAATTTATGACAAATTTTGAATATTTTTTTGGACGAAAAAGAGAGAAATTTGGGAAAGAAAAATATGAAGGATGAGGTATATATAATGGTGGATACTACTTAATTAAATAAGAATAGGATTGGTTAATTTGGATAGGATTATGATGAATTTAAATAAGGATAGGATATGCATGAAGTTGATTTCCTAGTAGGTTCAAGATTTGAATTAATTTAAAATAGAGTTTTAATTTATCTCAATAATTTATAATCTTAAATATAATTAAAGATAATACAAATAATTTATAAAATCTTATTAATATCTATTAACTCTAAATTAGTATATATCTAATATTAAGACTATATATATCCAAATAAATCCTAAATAATTTTAAAATCTAAATAAATTTCTTAAAATTCTAAATAAATTACAAAAAAATATAATTAAATATTTTAAACTAAAATAAATATTTGGTAGGAACGACATGCAAGTATGGTCGTATAGTAAATCATAGAAGTCCTAGAAATTTATGTTTTCTAAGTTTTAATTACCAAAAAAATTCTAGAAAAAAATCTCCAAAAATCTAAAATAACCTAAAATAATTCTAAATGAATATTTATATAAGTAAATATATCAAGAAATTTATTTTATAATTAACTAAAAGCATATTCTAAATAAATTCAACATATATAATAAATATAATAATATAAAATATACACAAAATACCTATTTTGGGTGAGGGAGTTTACAAAAAGCCTGACCTCGTCCCTGAGCTGGACCTCTCTGCTGACGAGCCTGTTGGAATAGTACTGCTTGAGGTGGTAATGGTGGTCTGGGCTGATATCCTCTTGGAGCTGGTGGTCTGACTCCTCCAACTCCCGTCTGCTGTGCTCCCACTGCTGGATAATCTGGCCTTGGTGCAGGTACAGCTAGTCGTGGTGCTCCCTCTCGGCGTGCTGTGCAGTCCCTGGATAGATGCTGGTTGGAGCCGCAAACCAGGCACAGTCCCAATTTGCGTCTGCACTCCTTTTCAATATGACCCAACTTGCCGCAGAAATGACAAGTAGGTAGGGTTCTTGGTGCTGTTCTCTGCGGTAGATTCCTCTGGAGTCGCTTTGCAGAATCTCCTTGTGCTACCTTGGATGGTACTGAGGTAAATGGCCTCTTCAGACTTGACTCCCTCCTGGTGACGCGCTCCATGCGTCGTGCTGCAGCAAGGACGTCGTTGTACGATGTAGGGGCAACAGATCCAATCAACCTCTGAAGCTCGAACCTGAGTCCGTCAAAGAATTTCTCCGCCTTCTCTTCTTCGGTAGGAATTAGAGAAGGGGCGAAATGACTCAGGCGAATAAATTCGGCATTATACTCCTCCACCGTCATGTTGCCCTGGATGAGGCGGTTGAACTTATCTCGAAGTTCTGATCTAGCAACGGCTGGGATATACATCTCTTGGAAGAGTCTGAAGAACTCCTCCCAAGTGACTCGGTCATGTCCGAGCCTCCTCTCTTCAGATAGCCACCAGTGGTGCGCGTTGTCCGTCAGATGCATTCGGACAGCAGTCATCCATCTCTCCCGAGGAAGTTCAGCTGCTTCCAACTGATGTTGTGTATTGGTGAGCCACTCATGCACTTCAGTTGGTCCTTCCTTGCCCGAAAAGGTACGGGGCTTGAGTTGACGGAAATCGGTGATAGATCCCGTCGTTGGTCGCCTAGCTTGCGGGTTTGCCTGCTCTAATGCATTTACTAGGCTGTTTCTCAGGTTCTTTGTCTCCTGACGCTGCGCCTCCTGTTGAGCTTGTTGTTGAGCTTGCATCATGGCATAAAACATCTGGAACATTTGCTGCCCGTCCATTGCTTGCCCTGGTGGGAAGGCAGGCATCTGTGGAGTGAACTGCGGCGGAGGTGGGATGTCGTCATGCCTGAACCTTGAGTTATGCTGCTCAGCTTGTCCACTTTGAGAGGATTGACCTATGTTCTCTGGTATAACTCCATCTCCATAGGTAACCACAGCGTCTTGTGGTGTAAAAGGAATTTTATCTCCATTTCTTGGATCCATTTTTTCTGCATCCAAAATAAACCTTATGAGTACGCTTAGCAGAGTCAAGCAGGATGCAAATCAAGTACTTAATTCGAATGCGATATAGAGTTTCAAAAACGATTCAACAAATGGATGAGATCCTATAGCCTATCCTATCCTTTTACAGGTTTGTTCGGTCCCTAAGTTGAAACTAAACAATTTTGTTGCGAACCTGTATGGGCCACCACAAAAACTATGTCACGCCCCAGTCCCAAAATATCGAGGGACTAGACACGTGGCAATGGCCAGCAGTATACACCGATGGACAACCCAATTTAATGGATCCATCGGGCATACTTAAGCTGTAATATAGGTCTAAAACCATAGTAAAAATTAATCTCATCCACACACAGAATAATAAGAACAACAGCAAATAAAGAAAGTACATCAAAGTCCAGTCTCAGCAGAGTATGTCGGGGAACAACCCGATAAGAGTCTAAAATACTGGTTCATCAGACCAGAACAAAAGAGTCCAAAAATAAAGTATCTGAAGAGTACAAATATCATAAGCTCAAGTAAAGTCTTCAGCCATCACCTCTGCTTCTATGTTAGGTTCTCCTTCAGCAATAGCTCCTGGTACAGCTTCAGCTCCTGTCCCGTAAACCTCGGGATAATGTTCTTCTGCTAAACCTGGGGACATCATCCATTCCAGGTCCTCAGGGGACATAGCAAGGTAAAAATAATACAAGCCAAAAATAGATGCAGTGAAATAGAAAATGAAATAAGCAGGGTAACTACATAACCATCTATGTGAAAATGCAACTGAGATCAACACTAGTACTCAGGCTGAGACTGCTACAAGCTCTGTGTCGGGGAGCCGGTAGCAGCAATATCTAGTAGTGGTCTAGCTCTGCTCGAGAGTCTACAACCTCACAATAGTAGTATATATATATATATAACTGCCTGTAGCCTGTGTGTCTCTCCCCACCCAATGTAACCACACGTCTCATGTCCATGTCACGTGAGATCAGAGCTAATGCAACAGTCATAATCTAAGAATATAATAACTATGTCCATCCTGTATCCTACACAGAATCACCTTGAATATCTCAGGAAGATTCTGTCTCATGAAGGTGTCAAGTGTCCTAGGTTACATTGTACTTGTTATACAAGCACTAGAATGTAAAGGGTCTCGAATGTCCATCACTAAATGACATACACAACTCCGCGTACGGGGTTGGCACCCGACTGTAATCGGACGCTAAGTATGTCGTACGGTCCTAGGTTATATCATGTACAATAGTCACAGAAAAGTAAAGCAAGAGAACTAAATAAACTAATAAACTGCAATGTATGGCAAGGTACACTTGCCTGGGGTTGGAATACCAGCAGCGATCCCTGTAACAGTGGGTCCAGCAAATACTCCTCCAAAAGCTGAAATGAACATTACCAACAGTCTCAGAACATAGAAAATAGCTAGAAACGCCTGTCCTTAAGTCCAGTTTAGACACAAGGGCAAAAATAACATTTCTGGGCCAAAGCGGGTCCATATGTGGGCCGCTTTGTACCGAAAATCGAGTCAGGGTCAAGGGTCTCCAAATCAGTCCAACTTAGTGTCAACAAGTCAGGAACGTTGATACGAACCCAACGGAACTTCCAGAATTGGATTCCGATGAGCCATTCTCAAAATCGCCCGTCAGGTGGAGCCTGTGGGGCCCACGACACGCGATTTTCCAACGTTCTCAGATTTGAACCAAACTTGACCCACAGGACCAACGTATTTCTACGAGTCCGATGACGCAAGTTTCGTCTCGATTCGATATGTATACACTAAGTTACAGCGAAATACAGAAAAGTCGGATACGGGGTGTTGTCCGCGGATACGCACTGATTTCGGTGTGCACGCACATCCAAATCAGCTTCTGCGAAAGCCCGCACGTCCGTATCTACGACGCGCACGTATCTGTGAAGACCGCACGCGACCAAGTCGTCCCGTTTGGCGGGGCGTACTCAGTTCCGGGGTGAAACAGGGCTAAGTTTTTTTCCTGTTTTTGGATCGCGATTCGCGATCACCACAGGTCGCGATGCCCCGAGCAGGTTGCACGGGCACCGAGGGGGTCATACAGGCTACGCGAAAAAATTTACGGAATATAAAACAGAGGTACGAATCAAAATTTATGGGTACCTGAACATGGCCTGAAAACCAAGTACAAATCGTGTCCGACACGCGTCTGAACTAGGGCTGTGTCCTGTTCTGTGGATCCCGTGTCCGATCGTGTCTAGGCTCGTACTCGCATTCTGGGTCGTGTCCGGGTCTGCCGGAGTCGTCCTAGAGTGCGAGCGGAGGCGACGCCGGTTCTGGGAGGGTCGGCGCTGGTCGGGACGGCCGGATCCGACGCTGCGGGTGGCCGGATTCGCCTGGACGGAGGAGAATCGAACCCGGGTTCGACTGGAACGGGGTTCTGGGTCCGGCGGTGGTCGCTGGTGGTAAGGCGGATGGGTCCGGCGGTCTGGGCGGTGGCGCCGGAGTCTGGAGGTGCTGGAGGAGACGGCCGAAAACTCAGAGCTCGCCGGAGAAGAAAGAGGCAAGGGGGAAAATTCGGCGGCCATGGTTAGGTATATATAGGCTCGCCATGGCAGAGGGAGGGCCGGACGTTGGCCGGAAAATGAAGGGGGACCGTCGCCGGTTACGGGGGAGGTGTACCGAGGGGGTCTCCGGCGGCCACGGCGGCGGAAACGGCCGCCGGAGGGGAAACGTCGCGGCTGTTCCAATTTTGGGGGTTAGGGTTCTGAATGGGTCGGGACGGGTGCTTAGCGGGTCGGTTCTGACCCGGATCCGACCCGCTAGGAGGGTTGGCCCGGTTTAGTCAGACCGACCGGTCCGGTCCGGTCCAGTCTCACGGTTTGGGTTGGTTCACTAATTAATTTGGTTTAATTTAAATAGTTAAATTTAACAATAGTTTTTAATGCTTTAAAAATTCATTCGGGATCCAATAAATTCTCGGAAAAATACCCCATGCTCGGTTTTTAATTTTACACTAGAAAATATAATTTTTATCACATTTTAATATTATTTAACTTCATTTAAAAATTTATTTTAAATTAGACTACTTTAATTTATATGTTTAAAATCACAGAAAATGCTAATTAATTCCAGATAATTAAATTAAAAAAATTTCTTAAAATTTTCAGGTGATTACATGTGCCATGCACCTACGTGATGGTAACTAGTATATATAAAGATGTTTATAAATGGCTAAAAATGTGTCATCTGAATTGTATGTCCTCACGTAATTAATAATAATAAAATCTAAAATTATTCTAACTACCATCGTATGTATATTCCTTAAGTAATTTTTTTTTTATATAATTACCTAACATATATCGAAAATCTTATCTAAACATATATTAAAAGTTCTAGAAATATATCTATAATTTTTTTTAATTAAAATTATATCATTTAAATTTCTAATTTTTTTTATTAATAATAGATATTTTTTTTATGCACGTACATATCTCTATCTTCCATCTTCCATCTTTCATATCTTCCATAATATAATGAGGCTTCAGAAGTCCCCTAGGGTGCAGCATTGTCGTAAGGTTACCGGACATTATCGAGTAGGTCCGGACATCGAGTCCCGACATCGGTTAAGGGGTGGGATAAAGTTTCGGATAGTAAAAAATAAATAATAAAAATATATAAAAACTAATGAGGGTTCAAAATGGCTCAAAAGTGAGTCGTTTAAGCCGTATGTAGATCATCATCAATTAATTAATTTTTATAAATTAATATTATGTAAAAATTTGTTAATATTTTTTATAATTAGATAATATTACGTAGCTAAACGTTTCAAGACTCTTTATGAAAAATAGACATATATCCATAACTAATTATAATTAAAATATAAAAAATATATAATTTAATTTAATTTAATTAAAATATAAAATTATATATAATAAATCTTAATTTAAATATATTTAAATATTTATCGTATTTAGTAATTAATTATTTAAAAAAGTTTCTAACTAACCGTATATGTATTTTTCTTACGTAGAAACGTCTTAAAATTATTATAATTACCTAAACATTTATTCAAATTTATATTCAAATCCAGATAAAAATATATTTAATATTTAAATTATATTTAGACTAATTTTTTATATCTAGACATATATCCAAAATTTTACACACAGCCCAGGAGGCTCGAACCCATAACCTCCTGAGTAATATGCGATCTTAACCACTAGACTAGACATCATTTATTATTATTATTATTATATATATATATATATATATATATATATATATATATATATATATATATATATATATATATATATATATAACAAAAATTAATTTAAATATATTCAAATTATATTTAAATATTTGACTATAGTTCAATTTAAATATCACATTGAAAAGACCTACTAATGAGGATTAGAAATGATAAGAGTGGGGAAATGAATGTGAGAGCGGCTGTTAATGTTAATGATAACAAGCGATCCCATTAATCATTGATCCCGCCCACCGCGGACCCCACCGGCCCTACCAATCAAAAGTCAGCATCTAAAAAGTGGGCCCCTTGAAGAAAAGCCGTCAGTGCGGCCGTGCCACCAGTGCTAGTTTAAATCCGAGTGCCCTTCGATCGAGAGAGAGAATAAAGGATGTGAGGTGGCACCTCGCTCTCAAAATAAGGATAACGATGATGTGACACAATTCCAATCACATAAACGAGAAAAGGGGTTAAGTACAATTTGTAAATCTCAAAATATTAAAAGTGTGGCTGAGATTGTGCCACGTCATCACCACCCTTATTTTGAGAATGAGGTGTCATCTCACCTCCAACATTATATATATATATATAGAGAATAAGGGAGGTGAGATGTCACATCACCCTAAAAACAAAGGTGGCGGTGACGTGGCACAATCTGGTGACGTGGCACAATCTCAACCACACAAACGAGGTGAAGGGGTTAAGTGCAAATTGTCAATTATGAAATGTGTGGTTGGAATTGTACCACGTCACCGCCACCCTTGTTTTTAGAGTGAGGTGCCATCTCACTTCCCTTATTCTCTCTCTCTCTCTCTATATATATATATATATATATATATATATTAAGCACGTCTTCATATAAAAAAAATTAAAATTGAGTTTCTATGTATTGTACTTTAAGGTACAAATTATACACACAAATGAGAGAAAAAAAATTCTACGATACCATCTTTAATATAGAAAAATTTCTACGATACCATCTTTAATGTGGATTTCTTTCTTTCCCATTAATATGTTAGAAACTTTTGTTTTGAAAAAACTTCTTCCCAATGATGATTTTTATTCTAATTTCTATTATATATGACATTGATGTAGGATAGAAAAATTCTATGTAGATTTTTATACGTAGAAACTCTTATAAAAATTCTTTCTCTCATGACAATTATTATTGGACTCTACATCATTAAATTGATCCTTTCAT
Source organism: Iris macrosiphon (assembly GCA_036927795.1). Classification (NCBI taxonomy): domain Eukaryota; kingdom Viridiplantae; phylum Streptophyta; class Magnoliopsida; order Asparagales; family Iridaceae; genus Iris; species Iris macrosiphon. Next base: position 147,272,872 of record JAYESA010000017.1, on the reverse strand, counting down.
TTTCTGTCACATATGATAGAAATGAAGAACCATTGGAGAGTATTTTCTTGTTTGTGTAATTTCTATGTAGAAACTATACCAATTATGATAGAAATTTTCTTAAAGTACAATGGCAACTAGGATAGAAACTCAAATTTAAAAATTCCGATTGGAGATGGCCCGAGAGTTTCTACAACCCTCATATAAATTCTCCATTTTACATTATCGTTGCTTATGATAAAAATTGGAATAGAAGCTATGGTTTATAGTGCGATGTCATGATAGTACCTATTTAGTCGTACTGCTGCGAGCTTGCAATAGATTTTTTTAGAAAGTATTGTATCCCGCATTCTTTGGTCTTCGGATGATGCTTAGTTGAGACCGTTTCTTCACCTTGGACCATGACGTGACTTCCGGATAGTTCGAGTTCAATATTCTCTATTTTTAATATATTTCCCTAGTTTTCCTTATTTTAGTTGTTGACCGGATTTGTCTCCAGAATATTTCATAATTTTTTACAAGTATTGGATTATAGACTTTAGATGATTTTGTGTTGTTGTACCAGAGTTATCTTTCCTTATTTCATATCTTTCTTAGCTTTTGTGATTTGAGTATATATTGATGTTGAATTGACTTGTGATGATCTTGAGGATTATACAACATTCTACTTGTTGATACTGTGGCGTAGGGTAGACGTACCTACGTACTCGTGTCCGATCAACCGGACGCGGGTTGTGACAAGTTTTTATTGAGATTTTTTAAAAAACGGATTTCTGCCATATAAATAGAGAAGATAGAAATCTCCATTGAAGATTGCCTTAGTATTTATGTCCGTGCATTGCACATATTTAAGGAAAAAACATAGTAGTCTTTTAATTTTTTACTATTTAAGAAGAATATTTTAATTTTTTTATTATTAAAAAGGGCAAACAATGATTTTTTTTAATTTTTATATATAATACTTAACTATCCATGTTAAATTTGAAAACAAGTAAATATAAATAAAAATATTTTTGAAATAAAAACTTTTACGGTGAAATCTCAACCTTTCTTATTATATACTAATATAAATTTATATTTTCTTAAAGAAATTAAAATATTTTAAACATATTCTAAGTGTTTATCTCCATTTTTTTGAAAAGTACTCGGGACACTATGTTTTGATAGGAATATCATATTATTTTTAGTTGAACAAAAGTATCAAAATTTTTACAATTTTAAATTAAATATACACGAGCTTTCCAAAATTTTTGCAGCTAATTTATTTGTTTCAATATTCAGTAGTATTTGATAAAAAATTCTAGAGGAACTAGTGAGATCTTAATTTTTACAATTCGGCCATGAAAGTTTTTTTTTGGATAACATACTTCAATTGATTAAAGAATACAAAAACTACACTGTTAATGTTAATAAAATTTAAGTCACATTTATATGGTAAGTTATTCATATCGTATGTTATTTGAGCTTCTGTAGTCGAATTGAATTCGGATTTTTTCGTTTAAAGTAATAATTTATAATATAATTATAAAAAACGAAAAAATTAGGAGAATTTGCATATGGGGGGACCACTCGCCAACTTACTTGACGGGATGCTGAGTTGGATAGCATCTCGCCAACTGAGTTGGCGGGGCGCTCTCCTCGAGAGGCTGCTCGCCAACTCAGTTGGCGGGTCATGCTGAGTTGGCTTAGACCCGTTGTAATATGCTCGCCAACTGAGTCGGCGAGTAAGGATTCGTTTTCCGACCGTTCCACAACGGCTATTAACAACAACGGCTATTACATTCTCCCTCTATAAATTACCTATCTCAACCAAATCATCTCACACTCAATCTACTTCCTCTATTTTCTCTCTTCCCTCTAGCAAACTCTCCAACACTCTCTCTGCCTGCAGCTAAAGTTCATTTGAGTTTTCTGTAGCAAAAGTTCTCAACCGTCATGGATCGTAGCGTAAGAATTGTATGCTCGCACGACGGTAAAGTAAATGGGTTAAATTACGAAGGAGGAGAAAGTATAATTTTTTCAACTTATTCGAATATTAGTTTTAAAAATATACATAATCATATTATTGAACGTTGTTCTATTCATTATGATTTTATTCTGAAGTCTATTTTTTGTTCTAATTATTTTTTGATAGATAGTGAAGATGCATGAAATTATATTCTTGAGATTAATTCACAATCACGGTATATAAAAATATATGTTATTTAAGTAGCAGCAACATTAGATAGTAGAAATAATGAATATTTTTCTGAATATCAGCATGTTAGTTCGGGTGCTAGTTCTTCTCAACAAATAGTTTCATTTATCCAAGAAGGTCATTCATCTCCTGAATCTAACCATGATGATGATAGTGACAACGACGATGGAAATAGTGATAATTTAGTTGAAAATGTAGATTATACGGTAGATGATGATGTTGTAAAAGCTATCACTGATGAATTATTTAAGAGACAATCATTTCCTAGTCGTTCTCACTTTAGAAGCTTTATAAGTAATTTAGCAATTAAATATAATTTTAGTTGTTCAGCTAGTCTTATGAATAATGCTCGTGGAATTATATATAGTTGTGATCAACCGAATTGTAATTGGAGAGTGTATGTCAAATCTATTGGAAATGGCGATATAGTTAAAGTTAGTACATTAGAAAATCGTCATTATTGTTTAGGAAGATTTAGTACAGGACGTCATCGACTAGCTACCGCTTCATGGATTAAGACCATGATAATTGACATTATTAGAGATAACCAGTCATACAGTCCATCACAAATTGTTAAAGATATATATAGGGAGCACCGTATACAAGTTAGTTATTCCAAAGCATGGAGAGCCCGAGAGACAACATTAGCTGAAATTAATGGTAGTTATAATGAGGCATACGCTAGTCTTGAGGAGTATTGCTATAGAATTATGGAGACAAATCCAGGTAGTACATGTGTTTATTAAAACTGCCGAAAATAATAGCTTCCAACGAATTTTTATTTGTTTTAAGTCATGTATTGATGGATTTTTAAGTGGATGTTTACCAATTATTAGTACTGATGCTACATTTCTTTCGTCTAAATATCAAGGTATCTTATTTATTGCTTGTGCTCACGATCCTAACTATCAATTATATCCTATAGCTTATGCTGTTGTAAGCCCTTGATTTTTCAAAAATATTAAAATTGGATTTTTCGCAATTTTCTGGAATTTTCTGGGAATTTTCTGTAATTAAAATCAGGGTTTTTATTAAATGATTTTTATTTGTTAATAAATAATATTAAAATATCATGAAAATAACATTTTTGGGTGTAAAATAAAAAAACTGGACTTAGGGTAATTTTTCTGGAATTTATCGGGCCTCGGACCTAATTTAAACCCCCTGAAAATAATTATTAATTAATTATTTATTATTATTATTATTATTATTATTATTATTATTATATTTATATATTTAAATCCGGCCCGTTCCCCAGCCCGGCCCACTGGGCCAGACCCCGGCCTAAACCACTCGGCCCAGCCCCCCTCCTTAACGGATCGGGTCGGGTTCACCCGCACCCGACCCGCAACCCGCAACCCGCCTCCCCTCATCCCTGTCACCCGCGTCCCTCGCTCGGCCCGACTCCCCCGCCGGCCGCTTCGCCGGAGCACCCGCCACGCGTCCCCGCACCCGCCGGCCGACCTCCCGTTCCCCGCGTCACCCGCCGCCTCGTCCGGCTCCCTCTCTCCTCTCTCCTCTCTCCGCCCTATAAATCCCCTCTCCGGCAGCTGCCACGACCCCCGACCACGCTCCGCCACCGCCCGTGCCACCTCGCCGCCACCTCGCCGCCACCCGCCGCTTCCCGCCAGCTCCACCGCCCGTGCCACCTCGCCGCCCGCCGCAGATCCTCCCCCTTCCTCTTTCCCCCAGCGGCCGCAGCAGCTCCGGCCACCCATCCGCCGAGCCCTGCGCCGCCGCCCCCGCGAGCCGTCGCACCGCCCTCGACCGCCTCCGCTCCCTCCGGCCAGCCCCGAGCCGCCGCCTCCGGCCGACAGCCCCCAAACCCTAACCCTAATTCCCAAATTCTGTGTCGGACACGGACACGGGACACAGTGTCCGTGTCGTGTCGGACACGTTTTTGCCCGGTTTTCGGGTCCCCTTCAGGTGCGTGTAACTTTTTGCTCGTAGCTCCGTTTTTGATTCCGCAAATTTCGTTGCGAAGCCTGTATGACCCTCTCGGTGCCCGGACAAACCGCTCGGGGCATCGCGTCCTGTGGTGATCGCACACCGCGATCCAAAAACAGGAAAAACCAGACCCTGTTTCACCCCGGAACTGAGTACGCTCCGCCAAACGGGACGACTTGGTCGCGTGCGGTCTTCACAGATACGTGTGCACCGTCGATACGGACGTGTGAGAATTCGCAGAAGATGATTCGGGTGTGCGTGCACACCGAAATCAACGCGTATCCGCGGACATCGCCCCGTATCCGACTTTTCTGCAATTCGTCCTAACTTCTTGTACACTCGTCAGATCGAGACGAAACTTACGCCATCGGACTCGTAGTGATACGCTGGTCCTGTGGGTCAAGTTTGGTTCGATTCTGAGAACGTTGACAAAATCGCGTGTCGTGGGCCCCACAAGCCCCGCTCGACGGGCGATTTTGTGTTCGGCTCATCGAAATCCAAATCTGGAAGTTCCGTTGGGCTCGTATCAGCGTTCCTGACCTGTTGACACTAAGTTTGGTGAATTTGGAGACCTTTGACCCGGACACGTTTTTCGGTGCAAAGCGGGCCCACCGGCGGACCCGTTTTGACCCGAAACTGCCGTTTTTGCCCTTGTCTCCAAATTGAACCCAAGGACAGGCATTTCTAGCTATTTGACATCTTCTGAGCGTGATGGTAATGTCTATTTCAGCTTCTGGGCTCATCTCTGGATATTTCCCCGAGGACAATTAATCGGATCCAAACAACAGGCAAGTACCTGCACTTCAAGTTTAATCTTTATATTGTGATAGTTAATTCCCTGCTCTACTAGTACCCTTGATGATTACACGTAGTGCTAGAATACTAGATTTCATGTCTTGGATACTGTATTTCATGTCTTGCTTTTCATGTCGGGTGGGAGAATACTAGAAGGCATGTAGTTTATCTTTCCCCCTATCATGTTTAATAGCTGTTGGTACGCGACTGTACCCTCAGCCGGATCTCGATTGTTCATGTTTAATAGCCGTCTATGACGGCCGGATTAGCCTTATAAACTCCTACATGCCAACTATGTATTCTAAAATAAACACAAGTTCACACAGATAGCTTCTGGTCTTGTTATAGTTCTTGCTGACTGTTGTAGTTTCATTCCCTGTCTCATTTATTTTCTGCTTTCTCATATTCCTGTTTATAGCATTAACTCTGAGATATTGATGTTCTTCTATGCAACTTTCTTAACATGATACTCAAGTTAATTGTCATGAATATTTAGTTTAATCTTGTTGTGCACTGTGTACTTTGCTCCTTTCCTGACTGGATCCGTTGTTTTAGGCGATGATGAGGACTTGCCCCTACCTATTATGCCCACTATGAGTTAGCAGGTGACACATATGAGGAGCCGGTTCCCACTCAGGAGACTACCTTTGAGGAGGAGTAGCCAGTTAGTTATTATTTTATTTCCTTTCAGCATATACTCGGGTTTGTCCCCGATCTATCTTCTGGCTTTGTATTAACTATGGATCTGTTGTCAACATTTGTTTTATAAAAGTTAGCATTCCTATTTCCTGTTACTTTCCTTGTCTATTTATTGTGGATGAAATAGATACTTATTGACCCCAGAAATGACCTAGACAGCGTACTACCGCCGACACTGCGGCGTAGGCTGGACGTGCCCACGCACTCGTGCCCGAATAACCGGGTGCGGGTCGTGACACATTTTTGTGGTGGCCCATGCAGGTCCCAACGACTAAATTGTTCGATTTCAACTCAGGGACCGAACAGGCCTGCAATAAAGCTAGGATAAGTTTATAGGATCTCATCCACTTGCTTGAATCATTTTTGATATCTGTATCGTATTCGAACTAATATGAACTTGCATCTTGCCTTGATTCCTGTGCACCTCTTATTGGTTATTTTGGATACAGGAAAATGGCCCCACAAGCCAGCAACGAGACTCATGCAGAAACACCACAAACCGTTGTGGTTACCCAAGAAGACGATGTGATACCAGTCGGTGAAGGCCAATCATCACAAGGCAGTCAAGCAAGTCAGCCTGCCTCAATAATCCGTCAAGATGGCGTTCCACCCTCGACACAGCCTATTCCACCGATGCCTTCCTTCCCACCGGGACCGCCTATGGACGGACAGCAGATGTTCCGCATGTTCTACATAATGATGCAAGCCTATCAGAAGGTTCAACAAGAAACTCAGCAAAACCAAGCGGAGAACTTCATCGACAGAATTAGCTCGGAGTCACGGAAGCCGAGCAGTTCAAATGCAATTACATTCGACGAGGACGTTCTTACTGCAGCGCGACCTGTGGAGTACACCACAAGGATCGAGTCCAGCCGGAAGCGGCCGTCTGCGTCAGCACCAGACCAAGCACAACAGGAAAAAGCTGCAAAGCGACCACGGATGAATCCAACTCAAGGACAGAACCAACAAGCTCCCACTTGTGGCTATTGTCGAAAATAAGGTCATATTTGGCAGGATTGTAGAAAGAGACTAGGTGCCTGTCTATATTGTGGATCAGCAGCACATCAAATGAAGAACTGTCCTGCTGCTCAAAGACGCACACTGCACAAAAGTTCCAGTTCAGGCCAAGCCCCAGCAGCGCAGCAGAGGGCACCGCCTCAAGAACACGGACAAGCTTAGACGATGACCATGGAGAACGTGCAGACTCTTAGAGTAACTAATGCGCGTAAGTGATTCGTAGATACCATTTTCTAGTATTGTTTTAGCTTGTGCCTATTGGTTCGTGACCTCAGCTCCACCTAGTAATTTTAAACTTGCTAATAAATGCTTTTGTTGGATAACTGTAGAGATTGTAGAATCCTTTGTTACTGAGCTTATTGTAGGTTGTTTTGTGTGTTTAAATAATTTGTACCTCCTTTCATCATCATCTAGTGCACTAAATTTTGATGTACTTGACTTATGCTGCTATTTTATAGCCTAGTTTTGCAAGCTTACTCTTTATCGAGCTTGTTCATGATAAGTGTATTATTGGGGAGGCCCACAATGATACATTTCAGAATCAGTGTATTACGGTCTGATCAACCATAGTGCGCTGGATTCGCCCTTCGAAATAATATTTTACGTGGATTGAGATATATAGTTGACTAGTTGCCCTCTAGATATGTTCGAGCATATTGTATCGATTACATAACTGTATTAATACGAGCATGTGAATAGGAATTACCGAGATATGATTCAATCCACAATCGCTTGACAATTCCCACCTGAATACTTTAAAACGCCTTGACCCCGATATTTCTTTTCTATCACCCCACCCTTGAACTCTTTATTATTGATCTTCGTCTTCCCTTATTTCTGAAAGACAAAATCTCGTGCCTGGTATAAGTTAGTACATAGATAGTACTAGATATGCCACATAGGCGGATCACATACTTGGGGATTAAACTTTCGTAATTGAGGACATATCATATGTGACATGATCGGCGTTGAAGTTCGAGGATTGAATGACATGAGTAACCATATTTTCTTAGAGTATATAGTCTTTTGTGATGAATGGGTAAACTCTAAGTTGGGTAGCAATGCATTTGTCAACTCGAAAGGAATGTCCTTTGGATCGTGACCGAGTAAAGTTAGATTGGAAGAAGCAAGCCATTCTAAAGGAGTGACTAAGATGATTAGTAAATTGATATCGAGGACCCAATAGTTATATCTTAGGTTTATGATTTTGAATAATGAAGGTAAAATCATCAATTTGAATTTAGAAGATAAAATTATAGAATTTCAGACTTGAACATGGGTGGACTACATTTAATTATTTTTTAATTTGATGATTTGAATTATAAATTAAAATTTGAGGGTTGGACTACCTAGTTAGAACATTGAGGATGTGAATGGAATTTAAAGAGTTGTAGCATACAATTGTGAATAGGAATACTGTTGGACTCGAATCACTTCTAGAGGAATTTATGATAATTTAGAGGCAAAGTCATGTGCAAATAAAAAAAAAATGCTATATGGACTTAATCTAAAATCTGCTGTGGGAAAATTGAGGAAGTAAGAAGTAATGACCATAGGTTAAAATTTTGATTGGAACAAGTAGTCACCTTAATCATGAAGTGATTGTAGTGGACATGATTAGGATTTAAATTTTCGCAAGGAGATTGCGATTGATGTACGTGAAGGATTAATAGAGTATGGCTTAATTTTAAATTTTGAGGACGAAATTTTCATAAGTTGGGTAGATTGTAAGCCCTTAATATTTTAAAAATATTAAAATTGGATTTTTCGCAATTTTCTGGAATTTTCTGGGAATTTTCTGTAATTAAAATCAGGGTTTTTAATTATTAAATGATTTTTATTTGTTAATAAATAATATTAAAATATCATGAAAATAATATTTTTGGGTGTAAAATGAAAAACTGGACTTAGGATAATTTTTCTGGAATTTATCGGACCTCGGACCTAATTTAAACCCCCTGAAAACAATTATTAATTAATTAATTATTATTATTATTATTATTATTTTATTTATATATTTAAATCCGGCCCGTTCTCAAGCCCGGCCCACTGGGCCAGACCCCAGCCCAAACCACTCGGCCCAGCCCCCCTCCTTAACGGATCGGGTCGGGTTCACCCGCACCCGACCCGCAACCCGCAACCCGCCTCCCCTCATCCCTGTCATCCGCGTCCCTCGCTCGGCCCGACTCCCCCGTCGGCCGCTTCGCCGGAGCACCCGCCACGCGTACCCGTACCCGCCGGCCGACCTCCCGTTCCCCGCGTCACCCGCCGCCTCGTCCGGCTCCCTCTCTCCTCTCCCCGCCCTATAAATCTCCTCTCCGGCAGCTGCCCCGACCCCCGACCACGCTCCGCCACCGCCCGTGCCACCTCGCCGCTACCTCGCCGCCACCCGCCGCTTCCCGCCAGCTCCACCGCCCGTGCCACCTCGCCGCCCGCCGCAGATCCTCCCCCTTCCTCTTTCCCCCAGCGGCCGCAGCAGCTCCGGCCACCCATCCGCCGAGCCCTGCGCCGCCGCCCCCGCGAGCCGCCGCACCGCCCTCGACCGCCTCCGCTCCCTCCGGCCAGCCCCGAGCCGCCGCCTCCGGCCGACAGCCCCCAAACCCTAACCCTAATTCCCAAATTCTGTGTCGGACACGGACACGGGACACAGTGTCCGTGTCGTGTCGGACACGTTTTTGCCCGATTTTCGGGTCCCCTTCAGGTGCGTGTAACTTTTTGCTCGTAGCTCCGTTTTTGATTCCGCAAATTTCGTTGCGAAGCCTGTATGACCCTCTCGGTGCCCGGACAAACCGCTCGGGGCATCGCGTCCTGTGGTGATCGCACACCGCGATCCAAAAACAGGAAAAACCAGACCCTGTTTCACCCCGGAACTGAGTACGCCCCGCCAAACGGGACGACTTGGTCGCGTGCGGTCTTCACAGATACGTGCGCACCGTCGATACGGACGTGTGAGAATTCGCGGAAGATGATTCGGGTGTGCGTGCACACCGAAATCAACGCGTATCCGCGGACATCGCCCCGTATCCGACTTTTCTGTAATTCGCCCTAACTTCTTGTACACTCGTCAGATCGAGACAAAACTTGCGCCATCGGACTCATAGCGATACGTTGGTCCTGTGGGTCAAGTTTGGTTCGATTCTGAGAACGTTGACGAAATCGCGTGTCGTGGGCCCCACAGGCCCCGCTCGACGGGCGATTTTGTGTTCGGCTCATCGAAATCCAAATCTGGAAGTTCCGTTGGGCTCGTATCAGCATTCCTGACCTGTTGACACTAAGTTTGGTGAATTTGGAGACCTTTGATCCGGACACGTTTTTCGGTGCAAAGCGGGTCCACCGGCGGACTCGTTTTGACCCGAAACTGTCGTTTTTGCCCTTATCTCCAAATTGGACCCAAGGACAGGCGTTTCTAGCTATTTGACATCTTCTGAGCGTGATGGTAATGTCTATTTCAGCTTCTGGGCTCATCTCTGGATATTTCTCCGAGGACAATTAATCGGATCCAAACAACAGGCAAGTACCTGCACTTCAAGTTTAATCTTTATATTGTGATAGTTAATTTCCTGCTCTACTAGTACCTTTGATGATTACACGTAGTGCTAGAATACTGGATTTTATGTCTTGGATACTGTATTTCATGTCTTGCTTTTCATGTCGGATGGGAGAATACTAGAAGGCATGTAGTTTACCTTTTCCCCTATCATGTTTAATAGCTGTTGGTACGCGACTGTACCCTCAGCCGGATCTCGATTGTTCATGTTTAATAGCCATCTATGACGGCCGAATTAGCCTTATAAATCCCTACATGCCAACTATGTATTCTAAAATAAACACAAGTTCACACAGATAGCTTCTGGTCTTGTTATAGTTCTTGCTGACTGTTGTAGTTTCATTCCCTGTCTCATTTATTTTCTGCTTTCTCATATTCCTGTTTATAGCATTAACTCTGAGATATTGATGTTCTTCTATGCAACTTTCTCAACATGATACTCAAGTTAATTGTCATGAATATTTAGTTTAATCTTGTTGTGCACTGTGTACTTTGCTCCTTTCCTGACTGGATCCGTTGTTTTAGGCGATGATGAGGACTTGCCCCTACTTATTATGCCCACTATGAGTTAGCAGGTGACACATATGAGGAGCCGGTTCCCACTCAGGAGACTACCTTTGAGGAGGAGTAGCCAGTTAGTTATTATTTTATTTCCTTTCAGCATATACTCGGGTTTGTCCCCGATCTATCTTCTGGCTTTGTATTAACTATGGATCTGTTGTCACCATTTGTTTTATAAAAGTTAGCATTCCTATTTCCTGTTACTTTCCTTGTCTATTTATTGTGGATAAAATAGATACTTATTGACCCAAGAAATGACCTAGACAGCGTACTACCGCCGACAATGCGGCGTAGGCTGGACGTGCCCACGCACTCGTGCCCGAATAACCGGGTGCGTGTCGTGACAGCTGTTGCTGAAGGTGAGAATAATGATTCTTGGTCTTGGTTTTTAAATTCTCTTAAAATATCTTTTGAAAGTTGTTTTAATGATTGGAAAGCAATTTTATTTATATCTGACAAGCAAAAGGGATTAATAAATGCTGTTCGTGCTATTTTTCCTGCATCTCCTCATTTTTTTTGTATTCAACATTTTAAACAAAACATGAAAAAAGTTTCAAAAGAACCAGTATTTCAATGCTTGTTAGACTCGCTTGCTAGATCATATAATAAAACGGATGCAGAGAGTGTGTTTGATATAATTAAAGCCGAGAACATAGTGTTGTACGATTGGCTTATTGGTGTAAACGATGAAAGTCGTCGATTTGAACATTGGATAACAGCGTATGCTACTTGTCCTAGATTAGATATTAACACTTCTAATCTTGCTGAATGTTTCAATAGCTGGATTAAGAAATTACGAGATAAGCCAATAACAATACTTCTCGATGGTATTAGAGCCAAGATTATTACACTTCATGACAATCGTAGAAAGTTTGCTGAAAATATAGACACAGATTATTGTCCGAAGATGTTAAAAAATATGGCTTCTATTATCAAAGAGAAGAACCACCTAGATATATTAGCTATTGATAGTTATAAGTTTGAAATAATAGACCGGACAACAAGTAAAACCTATATTGTTCATATAACTGACAGATCTTATACATGTTTTATATGGTACCATACTTATATACCATGTATACATGCATGTTTTATTTGTAGATATTGCAATATTAGTATTGATACTTTTTATCCTGCAGTATTTTCGACGCAAAACTTGAAAAGTGTATACGCGCCAAAAATGGAGCCAATTCCAATTCCCTACGAGATCCAAGGTCCTTTGGTAATAGGACAAATTGGGGTGCCAGATGTAAGACGCAAAGCCGGAAGACCAAAGAAGAACCGCATCAAACTCCGGGATTCATCGACAAGAGATCTACGTTGCAGTAATTGTGGTGCTATGGGACACAACCGAAGAAGATGTACTAGTCAACCGAGAGATTAAAATAGAATTGTTCAATACCCAAATATTGTAATAAAAAACCATTACAAATCATACAAAAATTGCAATAATACAATGTTACAAATTTTCTACTAATCCTCGTCCTCGTCTTGTTGAGTTTGGGTAGGCAGCGGTGCTGATGGAGTCGAAAAAAATTGTGTGAATATATGGTAGCTTTCATCTCTAGTAGTCTGGCCACTCAGACCCGCTCCTGCATACTGGTAATTAGGGCCCGCTCAAGCATACTGGTCACTCGGGCCCGCTCCAGCATACTGGTAACTCGGGCCCGCTCCTGCATACTGGTCACTCGGGCCCGCTCCAACAGTATCCTGCCGCCGACGACGAGAGTGTCTCTGTCGTACTAAGCCGGTCGGATAGTCCGGTGGAAGACGGGATTGTACTGGAGGCATTTCCGGTTCCCGTCCAATACCCAGATGCTCAACACGAGTCACAAGTTCCTCCATAAGACGACGAGTCACATGTTCCTCCATATGAGGTCGTTGTAAATGTTCCCGGTATACACCACTCTGAAATTTAAACTTGTAAATTAATATATTTATCATATCTATGTATATGTATTTTTGAAAGTAAAATGAAGTCATACCAAATCATGTATTCCATCGACAAAAGCACGCATAGTAGAATCGTCTACGGATCTACTTTTGAACCTTTGCTCCTCGTAGTGGTATACTCGGTTGCTCATAAGAGGGCATCCCCACCATTGCCTGTAGTCCAGGCTACCTATGTCTGCAAAATATAAACAAAATTTTAGCAAACCATTTACACTAAATCAATACGAATAATGAGTAACTTATAACTTACATTCCTCAGCAGAATTTAGTCTGGGAGACATGTCCCTCACACTATATATCTCGAACCGATTATTCCAGTCAGCAACGAGACCAATGATTCGTTGTAATGCATTTGATGTCTCATAACCGACCGTCGGTGGATCATCGAGAATTATTGGGGCCATTCCGAATTGCCGAAGAACACGGTCTGCCGGATGGTACATGGTGAACCGATGATATATAATATGACATCTGTGTAAAGTAAATGCATAGGATGTCATCTTGATTTCTGGAGCATCAGGTTCACATGAGTATGGTAACCATGTTACCTATTTAAAGATATTGTATCAATTAGATATGATGTTTATCTACGATCAAAACTTAAATAATTTAAAGATATTTATTGCATATTTAAAAATTACCTCATTATACTGCAGTGTATCAAATTGGCTACGATATAGTGATACAGTCCTGTATTGGTAGTGTTGATAATCAACTACGTCTGTAGGCCAGTGCATAGCAACTGGAAATACTCCAACATCACTGAGAATGCTGGTAACAGGCCTACCAATATAGAAGTGCTCGTAGGACCAGAACTATAAAACAAAATATGACATTAGTACAAACAAAATTGAGTATAAAATTACTCTAACTTTTTAAGGTCTTTCATTCATACCTGTATCAGTGAAATACATCCACAAATACTCTTGCGATTGGATCTGACAAATTCTGTCAGATTGGCGTACAAAAAGGCAAGAGTAGCAGCTCCCCACGCATGCTCAGTAGGTTTTGTCAGATCATCCAAGAATGGTAAAAGCTGCACATTTACCATATTTCTCGATGCGTCGGAAAATAGAATTGCACCACATAAACAGAGCAGATACGCTCTAGTGCAACGAATGACCTGGATTTATTAAGTGTTATATAGAATTGCACCACTAAATTAAGTAATAAATAAATCTACTAATAAAAATACATACCCGAATTTTATCTACATCAACCACCCCATCAATAGTTTGATGTAGGTCCATAAAGTTGCCACGGAGCCATGTAAATTTCACATAATTGTCGTCTTTTAGACCTGAAGGAGGGCTAACACCGAGATACCTCCGGATCAGATCAGATCCCTTTAAGTGCGGATCAAAATATATAACGTTACCTTTAATAGGTAACCCTAGTATATTCGTCACATCAAAAAGGGTGATCGTCATCTCGCCGAATGGGAGTTGGAAAGTGTTGCGTTCTGGCCACCAACGCTCCGCAAGGCTTACAACTAAATAAAAATCGTGGATTAAATATCTAACACGATCTATAGTGGAATCCAAAGGATTCCACCAAAGCCTTTTGGACCGAATTTAGCTCCCACGTACGATAATTCCTTTCGGCCCGCCAATGTACATGGATCCGGGTTCGTAAAGCATGATCATGGTCGTATAACTATAAAAAATATATGCATTATATTTTGTGTTTAAATTTATATGCATTAATAAAGTAAACATATGCATTATAAAAAACATATGCATTAATAAAGTTGGCAACTTGTAATTTAAAAAATTACCTCGCCAGTAAATATTTGACTAGAAATGTGGTCTTCACGTTGCTTAATAATAAGCGCGGTAGTCGATCCGCCAGGAATACGACCGTCATTGCGGGTAGCCATCGCCAGTAAATATCAGGAGGAGAAAGAGAATTGTGTTTGGGGGTGTGTTGTGTGAGGAGGAGAATGTGTTGTGTGAGGAGTGTTTGGGGGGTGTTTATAGGGGTGAAATGTATCCGTTGTGCAACAGATAAAAAGTAACGGTCAGCGGCTCGCCAACTGAGTTGGCGAGCGGCCTCTCGAGGAGAGCGTCCCGCCAACTCAGTTGGCGAGATGCTATCTAACTCAGCACCCCGCCAAGGTAAATTGGCGAGTGGTCCCTCCATATGCAAATTCCTCCAATATTTTTCATTTTTTATAATTATATTATAAATTATTACTTTAAACGAAAAATTCCGAATTGAATTTTAGTAGTCCTGTGACAGTGTGACTAAAAAATTATGATGTCGTGTCAAAAAGTTGTAGTGTACTAATATTTTTTTTTATAGCTTCTTACTTGTTGTTGGGACTCGGAGTGAGTGGAGTTGCGTTCCAACTTACAGAGACTTCTCATCCGTCCAAATTGTTCCTTTTCTTTTATTGACCCCCCTAAATCTTCTCTATTTCCAGATTCCTCCCCCACTACTCCTCTCTCTATTTAAATATCTCTCTCTCACACTCACTCTTCAATCGAAGGATCCTCTGAAAAAGAAGAAGAACAAGAAGAAAGAGGTACGCAACTGCTTCTTCCTCGTCTTCGTCTCGGTGGAAATTTTCCTTGAGACTCCCTCGTTTTCTTTAGAGTTAATCATTCGGGCAATACTATGCCTACAACCAAATGCTTACAACCTTTTTACAACGGCCACGTGGCGATCGTCTATTGGAGAAGAGGGGGAGAGGTGGTGCCTGTGGCTGAGGTAGAGAGGGTTTCTAAGAAGGATGTAAGTATTTGGTAGTAAACTTAGCATTATAATCATTTATATGTAATTTTTTTTCTTTTTTTCTTTTTACTAAAAAATGTCCGTCCGGTTTATTATTCGACGGGTTCGGGCGGTTGCAGCTGACATCGTACGGATTATTTGATACACACGTGTAACATGCAAGGGATGTTTTTATTAATACTACAAATAGTTGCGCCATTTCTTTTTGTTATCCATGTGCTTTAATTAATTAAATTTGAAGTTTGAGTTTTACATGTCGAAATATGATTGGGTGGAACTATAGGAAACAACACTAATTTTTTTTTTTTTTTAGACTAGGGATGAATTTAATTTCACAGTACAAAATAACAACTCTGGAAGATACAATAACTCCATTTAAAAGATCAGGAGTTGCCTTTGAGTTCTTCCCCATATTTCTCTTCAATTGATTGGTAACAGCCAATATGCGAGAAAAAATGATGTAAATCCAATATAATGAACATGTTTCGTTTAACGGCATGTGCATGTTGAGTCATTCATGCTTTATACTATTACTAATATATATATATATATATATATGCACGTATTTCACACTGTCTACTCGGAATAGCAAACATCATCTCTTCTTAATCTTATTATTATGTGTAATTACCTAATTGCCTAGGTTGAAACTTAACAAACAATTTTAATTAATAGACATAGACAAGAATATTTTTGGAATAAAAATTTCTTACAGTAAAATCTTGAACTTATACAGTAGTATAGATAGTGCACCTGGATGAACATTTTTTTACAGAAATTTTCAAATCAAGGGATAAAATTTTAATTTTATCTGATTGCAGTTGAAGGAATTTTTTTGAAGAAATAGCAAACGAAGAAATAACTCGCCAACTGAGTTGGCGGGTTGACGGGTTTGCGTAGGATTGGTAAGCCCGCCAACTTAGTTGGCGGCTTGGGGGAAAAATGGGAGCTCGCCAACTCAGTTGGCCGTCCCCCATCTTTCCTCAAACTTTTTTTCTTACGTAAAAACATCTTAAAATTCTTATAATTACCTAAACATATATTCAAATTTATATAAAAATATATATAACAAATTCAAATAGAAATATATCAAATATTAAAAATATACTTAAACTAATTTTTTTATATCTAAACATATATCCAAAGTTTTACAATCGTGTGTGTGTGTATATATATATATATATATATATATATATATATATAATTTAAATATATTTAAATCAAATTTAAATTATTTTAATATACGTTTGTAAAACAAAAACTTGTTTTATTCCGTTTTATTCCTCCTATTACTTTCGTCCTTTGTTTTATGATGGTAAAGTATAAGTGGGTCCCACCTTCATTACTAATGACCAACCAACTTCTTTTTTCCTCTTTAAATTCCAAACTCCCTTATGTTAAAGAATAATAAAAAAAGATTATTATTTAATTTATAACAATTTGTAACCCTTATTTTTTTTATTGAATAAACAAACATATTCACATATAGCTAATATATATTATACTAGTAAATACACGTGCATTGCACATAAAATATTTTTTTAATATTGTTAAAAATAGTTTAAATATTTATAAATTAAGATTATTATATATAATTTTTTTTTTGACGTTATTGAAAAATTTAATAAAATTTAAATTATATTAAAATAATTTAAATTTGATTCGAATATATTTAAATTAAAATTTGTTTTATATATATATATATATATATATATATATATATATATATATATATATATATTTTGAATATTAGATATATTTCTATTTGAATTTGTTATATATATCTTTATATAAATTTGAATATATGTTTAGAAAATTATAAGGATTTTAAGATGTTTCTACGTAAGAAAAACACATAAAATATTTTTTTAATACGGTTAAAAATAGTTTAAATATTTATAAATTAAGATTTATTATATATAATTTTTTCTAACATTATTGAAAAATTTAAATTATA